>CM046877.1:286872794-288072794 GCA_025667525.1 Glebionis coronaria | reverse complement strand
CTCTTTGCACGATCGACCAATTAACTACTAATAACACAACTTGTACTTTTCAACGTATAGACTTTTATTAGAATTAAATAAAAAATCTATAACTCACTTTGTTTACGGAAACAAAGTGGTTGAATGGCAAGGGTTCTCTCTTGATGAACAAGAGAGGAAGAATTCCTAACACTACACTTTCTGTTTATGTGAAATGTAAAACTTATCTAACACTACTAACAACCTATCTATATATAGGGAAAGAAAAGCTAAATCTTCAAAAGGAAGCTTTCACTAAAGTGAAGCCCATGTGTTCCCATGCTTTCTTTCCCATCAAAGTACAAAAGTAAATATTACTTTTGACTTTCTTGTTGGATGTACAAGTAACCACTCTTGTACTCTTGTCTTCTAGAAAGTTCCTGCCAATATCTTCAGGTTGTATTTCGAGAGTTAGATGAACATCGTTCAGCTTGGTTTGTCACTCTAAGATGAACTGAAAGGCAACTTCATTCAGGCCTGTCCTTCAGATGCTGATCCACATCAACTATTGAAGGTGAAGACTTTGTCTTCAAAGGACTCTGGAAGTACTGGTGCTGAACTGTCTTCAACTTGTACTGGTGCTGGACCTGGTGCTGAAGTCTCTTCAGCAATTCTTCAAGTCTTCAGCAGCTATTTTATATTCAAATACTTGTGATGAACAATTGGGTCAAATCTTGACCCAACACTTTCACCATGGTAGTTGGGGGAAGTTTGGTAATAAGATCCATTTTAGCTCGATCCAATTCTAAACCTTTATTGGATATCATATGTCCCAAAAATATCCCCTCTTTGACCATGAAATGGCACTTCTGCCAATTTGGAACATGACGTGTTTCATCACATCTCGTAAGCATACGCTCTAAATGGGAGAGACAAGATGTGAATGAATCTCCAAAGACCGAGAAATCATCCATGAAAACTTACTTAGTGTGCTCAATCATGTCATGAAAGATTGCCATCATACACCTTTGGAATGTCCCCAGTTCATTGCACAAGGCAAAAGACATTCTCTTATAAGCAAATATACCACAGGGACAAGTGAATGTGGTCTTTTCTTGATCCCTTGGATCAGTGGGTAATTAGAAATAACCCGGGAATCCATCTAGAAAGAAATAGTACTCATTTCCCGCTAAGCGTTCAAGCATTGGTCCATGAAAGGTAATGGAAAATGATCTTTCCTATTAGCATAGTTTAGCTTCCTATAGTCAATACAAACTCTCTAACCCGTGACAAGTCTAGTAGGGATGGATAAGATCATTGTTCTCATTAGGCACAACGGTGATTCCACCCTTCTTAGGAACACAATGCATCGAGATAACTCATGGAGAGTCGGAAATGGGGTAAATCATACCCGCATCAAAGAGTTTGATAACTTCCTTTTTGATGACCTCATGGATTTTTGGGTTAACCCTTATTTGGTTTTGAATGGCGGGTTTGTAATCATCCTCCATAAGGATTTTGTGTGTACAAAAATTTTGTTCAATTCCCCTTATGTCGGATATTTTTCATGCTATAGCTTTCTTATGTTTCTTAAGCACCTATATGAGTTTTTCCTTCTCATCATCTTACAAGTCTTTTGCTATGATCACGGGTAATTCATCCTTTCCCTCTAAGAAGGCATATTCAAGGTGTGACGGAATATCCTTATGTTCTAAGGAAGGTGGACTCTCAATGGAAGGTTTCACTATAGATGGATCATCAATGGTAACTTCTTGTGGAGTAGGTGAAGGAATGTGATCCTCATTGAGCAACTTATGGATAGTTAAAATGTCTTCTTCCCAATTAATGGGAGAATCATCATTACCAAGGAAGTTGGACTCAAATTCCTCTAAGAGGAAATCATTCTCTCCAAATGGTGTTAAGGAGGAAGCAATTGAGGCAACAGTCTCCACATGTGGCATGTTCTCACTATCTTTCTT
Source organism: Glebionis coronaria (assembly GCA_025667525.1). Lineage (NCBI taxonomy): Eukaryota > Viridiplantae > Streptophyta > Magnoliopsida > Asterales > Asteraceae > Glebionis > Glebionis coronaria. The sequence continues at coordinate 288,070,857 of CM046877.1, read as the reverse complement.
ACAAGCTTCATAAAAATGCTCATCACACAGCTCATCAAGAACATCTACTATGTTAATTGTTTCACAAATTTGAGATTTCTTGGTTACTTTCCCCAATTTAAACACTACCTTCTCATCCTCAACTCTCATAATTAGTTCTCCTTCTGCCACATCTATAAGAGTACGACCCGTGCTTAAGAATGGTCTACCAACAATAAGAGGAACTCTCGGGTCCATATCATAGTCAACAACTACAAAATCCGTGAGGAATGTGAATTTATCAACCCCTACAAACACATCCTCCGCAATGCCTACCGGATAAGCTATGGAATGGTTTGCTAACTCAAGGGTCATCCTAGTAGGAGTGAGCTCGGGAAGAGAGAGTTTTTTCCAAACCGATAAAGGCATGAGATTGATGCTTGCCCTAAGATCCGCTAGTGCCATGAAATTTTCCACCCCGGGAAAATTACAAGGAATCAAAAATCGCCCCGGATATCCATGTTTTGTAGGTAGAGTCTTGAGCAACACGGCGGAGCAATTCTCATTAAGTGATGTGTTAGGAATATCCACCAACTTTTCCTTGTTTGAGAGGAGATATTTGAACATTTTAGCAAACTTTGACATATAGGCAAGAGCTTCCACAAAGGATATGTTAATGTTCAATTACTTGAACATTCTCAAAAAGTTAGAGACTTGAATATCATCCTTATTTTTAAGTTTCTCCTTTCTCAATCTTGATGGGTATGGAAGGCTTGGTTTTGGTGTAGGTTGAGTAGTTGTAGTTGAAGGGTTCTCTTTGTTGGTTTCTTCATTGGTAGTTGTGTAATGTGAAGGAGTAGTGGGTGTAGGATGAAGAGGTGTAGGTGTTGAAGTTGTAGAGCTTGAAGGTGTTGGGTTTGATGTTGTAGGCTTATCACAAAGTGGAACCATAGTAGGCTTAACCAAAGGAGGTGTAGGAGGCATTAAAGGATCATTAGTTGTCTTTCCAGACGTTGTTGTGATTGCATTAAAATTAGCCCTTGGATTTGTTTGTGTGTTTGAAGGTAGAGCACCTTGTGGCCTTTGATTAAGAATCATCATAATCCTCTTCTTAGTCTCCTCATTCATAGCTCTTATTTGATCTTGTTTTCTATTTTCACTTTCACGAATTCTTATTTTGGTTTATTGGTTACTCTTTTGAAGTAGCTCAAAGGTATCATTTTGCCCATATCCTTGATTGTATCCTTGATGGTGTCCTTGATTATGAAAGGGTTGAGGTTGTTGGTTAAATCTTTGATTATTTGCATAAAAATTGTTTCCTTGATGTTGAAAGTTGTTGGGTGCTCTATAATTGTTGTGTCCTTGGTAGTTTGGCCTAGGCCCTTTATTTCTTTGAAGTAATTGAGGAGGGTTTTCTTAGTTTTGGGTGGGTGGATGGGGTAAAAAGCCGAGTGGAGCAAGATAGTTATTTGACTTGTAAGAGATATTGTTGGAGTTGATGTTAGGTTTGAAGTGCTCTCTATGTTCATCTTGATAAGCATACAATTCACCTTGGTAATTTTGAACCTTGTCACATTGTAGGTAAGAATGAGGACCTCCACAAGTTTTACATGATTTAGTAATGGCATTGACATTATTGTTAGATGAATTGTTCAAGGTGATTTCACAATGTTTCAAGACCATATCACTAATAGTATCACCCTTTTGATATAAAACCTTATCAATTGGTGGAGTAGCACCCTCTTGCACCACATGAACCCTCTCATCTCTTTGGTTATTTGTTTGCACCATGGATTTGGTCTCAATAATCTCCTATGCCTCTTGTGTGGATTGAGAAAGAATGTTCCCTCCCGCGGAGGAGTTTAGGGAATCTTTATGATGTGGTCTTAATTCACTGTAGAAAGTGTTGATTTGATGAACTTGGTTGAATCCATGATTGGGTCATTTTCTCAATAACTCCTTGAACTCTTCCCAAGCATCACTAAAGGTTTGGTCATTCTTTTGTTGGAATCCAATAATTAGGTTTCTCAAAGCCGTGATTCTAGATGGAGGAAAGAACTTGTTCAAAAACTTTTTCCTTAAGTCAATATCTAGCATTGCTCTCTAGGGAGAATGGGAAGAGGATCAACTTAATGGCATCAGGAGGAACCCCATTGTACTTAAGTGTATTGCATAGGGACAAAAACTTCTTGATATGATCATGGGGATCATCCATGGATCTCCCTAAGAATGGTGTAGAAGAAACCATAGTAATCATGTTTGGCTTAAGCTCAAAGGTGTTTGCGGGTATCTCGGGTATAACAATGGCATCGGCATTTCCCTCCACATTTGATTGGAGGATATCCATCAATGGTCTATTATCAACGGCGGCCATGGCTTCATGTGTGTTGTTCAAAGAAGGATGCCCGGGATCAGATCGATGTACGGTGTTGTTCTTATTAATTCTCTTGTTCTTCCTTTTGGGAGGAAAGGGTTGTACACCAAAAGGTATTTGTGCACGCCCTCAGGTGAGCATGAAACTCAAATCAAGGAGTGAGAGAGGAGCTCTCGATCGACTTTGGAAAACAAGGGATTATCCTTTCCGATATTCAATAAGTAATATCCACAAGAAAATATAGTATATGTAAGTAATACTTGGGTGGAAAAACCCCCCACCAAGCTTTCCTTCTTAGAATACTCACTAGTGAACGGGGGGTTAGGTGGCGCGAAGCACTTAAGTACCTATTAACCCTTAGACGACATTTTATAGCACGTCGCCTATCTATACACTTTAGTAGTACATATTCTTCGAATTCTTTCCTATTGAAAGTATTTATCTATTTTTGCCTTTAATTTACTTTGATCGATACACGAACTTAGGACCGGAATGCCCCCAAGCACGGTGTATTGCGTTGGCAGTACTTATGGAAGTATGTGTATTGAGTGTTCGTATCTACGTATATGTATCTACATATAATAATATATCAAGAGTATTTTTGTATTTATTGAATTTTTAAGTAAATATACTTTGTACGTAAAACGAAGAAAACCAATATTTACAGTATTTTTTTGGGTGTAATCTTTTACGAAAAAGATTACTTTTTGGATTTTTTATTTTTTTGGTTCAATCCTTAGGAAAGAATTGATTTTGTGGTTTTTATGTTTTTATATTTTTATATTTTTTATTTTTTTAATCTTTTGGATTTATGATACGTAAAAGGAACGCTCACAAGGTGAACGGATCCCAAAATCCAATCGAAACCGTCAATCAATAGTCTCTCGTAATGTCATGAACCGACAGCGGCATCATTTAATGTATGATTTAATTCAAGTTCTTTTTTCCAAGCTCAAGACAAATTGAAATTCCAACCAATTTCAACTTATTAATTGTTTTTGGTGTTAACAAAGTTATTTGGTATCTATGTCTATTTCAAAGAAGCACATAAAAAGATGAAAATATTATATCTATTTATCCGTAAAACAAATTGCAAATACCACACTATAAGCACAAAGTACAATTATCTAATGCACAAGTGTAAAAATGCTTTAAATGTAAAGAGAATGAATGTTCAAGGACTAAATGTGTAAATTCAAAGAGATAAAGGACTAGAAATGAAAATAGTAACAAACTATAACCACTTGCTAAAAAATTTCAAAACTGCCAAACCAACGTGTAACAAATTGAAAATCAAAGGACTAACAAGTGAAATTCCTAAAAAGTTGTAATTACAAAACACATTAGCACAACTATGAAAGTATGAGGACCAAAATGTAATTAAAACACACTATTAATCAAAAACGGGTTACCCAACCAAATTGGTTCTAGTTTTTTTGCAAAATGCTTAAAATGAAAAGTTAGCTAGGTGTCTCAATGGATTTTGGTTGAAATCAAGTAAATCTCCACGTAGCTTATTCCAATAAGCCCAACATAAGCTATAAGCTGTTTTAGACTTCCACAAATGGATTTTCAAGCTGAAACTGATTAAGCAAGTGACAAAGAGGTTCGAATGTCAAGTACCTTTGAAAATGGTCAAGGAAATAGGATGGAATCTCAAATAAGCCAAATGTGCTTATCGTTGACCAAGTTTGACCAATATTTTTCATAAAGCTTATTTTCTCAAAACTTACTCAAGACATATTTGCAAACAAATTTGTGAAAGAAAAAGGGTACTTTTATGGAGTAGTTTAATGGGAAATAAATGAGTAGACTACTTTGATCACAAAAATTGACAAATGCTAAGAAGCTTATTAATAAGCTAGTAACTACCTCAAAACTTGATAATGTATTGTTTCCATACCGATTCTGAAAGTTCATATGATAAGCTACAAATGAGAACAAAATTCAGCTAAAACCATCAACAAACAAAGGATTGAGAGGTACTCAAAGTATGCTTGTTTAGACTGATGAGAAACATGTAAGGCTGACCCAAACTTTTTAAAGGCTATTTGCCTGTTTGACTATGAATTTGACCACAAAATTTTACCAATTGACTCACACTCACCTTTTGAGTGTAAATGAGCTCAACGAAACAGGTTTTAAAAACTGAATCACTAAAATGACCTTAATCCAAACACTAGTTTTCAACTCATTGTGAAAAGTTTTCAAAGGATTTTTGATCAAAAGCTTATTACAGCAAAAGGCACTTATCAAATCTTATAATGTGACTGAAATGAACTGATATGAACACAAAAATCAGCAGGATAACACTAAGGAACAGTTTTAGCTAACTGATGAATCTTAAAACTGAATAAGACTAAGTTTAAATCCGCAAACCATGGGGTAGAAGAATCAAGCTTAGAATTCACTACACCAAGTGTCTCAAGCGGAAATGTTTCGGTGATTTCCTTGGGCTCGTAAACACTTTGGTGAGGATCTTCCAAACGAGAGAGATGATTGGTCGCTAGATTCTCGGCTCCTTTTTTGTCAATGATTTTGTGATCAAATTCTTGAAGGAGGAGAATCCAACGAAGTAATCTCGGCTTAGCATCTTGCTTTGCCATGAGATACTTAATAGCCGAGTGATCCGTATACACTATGCATTTCGTCAAGACGAGATAAGGTCGGAATTTCTCAAATGCATACACCACGGCAAGGAACTCCTTTTACCTTGTAGTGTACTTAAGTTGAGCCTCGGTCATCGTCTTGCTAGCATAGTGAATAGGCAAGAAGTGCTTATCATGACGTTGCCCCAAAATGGCCCCTATAGCGTAATCACTTGCATCACACATAAGTTCGAAGGGGAGGTTCCAATTGGGAGCAACAAGAATGGGAGCTTCGGTAAGTTTCCTCTTAAGGATCTCAAAGGCTCGTACACAATCTTCGTCAAAGACAAAACGTGCCTCTTTTTCAAGAAGATGTGTAATAGGTCGAGAAATCTTTGAAAAGTCCTTGATGAATCGACGATAAAAGCCTGCGTGGCCTAGGAAACTCCTAACTCCCTTGACGGTTTTGGGATGAGGTAATTTGGCGATGACGTCTACCTTAGCTTGATCTACCTCAATCCCCGCTTTCGAGACCTTGTGCCCTAAGACGATTCCACTTTTAACCATAAAATGACACTTTTCCCAATTGAGCACAAGGTTGGTTTCCTCACAACATTTTAACATTCTCTCAAGGTTCGATAAACACGAAGTGAAAGAATCACCAAACACGGAAAATTCATCCATGAAGACTTCCATCGTCTTCTCGATCATACCATGAAAAATAGCCATCATGCATCGTTGAAAAGTTCCCGGTGCATTACAAAGTCCGAATGGCATTCTACGATAGGCAAACGTTCCATATGGACACGTAAACGTAGTTTTTTCTTGATCACGAGGATCGATGGGAATTTGGAAGTAACCGGAAAAACCATCTTAAAAAGAAATAGAAATCGTTTCCCGCAAGACGCTCCAACATTTGGTCCATGAAGGGCAAGGGAAAATGGTCTTTTCGAGTGGCTTCATTCAACTTACGATAGCCAATGCACACTCTCCATCCGGTCACGAGTCTAGTGGGAATTAACTCGTTGGCATCGTTTTTGGCACAACGGACATCCCTCCCTTTTTAGGGACACAATGAATAGGACTCACCCAAGGGCTATTGAAAATAGGGTAAATCATTCCCGCGTCAAGGAGTTTAAGGACCTCCTTTTTGATGACATCGTGAATTTTGGGGTTCACCCTCCTTTGACTTTGGATTGTTGGCTTGAAATCTTTCTCCATTAAGATTTTGTGAGTACAAAACTTGGGATCAATCCCATTAATGTCGGATAACTTCCACGCAATCGCCCCTTTGTGGTCCTTAAGAACATCGACAAGTGCGGTTTTTTCATCATTCGAAAGATCCTTCGCAATAATAACCGGCAACTTGTCGTCCTCCTCCAAATAGACATATTCGAGGTGAGGAGGTAAATCTTTCAACTCGAGAATAGGTGGTTCCTCAAGTGAAGATTTGGGCTTGATACTCATAACCTCCTCGGGTGGAGGAAATGGGAAATCGTTAAGAAAATCCTTGATAATCGAGAAGTCCTCATCGTTGTCGAGGTCTTCGTCAAAAGTACGTGGAACATTACATTCTTCCAACGTAAAACCACCACCTTCAAAAGGAGTGAAGGTTGGTGTCGAATTATCAAGAATTGGATCTAACATAGTGGGATTGCCACTAGTTTCTTCATCACCAAACCCTAAGACTTCTTGTGAAAATTCCTCGCAAACCACGTCGATCATATCAACGAGGTTTATGGTAGCAACGGAATAGACATGAGAAAGTTGAGAATTTTGAGTTGCGTTTATAACAAGTTCCTCGTCGTTGAAACGTAAGGTGATCTTTCTAGCATGCACATCAATTAAAGCCATAGACGTATCTAAAAACGAACGACCTAAAATAAGAGGAACTTGAGGATCCGTGGGGATATCAACAACGATAAAGTCTACGGGATAGTAGAACTTCCCCACTTACATAAAAACGTCTTCCGCCAAACCACATGCAAGAATCGTGGAATGGTCGGCCAACTCAATAGACATTCGTGAAGGAGTAAGATTAGGAAGATTGAGCGACTTGAAAATTGCAAGTGGCATCAAGTTAATGCTAGCACCAAGATCGTCCAAGGCATAACATTCCTCCATATCTTGAGTTGCACAAGGGATCAAAAATTTACCGGGATCACCGACTTTTTGAGGTATGCGATTAAGATAAACCGACGAACAACCAGACATTTGGTGCAATTTCTCCTTGTTGTTCAACATACTCTTGAAGTTAGCGGCAAATCGAGGCATCATGACCAAAGCATCGGCGAAACTCACATTAAGGTGCAACTCACGAAACATTTTCATAAAAAGCTCAAATTGGTAGTTGTCGCGCTCTTGTCGTTTCTCCTTCCTAAGTCTCGATGGGTAAGGCAAGGGTGGTGTGGGTTGGGGCATAGGCATAGCCTTTGGAATCTCGGGTTCCAATGTTGGTAAAGGGTCGACCGTAGGTGTGGCATGAGCGGTACTTTGTGGGCTTGAAATATGCTCCTTTTCGACCACCACCTCGGGTTCTTCCTCAATTTCCTCCACCGTTGGAGTAATTGGTTGAGGAGTCGGTTCTTTAAGTGTCTTACCACTTCGTGTGGTAATCACTTTCATCTCTCCCTTCGGGTTTGAAACGGTGTTACTAGGTAGACCACTCGAAGTAGAGGCTTTGTTTCCCATGACGGCTTCTAAAATTGCATTAAGCTTAGCATCTTGACTATTAAACTTCAAATCTTGACTAGCGGCTTTTTGGTCAATTCTTTGTTCAAGCCTAGCATGACTTTGTTCTATCTTGTTGTTTTGACCTCTAATTTGATTAGCAAAATCATTTTCAATTCATTTCTCATGTTAAGATTCTCTTTCACAAAGTTAGCCAACTCCTTAGTGTTTTTAGCCGTGTCCCTAATTTGACTAGCCAATTGCTCTTGTATGTTTTCCAAAATCTTATCATTTGCCGTGGCTTAATTCAAAAAGTCCATTGGAAGTTCTTTAGTGTAAACATTTTGAAGACCTTGACTTGTGTTTTGAAAATTACGGTTTTGATTTTGATTTTGCAATTGGCTACTAGTTCCTTGATTCCCATATTTGTTATTACCCTTAAAATTGTTCCTTTGATTGCTTTGGTAACCAACTTGATTGTTTCGATAATTTTTAGCATTTTGATTTGGTGGAAAACCCGGTGGAGTCAATTGATTAGTGCGAGGAACTTGACCGTTTTGGTTATAAGTTCCCGCGGCCGCGAAGGCACTCGAAGTGTTACCACCGTTGGTAATGCACTCGGAATAATCGTGAGCTCCACCACAATACGTACAAGAAACCTCAACCGCTTTAATCGTAGCGGGAGCGGGTTGTTCACCAACTTTAAACTCAATTAACAATCCTTTCAACTTATCAAAAATTTTGTTCTCCAAATTAGCCTCGATTTGGCAAGCATCAACGGTGTGTGACAATGAAGGCGAAGACGAAGATGAAGTCTTACGAACACTCGACGTGCTACGAGGACTATAGACCTTAGACCTATTAACAATGCTTCCTCGGCCGTCTTTGTAACACTCTCATTTTTCGTATCGGTACAGCGGAAGGGTCTTTCAGAGTGTTACGGGATAGCACAATAACTCCAATCATAGACAACACATAAAAATGGTTGTACAAGGTTTAACAAACATTCATTCGATAAAAAGTTTCAAAAGTGTACAACAGGTCCCAAATTATACAGGTCATTAAGTTTACAAAACACAGATCGAATGAACATTTTTAATATTAAGTGTGGGCCATCAGAGTCGATCTCCATCCGGATTACCTTCAAGCACCTGAGATAAAAACATGCAAAAATCATATCAGCGAATGCCGAGTGAATTCATAGAGTTTAATGAAAACCGTTATATAAAAACAATCATTTACAATCATTTAAAATCAGAACACAAGTATAATATCAGAAGTAAGTCCACATATTGCTAGTCAGGCAATATATAAATCAAGCATACATCTGAAACCGTCCATGAGACCGTAGTCTCTATATTACCATGATAGGTAATATATTCATTGTAATAGCGTCGTTATCGTTTTGTATTTATGTTTTATATTGTACATTGTATAGGATACATGGTATCTGAATTAGGATTATTATTAGCCGCATGACATTGTTACCTTACTATGAAAACAGCGGGCCGCGAACCCGACAAACAATTTGCCCATCTAAGTTAGCGTGTCGTCACAAAAATCACGCTATGGAATCTTCTCATACATAAATTCGCTTACCAATCAATGTGGTACGACGGGGATCAACCGTCAAGGCGCGAACTGGGGTGATCGTCCCCAAATAGTACTATCAAATGCATAAGCGTCTACCAAATCCCGGTAGTTCACAATTCATGCTAATGGGAGTTTAAGTGACATAACCTAACTACTAATAATCCTTTTAGTCTCGAATATAGGGTCATAGCATCATTCGGGTCCATATCATTAAGCATACAATCGGGACTATTTGTGTTCTATTTTTATAAAAATCTAGCATGTTATCTCCCTCGCGGGTTTACAAATCATTTTATAAAACATTTAAAAGAGTGCGAGGCTATGAACTCACGTTGTTAATGAAAGGCGGATTATCGGCTACGGGCGTGCTTCGGTCACGAAAACCTATATAAATAATAATCGGTCTTAGACTCGCTCCAATGACTTTTATCAAAATAAAAATATACATATGATGATTTTTTACATATGATGATGATCAAGTGGGTTTATACGTCCTTGTTTACTCATTTTAGTGTTTACGTCTTGGTAACGTTTTACTAGTTTGCTAGTTTTACCTATTTACCTATTTTAAGTCCATTAAGCCTTTTATAAGTTCTTTAACTTGTTTTTATCCATTTTATACCTATATTATCAGTATATATACTTTTCATGTTGGGCCCAAATGGGTTAAGCCCAATAAGCTCTTTTTATAAGTTTTTATCTTATTAAGTCCAATTATTAGTCTAATGTGTTTAGTTAGCTCGTAAATGTCCGTAATTCTTATAGTTCGGGTTTTATCGGTTTTTACTTGTCTTAGTTATCTATACATCAGTATATAACTTTTAAAAACTTTACATTAGACGGGTTTGGTCGTCTAAGTTTTATTTGGCGAAAAACGTTAATTTTACGGCGATAGCCGAAAAAGTCGTAAAAATCAAGTTTATAGTTTTATTACTTATAAATATTATTTTTACCACCATTTATATAATTTACCCATTTAATTAACCTTTTATATATTTATATAAATAAGTTTTATAAGTTAGTGGGTTTATATTTTTACATTTTATACATTATAATGTGAGTGCTTATATAATAATAATAAACATTATTTCCAAAAATCTGATTTTTAACTTCATGTTCACCATTTTTACCATATCTAGAGTTCTATAATGACTTAGAAGCTCATTTTGGGATGACAAGTTCTTCATAATATGTGATACATATAACTTAGGTATAGCTACTGCCCATTTTGAGTCTAAGTTGCCTTAACAGTCCCTACAAAACTGCTTATTCAGATTATACCACCTAACTTGTTTTGATCATATCGCACTCATTATTTTGATTCCATTGCATGAACAACTCTCACATGTGTATAACATCATCTACTTACTGTAAATGGATCAAACCATGCAATTTTATCAGTTCATCTTTTAGTTATCTACTGTTTTTATACAGCCAACTAATTAGTCAAGATTTTAGCTTCATTTCTTATAGTTATCATCATTTTTAAGCATATTTATCAACACTTGATCCCCACACAACATTTTTATCATCATATATACATCATATACATATACAAAATGAAAGAAAATACATTTGTTCTTTACAAAATAATAAGAGAAAAATGGAGAGGATGATCTTCTTTACCAATCCAAGTGGATTTCTTGTTTTAGGAAGACAAGAACTTGATGAACACAACAAGTATCTCCAAGACCATCAAATATCAAGAACATAGGTTGGAAAATCAGCCCTAGGACACAAGCAAATCACCTCCAAAGTTGTTAATATGGCCACCAAATGATCAAGGCTTCAAGAAACACCTTAATAGGACTAGTAAACATGTGGTTTATGGCTAGAAAAGATCAAAGATGGTGTTTGTTGGCTTATTTGGGACGGCACAAGGGAGAAGTTTGAGAGAGTTTTGGTGTTGAGTTGCATGTGAGAAATGGTGTAAATGAAACAAGTTGCTAGTTTAGCTAGTAAGTGGTAAAGGTTAGCTTAATGTGTAAGAATATGCTTACACTTGTTGTAAGCTACTTAACTTGATGCCACATTGGTGTTGTGGTGTCAAGTGTAGCCGTCCCATATTGCTAGTGGGGTGGGACAAAGTGTTTTGTTCCATCTCACTAGTTTACGGGTATTTCTCGATTCTAGTTTTCTCGATTTGCTTGCCCTCGGGTCGTTTTACGAAAAACGTTTTTATAAATTATGAATCACCGTCACAAAACGAATCCAATAAAAATTGTCTCATCAAAAACGGAGTTCAAAAACGTAAATACGTAATCCTAAGGTTTCCGGTTTAGTCGTAAAAGACGCCAAATTATGCACGTAAGCCCAAATTTAAATCCGTAAATTGTGAGTTCGTCAACCAACACAAAAATAAGTTTCAAAATATTATACGAGAAAATATTTCACTACCTGAAAATGTTAGATTTGTCACAGCTTTTCCTCCTAAAAGGGATCAACGTCCTCGTGATCCATTTCATTTGGATGTCCGTTTCTTATTGAAATCGAAGAGGTGCGGATATTTCTTCCACATTTCATCCTCTCGTTCCCAAGTATACTCCGGTCCATGCTTTGAATTCCATCGGATTTTGACAATAGGTATCCGACTTTGTTTCAGTTGCTTTACCTCATGGTCCATAACTTCTACGGGCTCTTCGATAAAATGCAACTTCCCATCTATTCGAACCTTACCTAACGGAATTTTCTCATCACTCACTGCTAGACATTTCGTTAGATTAGATACATGGAATGTGTTGTGAACACCATGAAGTTTTGGGGGTAACTCTAGTTTGTAAGCCACCAGACCTACTCTAGATAAAATCTTAAAGGGTCCAATATAACGGGGATTCAATTTTCCTCGTTTTCCAAATCTTATAACGCCTTTCCATGGCGATACTTTCAACATTACTCGGTCACCCACTTCAAACTCCATTGGCTTCCGCCGCACATCCGCGTAACTTTTCTGTCTACTACGGGCAGTCAACAACCTCTTCTTAATCTGAACTATCATCTCCGTAGTCTCCCGGATCAATTCCGGTCCCGTGAGCTGGGTATCCCCAACTTCACTCCAACATACAGGAGATCTACACTTCCTACCATACAAAGCTTCAAACGGTGCAGCCTTAATACTAGAATGGTAACTATTGTTATACGAAAACTCTGCTAACGACAAATGTTTATCCCAATTCTTACCAAAGTCTAACACACAAGCTCTCAACATATCTTCCAGTGTTTGTATTGTCCTTTCACTCTGCCCATCAGTCTGGGGGTGATAAGCAGTGCTCATGTCGAGATTCGTTCCCAAAGATCTTTGGAGAGATTTCTAAAAATTCGATGCGAATCTAGGATCTCGATCTGAAATGATCGATACAGGCACTCCATGCTTGCATACAACATTATCAAGGTATATTCGAGTCAGCTTCTCCAGTGAGAACTGCTCCTTAACCGGAATGAAGTGTGCTGATTTGGTCAGTCTATCGACTATAACCCAAATCGAATTGTTTCCAGATGATGTTCTAGGAAGCTTGGTGATAAAGTCCATCGTAATTCGCTCCCACTTCCATTCAGGAATCTTTGGCTGTTGAAGTAGTCCTGTAAGCTTTTGCTGTTCGGCTTTAACTCTAGCACAAGTCAAGCATTGAAGAACATACATAGCTATGTCAGCTTTCATATTCGGCCACCAGTACAACTTCTTCAAATCATGGTACATCTTATCAGATCCCGGATGAATGGAATACTTAGATTTATGGGATTCTAACATAATCAAGTCTCTTAAGCCTCCAAACTTAGGTATCCACATACGACCTCTTAAACATTTCACTCCATCAGCTCTAACCTCTAAAGGATCTCCTTCTCCTCGGAACCCTTCATTAACAAAATTCTCCTTCTTACAAGCTTCTATTTGCGCATTTCTAATTTGCTCAGGCAAATTATTGTGCACGGTCAAGACTAGAGAACGCACCCTGATAGGCTCTCTATCTTTCCTACTTAACGCATCAGCAACAACATTGGCTTTTCCTGGGTGATATTTTATATCACAATCATAATCACTTAACAACTCTATCCATCTTCGTTGCCTCATGTTCAATTCCTTCTGGTCGAGAATATACTGTAGGCTTTTGTGATCGGTGAATACCGTACACTTGGTGCCATATAGATAATGTCTCCACAACCTAAGAGCAAAGACTACAGCTCCTAACTCAAGATCATGAGTAGTATAATCCTCCTCATTCTTCCTTAATTGCCTAGAAGCATAAGCTATCACTTTCTCTCTCTACATCAAAACAGCTCCATAACCTCTAAGAGATGCATCACAATACACTACAAAATCTTCACTCCCGTCGGGTAATGATAAGATTGGCGTACTACATAATTTTTGCTTCAATGTCTGAAATGCTCCATCTTCATCACTTCCCCAAACGAAAGGTTTATTCTTCTGAGTAAGCTTAGTCAAGGGTTTAGCTATCAAAGAAAATTCTTTAATGAATCGTCTATAATAGCCAGCCAATCCTAAGAACTGTCGCACTTCCGTTGGCGTTGTCGGTGCAGACCAATTCTTAATAGCTTCAACCTTTGCAGGATCAACATGAATTCCATCTCTGTTAATCACATGACCAAGAAATTGCACAGAATCTAACCAGAAATCACACTTCGAAAACTTAGCATACAACCTTTCATCCTTCAACAAATTCAAAACAATCCTCAAATGTTCTCTATGTTCATCTTCATTCTTAGAATAGATTAGAATATCGTCAATAAACACAATCACAAATTTATCCAAGTAGGGCTTGCACACTCGATTCATTAAATCCATGAAAACCGCAGGTGCGTTAGTTAACCCAAATGGCATTACTTGAAATTCATAGTGTCCATAACGAGTTCTAAATGCAGTTATAGGAATATCTTCTTCACAGACGCGGAGTTGGTGATATCCTGACCACAAATCTATCTTAGAATACACACTAGATCCTTGCAGTTGATCAAACAAATCATCAATCCTGGGTAAAGGATATCGATTTTTAATTGTCAACTTATTCAGTTCCCTATAGTCAATGCACATACGAAAAGATCCATCCTTCTTCTTAACGAACAAGACTGGAGCTCCCCAAGGCGATGAGCTCGGTCGAATAAAACCTATATCGGACAACTCCTTAAGTTGCTCAGATAACTCCTTTAATTCAGAAGGGGCTAATCGGTAAGGCGCACGTGCCACCGGTGCAGCACCAGGAATTAAATCGATTCGAAACTCTACTTGCCTTATCGGTGGAAGTCCGGGTAAATCTTTAGGAAATACCTCAGCAAATTCACAAATAATAGGTACATCTTCCAATCGTTTCTCCCTAGACTCATTCCCGGTCACTTGAGCTAAGAATAACTCACAACCGTTCCTGATGTACTTTTGGACTTTAATACATGAAACGATCTTCAAACGGGATTCACCTTGACTACCATCAATCACTGACGTCCTATACCTAAGAGGAATCTTAACCTTCTTCTCTCCACATAAAATAGTAGCATTATTCAACGACAGCCAATCCATACCAATAATAATATCAAAACTACCTAATTCTATCAACATCAAATCAATCGGAAAGGAATGGTTCAAGAGATTTAGAGAGCATCCTTCTAATAGCTTATTAGTTTTCACTAATTTACCATCAGCCAATTCCACCTCGTAACTGGTACTTATCTCAACAGGTTCAATATCAATAAGGGCACTAAATTTAGTGGATACAAAGCTCCTATCGGCACCCGAATCGAATAAAGCAACAGCATAATGATTGTTGAGTAAAAACGTACCGGTAACGACATTCGGATCCTCTTTCTTCACCTCAATTGTTCCAAGTTGGTAGATACCACCCTGGGGGTTTCTTCCAGGTACAATCATTTTCAACTTGGGGCATTCCGATTTCCTATGACCTTCTTCATTACAGTTGAAGCAAATGGTTCCCTTCTTACACCTTTCAACCTTGTGTCCAAGCTTTCCGCAATTTCGGCACTTCCAGCAGTCGCCAGCATGCCTCTTGTTGCCACACTTAGGACATCTGTCATCGTTTCGCGGTGCATTGTTGGTAAGAGCATTTGCATTCCCCTTTCTCTTGTTCTGACGGCGATTAAAATTCTTCCTATTATCACCTCTATCTACACGCTCACCGTCTCCCTTTCTTTTCTCACCTACACGGGCTTCATCTTCCTTATCCTGAATTATCTGTCCAATGAGTTGGTAAGCCATTCGAACAGCATCATCAATGGTTAGTGGTTTCGATGATGTTACGTCCCCCCGGATATTCCTGGTCAACCCTTTCACATATTGCTCGATTCGGATCTCTTCAGGTTCAACCAATCGAGGACATAGCAAGGCCAACTCATGGAATCGATTCGTGTAACTATCAATGTCCACACCTTTCATTCTCAGATGAATCAACTCTTGTTCTAACCTAATGATCACACTACGAGGACAAAACTCCAAAGTCATCCACTTCTTAATTTCAGCCCAAGGAGTAGCATTATCAACATCAAGACCCATGAAATCAATTCTCCCGTTCCACCAAGTCAACGCACGACCTTTAAGAGTAGCCATAGCAAAAGTCACCTTATCTTCCTCCTTAAACTTACTAATCCTAAACACCGATTCAATCTTTTCAATCCACTGGCTTAGTCCTACAGCACCTTCCGTTCCATTAAAAGGTAGAGGTTCAGACTTCATGAACGTCACATAAGTACATCCACCAACTTCAGGTGCATTAGTTCCAAGTCCTCCTACATTTCCTCCAGCATTAGCATTCACATTATTAGCATTCACATTCACATTAGTACCGCCAATTCCACTACCGCCAGCTCCACTACCGCCAGCTTCACTACCTCCAGCTCCACTACCGCCAGCTCCACTACCGCCAGCTTCATTTCTAGCATTTGCCATAAATTCAGTCATAGATGCGGTAACTTGCTCCGTAATAATCCTACGTACATCATCCTCAGTCACAGCCTTCTTGGGCGGCATAGTTCTATAATTCCACAATTTCAAAGTATTAAGCATTCACCCAACAAAGGATTCATATAATATGGATTGAATTCATAATCAAGATACAAATAAGGCACAATATGGAATTCAAGACAAGATATATATTTCATTCGATCTGAAACAAAAGTATTGTCTTAGTACATCCCATATCAAAGTTCTAGCACTATATACACTCAAAATTCGTACCAAGTCTATTACTAACAAGTCGGTTCGGTCAAAGCTACAAAAGCACAAAAGATATAAAGGTCACTACTAAACACAGACTCGTATACTGAGAACCGCTAGATGGTCCATCATCCATCGTCTTCTGAATCTTCGTCGGACGATCACTAGACACATCTTCAGCTGGGCGCTTACGGATTACTCCTCTTTCAACCATGTCAGCATAAAATCTACTATTCCATCCCACAGATATATTCAACTCCTTTTCGGCTTTCTCACGCATCGCACGAGCTACACTCAACTGAATCTCCATAGTATTCACCTTTCTCTTCATTTCAGCATACTCACCACTTTCCAACACTGATAACCTCCTAAAAGCCTCATTCAATCCACGCTCTACATCACTCAAATCCAAACTAAGCAATTCTCGCTCTTTCTCGCCAACCTTAGCCTTCGACTCCAAATAAGCAACCTGAGTCTGAACAACACCTAATCCAACCTCTGTCATACAACTCTTAACACGGGAAGCATCTAGATCACGTCTCAAGGCTCATGGTGCAAGACCATCAATATGAGTAGCCTCTCGAGTACTAGACGACTCTCCTATCTCACGTCTATGAGTAGCAATACCATCCGTACCGTCAGGTGCATCATCATCCTCATCCTCCTCTGATTCAGAATCAGATTCAGACGATTCAGACATTTCAACCCTAGGTAACTCATCCTTAGAATCAGACAAACAAACTGGTGGGGGCAAAGGCTCGCCCTTTGGAACATCATATGGGTAAATAGGCTCAGCTTCCTCATCGTCATCAACCTCAATATCTATACCTACATCCTCCTCGACATCCTCGTCATCAATCTCGTCATCTAAATTATCTAATCCAATCTCATCATCGTTCTCAATATCCACATTCTCAATATCCACATTCTCAATCTCATTCTCAATATCCACATTCTCAATCTCCACATTCTCTACTAAGTCAACCTGAGGGGCAATCTGATCTCCTAGTCCTAACTCAGGCTCGGGATCCTCAAATGGTTCCTCCTCATCATCAATATCAAAATCTACTAAGTCTAAATAAGGATCATCTTCTATATTAGGTTCAGGAATAGCATGGTTTTCTACAGGAATATTAGGGTCAGCCATGACAATCTGCATTTATATATATATATCTCGTATTAGGATAACATACTAGTTAAACAATTACATAATGAAATCACGATATATACATATATATAAATTAAATTATATATATCAAAATATATATCTTCTCAATAGGGCTTGTTGGTAACGTCGGAGATCTCTGGCACCGTTATAGTCAAAAGATTTTTCAAATATTTTCTTAAATGTTAATCGTCAAAAGATTTTGAAAAGTTTTGTTCAAAACCTTGGTTTTTAAAATCTTTTGTTCTCTACAACGAGAGCTCTGGTACCAAACTGTAACACTCTCATTTTTCGTATCGGTACAGCGGAAGGGTCTTTCAGAGTGTTACGGGATAGCACAATAACTCCAATCATAGACAACACATAAAAATGGTTGTACAAGGTTTAACAAACATTCATTCGATAAAAAGTTTCAAAAGTGTACAACAGGTCCCAAATTATACAGGTCATTAAGTTTACAAAACACAGATCGAATGAACATTTTTAATATTAAGTGTGGGCCATCAGAGTCGATCTCCATCCGGATTACCTTCAAGCACCTGAGATAAAAACATGCAAAAATCATATCAGCGAATGCCGAGTGAATTCATAGAGTTTAATGAAAACCGTTATATAAAAACAATCATTTACAATCATTTAAAATCAGAACACAAGTATAATATCGGAAGTAAGTCCACATATTGCTAGTAAGGCAATATATAAATCAAGCATACATCTGAAACCGTCCATGAGACCGTAGTCTCTATATTACCATGATAGGTAATATATTCATCGTAATAGCGTCGTTATCGTTTTGTATTTATGTTTTATATTGTACATTGTATAGGATACATGGTATCTGAATTAGGATTATTATTATCCGCATGACATTGTTACCTTACTATGAAAACAGCGGGCCGCGAACCCGACAAACAGTTTGCCCATCTAAGTTAGCGCGTCGTCATAAAATCACGCTATGGAATCTTTTCATACATAAATTTGCTTACCAATCAATGTGGTACGACGGGGATCAACCGTCAAGGCGCGAACTGGGGTGATCGTCCCCAAATAGTACTATCAAATGCATAAGCGTCTACCAAATCCCGGTAGTTCACAATTCATGCTAATGGGACTTTAAGTGACATAACCTAACTACTAATAATCCTTTTAGTCTCGAATATAGGGTCATAGCATCATTCGGGTCCATATCATTAAGCATACAATCGGGACTACTTGTGTTCTATTTTTATAAAAATCTAGCATGTTATCTCCCTCGCGGGTTTACAAATCATTTTATAAAACATTTAAAAGAGTGCGAGGCTATGAACTCACGTTGTTAATGAAAGGCGGATTATCGACTACGGGCGTGCTTCGGTCACGAAAACCTATATAAATAATAATCGGTCTTAGACTCGGTCCATTGAATTTTATCAAAATAACAATATACATATGATGATTTTGTACATATGATGATGATCAAGTGGGTTTATACGTCCTTGTTTACTCATTTTAGTGTTTACGTCTTGGTAACGTTTTACTAGTTTGCTAGTTTTACCTATTTACCTATTTTAAGTCCATTAAGCCTTTTATAAGTTCTTTAACTTGTTTTTATCCATTTTATACCTATATTATCAGTATATATACTTTTCATGTTGGGCCCAAATGGGTTAAGCCCAATAAGCTCTTTTTATAAGTTTTTATCTTATTAAGTCCAATTATTAGTCTAATGTGTTTAGTTAGCTCGTAAATGTCCGTAATTCTTATAGTTAGGGTTTTATCGGTTTTTACTTGTCTTAGTTATCTATACATCAGTATATAACTTTTATAAACTTTACATTAGACGGGTTTGGTCGTCTAAGTTTTATTTGGCGAAAAACGTTAATTTTACGGCGATAGCCGAAAAAGTCGTAAAAATCAAGTTTATAGTTTTTATTACTTATAAATATTATTTTTACCACCATTTATATAATTTACCCATTTAATTAACCTTTTATATATTTATATAAATAAGTTTTATAAGTTAGTGGGTTTATATTTTTACATTTTATACATTATAATGTGAGTGCTTATATAATAATAATAAACATTATTTCCAAAAATCTGATTTTTAACTTCATGTTCACCATTTTTACCATATCTAGAGTTATATAATGACTTAGAAGCTCATTTTTGGATGACAAGTTCTTAATAATATGTGCTACATATAACTTAGTTATAGCTACTGCCCATTTTGAGTCTAAGTTGCCTTAACAGTCCCTACATAACTGCTTATTCAGATTATACCACCTAACTTGTTTTGATCATATCTCACTCATTATTTTGATTCCATTGCATGGCCAACTCTCACATATGTATAACATCATCTACTTACTGTAAATGGATCAAACCATGCAATTTTATCAGTTCATCGTTTAGTTTCTACTGTTTTTATACAGCCAACTAATTAGTCAAGATTTTAGCTTCATTTCTTATAGTTATCATCATTTTTAAGCATATTTATCAACACTTGATCCCCACACAACATTTTTATCATCATATATACATCATATACATATACAAAATGAAAGAAAATACATTTGTTCTTTACAAAATAATAAGAGAAAAATGGAGAGCATGATCTTCTTTACCAATCCAAGTGGATTTCTTGTTTTAGGAAGACAAGAACTTGATGAACACAACAAGTATCTCCAAGACCATCAAATATCAAGAACATAGGTTGGAAAATCAGCCCTAGGACACAAGAAAATAACCTCCAAAGTTGTTAATATGGCCACCAAATGATCAAGGCTTCAAGAGAACACCTTAATAGGACTAGTAAACATGTGGTTTATGGCCAGAAAAGATCAAAGATGGTGTTTGTTGGCTTATTTGGGACGGCATAAGGGAGAAGTTTGAGAGAGTTTGGTGTTGAGTTGCATGTGAGAAATGGTGTAAATGAAACAAGTTGCTAGTTTAGCTAGTAAGTGGTAAAGGTTAGCTTAATGTGTAAGCTTATGCTTACACTTGTTGTAAGCTACTTAACTTGATGCCACATTGGTGTTGTGGTGTCAAGTGTAGCCGTCCCATATTGCTAGTGGGGTGGGACAAAGTGTTTTGTCCCATCTCACTAGTTTACGGGTATTTCTCGATTCTAGTTTTCTCGATTTGCGTGCCCTCGGGTCGTTTTACGAAAAATGTTTTTATAAATTATGAATCACCGTCACAAAACGAATCCAATAAAAATTGTCTCATCAAAAACGTAAATACGTAATCCTAAGGTTTCCGGTTTAGTCGTAAAAGACGCCAAATTATGCACGTAAGCCCAAATTTAAATCTGTAAATTGTGAGTTCGTCAACCAACACAAAAATAAGTTTCAAAATATTATACGAGAAAATATTTCACTACCTGAAAATGTTAGATTTGTCACAGTCTTACACAATAAATTACCACCCGCGGCGGCATTAAGATAATCACGCTCATGATCGTTCAAGCCATTGTAAAACGTGTCAATTTGATGCAAGTCGGAAAAACCATGATGAGGACATTCGTGCAACATTTCCTTAAACCTATTCCAAGCCGTTGAAAAACTCTCATTATACTCTTGTGAAAACTTTGAAATCTCGTTTTTCAAGTGCGTAGTCTTAGAGGGCGGAAAAAATTGGTTCACAAATTTCGAAACGAGATCCTTCCACGTCAATATAGAATTGGGTGGCTCTTTCTCTAACCAAATTTTTGCGGGCCCCGCTAAGGAATACGGAAAAAGCATCATCTTAATCGAGTCGTTTGAAACATCCTTGTGGAAACCTTGGTTTCCGGATCTTTGAAGCTACTAGGAATGCATCATGTTCACATGATTATACAATCAAAGCGGAATAAGAACATAACACATTAACAAGGTGTTTAGGCACAATAACATGAATAAAAACACAAGGATTGTTAACTATATTAATAATTAACAACCACTAGACGTGTATACATTGAATCCCACATCTAGTGCACACACGCTTTTAGGTTTACATTGTGAATGAATTATATGAAAAACCTAATAACCCTTGGTTCCTTTTATAGTGTAAGGATTAGGGTTTACAAGAGATAAGAATGAATAAACAAGTAAATCTTCTATTTAAATAAACTTATGCATAATATCTTTTGCATGTTTATCTAAATAGAAGCTTCCATAAGCTTCTTTGTCTACGTTTTGTCAATGCTTGAATTGCATGTGACAATGCTTGGATTGCACACGACAATGCTTGAGCCATCAACGCCTAATTAACTCTTGTCAGCGTCCAAATTTGTCTTGACAACGCTTAGACAATAACTTCACGTTTTCTTCATTTTTGAGTTTCTGCCACATCAACTTTTTGACCCAACAATCTTCCCCTAGTTGATGGTGGCAAAACTCTATGTGTATCTCTTGTAAGTTGTACATGATCTTCAAATTGCTTCCCCTCAAGTGTTGCATGTATTTCTTCCCCTTTTTGTCACATCAACAGGAAAGTAAACAATGTTGCAATCTTTGAAGATTCTCCATATGTAGCTCTATGTAATGATCTTGAAGAACAATTAATATAATATTTTTGATGTAGAAGTAGAATAACCCAATCTTGTTTTCCATGGCTTGTACTATCCATGTGACTAAGAACTTATACTCATGGCACAAAGTATAAGTAGACCTCGATCTCTTGTCAATATTCTCATCCTTTGTGAGACACTGAGCACGATAATGTAACTCCTTCAAGTGTTATGACAAGTCTTCATCACCAACCATGTAAAGCACGAACAAGTTACCTTTAAAGTCAGTGGCTGGAAGTGCATGACTTTAAGATATGATAGAACACAAACTCGCGAAAATCTTCTTCAATCATCAAACTTATCATAAGAATTCTTCCCCTTAAGCTAACACCTCTTCATGACGATTTTAATGGAATTACATCTTCATACCATATGTAAAAGTACTAGACCGGATAACTCTTTCGCAAGGCTATCCCGATTACATAGTTTAAATATCCATCAAATTCCCATAAAAAGTTGTTAACTCGCTTTAAGATCATTAATTCCTTTCAAAATATCCGAGCCATAAATATCACCATGATATTCTGAATTAAAATGGAGATTCCATGTACCTTTGTGTGTATAATCCTCCTTTTTATGTGCTAAAAACGTCCAATTTTCTCAAACAGCAGCGATTCCTGTGTTGTCCAATATCCTCTTCTGTCCAATATCTTTGGCAGATGTATTGTCCAATATCGGACAATACCTATCAGCGTTGAAGTTCATATATCGGACGACACTGTCAACGCTGTCAGCGTTGACTTATTCTGTCAGCGTCAAAACACTTCCTGTCAGCGTTAAATCAAGACTTGTCAGCGTCCACGTCTCCTTTTTATGCTGACGTCATTTAGGGCTTGATAGCTTGATAACAATATCTCATTCTTTAGCAGCGTCCACGTCTCCTTTGTCCCACGATCAAAGCAAGATATATATTTGCCATAATTAGGTTTCAAACTTTTCCTTCCTGTTAATATATCATGGCCATAAACGAAACCAATCATAATATGGTAACCGTGTGAACACAAGTATCTTCCACCAATAAGAAACGAGCTTCATGTGAATACTTTAGTTAACCCTAGGACCACAATAAGCTTGTATGGAAGAGCACCCATGTGATCAAACAATTCTCATCTAAAACAGCAACTCCCGAAGATCCGCATGTCAGCATGTGACCTCCAAAAAACACGTATCAAATTGCGTCTGCTTCAAAACATAAGAGATCTTCAAACATCATAATTCATACTGAATCCTGAAGATCAGAAATCATTGTCCTTTTCCTTAGAGCAGCAGCAATTAATACAATCACCAAGTAAAGATCGACATGCTATATTTGAGATCTAGGGTTTCATATAAAAACCCTAACTGGAATCGAAGAACACATATTCCATCATGTGCTTCCGTCATGTGTTCTTTTTCTTGCTGCTATATCCCTCAAATCTTCAATTTTTCTGCTTTTAATTTGATTTAGGGTTTAAAGAAACCCTAATCATGATTTTATGTGAAAGCTTGAAAAACTGAAAATCACCTCTGCTGCCAACTTTGACGCTTAATAACTTTTGCCTGGGGATAAAACTCGACAATCCCTCCGGTGGATGTTTAGATCTATGTATGTAGAACACACATATAAAATTTCGTGACGATCCAACGGTTCAATAAAAAGTTATGACCTTCTGAATACTGCTACGCACACAAAAACGTCCAGAAAAACTCTACGAATTTTTCTTCTTCTTCACGATATACGAACACCTTGTTGGTCCTAGCATCACGAGCCACGAGGCTCTGATACCAATTGTGGAAACCTTGGTTTCCGGATCTTTGAAGCTACTAGGAATGCATCATGTTCACATGATTATACAATCAAAGCGGAATAAGAACATAACACATTAACAAGGTGTTTAGGCACAATAGCATGAATAAAAACACAAGGATTGTTAACTATATTAATAATTAACAACCACTAGACGTGTATACATTGAATCCCACGTCTAGTGCACACACGCTTTTAGGTTTACATTGTGAATGAATTATATGAAAAACCTAATAACCCTTGGTTCCTTTTATAGTGTAAGGATTAGGGTTTACAAGAGATAAGAATGAATAAACAAGTAAATCTTCTATTTAAATAAACTTATGCAGAATATCTTTTGCATGTTTATCTAAATAGAAGCTTCCATAAGCTTCTTTGTCTATGTTTTGTCAATGCTTGAATTGCATGTGACAATGCTTGGATTGCACACGACAATGCTTGAGCCATCAACGCCTAATTAACTCTTGTCAGCGTCCAAATTTGTCTTGACAACGCTTAGACAATAACTTCATGTTTTCTTCATTTTTGAGTTTCTGCCACATCAACTTTTTGACCCAACAATCCTTAAAGTTGCAAGTGGCGGTGAGACGATTAAATTGGCGAACGTGGTTATGAGGGTTGTCCTTTTCGTCACCTCGAAACTTGTTGTTTTGAATCATGGACAACAAACCCGTCTTAACCTCAAAATTCTCCGCAAGGATAGCGGGACTCACAATCGCTTCTCCATAACCCTCGGTGGGTGCTTGAAGCAACTCCATCATAGTTCGATTAGCCATGGGTGCTTCTTTCACTACAATGGGTTCGTCAATAGGAGACTCCTCACTAGAAGGAGTGGTGGATTTGTTTCTTCGTTTACGAGCACGTCTTGCTTTAGAGCGAGTTTGCATAAACGTCACGCACAACGAGAAGGCGAGCAAAGAAGATTCTTTTTGGTGTTTTTACTTTTTCAATTTTTTTTGTGGTTTTTGATTGTTT
Organism: Glebionis coronaria; assembly: GCA_025667525.1. Taxonomy (NCBI): domain Eukaryota; kingdom Viridiplantae; phylum Streptophyta; class Magnoliopsida; order Asterales; family Asteraceae; genus Glebionis; species Glebionis coronaria. Next base: position 288,046,046 of record CM046877.1, on the reverse strand, counting down.
TTACTTTTTTTTGGTTTTTTTGGAATGTATTAGTAGACACAAATCTACAAATCTCCTCCTTAATCAAATCTCTCGATTAAAGAAGCCTCAAGGAATGAAAACGATCACGTGAAGTGAACGCCTTCGATGACTTTAGAACGATGGTGGAACACCAAATCGTTCAAGAGGGTTTAATCAATAGAAACCAAGAAAATATATATGATACTTAAGTAATACTTTGGGCGGCAAAACCCTCGATTAGCTTTCAAAATCAAAATACGCACAAGCAAGCGGAGGAAACGAGGCGGCGCGAAGCACTTAAGAGCCTTTTTCCTTTAGGTCGTGAAATACAACCGCCTTAAACCCACCTTATAGTTTGTATTTCTCAAAATCGAGCTTCACGAAAGTATTTATCTATTTTTGCCTTTTTTCTTTGGTTTGAGATTCGAATACAATGATTGGGTAATGACCTCCCAAGTCAAGGTTGTGATTTCTCACGTATTTGGAGTACTTGTAAATTTATTGTTCTACGTATACAATATAGTAATAGTATTCACAAAAAACGAAAAACCGATAATACGTATTAGTAGAGTGCTACTAATACAATTACTTTTATGGCTATATAAAAACAACAATGGTTCAACAAAAACACAACACGCCTCCCCGGCAGCGGCGCCAAAATGATGTGGAGTTTTGTACACCTTTAGGAAAAGGATGCACAAAGTAGGGCAAGCGTGCACGACGATTTAGGAAAACCGTGTGTGAATGACCCTAATTGAGTTCGTTCTCGAGGAGGCAAGTGCGTTGTGTATTGAATTGATATTGATTTGTGATTATATGATTGAGAAAGAAATAGGATTAGAAGAAAAAGACGGTTACGAAAACGAATTAAACTATGACGAAAAAGGCGAAAACGTAAAACCGTAAATAGTACAAAAATTAAAATTTTAACCTAAAAATTCCTAAAAATCCCCAATAATATTCTAAGAGTTTACAAAAAATCCAAACTTCCTAAAACCTTTTAATTAATTAGAAAATGACTTTTTAATGCTAATTAAAGCCCTAAAAATCACTTTTAATTATTAAAAAGCCTTAAACAAGATCTAATAGTTTGTAAACCTCAAAAATATCCTAATTAAGCTAAAAACTATTTTTAAAAATTTTTAAAACCAAGTTTAACTATTTTTAAACACTTAAAAACTATTAAAATCTATTAAATCTTAAATTAATTCTAGAAATTAATTGAAAAGTCCTAAAAATATTTGGAAAGTGACAAAACTCCTAATTAAGAGTCCTTAACCTAGGAAAAATGTAAAAACTAAAAAAATAAAACTTCAATTTTTAATAATAAAATAATATTAAAATATTCAAAAAAATAAAAAGTTTGTAAATAAATTCTAAAAAATTACCAAAAATCCTAAATAATGTAACTAAAACAAAAATGCAATCCAAATTTTCTGAAACCTATTTAATAATTTTATATTGAATTTTAAAGTTAGCTAAAAACCCTAAAATCCTATAAAATAAAAAATAAGCTAATTTGAAAACTTAAATAGCTGAAAACCTCAAAAGTATGATCAAAAACCTAAAAATTATTTTTTCAGATTTTTAATATACCTTTTAGTATTTTTTAATGACTTTCTAAAATAAAAACTTAAAATAATCCTAATAAATTAATTAATAATGGGAAAAATATACTTTTCAAACAGAAAAATCAAAAACACTTATAAAATCCTAGGAAAAATGCTAAACAGGAAAAAGCTAAAAGAAATAAGCTAGAATTAGCTTATTTAAAAGCTGTTAAAACCTAAACGTAAAAAGCCATCCGGATCACTGGTTAACACGTTAGTCCTTGGAAAGCAAGGTCGCATGTTCGAGCCCAGGCCAGGTGAGTTTTTTATAAACTTTTTTTTTTTTTTTTACTTTTCCAAACTCAAATAGTGACCTTTTAACTCACAAAAACACAAACACAAATCCAAGTTATCAAGGATTAACCCCTAAAAATAAAAAAAAACGTGCTCAGTTTTGCACTTTCTGATGAACACAAATGAGTGTTCTATGAGTATCTTCACAAGTGAAAAGTATCAAGAGGACTTGATTTGTTGGCGTTTTTGTGGATGATTGTGATAGACAAGGGCACCCTTATACTCTTTGGAGTATAAGGAGTCAAATATAGCACAAGTAAACACACGTATAAGCCAAATATCACACAAAAATAAGCATACAAGTTACTGATATTGCATATATGTGTCTGAGTGTATTTTGCTGATACACTTGGCACTCAAATGGATTTCAGTAGCTAAAATCTTGCACACAAGCTCACAAAACAGCATGCAAAAAACACACAATCCCTAAACAACCCAGTATCTAACAGATTATCACATTTGAATCCACAAATTTCATCAAAACAAGCAAAAAGATGAAATGACTGTTTTAAGGCAATGTTTTCAATTTTTTTAGCATGCAATGTGTTCTAAACTTGACCAAACTGAAACTTAAGCACAATAAACACCTAATAATAACCTAAGAGATGTGTCTAAACAAGTTTTAAGCTAAATGTCAAACCTTAAACCAAACTTATACCCTAATCCAAACACCCCTTAAAAATTCAGAAACCAAATTTAACAAAGTAAAATAACTTAAAACTTAACCAAACTGAATCAAATGACTCTAAACATGCATAACATAGCAATTAAACTCAAATAGAACCACAATAACAACACTTAAACATTTTTCATGCATAATCACACAAATCACATAAAATTTGGAAAACTGAGAATGGAAAAGGGAATCAATGAGCTACCTTAAGGGTCCTACATCCAGGACCCTTAGTGGTTGAAAAACCACCTCCGTATAGGCTGGGGCCTATGCAGAACTGTGTTGAGATGATGATGAAGTTTTCCTTAACCAAAATGGATGAAAATGTTCCTCTTTGAATCTGCTAAGAGAAAAAGGAACAAAGCTTGTGTAAAAGCTTAAGAGCTTTCCCCTAGCTTATAGATTAAGCTAGAAGGAAACCTTAGCTTATGGGTAAGATTCTGATGAACTAAAAAAAAGGAAATGACCAAACCAATGGCTTATTTAAACTTGGGTACCCACTACACCAGAACAAGCCATGGTGTCTTGGACATACACAAGCTCAAATACCATCACACCAACACACTTAATCACCATTTTATCAGTTTTTGAATGAAATTTAAGATATGAGAAAACTTTGAAAAAGAAACAGAAACTTTGAAAACTTGAAAACTTTTGCTGAAAATTAAACCAATCTCAAACAATGAACTTAAATCAACTGAAATGTAAAGGGAACTCAATATTTCTCATCAACAAACTCAATACCATTTATATTACTTCATAAACTGGATTTACAAGGTTTTTGAAAAAGGAGAAAAAATCAAGAACAAAATGAGCTAAGTCCTATCATGCCTTTATATAGAGGCTTACAAGTGATTCTAGAACTGATAAGAAGCTAAAACCCTAACACATGAACTTCCAGTAATGCCCTTGGACGAATACTTGAAGATGCCATTTTTTTAATTTTTCAAGAGCCATGTGATGATCTTGGCAGCTTGTGAAGATGCCAGTGATTAAAAAGAGATCTTGGACGTCCATTTAGCCTTTGGGAACACGAAATTATTGTGGGATGTTGATCCTGCTGTCCATTTTTTGTATGGGAGTGAATAGTGGGGCAGGGGAGGGTGGCACAAGTATGTGAGGTGATGGTGATGGGAGTTTAAGGGTGGTTTTAGGTTTAAGTGATGGTTAATCAATGATCTGGAGTGAATTACCCAAAAACCCTTTGATTTAATTGATGTTCTTCCTGGAAAAATTTAGGGTTTAAGGGTGGATTAGGATGTGATTTAATCCGTTTTGGGATTAAAAAGTTTTTAAATAAATGTTTGGAGGGAGTTTTAAACTGATTAATTAATCAGTTTATGGGTGAGTGGATTTGTGACGTGGAGGAAGGGGTGATTCTGATTGGGTGATGGGTGTGAGTGGGTGAGGTGTCAAGCAGGGAGTGGATGGATGGAGTTTGGCTGTCTGGCAGGTTTGCCCCCTATCTTTTCAAACTTTGTTCAAGTTGTAATAAATGGCTATGAACGCCCATTTAACACATATCAACTTTTGAACATTGGCAGTTTTGGCACAACAAGTTTTGAAACTTGTTTTAAGGACTACAAGTGTAATTTTGGCAATCTTCAAGGGCTGTTTTTGACATGTCTTCATACTTCAAGGTCTTGACTTGTTTGTTGACTTCTTGGAGGACCATTATTGAAAATTTAGTTTTGTTGAGGGACTAAATTTGCCAATTCTTCAAAGTCAAGGGTCCTTTTTGTAATTTTGACAAACTTTAGGGACCAAACTTGTAATTATGAAGATACAAGGGTATAAAGTGTCAATTCTTCATACTTGGAGGACCAATCTTCATAATTCTTCAAATCTTCAAGGGTTTACTTTGGAAATTTCTTCATTAGGGCTTGGTTCATCGTGCGGCTTTGTTTCCCGTGTTCGTTTTTGCATGATTCTTGTGATCTTTTGTCATTTTCTCAATATTCGTACCTAAAATACACAAGCAACAAACACAAGCATATATTTGGGTATTTTAATGATATTTAATGCATTTTAAGCCCAATTTGGACGATGAGACTATGTATAAAAGCAGTCTCATCAATGCCCGAAAGTTTACGTTTTATTTTTAGTCATGTCGATGTTTGAAATTTTGATGTTTTTATTTTTAATTTCGTATTAAGTCATGCCGGGACTATATAATATCATATTTTTTGTGCGTTTTAAGTTTTGAGAAGTATTTTTATGAAACCCGAAACCCGTAAATATTTTCAAAATTGACTAATAGACATTTCCCGCTTTTTAAACAAGTATTTGCATTTTGATCCACAAGAATCACAATTGGAAAAAACTACCCTAAACTTTACACATATAAATAGAAAAATAATATAACAAAAACACACATAATCCCACTAGCTATAAATTTTCAACATCTCTCTCTCTTTCTCATTCATGCCAACACCCCCTCCACCCCAAAAATCATCATCATCTCAAATTTGAGCTTGAATCCATTTAAACTAATCAAAAACCCATCTTAGTTTCATCTTTCTCTACAATTTGTAACAAATTTAGCCACATGCAAGAACTTTTTATAAAAACCCATTTTTGATAAAAATCTTATGATTTGATCTTTTTTATTAGTTGTATGTAGGTGCTAATGGTAATCTATGTTATTTTTACTTGTGGCATATTAAATTTTTGAGTTAAGTTTTATTTGGTTTGATCATCTATGATGATATAGGATGTTAGGATTAGAAGTAATAGTATTAGGATGATTATAGTTGTAAAAATGAGGTTAAAATGGGTTAATAATATGATTTTGAGTGATTTTTAAGAAGCTATTTTTGACCAGCAGCTAAAATGTAAATTTTGGAAAACTTAAGTTTCTATATGAGATAAGTTGATTAGATATTTTTGTAGAGGATATCATAAGCTTTGATTTGGTATAAAGTAGAGCTTCTAGCTCCAAACGAGCGAAAAGTTATGATTGTTTGATTATTCGTGTATCGAGAGACGAGTATCGGCACAATATATAGTTGTAGTCGATATTTGGATCGAATCTCGGAGAATATAGAAAAGATTTTGAAATGAGTCAAGGACTGATGTAGAAGTGTAAACATTAGGATGTTGAGTCTATTTTCAAACATAAGCGTCGGTTTTGCAAATGGAGTCGTTTATAGAAGTCAAAATGATTATATGAGTCGATGACGTAAAACTGTCCGGTTTTTGTAATTCAAAGATGTGTCGGGCAAGGAACCTTAAAAGTAAAATCTTTTAACCAATATTTGGGAGGTCTTTCTATATATAGTAAGTGAAGTCTCTGAGTAGTATCATAAATGTTTGACGTGTCTAAGTAGGGAAAACAGCTTGAACGATTAGTATACATCGACAGATTTTTAATAAAGGAAACAAATAATAAAATAAAAATGTAAAAAGTGTACATATGTAGGAATTATTTAAATAAGAATGGTGTGAGTTTAATTTTGATTTTGAATTTATTAAGTATAAATATTACATGAATATATTATTAAAGGTGCGTGTTTTATTTTGATAGATTTAAATTTCGTGTTCGCCGGGCATCATCAATCGTTGAAAGTCGTCTTACTATTGCTATTACTCAAGGTGAGTCTATAGCCTCCCCTTATACTTGTTTTTAATGATTTCAAAACACGCAAGGGGTTTACATGCTATTTGAAATAAAATGAGCACATATCATGAATAATTTTTGGACCCGAATGTTGCCTATGTTGCCTTGAATTGTATAAGTACCTAAGTTGAAAAAGTCCCTAAATTCATGAACCGTTAACTATGTTCTAATTTTTTGTTGTGAGTTGGGAATAGCCGCTTATTCAAATGGTAGTACTATTGGGCTGACGACCCTATCTGAGACCAGGGCTCTACGCTGAGTAACATCTTGGAAGGATAATTTACGAGAATAAGAATGTGGTATAACTTGCAACTGATACCCAGTAGGGGCAATGGAATTCATATAGTCATGCTGGCATTTGGCGTGGGTGACTAAGTTAAGGGTTCGGTGTCATGAGCTTTATACAAATCATTAGCTATTGTTATAAGATAAAATGCCTGATTAATAGATTGTATGGCCACAATGCTATTAAACGGTTATGATTGATTTTATGATGTGTTCAAATGAGTTTTATTAAACCTATAGATTCACTCAGCATTATTGTTGATTTGTTTAAGCATGTATTTCAGTTAATATGAGGTGTTGAACAAGGAGCTTGCCTGGGAAGGTTGGGCTGTCGCTTTTATAGTTGTTTAGTCTAAAACCATTTTCTTTCCTTGTCATTATAAAATATTTTCTTGACTTTCGGAAAATTATAAAAATTATTTTTGAGTATTTTATAGTTGATAAGAGTTTGTATTTTTGGGATGGTATCTTTGAGGGACCGAAACGCTACTCTGATATTTTATGAAATCAATTTATTGGGATTGAAAACATTAGACTAAAGATAGTATTACTTTATCTTATATTTTAAATGTTTCATTTTTAGATTGTACCAAGTGTTTTTAGTGGCGAGGTTTGAGTTTAACACCCAAATGTGTATTTCCGCTGCGCAATGTAATTTGGGGGTGTTAAAGATTGGTAATCAGAGCTTTTAGTTATATCGAATTAGGTCGATTTTTGAAAATGTCCTAAACTATAACTTTGGTGTCGAAAGTATTTTATAAAAGCAACGCAACTTCTCTTCAAGGCTCCGGTAAGATTTTTTATTTTAGTTATGCTTTTTATTATAGATGTATCCCTCAAAACTATTCTGAATCACTGAGTATTTATTAAGTAAATACTATGATAAGGTATTGGTATTAATGAAAAGACGCAAAGTGCTTTCATCATAATTTCTTTTTGTGAATATTGCATAATTATCATTTGCATAGCATTGCATTGCATCGCATACATATATATTGACATAAGTAAATCATTTGCATTTGCATGACCATGCATTGCATATATATTTTCGAATAATTACCTTATGTACTCTTGAATTTTCTGTGATTGTAGAAAATGGCCGACAGTAGGCAGGGATATTGAAACTAGGATTTTTAGTCCTTTTTAATGCAATGAATGTTCGTTTTTCCTCAACTCGACTCGAATTGAAAGCCAACTTTACCGTAGAGATTAATTGTTTTTGGTGACGATATCTTTTTGAATTTTTTAAACTATTAGAAAACAATTTAAAATTAAACTAATGAAACTTAAGCATTAAACTTAATCTAATTTAAAAATCTAATTTAAATCTAATTAATTTGAAACTAAAAAGAACTTTTAAATGAAATTTTATAAAAACAATTTTAAAATAAAACTAAATCGAAAATTAATTTAAAATTCCTAAAGTAAATTAAAATATATATATATATTTTTTATCTTTTTATTTTTGTAAAACTAAATTTTTAACGTAAAATAAAACTATTTAATTAAAAGTAATTTTAAAGCTAATTAAAAGTAAAACCAATTTAAATAAAGTAAATTAAAACTAATTTAAATTTAAAGAAAGTAAATAAAATTATTTTGAAAATAAAAGTAAATTAAAACTACTTTAAAATTTAAAGAAAGTAAATAAAATAATTATTTTTGTCTTTTTGTATTTTTATAAAAACTGAATTAATTTGAAAACTATTAATAAAACTTTAACCTAAATAAAATTAAAACTTGTATTAAACTTAAATAAGTAACTGGCCCAAATTAATTAACCTATATTATTTTAACTAAAGAGAGTAAAACACAAAAGTGAGTGAAGAGAAACTGGTTGGGACATTGGCTATTAGACGAGAGGTCCTGGGTTCGAACCCCAGGACAGACAAAATTATTTTTTTGATATTTATTTTTTTACGGTATTGGAATCTTCAATCAAATAGAAACAGATTGAGAGTATGTCTAAACTCAGCAATACAGTTACATAAACTGTAACCAAATAAGTCACACAGCAAAATTAAGAGAACTTAAATAAGCATTTAAAAAGAAAAAGATAAGCATAAAAGACTAAACCAAATAAGCAGACTTAAAGAAAAAAAACTGATAAGCAGATAATAAATACAAAGAGAGCAGATAAATAAGCTATGATGAAAACTAATAAGCATTAACAATCGTTAGAAATAAGCAGACCCATACAATATTAACATTCAGTCCTAAATTTAATAAAAACAATGAAACAAACAGATTAACAATTAAATCAAAACTAAACTTAAACAAGAAAATTAAAAGGAGAGAATATTAAAACCCGGTGTCGTAACCGTTGAGCCGTAGACGCGGCGCTGAGCCGTCTAGTCGAATAAAACACCTCCGTCTTTCACCCAAACAACATCAACGTTATCTTGATCCAAGCAGTACCAAACCGAATCGAACAATATCCAAACGAACAGTGTTTTTAATTCTCCCAGTAGGGGAAAATTTATATCCACTTTCTTCTTTATTTATTTATTTATTTATTTTTTTTATTTTTTTTATCGAACAATATTAATAATAATAGAAAGTATCAAAACAGTATCCGATTAAATCAAACTACGAACAGTGACCATAAAAAGCAAATTAAAGATGCAAAATAAATTTGACAGGAATAAAATAAGCTTTTCATTAATTAAAAATAGAATTACATTAACTGGAAATTTAAAGAAATACAAAATTAAAACCCTAATCTAATTAACTGATAATTAAAATAAAGGAAAGCTGCTAAAATTACATGAAAAGAGGGGGTTTTATAGGAGAACCCCGAACCTTCTAGGTTATCCTTGGTGCCTACGGCTTCAAATCATGGCCGTTCTTCATCTTTTCTCTTTCTTCTTTACTTGATCAACGGATGAGAAAGTTTTTGTGCCATGGATTGCCAAGCTGTAATGGTTTGTGTTTGTTGTGGGATGATGTGGATGCACATGATTGGTGGATTTGTATTGGTGATTTGTTTCCACCAATCAACACAAAAGAATTGGCCACGTCGGAATTGATAGAGGACCACCTTGGGTGTTTTGATCCGATTCTTGGGGGGTTTAATTTCTTTTGATGTGAATCAATAGAAATTAACAAAAGCCCCATTTATTTTTGGTTAATTTCTTGATGGGTAATTAGGGTTTGGGATAAAAATGGTGGATGGAAGTTGTGTGTTTTGGGAGATGAAGATGGGAAAACAATAAATGGTTCTTGGATATATCGAAAATAATGAGAGTGGGTGTGGTTTATTTAATAAAAAGGGTGTGGGGTGAGTAGGTAAATCAAACGTGTGGGAAAAGGAGTAAATGGGGTGTTGTGGGGTAAAAATATTCGTTTAATAAAAATGTGTGTGGTGGGTAGAAAAGTGTGTAGTTGACACGTGGGTGAGGGATAGAAAAGAAAAGGGTTGCGTTTGGTGTGGGAAGTTGAAAAGTGTAGAGTTGACCGTGTGGGGTGAAGAAGGATTGGTGATACGAGGGTTTGACTGATGGAAATTTTGACCAAGTGAAAAAACAATTTTTACTCATCTTTTCATTCTTCCAACCAAGACTAGTATTTGTGTTAAAGCCATTTGGGCTAGGCCCATTTTGAAATTAGCCATCCATTATTTATGTTTCAATTGGGCTTGGGCTCAAAGAGGATAAAACTCCATCTGTTTAAATAATCATTGGGCCATTTGGGCTTCACCAAATCACTTGATTTAGCTATTGGGCTTTTAAGCCCAATAGATCCATTGTGGGACTCACTCGGCTCGAACATCCTCAAAAATGATTAATTCCATTAATACGAGCTCGATTCTGACTTTCTTGATCATTTCTTCAAAATTAAGTTGAATTTGTCGGTTTTCAGTGATCTTCGGCACACTTTAGTCTTTTGATCTTGTCTTCGACTCTTTCTTGACTTTTCTTCGACATTTGACCGTGAAATCCCGTGTTTTCTCTTATTTTGATCATTTATACCTATTTAACACACAAAACCACGCGTAATTTCGACATTTAAGATGTAAAACACATGATTAGGTCTTGTTTTAACTTGATTTTAGTGGCAAAAGGATAAGTGTTTACACACTTATTAAATCTCCTACACTTGACCATTGCAATGACCCCATGCAATGCATAGTTTTAAAGCATAAGTTACATTTTTCTCATAATCAATCCATCTTGGCTTTTATAACTATTACTACTACTATTATGACGAAAAGATAAAAACTTTAAGAAAGAGACAAAAGTTATAATCATTTATTAAATTAGAAATTATTCGATGGGAGAAACTCGTAAAGAAATCTAAGACTTAGATTAGGGCTTTGGTGTTATGAATATTAATTACCCTCAAGTTTCACGTTCCCCATACCAAGCTCAAAAACGAGATCATTGTTATTACAAGTTAGCACAACTAACACTTACTCATGTGGTTTAGCTAATCACTTAGACCCCCTTATTCCTACGGTGTATCTCTTGTATTTTATTTTTGTCTTGAATGATCACGAGGATGCATTTTTGACTTATTTCGATAATTTATTAAGGCCGAAAATAAAGTGGGACGATTTAATCAATAGTTAGCTAAAGGACAAAATTTTTAAAACTGCTTCTCGAAACCTCAAAAAGTTCATATCTTGGCATAACTCGTTTCACGATTTGAGACCTTTCTCGGACCGATATTTGGCTTGTACTTCAAACTTCAAACTTCAAATCTTGAGAGATGATCTTGAAATTATGGTCTTCTCTTCATTTTGGTATACATCTTCATAAGGAGTGAAAGATGCTTCAAACGTTGACCACGACTTCTTCATTTATCCTCTTCTTTATTTAGGATTTTGATATACAACGATCCGCCTCCTTTTCGGACTTGGATATATTTATCCTCATACCTTGTTAGGGTCTTTAGAAAAAAGTGAATCCTCATGCCTTGTGAGGGCCTTTTTGGACTCGGGTATCCTCATGCCTTGTTAGGGCCTTTTTGGATAAGCCAATATTCGCGTCCCGCTTCAATAAGTTATGCCTTGGCTATGAACTCTAATTAATACCGAGCAACTTTTAAACGATCTTGTGCTAGAAGCTAAGTAACTTTTCAAATCGTACAACCTTATTTATTGCAAATATATTTATTAACAAGCGATGGGAGAAAAAGCTCATAACTAACTCACATAAGTTAATGAAAGAATACCAAACTTATAATTAACTCTATCATCTCTCGTTCTCCACAATTTAAAATCTCAAGGAATAAGACTCGTGGATGCTTAGCCTAATGAACCAATTAAGGTCCATATGGTTAAGGATACTAGCTAGAGTAAACTTGGATAAGTAAACTCGGGTTGAGTCAAAATATTCACGACGGGCCTAATATATCAAAGACATCTAAACCTGTTAAAACCATTTTATTTATTTATTTATTTTTGACTTTATTCTTGAAATGGAAAATATAAGATGTGATGATAAAAAAAATACTACTAGGCCAAAATAGATCAAAAATTTGAAAAACGTTGAAAAAATGTTTAAATTTTCCGGTTAAAATGGGGTCAAATTCATGGAAAAGGCCACTAAAATTTCGATAGAAATCCCCCCTACACTTAATATAAACAATTTCCTCAATGTTTAAGCATGTGGGAGAATAAACTCCCCTACACTTAGGACATTGAGTACGTTGTTTAAAATCGAGCTAAGGAAAGGACAACTAAAGTGATTACATTTATTTGTTTTATTTATATACATGAGTGAATCACAATAGCAAAAAATTATCGAAGGAACCGGGTACATGGGTAAGACGGGAACACGGGTCGTGTCAAAAGCACCAAAAGTGGATCATTAAGCAATGTCCCTGCACACTCACAAAACAAACAACCTATTTGGCTCCCCCCTACACTTATTGGTGAAAATGGGTGAAAGGTAAAAAGGGTGGAAAGGGTGAAAAAGGGTCAAAATCTAACCTAGTTATACGATGCTTGATTTTTCATCACGAGTCTCTAGCTCGACTCGATTTCCCGAATGTCATCATTCAAATGGGAAAATCATGGAAAACCGAGATTTCCAAGGGAGGAAAATCTCTCCATGATAAAGGGTGAAACAAAGTCATATAAGGCATACCCCATGAAAATCCACCCGGGTCAAATACATAATTTCCATCACAAAAGGAAATAAACCCCGAGGTGGTACGCAAGTCATAGAAAAGTGGGATATGCTTAGGCAAAAGTCTCTTACAATGTAAGATAAGGTGGTATGGCAATGAAAGCACAAAAGTCTCTATTCCAGGATCAAACACCGGTTCCGTAACGGGAAAATAGCAAGAGGTGTCGACATTTAAGCTCAAAATATCATCAAAATCCATAGTGGGAAAGTCATCCTCTTCCAAACTTGATGTGAAAACATAAGTATCATCGGAGTCATAGGAAAACTCTTCCTCATGAGGAAAATAGGTATTTAGAAAGATATCTAAATCCTCCTCAAATGGAATAACCTCTAAAGTAGGTATGATCTCTAAGAGTGGAGGATCCTCCTCATAAGTCATGACTTCCAAAATTAGAGTATAGAAGTCAAAAGGAGTCTCCATGGAAGAATCACTCATCGAGATGTGAGGTGCATTAAGATCATGGGGTGGGTCATCAAAGTTGATGAGATCACTTAAAGAAGTGTCATCATCGTAGGTATCAAAGATTGGTATATAAAAAATGGGTGGGTCAAAAGTGGGTGGGTCAAAAGACGAGTCGTCTAAGCCAAAAATAGTGTGATCACTTGAAGAAGTGTCATCACTATCGGTGTCATAAATAGGAGTATCAAAAAGTTGAGGCTCTAAGGGAAGGGATGAGTTTATCACAAAATCATTTTGATTAGACTTTTCAATTCCAAAAGGATTAATAAAAATCTCGTCATTGTCATAATTAAGAACATCAATTATATTGACCGACTCTTTTCCATTTGATTTAGTTGTGATTTTTCCAATTTTAAAAACTTGTTGTTCATCCCGAACCCTAAGAATTAACTCCCCTTCGGCTACATCAACTAAGGCTCTTCCGGACCGTAAGAATGGTCGACCAAGTATTAACGGAATACGAGGATCCATCTCATAGTCGACGACGACAAAGTCCACGGGAAAAGTGAATGTACCAACTCGAACAAAAACATCTTCGGCAATACCAACGGGGTATGCGAGAGTTCGATTAGCTAACTCTAAAGTCATACGAGTCGGTACAAGGTCGGGTAATGACAATTGTTTCCAAACCGAAAGTGGCATAAGATTGATGCTAGCGCCGAGATCCGCTAAAGCCATACAATCATCGATTTGAGGAAACGAGCAAGGTAACACGAATCGTCCGGGATCTCCTAGCTTTTCGGGAAGCTCTTTGAGAAGAACCGCGGGACAATTCTCATTTAAACGGGTGTTCACGAGCTCAACCATTTTTTCTTTCTTATTAAGCAAATCTTTAAACATTTTGACAAATTTTGGCATTTGAGCAAGTGCTTCAATAAGGCTTACGTTGACATTGACGTTGGAAATCATTTTCAAAAAGTTAGAGACATGAATGTCATCTTTGGTGAGCACTTTAGTCTTGCCTAACCTAGATGGATAAGGAATATTAGGCTTAGGTTGAGAAGGAGAAGGACTCGCTTCTTAAACAACCGTAGGAATAGGCTCTTTCGGCAATGGAGGACTAGAACTAGGAGTGGTAGTGGGCGGAATCACCGGAGGGGGAGTAGGATTACTCATTATGACCTCCGGGCCTTGTCTCTCCTTTATTGGCGAAGAGATGGAAGGTCCCACTAAATTGGCTCCACTTCGAGTATTGATAGAACTCACATTAGCACGAGGGTTAATCTCGGTATTGGATGGTAAGGCACCTTGGGGTCTAAGGGTTTGCAACATAGTCAAAAATCTCTTATCGTTGGACTCTTGCATTTGTCTAGTAGACTCTTGCATAGCTTTCATGATTTTCTCATGTTCGGTCAATTTTTGTAGAACCAAGTCCATTTGAGGGTTTTGCATATTCATTTGATTGAACCCTTGATTGTTAACCCCTTGGTTAGGAAAACCTTGATTTTGATATTGAGATTGAAAACCGTTGTTATTATAAAAACCTTGGTTATTTTGAAAATCTTGATTTTGACCATTAAAATTCCCTTGATTTGCATTCCCTTGAAAATTACCCATTTGAGGACCTTGGTTCCTATTTTGGTATTGGGTATTTTGGGCGGGTGGGGGTGGTCTTTGAGGTGCTACAAATCCCGGGGGAGCCAAATAATTAGTACTTTGGTAAGACAAATGGTTAACATCAACATTAGGTTTAAATGGAACCCTTTCATTAGCATTAAAAGCACAAACTTGTTGTTGTTGATTATAAACCTTGTCACAATTGAAATATGAATGTGGTCCACCACAAGTCTCACACGTTTCACTATTATCTTTCACGGCATGCACATGTGTAGTGAGGGCGTCGGTTTTTAGAGCAAGGTGTTTCACAATTGAAGTAAGCTCCTTAATTTGATTATTCACCTCATTATCACTAGCACTAGCTATTGTAGTCCGAACACTCTTAGTTTGCACTTTTGCCTTGTTCTCAATAATGGCCCAAGCCTCGTTCATGGTTTTCACAAGAATATTGCCCCCCGCGGCACTATTAAGTGAGTCTTGGTCATTTAGAGTTAAACCATTGTAAAACGTATTTATTTGATGAACTTTAGTAAAACCGTGTTGTGGACATTTTCTCAAAAGATCTTTAAAATGATCCCAAGACTCACTAAACGTTTCCCCATATTGTTGTTCAAAGTTGATTATTTCATTCCTTAAGGAAGTGGTCCGTGATGGTGGGAAAAACTAATTAATGAACTTGGTCTCTAAGTCGATCCATGTTGTAATACTTTGGGGTGGTTCCTTATCAAGCCAAATCCGGGCTTGTCCCTCGAGGGAAAAAGGAAAAAGTTGTAGGCGAACGGCCTCTTGTGGCACCCCATTGTATTTGACGGTATTTGCTAATTGGATGAATCGTTTGATATGTGCGTGTGGGTCATCATTAGTACGACCTAAAAATGGTGTAGCGGAAACCATTCGAATAAAATCCGGTTTAAGTTCAAAATGATTAGCTCCAATGGTCGGCACCACAATCGTGTCATCGTTTCCTTCAACGTGAGATTGAAGAATCTCAATCATTGGTCGATTATCCGTTGCCATCGTTATGTCGAAAGCTCGATTCTCGGGATCGGCTTGAATGACGGTCTTTTTGTTTTTCTTCTTCTTCTTCTTTTTGGAAGAATTGGAAGAGTTTGGTACACCACTCGGTATGTATGTACGCGCGCGAGTGCACATACAATTAAACCTTTGGAATGAGGTAGGTGACCTCGGTCGACTTTTAGAGGAAAAGGATTTTTCCTCTCGAGGAACAATATGAAAAAGCTACAAAAATATATACTTAATTACTAATTGAGTTGGCAAACCAATAATCGGTCGTCCCTCTCAATATACGCACAAGCAAGCGGGGAAACGAGGTGGCACAAAGCACTTAAAAACCTTTTTCCTTAGACGGCCTTTTATAGCGCGTCGCCTTATACCCACCTTATAGTTTGTATATATCGAGTTCAAACGTCTTACTAGTATTTATCTATTTTGCCTTTTTATTTCGTTTAGGATTCGACTACAATAGTTAGGTGATGAAATCCCAACTAAGGCTTATTTGAAAAGTAGGTAAATTATTGTTCTACGTAATATACTATAGTAAATGAAAAATCTTTTTGTATTTTTTAGAAAAATATATATTCACAATAAAAATCGAAAGAAATCGAACTAAAAATTAACACTAATACGTAATATTTTTGGTGTAATACTTTTAGGAAAAAAGTATTACTTTTGGATTTTTTAACTTTTTTGGTGCAATTCTTGGGAAAGAAATTGCTTTTGTGATTTTTTAATCTTTTTTTTGTATTTTTAAGTTTTTGATTTTTTTTGTATTTTTGATTTTTTTGTGCAAGAAAATTAACGTTCAAGAAGAACGGATCCCAAAATCTAAACGTCTTCACGAAAAATCGTCAATCGTACGAGCAAAGCGGCAGCGGCGCCATTTGAAACTAGGATTTTTAGTCCTTTTTAATGCAATGAATGTTCGTTTTTCCTCGACTCGACTCGAATTGAAAGCCAACTTTATCGTAGAGTTTAATTGTTTTTGGTGACGATATCTTTTTGAATTTTTTAAACTATTAGAAAACAATTTAAAATTAAACTAATGAAACTTAAGCATTAAACTTAATCTAATTTAAAAATCTAATTTAAATCTAATTAATTTGAAACTAAAAAGAACTTTTAAATGAAATTTTATAAAAACTACTTTAAAACAAAACTAAATCGAAAATTAATTTAAAATTCCTAAAGTAAATTAAAATTTATTTTTTTTTATCTTTTTATTTTTGTAAAACTAAATTTTTAACGTAAAATAAAACTATTTAATTAAAAGTAATTTTAAAGCTAATTAAAAGTAAAACCATTTTAAATAAAGTAAATTAAAACTAATTTTAATTTAAAGAAAGTAAATAAAATTATTTTGAAAATAAAAGTAAATTAAAACTACTTTAAAATTTAAAGAAAGTAAATAAAATAATTATTTTTGTCTTTTTGTATTTTTATAAAAACTGAATTAATTTGAAAACTATTAATAAAACATTAACCTAAATAAAATTAAAACTTGTATTAAACTTAAATAAGTAACTGGCCCAAATTAATTAACCTATATTAATTTATCTAAAGAGAGTAAAACACAAAAGTGAGTGAAGAGAAACTGGTTGGGACGTTGGCTATTAGACGAGAGGTCCTGGGTTCGAACCCCAGGACAGACAAAAATATTTTTTTGATATTTATTTTTTTACGGTATTGGAATCTTCAATAAAATAGAAACAGATTGAGAGTATGTCTAAACTCAGCAATACAGTTACATAAACTGTAACCAAATAAGTCACGCAGCAAAATTAAGAGAACTTAAATAAGCATTTAAAAAGAAAAAGATAAGCATAAAATACTAAACCAAATAAGCAGACTTAAAGAAAAAAAACTGATAAGCAGATAATAAATACAAAGAGAGTAGATAAATAAGCTATGATGAAAACTAATAAGCATTAACAATCGTTAGAAATAAGCAGACCCATACAATATTAACATTCAGTCCTAAATTTAATCAAAACAATGAAACAAACAGATTAACAATTAGATCAAAATTAAACTTAAACAAGAAAATTAAAAGGAGAGAATATTAAAACCCGGTGTCGAAACCGTTGAGCCGTAGACGCGGCGCTGAGCCGTCTAGTCGAATAAAACACCTCCGTCTTTCACCCAAACAACATCAACGTTATCTTGATCCAAGCAGTACCAAACCGAATTGAACAATATCCAAACGAACAGTGTTTTTAATTCTCCCAGTAGGGGAAAACTTATATCCACTTTCTTCTTTATTTATTTATTTATTTATTTATTTTTTTATCGAACAATATTAATAATAATAGAAAGTATCAAAACAGTATCCGATTAAATCAAACTACGAACAATGACCATAAAAAGCAGATTAAGGATGCAAAATAAATTTGACAGGAATAAAATAAGCTTTTCATTAATTAAAAATAGAATTACATTAACTGGAAATTAAAGAAATACAAAATTAAAACCCTAATCTAATTAACTGAAAATTAAAATAAAGGAAAGCTGCCAAAATTACATGAAAAGAGGGGGTTTTATAGGAGAACCCCGAACCTTCTAGGTTCTCCTTAGTGCCTTACGGCTTAAAATCATGGCCGTTCTTCATCTTTTCTCTTTCTTCTTTACTTGATCAACGGATGAGAACGTTTTTGTGCCACGGATTGCCAAGCTGTAATGGTTTGTGTTTGTTGTGGGATGATGTGGATGCACATGATTGGTGGATTTGTATTGGTGATTTGTTTCCACCAATCAACACAAAAGAATTGGCCACGTCGGAATTGATAGAGGACCACCTTGGGTGTTTTGATCCGATTCTTGGGGGGTTTAATTTCTTTTGATGTGAATTAATAGAAATTAACAAAAGCCCCATTTTTTTTGGTTAATTTCTTGATGGGTAATTAGGGTTTGGGATAATGGTAAAAATGGTGGATGGAAGTTGTGTGTTTTGGGAGATGAAGATGGGAAAACAGTAAATGGTTCTTGGATATATCGAAAACAATGAGAGTGGGTGTGGTTTATTTAATAAAAAGGGTGTGGGGTGAGTAGGTAAATCAAACGTGTGGGAAAAGGAGTAAATGGGGTGTTGTGGGGTAAAAATATTCGTTTAATAAAAATGTGTGTGGTGGGTAGAAAAGTGTGTAGTTGACACGTGGGTGAGGGATAGAAAAGAAAAGGGTTGCGTTTGGTGTGGGAAGTTGAAAAGTGTAGAGTTGACCGTGTGGGGTGAAGAAGGATTGGTGATACGAGGGTTTGACTGATGGAAATTTTGACCAAGTGAAAAAACAATTTTCACTCATCTTTTCATTCGTCCAACCAAGACTAGTATTTGTGTTAAAGCCATTTGGGCTAGGCCCATTTTGAAATTAGCCATCCATTATTTATGTTGCAATTGGGCTTGGGCTCAAAGAGGATAAAACTCAATCCGTTTAAATAATCATTGGGCCATTTGGGCTTCACCAAATCCCTTGATTTAGCTATTGGGCTTTTAAGCCCAATAGATCCATTGTGGGACCCACTCGGCTCGAACATCCTCAAAAATGATTAATTTCATTAATACGAGCTCGATTCTGACTTTCTTGATCATTTCTTCAAAATTAAGTTGAATTTGTCGGTTTTCCGTGATCTTCGGCACACTTTGGTCTTTTGATCTTGTCTTCGACTCTTTCTTGACTTTTCTTCGACATTTGACCGTGAAATCCCGTGTTTTCTCTTCTTTTGATCATTTATACCTATTTAACACACAAAACACAAAACCACGCGTAATTTCGACATTTAAGATGTAAAACACATGATTAGGTCTTGTTTTAACTTGATTTTAGTGGCAAAAGGATAAGTGTGTACACACTTATTAGATATTATGTATGCAAACCGGGTGTTCTATTCCCATGGGGTAAAGGTGGATGGTGGATAGATGATGAGGATGATAAGGACGATAAAAATAACTTGGTGGAGTCTGAGAGTGATAATTTAAGGACTGAGAGTGAAGTTGGAAATACTGAGATTAGAGTTGAGGTAAGAAGTTATGGAACTGACTTTAAGACGTATCAGGAGGAGAGAGATAGGCTACGCAAGTTAAGTGATTATGAAGCCCACCTTAGGCCATATCTTGATCTGTATTGGAAGTTTCAGTACAATGAGAAGTATGTTGATTCACACTACATGAAGTATCCGCCGTGCCAAAGTGCGTATCTGATGTATGGATTAGAGGATCCGTCGTGCTAGCACGAAGGAGAGACTAGTCAAGTTGGAGAAAATTATGTGCCATGTCCTATGGAGCGATGAAGTGATGAATCTTTCTTGTCTTTTAGCTTTATGTACTTGTTGTGTTGTATTTGGATTATTTAGATTTTATGATGTTGTACTGCGATGGAACATGTTGTTGTTTAGGTTGATAAGGGTAAGTGACTGTAGTGACAGATCTTGTCACGATTTTTCGGATTTTATGCATGCAATCTACTAATACCCTTTATTATCTTGATGTGTCTTTATTATTTTCTTTTGTGAGTTGATTGGTGAATTTAGGTAGTATTGTGTTGTTTGCACATGTAGTATCCATGATATATCTTGATAAAAAGATCCTCCTTTCTATCTCGATGTGTATACTTATCATGTTTCTTTCCTCTGTGATAACAATAGAAAGAATTGAGTGGGATATTTTCTGTCATTAGTGGATCCCCACGTGACTAAGTTTTTTGAAATTTGTCTCCAAAATTGACAACCCCTAGGGTAGGTTATTGGATTATGGAAATAGTTGTTAGTGCGTTTGAAGCTGAATGTGCTGCAAGGAAACAAGGTGTCAAGACAGAAGATGTTGTTGTTCTAGTTTGAGATGTTGTTGTTGTTCTTCAAGATTGTAAAGGATGTCTGCATGCTAGATTCCTAGGATTGAGAAGGGATGCGGTGAAAAGTATCGTACGACACTAATGGTGATTGGAAATGTACAACTATATTGACAAATATGAGTAACTGATGGATATATCGTAATATTAGTAGTAATCTGGAAATATACAAATAGACGAAAGGAAATAGTAACTTAAAGATTGATCCTGATTCAAAATTAAGTGTAGCAGAATGTAACACCCCCAAATATTCACATTTAGAATCAGCGGAAGAGTCGTTGGTGTTACGGGATAGCACATTACTCAAATCATAGATAACGCTTAAAAATCGCGTCGTTTAATAACAAAGCATTTTTCCATTCATAAACATCAAATTACATAGGTTCTCAGGTAAAAACATGACCTACAAATTTACAAAACATTTGAACGGAAATTTTTGTTTAAATGCGGGCCATAAACTCTTGTCATCTTCCTGAGAATTAACTTGCAACTGATACCCAGTAGGGGCAATGGAATTCATATATTCATGCTGGCATTTGGCGTGGGTAACTAAGTTAAGGGTTCGATGTCATGAGCTTTATACAAATCATTAGCCATTACTATAAGAGAAAATGCCTGATCAATAGATTGTATGGCCACAATGATATTAAACGATTATGATTGATTTTATGATGTGTGCAAATGAGTTTTGTTAAACCTATAGATTCACTCAGCATTATTGTTGATTTGTTTAAGCATGTATTTCAGGTAATCTGAGGTGTTGAATAAGGAGCTTGCCTGGGAAGGTTGGGGTGTCGCTTTTATAGTTGTTCAGTCTGAAACCGTTTTCTTTCCCTGTCATTATAAAATATTTTCTTGACTTCCTGAAAAATATAAAAATCATTTTTGAGTATTTTAAAGTTGATAGAAGTTTGTATTTTTGTGATGGTATCTTTGGGGGACCGAAACGCTACTCTGATATTTTATGAAATCAATTTATTGGGTTTGAAAACTTTAGACTAAAGATAGTATTATTTTATCTTATATTTTAAATGTTTCATTTTTAGATTGTACCAAGTGTTTTTAGGTACGATGTTTGAGTTTAACACCCAAATGTGTATTTCCGCTGCGCAATATAATTTGGGGGTGTTAAAGATTGGTAATCAGAGCTTTTAGTTATATCGAATTAGGTCGATTTTTGAAAATGTCCTAAACTATAACTTTGGTGTCGAAAGTATTTTATAAAAGCAACACAACTTCTCTACAGGGCTCCGGTAAGATTTTGTATTTTAGTTATGCTTTATATTATAGATGTATCCCTCAAAACTATTCTGAATCCCTAAGTATTTATTAAGTAAATACTATGAAAAGGTATTGGTATTAATGAAAGGATGCAAAGTGCTTTCATCATAATTTCTTTTTGTGAATATTGCATAATTATTATTTGCATTGCATTGCATCACATACATATATATTGACATACGTAAATCATTTGCATTTGCATGACCATGCATTGCATATATATTTTCGAATAATTACCTTATGTACTCTTGAATTTTCTGTGATTGTAGAAAATGGCCAACAGTAGGCAGGGATATTATGTATGCAAACCGGGTGTTCTAGTCCCATGTGGTAAAGGTGGATGGTGGATAGATGATGAGGATGATAAGGACGATAAGAATAACTTGGCGGAGTCTGAGAGTGATAATTTAAGGACTGAGAGTGAAGTTGGAAATACTGAGATTAGAGCTGAGGTAAGAAGTTATGGAACTGACTTTAAGACGTATCAGGAGGAGAGAGATAGACTACGCAAGTTAAGTGATTATGAAGCCCACCTTAGGCCATATCTTGATCCGTATTGGAAGTTTCAGGACAATGAGAAGTATGTTGATTCACACTACATGAAGTATCCGCCGTGCCAAAGTGCGTATCTGATGTATGGATCAGAGGATCCGCCGTGCTATGATCGAAAAAGGAGGTGCAGCAAGTTGGAACCGGATGAGGAAGAAGTAGAGACTAGTCAAGTTGGAGAAAATGATGTGCCATGTCCTATGGAGCGATGAAGTGATGAATCTTTCTTGTCTTTTAGCTTTATGTACTTGTTGTGTTGTATTTGGATTATTTAGATTTTATGATGTTGTACTGCGATGGAACATGTTGTTGTTTAGGTTGATAAGGGTAAGTGACTGTAGTGACAGATCTTGTCACGATTTTTCGGATTTTATGGATGCAATCTACTAATACCCTTTATTATCTTGATGTGTCTTTATTATTTTCTTTTGTGAGTTGATTGGTTAATTTAGGTAGTATTGTGTTGTTTGCACATGTAGTATCCATGATATATCTTGATAAAAAATCCTCCTTTCTATCTCGATGTGTATACTTATCATGTTTCTTTCATATGTGATAACAATAGAAAGAATTGAGTGGGATATTTTCTGTCATTAGTGGATCCCCACGTGACTAAGTTTCTTGAAATTTGTCTCCAAAATTGACAACCCCTAGGGTAGATTATTGGATTATGGAAATAGTTGTTAGAGCGTTTGAAGCTGAATGTGTTGCAAGGAAACAAGGTGTCAAGACAGAAGATGTTGTTGTTCTAGTTGGAGATGCTGCTATTGTTCTTCAATATTGTAAAGGATGTATGCATGCTAGATTCCTAGGAATGAGAAGGGATGCAGTGAAAAGTATCCTACGACACTAATGGTGATTGGAAATGTACAACTATATTGACAAGTATGAGTAACTGATGGATATATCGTAATATTAGTAGTAATCTGGAAATATACAAATAGACAAAAGGAAATAGTAACTTAAAGATTGACCCTGATTCAAAATTAAGTGTAGTAGAATGTAACACCCCCAAATATTCACATTTAGAATCAGCGGATGAGTCGTTGGTGTTACGGGATAACACATTACTCAAATCATAGATAACGCTTAAAAATCGCGTCGTTTAATAACAAAGCATTTTTCCATTCATAAACATCAAATTACATAGGTCCTCAGGTCAAAACATGTCCTACAAATTTACAAAACATTTGAACAGAAATTTTTGTTTAAATGCGGGCCATTAACTCTTGTCATCTTCCCGAGAATTAACTTGCAACTGATACCCAGTAGGGGCAATGGAATTCATATAGTCATTCTGGCATTTGGCGTGGGTGACTAAGTTAAGGGTTCGGTGTCATGAGCTTTATACAAATCATTAGCCATTGTTATAAGAGAAAATGCCTGATTAATAGATTGTATGGCCACAATGATATTAAACGATTATGATTGATTTTATGATGTGTGCAAATGAGTTTTGTTAAACCTATAGATTCACTCACCATTATTGTTGATTTGTTTAAGCATGTATTTCAGGCAATCTGAGGTGTTGAACAAGGAGCTTGCCTGGGAAGGTTGGGGTGTCGCTTTTATAGTTGTTCAGTCTGAAACCGTTTTCTTTCCCTGTCATTATAAAATATTTTCTTGACTTCCGGAAAATTATAAAAATCATTTTTGAGTATTTTAAAGTTGATAGAAGTTTGTATTTTTGGGATGGTATCTTTGGGGGACCGAAACGCTACTCTGATATTTTATGAAATCAATTTATTGGGTTTGAAAACTTTAGACTAAAGATAGTATTATTTTATCTTATATTTTAAATGTTTCATTTTTAGATTGTACCAAGTGTTTTTAGGTACGAGGTTTGAGTTTAGCACCCAAATGTGTATTTCCGCTGCGCAATATAATTTGGGGGTGTTAAAGATTGGTAATCAGAGCTTTTAGTTATATCGAATTAGGTCGATTTTTGAAAATGTCCTAAACTATAACTTTGGTGTTGAAAGTATTTTATAAAAGCAACGCAACTTCTCTGCAGGGCTCCGGTAAGATTTTTTTATTTTAGTTATGCTTTATATTATAGATGTATCCCTCAAAACTATTCTGAATCCCTGAGTATTTATTAAGTAAATACTATGATAAGGTATTGGTATTAATGAAAAGACGCAAAGTGCTTTCATCATAATTTCTCTTTGTGAATATTGCATAATTATCATTTTCATACCATTGCATTGCATCGCATAAATATATATTGACATACGCAAATCATTTGCATTTGCATGACCATGCGTTGCATATATATTTTCGAATAATTACCTTATGTACTCTTGAATTTTCTGTGATTGTAGAAAATGGTCGACAGTAGGCAGGGATATTATGTATGCAAACCGGGTGTTCTATTCCCATGGGATAATGGTGGATGGTGGATAGATGATGAGGATGATAAGGACGATAAGAATAACTTGGTGAAGTCTGAGAGTGATAATTTAAGGACTGAGAGTGAAGTTGGAAATACGGAGATTAGAGCTGAGGTAAGAAGTTATGGAACTGACTTTAAGGCGTATTAGGAGGAGAGAGATAGGCTACGCAAGTTAAGTGATTATGAAGCCCGCCTTAGGCCATATCTTGATCCGTATTGGAAGTTTCAGGACAATGAGAAGTATGTTGATTCACACTACATGAAGTATCTACCATGCCAAGGTGCGTATCTAATGTATGGATTAGAGGATCCGCCGTGCTATGATCCAAAAAGGAGGTGCAACAAGTTGGAACCGGATGAGGACGAAGCAGAGACTAGTCAAGTTGGAGAAAATGATGTGTCATGTCCTATGGAGCGATGAAGTGATGAATCTTTCTTGTCTTTTAGATTTATGTACTTGTTGTGTTGTATTTGGATTATTTAGATTTTATGATGTAGTACTGCGATGGAACATGTTTTTGTTTAGGTTGATAAGGGTTAGTGACTATAGTGACAGATCTTGTCACGTTTTTTCGGATTTTATGGATGCAATCTACTAATACCCTTTATTATCTTGATGTGTCTTTATTATTTTATTTTGTGAGTTGATTGGTGAATTTAGGTAGTATTTTGTTGTTTGCACATGTAGTATCCATGATATATCTTGATAAAAAGATCCTCTTTTCTATCTGGATGTGTATACTTATCATGTTTCTTTCATCTGTGATAACAATAGAAAGAATTGAGTGAGATACTTTCTGTCATTAGTGGATCCCCACGTGACTAAGTTTCTTGAAATATGTCTCCAAAATTGACAACCCCTAGGGTAGATTATTGGATTATGGAAATAGTTGTTAGAGCGTTTGAAGCTGAATGTGCTTCAAGGAAACAAGGTGTCAAGACAGAAGATATTGTTGTTCTAGTTGGAGATGTTGTTGTTGTTCTTCAAGATTGTAAAGGATGTCTGCATGCTAGATCCCTAGGAATGAGAAGGGATGCGGTGAAAAGAATCGTACGACACTAATGGTGATTGGAAATGTATAACTATATTGACATGTTTGAATAACTGATGGATATACCGCAATATTAGTAGTAATCTGGAAATATACAAATAGACGAAAGGAAATAGTAACTTAAAGATTGATCCAGATTCGAAATTAAGTGTAGCAGAATGTAACACCCCCAAATATTCACATTTAGAATCAGCGGAAGAGTCGTTGGTGTTACGGGATAGCACATTACTCAAATTATAGATAACGCTTAAAAATCGCGTCGTTTAATAACAAAGCATTTTTCCATTCATAAACATCAAATTACATAGGTCCTCAGGTCAAAACATGTCCTACAAATTTACAAAACATTTGAATGGAAATTTTTGTTTAAATGCGGGCCATAAACTCTTGTCATCTTCCCGAGAATTACCTTCAAGTACCTGAGATAAAACATGTTAAAAGTCAGTGAAACGCTGAGCGAGTCCATAGAGTTTAATAATAACCATTAACATAAAACCGGTATATAATCATTACCGAAAATCATTTTGTGCAATACTTGGTCGTAGACCATAACATCAGCCAAAAACAGTTTTATACTAATCATTGTCGTAAATCGTAACTTAGGCCTACAATCATTTTTATACGAATCATTGTCGTAACAACACCATTCAATACGTTTTATAACTTAGTTTATAGAATACTAAAAACCGTTATATAAAACAGTTATGTAAAACCAGAACACGTGTATAATAATAAATAAGACCCCATATTGCTAGTCAGGCAATATATTATAATTCAAATCATATATCATACACTATTCCTGAGACCACAGCCTCGGTATTACCATTATCATTATTATTATCGAATTATTATAAGCCACATGACATTGTTACCTTTCTATAATATATATCGGGTAGCTACCCGGAACTCATTTTCCCATCTAAAACAGTGTGTCGTCACAATAATAACGCTAAATATACCACTCTCATACATATATTCGCTTGCCAATCAATGTGACACAACGGGGATCAGCCGTCAAAACGCGAACTGGGGTGATCTTCCCCAAATAGTACTATTATATGCATAAGCGTCTACCCAATCCCGGTAGTTCATAATTCATGCTAATGGGACTTATAGTGACATAACCTAACTTTTAATAATCCATTTCAATCATTCGTTGGGTCATTCAAATCAATCGGGTCCATATGAATAAGCATACAATCAAGACCACTTGTGTTCTATTTTTATTAAAACTAGCATGTTATCTCCCTCGCGGGTTTATAAAACACTTCATAAAACATTTAAAATAGTATGAGGATATGAACTCACGCTGGTTGGGAAAGGCGGGTTATCGACAATTAGGATGTGCGGTACGTGCCTCGATCACGGGAAACCTAAACAAATAATACTTGATCTTAGACTATGTCGAATAATATTTATAAAAAGTTGTTATGTATGTAATGATGTCATAACATGATGATCAAGTGGGATTTTATTTCCTTATACAACATTATTAGTTGTTAAGTACATGGTTAACTTAGTCTTATTATACTAGTTTTAGCCCGTTTACATGTTAAGGCCCAATAGGCCCATTAAGAGTCCAATATCTTTTTATTACTCCATTTATTCATTTAAGACCATGCCTATATTCATATGTTGGACCCAAGTGGGTTAAGCCCATGAGCAAGTCCATTAGTGCTAACCAAACTAGTTGGCCCTAGTGGTCCAACAAGGGTAATTTGGCCCATAATGGTCCATTAGTTACAAAGCTTGGTTTTGTTGATTTTTACTTGTAATATGTGTTTACATATCAGTATATATTCTATAAAACTTTTACATTAGACGGGTCCGACCATCTAAGTTTTATTTGGCGAAAATGTTATCCTTTCGGTTTAAGCCGAACCGACGCAAAAATTTGGTATATAGTTTGTAGTTTAGAAAACATTTGAGTTTTATTTAATAAGATATAATATTTATTTATTTTAGTATATAAACTTATTTTATAATAGTTATTATCATTTATTAACTTTTATATGCTTATTTTATATAATATTTTACTTCAAGTGCTCTTTTGATATTATATACTTTATTAAGAAATATGATATAGAATTTCATGTTCACCATTTTGATTATATCTTGAGTTCTACAAAGAGTTGGGACCCCAAATTTTTACTGTATAAACTACATGATATGTGCTACAAATAACTCTCTTATAGCTACTTCTCAAACAGCTTCCAAATATTTGTTTTAATTCGTCCAAAACAGAGCAGACAGATTAGGACCACAAAATTGTTTTGGCCATATCTTGCTCATTTTTAACATTCCATTGTATGGCCAATTCACCACTTGTGTAAAAATAATTTATATATCTGTATATCCAATAATCTTATCCATTTAACCAAGTAAAATTATTCAAAGTTACCGTTTATTACAGCCTACTTAACTAGTCAAGATTTTAACAACTTTTACTTGTAATTTTAGCCTTTTTAACATAATCTAGTAACACAAAATCCCCATGCAATACTTTGATCATCATTCATCATCATTATACATATACATTTTGAAGTAAATAGATAAATACATTTATAAAACAATAGGATCATAGGAAGAAACAATCTCTATACCAACCGAAGTGATGAAAAGGTTAAGATTTATGATGAACAAGGCTTCAACTTGTCACCAAATCTTTAAATTAACAAGACCACCTTTTGAAATCTTCAAATTGATGAACACCTTCTTTAAAATCAGCCCTAGGACTTCATGAAAACTTCTTTTTATAAGTTAAAATCACCTCCAATCAATCTCCTTTCAAGTGGTTATCAACATATGTTGATTATAACTTTTGTTTATGGTTAAAATTTGATGAAAATGGTGTATGGTGGTGGTGTTTGGACGGCCAAAGAAGAGAGAGAAGAGAGATGGATAAATTTTTTATTAAGTTTGCATGTATGTGAAGTGTGAGGGAGAAGCTAGCTGGTTTTGGTGGTTTGCAAGTGTGTGAGACAAGTGACTTACACTTGATATATTTTTGACACCAAAGGGGTGTTATGCCTTGTGAAATCCGCCCATTATATGGGTTGGGAAAAGTGTAAACTTGTTTCATCCCAATTATTTTACGCGTACTCTTCGATTCTAGTTTTCTCGATTTACGTGCCCTTGGGTTGATTTACGAAAAACATTTTTTCAAATTATGAAACTACGGCACAATACGATTCTAATAAAAATTGTCTCATTAAAAACGGAGTTCGAAAGCGTAAATACGTAAACCTAGGGTTCCCGGTTTAACCGTAAAAGACGTTAAATTATGCACTAAATTCATCCCGTAAATGTGTGTTTTCATGAACCCACATAAAATAAAATTTCAAAATAATATACGAGATTAAATTTATTATCTGAAAATGTCAGACTGTCACAAAAACGGAGTATGTAAACGTAAACACGTAACGTAGAGTTCTCCAGTTTAGACGTACACGATGCTAATTTAAGACGTAAACCCTAATTTCTTCCCAAAAGTGAGTGAGTTCATAAACAAACAATAATATAATGATTATAAATAATACTTGAGAATAAAATAACGACCTCAAATTGACGGATTGTCACATCATTTCCCCCTAAAAACGATCTTTTTCCTCAAAGATCAATTCATCTTACTACTCGCTTCTTATAGAGTCAAAGACATGTGGGTATTTCCTCCACATTCGGTCTTTCCTCTCAAGCGTGATTCATTATAATACGCGAGTTTCATCAAACATAACTATGGGTATACGATCATGCTTAAGTTGACTTACTTTCTCTTTCCATGATGTCCACGGGTTTTCGATGAATGCAACTTTTCGCCGAACCAAACATCATTAAGAATTAATCAGATTTTCACTTGATAGAAATTTTATCAAGTTCGATATACGGAACATATTTCATGCAGCCCTTTAAGTGCTAGGGTAGTCTAGCTTATATGCCTCTTGGAACAACTCTTTAAATTGTCTCAATGGTCCCATACAACGGGGACTTAGCTTCCCATGATCTTTTAGATCATCAATTCACCTTTCCACGATGAAAATTCTCGGAATAACTTTTCTACCCATCCTGCACTTCAAGATCTACATTTCATATTCACCTAACCTCCTGCCCACTACCGGCAGTCAATAATCAGATTTCAACTTCCATAATCATTTCAGATCTCGTGGGTCGTGCATCTTCATCCCAACTCCCACCTACAGGTGTTCTTAAACTTTTCTTTATATAGATCCTCGCAAGGTTCGGTCTCAATCCTAAAGCGATAATTACCAATGATAACCTATCCAAGGGAAAGTGCTCATCATTGACACTACCAAATGTCAATCATACAAGCACAAATCAAGATTTCTAGTGCCTGCATCGTTCCTTCTCCTTTTCCCTCCGTTTGGGGGTGGTAAGCAGTACTCATATCAAGATTCGTTCCCAATGACCTCTGAAGGAATCTTCAGAAATTAAATGCGAAGCGAGGATCTTGATAGAGATGATTGATACAGGCAACTATGCTTACATAAATCCTTTAAATACAATTGAGCCAACCTCTCCATTGAGAACCTATCATTAATTAGAATGATATGAGCAGATTTGATCAGTCTGTAGACGATGACCCAAATGGAATCAAATCCAGATGATGACCTTGGAAGATTTGGGATAAAGTCCATGGTGATTCTATCCCATTTCCAAATAGGAATAATAAGCTGTAGAAGTAATCCTGATGGAATTTGGTGTTCAACCTTATCCTTCGCAAAAGCTAGATATTTACTAACGTATGTGGCGATGTCTGCTTTCATATTTGGTCATCAGTACAACTCCTTTAGATAAAGATACATTTTATCAGAAATGGCATGAATAGAATACTTAAACTTATGAGATTCTAACATGAGTAAATCTCAAAATCCTCCATATTTAAGCCACCAAAAACGACCTTTTAATCACTTAACGCCATTGGCTCCCATCTTTAATGGTTCTCGTTAGCCGCAATTCATCATTCATATAATCCTTCTTACATGCATCGGCTATTTCTAAATTGCTCGGACAAATTATTCTGCACGGTCATTACTAAGGAACACATCTTAATTGGTTCTTTATCCTTTCTACATAACGTGTCAGTAACTACCTTCACCTTCCCCGATGAAATAAATATCATGACCATAAACACTCAGAAATTCTTTCTTCATGTTTTCTAAGTTTTAGTTTCGTCTCAACTATTATTTTTATTTGTTTCGCCCAGTCCGACGTTTAAAGCGTCGATAAATATTACAAGTAATTAAATAATAAATATTTAATTTATGAAACGTAAACGTAAAATTTATAAATTTTTCAGTTCGTCCAATTATAGAAAAATGTTCAAAATAAATTTGAATTTAGTTAACACGATCTTCGTTGATTTATCGAAAATAATTAACAAGATCCGTAAATGTTTGAAAAATATTTGTTTAAACTTTTGGTCAAAATTTTCTTAGTTGAAGAGCAAAAACTACCGCTCCAAATTACAAGTCATGGGTTATATGGTTTCCTCAATTCCTCCTAGGTTGTCTTGAGGTATACATAAACATTTACTCCTAAGGGAGTTTAGTTAAATGATCGGGGTATGAGGGAATAATTCCTTCGATAAATATGTGTCAAACATCTTAGCACTTCTGTGACATCCGTCAAATTTCCATCTTAAATTCTTCATATAATAGGAGTACATTAATTATTTACCGACGAGTTGTCGACATGAATGTGTTATTTATTTTGCTTTGCGGACAAAGCCCTTTTTAGGGAGAGCGTATGTAACATCTCGAGTTTTCACGTCTATTAAATTATGAATGCAATACACGAGTTGTTTAACGTATTATGTTTTGCCGTATGCCTATTGAAGTACTTACTAAATCCCTTGAGGTCACGCATAATTGTCCTTGATTTGGATCGTGTATCGAGTTGTTATCGAGTCGTGTATATTCAGTTTTCGAGTCTAAACTTAAACACCCGACAAACCTGAGCCGAGTAGTATATTGGTGCATCATGTACAAACATTTAAGTTATAAACCTTTATTCACCTTTATTTCAAAAGCTTGCTTAACAAGTGTCCATTTTCAGTCACAACCTAATTCTATAGTTTATTCATCCACTAAGCACTACAATCCAGCACACATGCCAAGTTTACGCAAAATGGGTATATCACAAGCTTACCAAATTCAGTTTGAGTCTAACCCTAAACTAATAATACAAAATTAAATACAATCCAAAGTTTACCAAATGTCCAAGCATAACACAAAGTATTCACAGTCCCAATATTACATTAACAATTTCTGGACAAGTTTTCAAACACAATTCCTGGGTGAAGTGAAGTGTAGTGTCAAGCCGATTCATCCTTCTCGTCCACACCTGCAAACCGAAAGTGTCAAGCCGATCCATCCTTCTCGTCCACACCTGCAAACCGAAACCTAAGCATCCCATTTGTGAGTCTTTTAAATCATCTCTTCAATTTTTGAATAAAATCTTAGTTGTGCTCGTCATTGACCAAACCTGTGAAAATTAAACGTATATGTTAGTTTTGTCACGGTTCTATTTTGGTTAAAAACTGAAAAAAAAAATAAACTATAGCATTTGTTATTAGAACATGACCATGACCCCATTTTTCTGTCAACCAAACCGAGACCCCGACCAAGACCAAACCGAGACCCAAGCCAAGACCAAACCGAGACTCAAGCCAAGACCAAACCGAGAACCAAGCCAAGACCAAACCGAGACTTAAACCGAGACCCAAACCGAGACCCAAACCGAGGCCAAACCGAGAGCCAAACCAAGACAACCAATGTCCTTATTTTCTGCCAAAACCCTTATCATTCAAAGTCACCATAATCCAGTATCTTAATCATTTCAATTTACAGAAACATCATAAAACCCCAAAATATGCCGCGGGTAAAAAACCCCTTTTCAATTCGAAACCCTAAAAACTGAAAACCTTTTTAATTATGAAATTAATACTTTCTATATACCAAAAACGCCATTTAATTTTGATTAATCAACCGAATGCAAAAACCCCCAATTTATATAAACCCTAATTTGATTTTATTAATTAAAACTCTAATTAAACCCAATCCAAACACGAATCTAATAATTAATTTGACTGGAAACAAGATATGCAAAAACCCCCAATTTTGACCGAAACCCTAATTTTTATAAAACCGTTTATATGGGAAATTAACATGTTTTTATAAAAGAAAACATTAATTAGTTGTATTTAAACACGAGATTTAGAAAAACCCCCAAATAATTTCGAAACCCTAATTTATTTATTATCAAATCCGAGAGCCATTTGGTTCTCAGCATGTTTATACAAGTTATTTAAACCCACAGATCTTTTATAAACGAAAATCATTTAACCATTTTATTAAAAGGAAAAGAGGAATGACCAACTTATCTTTAAATTGATGATGAATAACGTTGACCTGGGAAGAACACCATCAAAAACCGAATCGGTTTGATGTGGGGATGAAACCCCACATCCCACGCGATTTATTCACCACAAACCATCCCAAATGATTGATGTATTAAACTGAAAACATGATTAGCCATGGGAGAGTGATGAACCGATCTAATCTTTAGAGAGAGAGAGAGAGTGGGGCGGTGGGTGTGTTTCGAGAGAAGAAAGAGAGAGATAACTCTCTGTTTTTGAGATGTGTGTGTGATAACACACGTATTTACCCCTTTCCTTTCCTTGTTTATATCGACAATGGGCCGGGCCGGGTAAATAACCCTTGGGCCGGATCATGGGTGGGTATATTGGGTATTTATTTGGGCCAGTTTGGTGTATTGGATATTTAAAAGCCCAAAAACGAAATTTGTAACTTAAGGGTATTATTTAACCCGTAAATCTCGACCGTTTAATAACCGACTTTTGTGTATCGTGTTTTTCCGTAAACGAAAGGTATTGTCAAGCACAACTAGGGTGTCGTGTCTTTTTACTAGTATAAATTTTCATAACGTAACACGATCCTTATAATTAAATAGGTCGCGGCTAGCGTAACCGTACTCTCGAGCTACCTTTACCTTCGTCCTTTTTGCTGAATTACGAGGTGAGTTTATAGCCCCATGCTTAACTATTTTTACTGCTTTTTGGGGTGAGACATTGCTTGATTTTAACGTATGAACACAAGTGCATTTACTGATTTATATATTAGTCTAAGTCCCACTAAAAACCCAGTTGCTTTGGCCCGTGAATCGTGAACTGTTAATTACTTTGTGTAAGCGCGAATGTTATGGATAGATCTATCGGGATTGACGTCCCTGTCTGTTTTGTCCAACAAGGGGACAAGCGGGCACAGTTTCATTTGAGTCTGAGATAGGATGTCGTGGGTTTA
The DNA here is from genome assembly GCA_025667525.1 of Glebionis coronaria. Classification (NCBI taxonomy): domain Eukaryota; kingdom Viridiplantae; phylum Streptophyta; class Magnoliopsida; order Asterales; family Asteraceae; genus Glebionis; species Glebionis coronaria. The sequence goes on along the minus strand of CM046877.1, from coordinate 288,011,940 downwards.
GGCATCTAGTTGGGCTACATTTATATGATTATACTGCCGGTGTTGTTAACGCTTCGGTGTCACGAGCTTAGACTGTAATAAATACTTTTGGGATGACTTTGTATTTGTTATATTGTCATCACTTTTTGGAAAATCTTGTGGTTCATTAAACATTTCAAATTAACTAAACCTATGAACTCACCAACTTTATGTTGACACTTTAGCAATGTTTTTCTCAGGTATTAAGAAGGAAGATGCTAAGTGAGGTCTCATGCATTGCCGTCATTTCTTTGAAACAAAGATCATTTGTACTATTTGGGAAAACTATGTTTTGTAACTGTATCCAGTTTTATGCTTCCGCACTTTGTTAAAACTATTTATTTTATTAATTACAAGTGATCTATTTTTCTGAACGTCTCATTTAGAGGTCGTTCTTTGTAACTGTGCGTGTATGATAATCATGACGTCACCACTCCCTTGTCGCCATTATACTCTGATATTTTGGGAGTGTGACAGATTGGTATCAGAGCCATGGTTATAGAGAACTAGGTTGCATTTAGTAACTCTAGACTATAACTGCTATGTGTTTAATCGATTATCATACGGATTGTAAGTATTAAGTATATGTAGATACATGGACATAGATAAGTAATAAATGGGATACATGTGATTTAACAAATACGAGGTATATTTACATGGGTTACATGTGCAATAACAAAATTTGAATTATGTTATATGGGATACATGTGGATTCAACAATGATTGCTATGTTATGTTAATGTCCCTTTTTACGGACTAATTTTATAAGATATTTACACACATTTATTTTGTTTATGATTACAGCGATGTCTTCTTCTGATGATTCCACGTCTACAGGAGCGTACTACAACCGTAGTTCACAGTCGACTATCAGTTCATCAGTAGGACTACCTAGAGGATCACCATCAGGATATCCGTGGTACCGGATGATCTCAGATGATGATACAGAGAGACAGAGACTGAGGAGGTTCATCGTTCACCGATCCGTATTCCTGATGCCTCAGCTGACGACGTACTTAGCCTAGAAGGCGGAGGAGAGGATGACCTAGACGCTGATGTGATGCAGTCACCAGGTCAGACATCAGTTACTAGGGATGAGACGGTAGAGGAGACAGAGGATGATGATATGGAGTTTACAGATGGGGAAGGAGAGCCTATGGAGGTCACTGACACTGAAGACCCTCCTACTACATATGCTGCTACTCCTGAGGTTTCCCTAGCACACATCTCCTCATCTTCATCTGAAGACGAAGGGGAGAGGACTGATATTCCTGCTCCAGCACCTGGTACTCTACCTTTCTACTATGTGAGACGACGTCTTCGGGGGAGAGCTTCTCGACCACCACTTTCACCTTACCGACCCCTCATACCCTTCACTGCCACTGACAGGCATGCAGCCCGCACACCTGCCAGTCCTGTCCCAGAGATACCACTACTACTACCACCACCAGAGACTGTACCTACTGTGTACCAGGAGATGCTTGCTGATGCTGGCATCTCTACTGGGCCGAGAGTTACGACTCCTCTTCCTAGGAGAGCTACATCGACGGTGGTGATGCTTGGGGCAGCAGATGGATGTGTGACGACACGATTAAACAGGTTGGAGGATGCTGTAGAGGCTTTAGGTGAAGAGTATAATGAGGTGCAGGATAAGTTGGAGGCACTGGCAAAGAAGAGTCCAGTAGGGATGAGACAGTGTTGACGGTTTGCGTGACCCGTCTACGAGGACAGCTTCATACTGTTCTTGATCAGATGGATACCATGCCGAATGCTCGTCTTGAGGAGATCGAGAGCCTGATGACCCGTTGGGGAGTAGAACCATTGGTTGAGACAGGCGGACTAGAGGCACCAGTGGAGGACCCTGTTGCAGACTTGGATAAGAGGTTTAGAGCCGCTTGTTATGATACCGATGTTAGACTTAGAGATTCCCAGGCTCGTGAGATCGTGGTTGAGAGGAGGTTAGCAGAGTTGGAGAGAGAGCTTCATCAGCGCCGTGAGGGCACTAGTTAGATTTATCTTGTACCATTGACTTATCATTGTATGACCACTAAGCTTTGAAGTTTATCTTAGCTAGTTGGCATTTTATTTCCTTTTATTATATTATGTATAACAAACTATGATGTACTACCAAACGATTCTATGAATGATATTATGGATTACAAAAATTGTGAGATCATTATATATTGTGTATTATACCCTGGAGCATTTCATAATTGTATTGTGCGTGCCATGCATGTTATGTCTGGCAAAACTCATTATCCTATTACCTTTTTAGATTATGGCGCCAGTTAGAAGATCCGAAACGCAGAATCAACCAGCTGCTACCGGTGGAATTGACACCGTCATGCTAAGTCAAATGATAGCCGAACGAGTGGCCGAGGCACTCGCAACAGCCGAAGCAAATCGTACAGCTAGCACACAGGAGGAGACCAACCAAGGAGCTGCTAATGCTATTGCACGGACTTGTACCTACAAGGAATTTCGTGCAGTTACGCAAGTAAGTTTCCACGGTACTGAAGGAGCAGTAGGATTAACCAGATGGTTTGAGAAGCTAGAATCCCAATTTGGGATTAGCAATGTTGCTGAAGCTGATAAGGTGAAGTTTGCGTCAAGCACGTTAGTGGATGGTGCTTTGACTTGGTGGAACGTCTATGCTCGTGCAGTGACTATTGACGTTGCCCAAGCGACGCCCTGGAGTGAATTTAAAGCTATGTTTGTGAGGAAATACTGCCCACGAAATGAAGTCAAGCAGATGGAGGTTGAGCTGTGGAACCTGAAGGTCAAGGGTACTGCTCTTACTGCTTACAATCAGCGCTTTCAAGAGCTGATCTTGTTATGTCCTGAAATGGTGCCCAACGACGACCGATTGTTGGAGCGATACATTGAAGGACTACCTTTGAGCATCAAAGGGAATGTGACTTCATCCAAGCCAACTAATTTGCACGAGGCAATCGACATGGCTCAGAGTCTGATGTACCAAGTGGTACAAGAATTGGGAGAAAATACTGGGGATAAGAGGAAGTGGTTTGGCAACCACTACAACAACAATACCAACAATACCAACAACAGCAACAACACAAACAACTACAACCAGAACAAGCGACAAGAAGTAGCAAGGGTGTTTACTGCTGGACAAGGTAATACTGGAAACTACGCTGGAAGACTTCCTTTCTGCGGAAAGTGTGGCCGACACCACGAAGGAGCATGTCCCCCTACGTGCTACAATTGTGGGAAGGCCGGACATAAGGCAAAGGAATGTCGAGCACCACCTCATCCTACTAACCAAAGAGGACCTGGAACACAAGGTGGCCAAGGAGCAAATGTCACTTGCTTTGGATGTGGAGAGAAAGGTCACTACAAGAACAAGTGCCCAAGCAGTGGGAACCAAGGTCGTGGTAACCAGATTCGAGGCAATCAAAATCACAACCAAGGAAACCAGAGACAGAATCAGGGTAACCGGGGAGGGAATAACCGAGCCAAAACTAGTACTCCTAGAGGATTCACGGCACCTAGCAAAGTGTATCATCTCTGTGCTGAAGCTGCAGTGCAAGACAACAATGTTGTGACTGGTACGTTTCTAGTCAATAACAACTATGCTTCAGTACTATTTGATTCTGGTGCGGATAGGAGTTTTGTGTCGTCTGTATTTAGTGAACGCCTAAATGTTACCCCTACTGCGTTAGACGTTAAGTATAATGTAGAATTAGCCGATGGGAAGTCAGTAACCACCGACGTTATTCTGAAAGGATGTAGTGTAAGGTTACAAGGTCGTTCGTTCAGTATCGACTTACTCCCCATAGAATTGGGAAGTTTTAACGTCATCATTGGAATGGATTGGATGTCGAAGCATCACGCGGAAATTCTATGTCATGAGAAGTGCGTCTGTGTTCCCTATGGAAACGATGTACTAATCATACAAGGAGAAAGAAGTGGAGTGAAGAATGGATCAAGACTGGAAGTCATCTCATGTATTAGGACCCAAAGATACATTGAGAAGGGATGTCCGGTATTCTTGGTTCAAATAACACAAAAGGAAGGAGAAGAAGATCACGAGAAGAAGGTAGAAGATGTACCGATCGTTAGAGACTTTCCGGACGTATTCCCAAAGGACTTACCAGGATTACCACCAGCACGACAAGTGGAGTTTCACATCGAGCTTACACCAGGAGCCGCGCCTGTTGCTAGAGCCCCATACCGCCTAGCACCGGCCGAGATGACAGAGTTAGCTGGACAGATAAAGGAACTTTCTGACAAAGGTTTCATTAGACCAAGTTCCTAACCTTGGGGAGCGCCGGTCTTATTTGTCAAAAAGAAAGATGGATCCTTTAGAATGTGTATCGATTACCGAGAATTGAATAAGCTAACGATAAAGAACCGTTACCCATAACCAAGAATTGACGATCTTTTCGACCAATTGCAAGGATCTAGCATATACTCGAAGATCGATTTAAGGTCAGGATATCATCAACTAAGGGTTAGAGAGGAAGACGTTCATAAGACGGCTTTTAGAACCCGGTACGGACACTACGAGTTCCAAGTTATGCCTTTCGGTTTGACAAACGCGCCTGCGGTATTCATGGATCTCATGAACCGAGTTTGCAAACCATACTTGGACAAGTTTGTGATTGTATTTATCGATGATATTCTCATCTATTCTCGTAATGAAGAAGAACAGAAGGAACATTTGAAGACCATACTAGAGCTGCTAAGGAAGGAGAAGTTATATGCAAAGTTTTCCAAATGTGAGTTTTGGATAAACACGGTGCAATTCCTTGGGCATGTAATCGACAGCAGTGGTATTCACGTTGATCCTGCTAAGATCGAGGCCGTGAAGGATTGGGCGACTCCAACAACACCCACGGAGATCCGCCAATTTTTAGGTCTTGCTGGTTACTATAGGAGATTCATTGAAGGTTTCTCCAAATTAGCTAAACCAATGACGGAGTTGACTCAAAAGGACAAGAAATTTGAGTGGAAAGAGGATCAAGATTTGGCATTTCAGACATTGAAGCAGATGTTGTGTGAAGCACCTATACTAGCCCTACCCGAGGGTAATGAAGACTTTGTGGTGTATTGTGATGCATCCATAAAAGGGTTAGGTGCGGTACTGATGCAAAGGACTAAGGTCATAGCTTACGCATCAAGACAACTAAAAGTGCACGAGAAGAACTACACAACTCATGACCTAGAGTTGGGAGCAGTGGTGTTTGCCTTGAAGATTTGGAGACACTACCTTTATGGTACTAAGTGTGTTGTATTCACTGATCATAAGAGTCTACAACACATTTTGAATCAAAAGGAACTCAACATGAGACAACGACGTTGGCTAGAGTTGCTCAGTGATTACGATTGCGAGATCCGTTATCACCCGGGCAAGGCAAATGTCGTGGCCGACGCTTTGAGTCGAAAGGAGAGAGTTCTTAGGGTGAAGGCCTTGGTGATGACCATTGACTTAGACCTTCCATCCTTAATTCTTAAGGCTCAGAAAGAGGCAGTCGAGGAAGAAATTCTCAAGACTGAAGATGTTGAAGGCATGATAAAGAAGTTAGAAGCTCGCTCGGATGGAACGTTATGCCTTGATAATAGGAGTTGGTTACCGTGTCATGGTGACCTACGATCTTTGATTATGCATGAGTCACATAAGTCAAAATACTCCATACATCCGGGATCTGACAAAATGTATTATGATCTGAAGATGTTGTATTGGTGGCCGAACATGAAGGCGGATATTGCTACATACGTTAGCAAGTGCTTGACTTGTGCCAAGGTCAAAGCCGAACATATGAAACCATCAGGATTGTTGGTCCAACCCGAACTGCCAGAATGGAAGTGGGAAAGGATCACTATGGATTTCATTACCAAGCTACCAAAAACCTCAGCCTGATTTGACACCATTTGGGTAATCGTCGACCGACTCACCAAATCGGCTCATTTCCTACCCATCAAGGAGACCGATGGAATGGATAAGTTAGCAAGAACATACTTGGAGGAAGTAGTCACGAAGCATGGTGTGCCTGTGTCTATAATCTCCGACCGAGACAGCCGATTTACTTCGCAGTTCTGGAAGTCACTGCAGAAGGCATTGGGAACGCAGTTGGATATGAGCACTGCGTACCATCCCCAAACCGACGGTCAAAGTGAAAGGACCATTCAAACCTTAGAAGATATGCTGAGAGCTTATGTGATTGACTTCGGAAATAGATGGGATAGACACCTACCTCTGGTGGAGTTCTCATACAACAATAGTTATCACACTAGCATTAAGGCAGCGCCGTTCGAAGCACTGTATGGTAGGAAGTGTTGTTCACCCGTGTGTTGGGCAGAGGTTGGTGAAGCACAACTCACTGGACCAGAGATCATACACGAGACTACTGGGAAGATCTTTAAGATCAAGAGTCGTATGCAAGCCGCAAGAGATCGACAAAAGAGTTATGCTGACATGAGACGCAAACCCCTTGAGTTTGAGGTTGGTGATAGAGTCATGTTGAAGGTCTCACCTTGGAAGGGTGTGATTCGCTTTGGAAAGCGTGGAAAGTTGAATCCTCGTTACATTGGACCCTTCAAGATTATAGAGAGGATTGGTCCCGTAGCCTATCGTTTGGAATTACCCCAAGAACTTAGCCGAGTGCATAATGTGTTCCACATTTGCAATCTGAAGAAATGTTTAGCCGACGAGACACTCGTTATTCCTTTAGAAGAGATTCAACTCGACGACAAACTCAACTTTGTGGAAGAACCAGTAGAAGTTATGGACCGTCAAGTCAAACAACTCAAGCAAAGCCGTATACCTATTGTAAAAATCCGTTGGAATGCACGTAGAGGTCCAGAATACACGTGGGAACGTAAAGATCAATTCAAGAGCAAGTATCCTCATCTTTTCGCTAATCATCCTACTACAACAACGTCTTGATTTCGTGACGAAATCTCTAAAACATGGGAATACTGTGACATCCGTCAAATTTCCATCTTAAAGTCTTCATATAATAGGAGTACATTAATTATTTACCGACGAGTTGTCGACATGAATGTGTTATTTATTTTGCTTTGCGGACAAAGCCCTTTTTAGGGAGAGCGTATGTAACATCTCGAGTTTTCACGTCTATTAAATTATGAATGCAATACACGAGTTGTTTAACGTATTATGTTTTGCCGTATGCCTATTGAAGTACTTACTAAATCCCTTGAGGTCACGCATAATTGTCCTTGATTTGGATCGTGTATCGAGTTGTTATCGAGTCGTGTATATTCAGTTTTCGAGTCTAAACTTAAACACCCGACAAACCTGAGCCGAGTAGTATATTGGTGCATCATGTACAAACATTTAAGTTATAAACCTTTATTCACCTTTATTTCAAAAGCTTGCTTAACAAGTGTCCATTTTCAGTCACAACCTAATTCTATAGTTTATTCATCCACTAAGCACTACAATCCAGCACACATGCCAAGTTTACCCAAAATGGGTATATCACAAGCTTACCAAATTCAGTTTGAGTCTAACCCTAAACTAATAATACAAAATTAAATACAATCCAAAGTTTACCAAATGTCCAAGCATAACACAAAGTATTCACAGTCCCAATATTACAGTAACAATTTCTGGACAAGTTTTCAAACACAATTCCTGGGTGAAGTGAAGTGTAGTGTCAAGCCGATTCATCCTTCTCGTCCACACCTGCAAACCGAAAGTGTCAAGCCGATCCATCCTTCTCGTCCACACCTGCAAACCGAAACCTAAGCATCCTATTTGTGAGTCTTTTAAATCATCTCTTCAATTTCTGAATAAAATCTTAGTTGTGCTCGTCATTGACCAAACCTGCGAAAATTAAACGTGTATGTTAGTTTTGTCACGGTTCTATTTTGGTTAAAAACTGAAAAAAAAATAAACTATGGCATTTGTTATTAGAACATGACCATGACCCCATTTTTCTGTCAACCAAACCGAGACCCCGACCAAGACCAAACCGAGACCCAAGCCAAGACCAAACCGAGACTCAAGCCAAGACCAAACCGAGACCCAAGCCAAGACCAAACCGAGACTTAAACCGAGACCCAAACCGAGGCCAAACCGAGAACCAAACCAAGACAACCAATGTCCTTATTTTCTGCCAAAACCCTTATCATTCAAAGTCACCATAATCCAATATCTTAATCATTTCAATTTACAGAAACATCATAAAACCCCAAAATATGCCACGGGTATAAAACCCCTTTTCAATTCGAAACCCTAAAAACTGAAAACCTTTTTAATTATGAAATTAATACTTTCTATATACCAAAAACGCCATTTAATTTTGATTAATCAACCGAATGCAAAAACCCCCAATTTATATAAACCCTAATTTGATTTTATTAATTAAAACTCTAATTAAACCCAATCCAAACACGAATCTAATAATTAATTTGACTGGAAACAAGATATGCAAAAACCCCCAATTTTGACCGAAACCCTAATTTTTATAAAACCGTTTATATGGGAAATTAACATGTTTTTATAAAAGAAAACATTAATTAATTGTATTTAAACACGAGATTTAGAAAAACCCCCAAATAATTTCGAAACTCTAATTTATTTATTATCAAATCCGAGAGCCATTTGGTTCTCAGCATGTTTATACAAGTGATTTAAACCCACAGATCTTTTATAAACGAAAATCATTTAACCATTTTATTAAAAGGAAAAGAGGAATGAGCAACTTATCTTTAAATTGATGATGAATAACGGTGACCTGGGAAGAACACCATCAAAAACCGAATCGGTTTGATGTGGGGATGAAACCCCACATCCCACGCGATTTATTCACCACAAACCATCCCAAATGATTGATGTATTAAACTGAAAACATGATTAGCCATGGGAGAGTGATGAACCGATCTAATCTTTAGAGAGAGAGAGAGAGTGGGGCGGTGGGTGTGTTTCGAGAGAAGAGAGAGAGAGAGATAACTCTCTGTTTTTGAGATGTGTGTGTGATAACACACGTATTTACCCCTTTCCTTTCCTTGTTTATATCGACAATGGGCCGGGCCGGGTAAATAACCCTTGGGCCGGATCATGGGTGGGTATATTGGGTATTTATTTGGGCCAGTTTGGTGTATTGGATATTTAAAAGCCCAAAAACGAAATTTGTAACTTAAGGGTATTATTTAACCCGTAAATCTCGACCGTTTAATAACCGACTTTTGTGTATCGTGTCTTTCCGTAAACGAAAGGTATTGTCAAGCACAACTAGGGTGTCGTGTCTTTTTACTAGTATAAATTTTCATAACGTAACACGATCCTTATAATTAAATAGGTCGCGGCTAGCGTAACCGTACTCTCGAGCTACCTTTACCTTCGTCCTTTTTGCTGAATTACGAGGTGAGTTTATAGCCCCATGCTTAACTATTTTTACTGCTTTTTGGGGTGAGACATTGCTTGATTTTAACGTATGAACACAAGTGCATTTACTGATTTATATATTAGTCTAAGTCCCACTAAAAACCCAGTTGCTTTGGCCCGTGAATCGTGAACCGTTAATTACTTTGTGTAAGCGCGAATGTTATGGATAGATCTATCGGGATTGACGTCCCTGTCTGTTTTGTCCAACAAGGGGACAAGCGGGCACAGTTTCATTTGAGTCTGAGATAGGATGTCGTGGGTTTAGGCATCTAGTTGGGCTACATTTATATGATTATACTGCCGGTGTTGTTAACGCTTCGGTGTCACGAGCTTAGATTGTAATAAATACGTTTGGGATGACTTTGTATTTGTTATATTGTCATCACTTTTGGGAAAATCTTGTGGTTCATTAAACATTTCAAATTAACTAAACCTATGAACTCACCAACTTTATGTTGACACTTTAGCAATGTTTTTCTCAGGTATTAAGAAGGAAGATGCTAAGTGAGGTCTCATGCATTGCCGTCATTTCTTTGAAACAAAGATCATTTGTACTATTTGGGAAAACTATGTTTTGTAACTGTATCCAGTTTTATGCTTCCGCACTTTGTTAAAACTATTTATTTTATTAATTACAAGTGATCTATTTTTCTGAACGTCTCATTTAGAGGTCGTTCTTTGTAACTGTGCGTGTATGATAATCATGACGTCACCACTCCCTTGTCGCCATTATACTCTGATATTTTGGGAGTGTGACAACTTCCTTTTAGGTATAACCCAAAGCCTTAATGGCTCTAATCTTTGAAGAGTCAACATAGATTCCACTACCATTAATAACATGGTCAAAGAATGTAAGGGATCAAGCCTAACATCCCACTTTAAATATTTGACGCATAATGTTTCACAGCTCAGCTAGATCAAGGAAGTCTACAAATGATTACTAAGCTCCTTCCTACTCTTAGAAAGAAACAGATGGTCCTTAATGATTACAAGCATGAATTTATCAAAATACAGTCCACACACGCGATTAATCAAATTCATGAATGCGATCGGTGCGTTGGTCAATCCAAACGACATCACATGAAACTCATATTGTTCATTACGAGTTCTGGATGTAGTGATTGGAATAGATAATCTTCTTTTCGGACGGAAAGTTAGTAACAACCAGAGAATAGATCAAATTTTTGAATATATGCTAGAGCCTTGTAAATGATCGAACAAATCTTTCATCTAGGGTAATGGATATAAATTTTGATCGTCAATTTATTCAGTTCACAGTAACCAATGAATATATAGAATGATAATACCGTAGCGCTCCAAGACGACAAGCCCGATAGGATAAAAGCTTTCTCTGACAACTCTCTTAGTTGCACGGTAATTCTTTCTAGATTACAAGATATATGACTAGTTCACAACCATTCATGGTATAATTTCAATCCTAAATGCAGGATACGGTCACCCATCAGGAATTATTTAGATCACCTTTGATAATCAACATCTTATCCTTTAGGGGAATTCTACTCGTGTTCCCATCAATTAAGACAATGACATCACGTCATAATCAACCAATCCATCCTAATGGCACTACCAACTTTCCAGTTTCATTACCGTTGTTAAGACAAGAACTACTTAGAAGGGTAATACATCCTTTTTAATTGTTATTGATAATCACTACCTCTCCACGAGCCAATTCGATCTCCGAGAGAGAGGTAATTCATAATTTTCTTGAATCAGAGAATCTATAGACATAGCTATTAATAAAAGAGTAAGGTCAACGCATGATTTACACGAGATCATTTCAAATAAGATAAAGATGAAAACATTAACGAATATGGATATATTCCATGTTTTCATGATTGGTTTACGCATCCCAAGTCAGCTGGGATCGTTACTCACGTTACTCAAAGGTAGTCTATTTTAAAAGACAGTACAGGAATATTGAAACTCCAAGCCAGATATCAACAACCGATAATTGGATAAGTTTCCAAAGAATCTTTTCATGAAAGAAATGAACAAGAAGTGGATGTTAATTGTCGAATAAGAAAATATCCACAGATGAGTAAATTTGATTCGGAAAAAATAGTACGGGCACATATGTAGGTGTCCCTAACAATATGTCCCTATTTTTGCACTTCTTGTAGATCTCATAAAAAATTAATATTTTGCAATTACAAAAGAAAAAATGTAGTGTTTATAAACAATTTCATGATGACTACTAATCTGACTTGCATGGTCCCTACCAAACTGTACGTAGGCGCGCTTCTATGTACAACTTAGTATTAACGATGCAATACTCAGTTCGTTAAAATTTTGTCATCATGTTTAATATATATTAATGTTTAATCATGAATAAAAATAAAATTAATTTTACCAAAATGTTCATTATTATTAAAGCATTTCCATTTACAAAATGTTTAATAAAAACATTATTTCGATAGTAATTACTTAATAGTACCGATGTAAATAACTCATATAAAAATAAGAATTTCATATTTTCCTTAGATGGTATCGTATTACTTATAAAAACAATGAGTGTTCTTGCAAAAGAGTGATGAAGAGTTGTTCACCAAGAACTAAATACAATATGATAGGAAATGAGCTTAGCCAAATAATGATGAGGTTCATGACCTCGATGGCACTCAGGAATACAAAGAGAAGAATATACCACGCAACTCTATCCGGAATGAGTATTCATTCAATGGTTTCATCAATAATGCGAACCTTAGGAAGAAGCAAGAAAGATAGATAACAACGATACATGTAGAATTTAGCAATCCAAGATAGTCTTTTCATTGATCACAAACAAGTCAAAAGTTGTATCGCCACACATTATATGTCATCATGTAATGTTATACAATTCCAAGGACTCGTCCTACCAACTGATATCTCAGTTAAGTTAGTGATTTTAAAAGATACTAAAATGAATACTAATCTACAAGAGTCATTAGGTGTTCCACATGTCCCGGAAGATCCATCGGTCCCAATTCAGAAGAAGATTTCTTCAATTTATTTCTTGGACACTGGGCATCCTCGTCATTAGACAAAGGCCTAGGAACAACCTTTAACACGAACCAACAATCATTTAAAACTTTGTAATTCAACCACATGACTTAACGACTTCCTCTTAACAATCTCATATTCCATACGAGTTAAATTTTACTTTATTGAAGTTTCAACCAACTTATACTCAATGCGACATCCTACTTCATTCTCTAATACTTTCAACCTTATTCTTAGGCTTCAGAAGGGAAATAAAAGCTCGATATGAACAACACTAAATTTTCAATTCTATAGCTCCTATAACAACATATTTAAATGAGTCATGAGTAGGAATGACTCACACATTCAATTAGACTTCTCGGAAAGGTACAAGTAGCGTGAGGCTTTTGGGTAAAGGGTTCCAGTGACAGCCTCAAGTGCAACATTTACTTTTTTGATTTTAAATTTAAGAATTCGGTGACACCAAATCAGATGACACCTTTCAAGGTGGTTAGGTTTTGTCAAACTCCACTCTATGAGGAAAGATCGTCATGACATCGATATCAGATTTAATCTTGACAATTCATCTTCAAAATCACGATCAACTAATATCAACATTTCTTAAAATATCAACCATTTCGTTGGGATCATAAACATCCACAACTTGGTTTAGATCTGGAATAGCTAGAATTCCTACAGGAATAGCTTCGATTGATATGCTAGAAGAGTTAGGGTTCCTTGTGACAATCTACGTCGTATAAATATCTCGTATAAGTATTAGAATAATCATTAAACAATCATGTAATTAAATTACAACATATATATAATCTAAGTTATATATATATTAAAATAACACTTCTTAGTCTGGCCTTGTCGGTAACTCGGGAATTCTTCGGCACCGTTATAGTCAAAAGTTTTTTAAACATTTTACTGAAAATATTTATTTAAAAATATTTATAGTTACAAGATTTTTGAAATGTTTTATTCAAACCCTTGGTTTTAAAAATCTTTCGTTCTCTATAACGAGAGCTCTAATACCAAACTGTAACACCCCCAAATATTCACATTTATAATCAGCGGAAGAGTCGTTGGTGTTACGGGATAACACATTACTCATATCATAGATAACTCATAAAAATCACGTCGTTTAATAACAAAGCATTTTTCCATTCATAAACATCAAATTACATAGGTCCTCAGGTCAAAACATGTCCTACAAATTTACAAAACATTTGAATGGAAATTTTTTTCTTAAATGCAGGCCATAAACCCTTGTCATCTTCCCGAGAATTACCTTCAAGTACCTGAGATAAAACATGTTAAAAGTCAGCGAAACGCTGAGCGAGTCCATAGAGTTTAATAATAACCATTAACATAAAACCGGTATATAATCATTACCGAAAAGCATTTTTATACGAATCATTGTCGTAACAGCACCATTCAATACGTTTTATAACGTTGTTTATAGAATAATAAAAATCGTAATATAAAACAGTTATGTAAAACCCGAACACATGTATAATAATAAATAAGACCCCATATTGCTATCCAGGCAATATATTATAATTCAAATCATATATCATACACTATTCCTGAGACCGCAGCCTCGGTGTTACCGTTATCATAATTATTATCGGATTATTATAAGCTGCATGACATTGTTACCTTTCTATAATATATATCGGGTAGCTAGCCCGGAACTCATTTGCCCATCTAAACTAGCGTGTCGTCACAATAATCACGCTAAATATACCACTCTCATACATAAATTAGGTTGCCAATCAATGTGACACAAAGGGGATCAGCCGTCAAGACGTGAACTGGGGTAATCTTCCCCAAATAGTACTATTATATGCATAAGCGTCTACCCACTCCCGGTAGTTCACAATTCATGGTAATAGGACTTATAATGACATAACCTAACTTTTAATAATCCATTTCAATCATTCGTTGGGTAATTCGAATCAATCGGGTCCATATCAATAAGCATACAATCAGGACCACTTGTGTTCTATTTTTATTAAAACTAGCATGTTATCTCCCTCGCTGGTTTATAAAACACTTCATAAAACATTTAAAAGAGTGTGAGGCTATGAACTCACGTTGGTTGGGAAAGGAGGGTTATCGGAAATTAGGATTTACGGTACGTGCCTCGATCACGGGAACCAAAAAAAATAATACTCGATCTTAGACTATGTCGAATAATATTTATAAAAACTTGTCATGTATATGTAATGATGTCATAACATGATGATCATGTGGTGTTTTATTTCCTTATACAACATTATTAGTTGTTAAGTACACGGTCAACTTAGTCTTATTATACTAGTTTTAGACCATTTACACGTTAAGGCCCAATAGGCCCATTAAGAGTCCAATATCTTTTTATTAGTCCATTTATTCATTTAAGACCAGGCCTATATTCATATGTTCGGCCCAAGTGGTCCAACAAGGCTAATTTGGCCCATAATGGTCCATTAGATACAAAGCTTGGTTTTGTCAATTTTTACTTGTCAATTGTGTTTACATATCAGTCTATTTTCTATAAAAATGTTACATTAGACGGGTCCTACCATCTAAGTTTTATTTGGCGAAAACGTTATCGTTTCGATTTTAGCCGAAAATACGTAAAAATTTGGTATATAGTTTGTAGTTTAGAAAATATTTGAGTTTTATTTTATAAAATGTAATATTTATTTATTATAGTATATAAACTTATTTTATAATAGTTATTAATATTTATTAACTTTTATATACTTATTTTATATAATATTTTACTTCAAGTGCTCTTTTGATATTATATACTTTATTAAGAAATCTGATATAGAATTTCATGTTCACCATTTTGATCATATCTTGAGTTCTACAAGGATTTGAGACCCCAAATTTTTACTGTATAAACTAAATGATATGTGATACAAATAACTCTTCTATACCTCCTTCTCAATAGCCTCTAAATATTTGTTTTAATTCGTCCAAAACAGACTAGACAGATTAGTACCACAAAAGTGTTTTGGTCATATCTTGCTCATTTTTAACATTCCATTGTGTGGCCAATTCACCACTTATGTAAAAATAATTTATCTATCTGTAAATCCAATAATCTCATCCATTTAACCAAGTAAAATTATTGAAAGTTACTGTTTATTACAGCCTAGTTACCTAGTCAAGATTTTAACAACGTTTACTTGTAGTTTTAGCCTTTTTAACCTAATCTAGTAACACAAAATCCCCATGCAATTCTTTGATCATCATTCATCATCATTATACATATACATTTTGAAGTAAACAGATAAATACATTTACAAAAACAATAGGATGATAGGAAGAAACAATCTCTATACCAACCGAAGTGATGAAAAGGTTAAGATTTATGATGAACAAGGCTTCAACTTGTCACCAAATCTTTAACTTAACAAGACCACCTTTTGAAATCTTCAAATGGATGAACACCTTCTTGAAAATCAGCCCTAGGATTCCATGAAAACTTCTTTTTATAAGTTAAAATCACCTCTAATCAATCTCCTTTCAAGTGGTTATCAACATATGTTGATTATAGCTTTTGTTTATGGTTAAAATTTGATGAAAATGGTGTATGGTGGTGGTGTTTGGACGGCCAAAGAAGGGAGAGAAGAGAGATGGAGAAATTTTTTATTAAGTTTTGAAATCTTCAAGTGTGTGAGACAAGTGTCTTACACTTGCTATATTTTTGACACCAAAGGGGTGTTATGCCTTGTGAAATACGCCCATTATAGGGGGTGGGACAAGTGTAAACTTGTTTCATCCCCATTATTTTACGGGTACTCCTCGATTCTAGTTTCCTCGATTTACGTGCCCTCGGGTTGATTTACGAAAAACACTTTCGAAAATTATGAAACTACGGCACAAAACGATTCTAATAAAAATTGTCTCATAAAAAACGGAGTTCAAAAGCGTAAATACGTAAACCTAGGGTTCCCGGTTTAATCGTAAAAGACGTTAAATTATGCACGTAATCCCTAATTTCATCCCGTAAATTTGTGTTTTCATGAACCCACATAAAATAAAATTTAAAAATAATATACGAGATAAAATTTATTATCTGAAAATGTCAGACTGTCACAAAAACGGAGTATGTAAACGTAAACACGTAACGTAGAGCTCTCCGGTTTAGACGTAGACGAAGCCAATTTAAGACGCAAACCCTAATTTCTTCCTAAAAGTGAGTGAGTTCATAAACAAAAAAATAAAATAATGATTATAAGTAATACTTGAGAATAAAATAACGACCTCAAATTGACGGATTGTCACATAGAAAAGATAAAAATGACGGTATTGTTACGAATGTCAACAGGGAATGAAAATTTAATAGTGTAAGATAAGGAAGGATGGTATTCATGTTGTTACTGTAAATTGTGTAAGCAGGAGGAATTATAATGTGAAAACCATGTATTTTTCACCATATAGGTAATGGTCTATCTACCTGTCGCGAGTACGGACTAGCTGGAAGGTCAAGCTGCTGAAGGAAGAACAAGGAATGTAGTTATAGGGATTAATATTCCTAGAATGGTGAAATGTTTGCATCATGGTAAAAGAATATGGGTAAAGAAATTGTTTAGATAATGGAAATTAATAGGAAAGGAATGTTGCTGCTATTACAGCTTATGTTTTTGGAAATGCTAATAAGTCTTGAGATCCAGATGTTGTAATTTTCATATTTTTATTTGATAATCATTGAGTTAGCCTATTGTTTGAATACTATATCCGATAAAATTTGAAGATGTTAGATTTTAGTTGACCTAAGGATGAGAAATCAACAAGATTAGCGATTAATTGAGATGAGAAATTAACCGATGTAAATATTGTTAATAATAATATATATCAAGAAGATATTTTCTAGACTTACGGAATTAGGTAATATCACACAATTAACCGAACTAGGATTGCGTTGGGATTTGCTGGAATGAGGATGAAAGTTGTAGGGTATGCTAAGTAAAGATGGAAATGATTGATTTGAAATTTTGCTGAGCATTGAGTACTGATTACAAGAATTAATAAGTGGAATTTCTATTTAAAGATTTTGTTTGGTCAAAGATGAGAAGGTATGCAGGGAGGAAACTGTAATAGGTCGAATTCTCAGTGCACTTCACCAGTAGTATTCGAAAGGGAATGAGAATACGAGTTCGTATTTAAGAGCATTTTGTGATCGTCTTGTGGAATCGTAGAGTTCACTGTCATCTTGTGAAATGAAGCTTTGTGTTAGCTTAGTGCAGAAAGTTATATAAGCTGCTTGTATATTTTGTCATTTGAAATTGTTAGGAAATTGAGGATGGTAATTTGATCAATTATAGGGATTGGCGGATGAGACAACAAAAATAATCTAATGAAACTGAAAGGGTAAGTTATAAGAAACGTAGTAATGAAAGAAAGAAAAGAAGCTGTATGTTTTGGGAATAAAATGATTGCTATGAGATTGAACAAATTGATTACCAAGAATCGGTATCCATTTCTGATGATTGATGTTTTGTTTGGTTAATATTAAGGAAGGTGGAGAAAGTATTTAATAACAATTATAAAATTGTTAAGGAAAGAGGAATGGTGTGTGAAATTCTTTGGATATGAATTTTAGCTGGAGTGAGTGTATATTCTGAAATGTGCGATTTATGGCTAAAGTATTCGTGGAAATCTTGACTAGATTGAAGCGATTGAGGATTTATCGATACCGAAAAAACCGACTAAAGCTTGATAATTCCTTTGTTTAAGTTGAGTATTATCGAAGGTTTATCGAAAGGTTTTCACTGATTGTTGAACCACTGATAAAGTTGACAAAGAAGAACTAAATGTGTGAAACCCATTCATGCATCCAAGTTGTAGTTTTGAGATCTGATCTTCGTTAGCTAAGGAAATTGTTTATGAACGTTGATGATAGGTTGAGTTATGTGCCCGTGTTGTCAGTATCGAAGGAATCTGAAGAATTGTAGATTTGCGGTGACGATATCTTAACATTATCAAAGGGCAAGAGAAAGTGATAAAGTGGTGTGTTGACTTAATTAGAGAAGTATAAGGGGAGTTATATAATTTGAGTTTCGACGATGTGGTATCTATTTTGGAAATGTGAAATATTCCTTGTATGGAATTAAGTATGTAGTAATTAAGAATGATGAAGGTTTACTCATAAATAACATCCGGGAATTTCAAAAGAAATAAGTAAAGGATTACTTAGTGATGAGTGGAAAAATGAAAATCAGTAATTTTTAATCGAAAGAGATTATGATCACGAGATGTGCTATTGTTCTGTAGGACGAGTGTGGTAGCAAAAGTATTCAGTGAGAAGGAGAAAGGAAAAGGCTTATAAAATTCTAAAGTATTTGGGAATTGAATCTTGAGTTTTGAAAAATTTGAGTCTTGGTAATGACGAGCAAAGTGGATTAAGTGGAATAAAATTTAAAGATTGAATTAATGAATTAATGGAAAGAAATGCCAAGGAATGTAAACTAACAGGTTGTGAAAAATTTTGAAATGGATTGGTAGTAGGGATGAGTGAGATGAATTATTTTAGAGGAACAAAACCAATTATTGTAATTATCTATTTGAAGATGATGTGTTAGGAATACGAGAGCCGGTGGTGAACAAATTTTTCAGATCAAAGAGAATTAAATTATTCCAAGAGTGATGAGAGTGCCATATTTAGTATTAAAGGAATTTCATAAGTTGAAGTATAGGTACATTCTGGTTGGGGTAAGATGTATTATGACATCATAAAATGTATTATTGGTCAGATTTGAGTATAGGAAACCAATGAAGTTATCTAAACAAGATATGATATAAGAAATATGGGATGATGTAATATGAATAATTCAGTGGTTCAGTGTGTAGTAATTTTTAGATTGGATGAAAGTAGAAGATGAGCATAGGTAATTATATAGGTGATTGTTACGAGATGCAATCTATGAATAAAGGAGAAAGAAATTAATCACTAGAAATTTAGTGATGAAATCGTCAATAACCCCGGGTCGTAGTGTCAGTATTTATGAATTTTTGGAATCGCTGTAAGAAGAAATGAGAATGGAATATAATACATGTAACCTAGAGACTGAAGTTAACTTTTAAATTTTAGAGATCTTTACAAAAAGCGAGAGGAATCGAGTTAAGAAAGAATATTACGTATTTTTGGAAACCAACGGGCAGAGTGAGAGGATAATTGGACAATTGAAATTGGACTTGTGTAGATGCGATTGAAACTTGGGATGATGTTATCTTTAATTACTTTATTATGAGGTCAAACGAAATCAATTGATGATGGAGTCTTTATGCGATGATAGTCGTCATATCAGGAATTAGGATGTACAACTTGAGATTTTACATGGTCGTAAGCTAGGTTATCAGAGTATTGAAGTAGGAAACGGAACTAAGGAAGTGATGCAGAAGGATTATAAATGATCAAAAATTGGAATTATTGGAAGATGAAATTTGAAAGTTGAAATATAGTAGTACTCTTTGTTATGGTGATATTATATGAATTGAGTTGAACTGGTGTGAAAGACGTGAGGATTTCTTAAGGAAAAGAGGTCACATTGATTCTAGAGGTGAGAAATTGCGAGTGTGAGGCAGGTCGAGCGCCGGGACGTCGCTCTCTTTTAGGAGGGTAGGATGTGAGAATCCGAACCCGTGGTCATTATTTAATTATATTTTTACGTATATTTTTGAAATTTTTGACGAGATTGAATGTTATGATGACTGGTGATTTGAATTGAACGAATGTTGAAAGTTATATTTTTACGTTTTGACGAGTTGTGAGGATTATTAGTGATCGCGATATCAACGGATGCCCGAAATTTTACGTTTTATTTTTAGTCATGTCGATGTTTGATATTTGGACGTTTTTATTTTTAATTTCGTATTAAGTCGTGTCGGGACTATATAATATCATATTTTGTGTGTGTTTTAAGTTTTGATAAGTATTTTTATGAAACCCGAGACCCGTACATATTTTCAAAATTGACTAATAGTCATTTCCTTCTTTTTAAACAAGTATTTGCATTTTGGTCCACAAGAATCACAATTGACAAAAACTATCCTAAACTTTCCACATATAAATAGAAAAATAATATAACAAAAACACACATAATCCCACTAGCTAAAAGTTTTCTCCATCTCTCTCTTTCTCATTCATGCCGTCAACCCCTCCAACCCAAAAATCATCATCATCTCAAATTTAAGATTGAATCCATTTAAAATTTTCAAAGACCCATCTTAGTTTCATCTTTCTCTACAATTTGGTATAAAATTTAGCCACATGCAAGAACTTTTTATAAAAACCCATTTTTTATGAAAATCTTATGATTTGATCTTGTTTATTAGTTGTATGTAGGTGTTTATGGTAATCAATGTTATTTTTACTTGTTGCATGTTAAATTTTTGAGTTGAGTTTTATTTGATTTGATCATCTAGGATGATATAAGATGTTAGGATTATAAGTAATAGTATTAGGATGATTTTAGTTGTAAAAATAAGGTTAAAATGGGTTAATAATATGATTTTGAGTGATTTTTAAGAAGCTATTTTTGACCAGCAGCTAAAATGTAAATTTTGGAAAACTTAATTTTGCATATGAGATGAGTTGATTAGATATTGTTCTAGAGGATATCATAAGCTTCGATTTGGTATAAGTATAGCTTCTAGCTCCAAACTAACGAAGAGTTATGATAGTTTGATTATTCGTGTACCGGGAGACGAGTATCGGCACAATATATAGTTGTTGTCGATATTTAGATCGAATCTCGGGGACTATAGAATGGATTTTGAAATGAGTCAACGACTGATGTAGAAGTGTAAAAATTAGGATGGTGAGTCTATTTTCAAACATAAGTGTTTGTTTTGCAAATGGAGTCGTTTATAGAAGTCAAAATGATTATATGAGTCGATGACGTAAAACTGTCCGGTTTTTGTAATTTGAAGATGTGTCGGGCAGGCAACCTTAAAAGTAAAATATTTTAACCAACTTTTGGGAGGACTTTCTATATATAGTAAGTGAACTCTCTGAGTAATATCATACACTTTTGACGTGTCTATGTAGGGAAAACAGTTTGAACGATTAGTATATTTCGACAGATTTTTAATAAAGGAAACAAATAATAAAATAAAAGTGTAAAAGGTGTACATATGTAGGAATTATTTAAATAAGAATGGTGTGAGTTTAATTTTGATTTTGAATTATTTATTTGATTTTATTAAGTATAAATATTACTTGAATATATTATTAAAGGTTCGTGTTTTATTTTGATAGATTGTGAATTTCGTGTTCGTCGGGCTTCATCAATCGTTCAAAGTCGTCTTACTATTGCTATTACTCAAGGTGGGTTTATAGCCTCGCTTTACACTTTTTTTAATGATTTCAAAACCCACGAGGAGGATACATGTTATTTGAAATAAAATGAACACATGTCATGAATAATTGTTGGACCCGAATGTTGCATATGTTGCCTGATGTTGCCTTGAATTGTATAAGTACCTAAGTTGCAAAAGTCCCTAAATTCATGAACCGTTAACTATGTTCTAACTCTTTGTTGTGAGTTGGGAATAGCCGTTTATTCAAATGATAGTACTATTGGGCTGACGACCCTATCTAAGACCGGGGATTTATGCTGAGTAACCTCTGGGAAGGATAATTTACAAGAATAAGAATGTGGTATAACTTGCATCTGATATCCTAGTAGGGGCAATGGAATTCATATAGTCATGCTGGCATTTGGCGTGGGTGACTAAGTTAAGGGGTCGGTGTCATGAGCTTAATACAATTCAATAGCTATTCCTATAAGATGAAATGTCTGATTAATAGATTGTATGGCCACAATGTTATTAAACGATTATGATTGATTTTATGATGTGTTCAATTGGGTTTTGTTAAACCTATAGATTCACTCAACATTATTGTTGATTTGTTTAAGCATGTATTTCAGGTAATCTGATGTGTTGAACAAGGAGCTTGCTTGTGAAGGTTGCGGTGTCGCTTTTATAGTTGTTCAGTCTGAAACAGTTTTCTTTCTCTGTCATTATAAAATATTGTCTTGACTTCAGGAAAATTATAAAAATCATTTTTTAGTATTTTTATAGTTGATAAGAGTTTGTATTTTTGGGATGGTATATTTCGGGGACCGAACGCTACTCTAATATTTTATGGAATCAATTTATTGGGATTGAAAACTTTAGAGTAAAGATAATATTATTTTATCTCATATTTTAAATGTTTCATTTTTAGATTGTACCAAGTGTTTTTAGTGACGAGGTTTGAGTTTAGCACCCAAATGTGTATTTCCGCTGCGCTGGGGTGTTTAAGGAAGGGCCACTATTGCCATTATCCATAACCTATTTCTATTATAACCAAACCAAACCCACCATACAACCCACCCAGCCCACCAAAATCAACCAACCCATTACACCTTTTACCCGACCATGACCCATCACCCAACCCACTTATTCGGATTATTAAACTATTTAAAAAACAGTTATTTAATAAAATAGTGGCGCCAAACTGTGACAATCCGTCAATTTACGATTGATATTTTTTATTCTCAATATTTATTTGAAAACATTATTTTAATGTTACAATATGAACTCACTTATTTTTGGGAAGAAATATGGATTTACATCTTGGAGTAGCATCGACTACGTCTAAACCGGAGGATTCAACGTTACGTGCTTACGTTTACATACACCGTCTTTGGTGACAGTCCGACATTTCAGAAAATAAATTTATCATGAATATTATTTTGGAGTTTTAAATTTGTGTTGGTTCATAAACTCACAAATTTACGAGAAAAGATTAGGACTTACGATTTTATTTTAACGTCCTTTACGACTAAACCGGAAACCCTAGGATTACGTATTTACGTTTTCGAACTCCGTTTTTGATGAGACAATTTTTATTGGATTCGTTTTGTGACGTTGATTCATAATTTATAAAAATGTTTTTCGTAAAACATCCCGAGGGCACGCAAATCGAGAAAACTAGAATCTAGAAATACCCGTAAACTAGTGAGATGGGACAAAACACATTGTCTCACCCCATTAGCTTATTATGGACGACACACTTGACACCACACACTAAGGTGGCATCAAGTTAAGCTAACACATAACAAGTGTAAGCTTAGCTTACACTTTAAGCACTAACTTTACCACTAACTAGCTAAAATAAAAACTTGTTTTCATTTCTATCATTCTTACATGCAATCAACACCAACAACTCTCTCAAAACCACTCTTCTTGCCGTCCCAAATAAACCAACAAACACCCCATTTGATCTCTTCTAGCCATGAACAACATGTTTACTAGCTCTATAAAGGAGTTCTCTTGAAGCCTTGATCATTTGGTGGCCATATTAACAACTTTGGAGGTGATTTGCTTGTGTCCTAGGGCTGATTTTCCAACCTATGTTCTTGATATTTGATGGTCTTGGAGATACTTGTTGTGTTCATCAAGTTCTTGTCTTCCTAAAACAAGAAATCCACTTGGTTGGTAAAGAAGATCATCCTCTCCATTTTTCTCTTGTTATTTTGTAAAGAACAAATGTATTTTCTTTCATTTTGTATATGTATATGATGTATATATGATGATAAAAATGTTGTGTGGGGATCAAGTGTTGATAAATATGCTTAAAAATGATGATAACTATAAGAAATGAAGCTAAAATCTTGACTATTTAGTTGGCTGTATAAAAACAGTAGATAACTAAAAGATGAACTGATAAAATTGCATAGTTTGATCCAATTACAGTAAGTATATGATGTTATACACATGTGAGAGTTGGCCATGCAATGGAATCAAAATAATGAGTGAGATATGATCAAAACAAGTTAGGTGGTGTAATCTGAATAAGCAGTTTTGTAGGGACTGTTAAGGCAAGTTAAACTCAAAATGGGCAGTAGCTATAGCTAAGTTATATGTAGCACATATTATGAAGAACATGTCATCCAAAAATGAGCTTCTAAGTCATTATAGAACTCTAGATATGATAAAAATGGTGAACATGAAGTTAAAAATCAGATTTGTGGAAATAATGTTTATTATTATTATATAAGCACTCACATTATAATGTATAAAATGTAAAAATATAAACCCGCTAACTTATAAAACTTATTTATATAAATGTATAAGAGGTTAATTAAATGGGTAAATTATATAAATAGTGGTAAAATAATATTTATAAGTAACAAAAACTATAAACTTGATTTTTACGACTTTTTCGGCTATCGCCGTAAAATTAACGTTTTTCGCCAAATAAAACATAGACGACCAAACCCGTCTAATGTAAAGTTTATAAAAGTCATATACTGATTTATAGGTAACTAATACAAGTAAAAACCGATAAAACCCGAACTATAAGAAATATGGACATTTACGAGCTAAATAAACATATTGGACTAATAATTGGACTTAATAAGATAAAAACTTGTAAAAAGAACTTATTGGGCTTAACCCATTTGGGCCCAACTTGTAAAGTTTAACTACTGATAATATAAGTGTGAAAAGGATTAATAAGAGTTAAAGAACTTATAATAAGTTTATTGGACTTAAAACACGTAAATAGGCAAAACTAGTAAACTCGTATGAAAGTTATCGACATATAACACTAGAATGAGTAAACGAGAATATGTAAACCCACTTGATCATCATATATAAATAATCATCATATGTATACATAATTGTTACTTTTATAAAGTCATTGGACATGAGTCTAAGACGAATATTATTTGTCTAGGTTTCCGTGATTGAAGCACGTACCGTACGTCCGAATTGCCGATAACCCGCCTTCCCACATCAACATGAGTTCATAGCCTTGCACTCTTTTAAATGTTTTTATGAAATGTTTTATAAACCCGCGAGGGAGATAACATGTTAGTTTTTATAAAATAGGACACCATTTGTCCCGATTGTTTGTTTATTGATTATGGACCCGAATGATTGAATGACCCGATTGTATGACCCGATAAATGATTAATGGACCCGATAGATGAAATAAAATGGATTATTAAAGTTAGGTTATGTCACTAAAAGTCCCATTAGCATGAATTGTGAACTACCGGGAGTTGGTAGACGCTTATGCATTTAATAGTACTATTTGGGGACGATCACCCCAGTTCGCGCCTTGACGGTTGATCCTCGTCGTGCCACATTGATTGGTAAGCGAATTTATGTATGAGAAGATTTCCATAGCGTGACCTTTGTGACGACACGCTACTTTAGATGGGCAAAATTGGTATCGGGTTAGCTACCCGTTTTTGGTTTAGTAAGGTAACAATGTCATGCGGCTTATAATAATCCGACTAACGAAATACTACTAGACGCTCAGAATTATGATGTATTGCCTGACTAGCAATACTGGGTCATACTATTGATATTATGTTTGTGTTTTGGTTTTCATAACCATATTCATATAACGGTTTTTATTTGATTTTATACAACGTCATAAGACGTATTGTATGATGTTTTTACGACATTGGCTCGTATAATGATTTTTACGGCAAATTC
Source organism: Glebionis coronaria (assembly GCA_025667525.1). Classification (NCBI taxonomy): domain Eukaryota; kingdom Viridiplantae; phylum Streptophyta; class Magnoliopsida; order Asterales; family Asteraceae; genus Glebionis; species Glebionis coronaria. The sequence continues at coordinate 287,986,061 of CM046877.1, read as the reverse complement.
CTATATTATGATTTTCGATAAGGATTTGTATAAAATGACTTTGGCTATTTTAAGGCCTATTACAAAGATTTGTACAAAACGATTTTTGGTAATAATTTTATTCCAAAGTTATATTGATGTAATTTATTAAACTCTATGAATTCACTCGGCGTTATCGCTGACCTTTTCTTTTAACATGTTTTATCTCAGGTACTTGAAGGTAATTCTCGGGAAGACAACCAGAATTCATGGCCCGCACCTAAAATACTTATTTCCATTCAAATACTTTGTAAAACCTGTATTAAATATAATGACTTGGGACCGATGTAACTTTGATATTTATGAATGGAAATGATTTATTATTAAACGACGCGATTTTTATGCGTTGTCTATGATGTGAGTAATGTGCTATCCCGTAACACCAACTAGTCTTCCGTTGTACTGAGTTGTATAAATTTGGGGGTGTTACACAAACAACCTAAATCCCCCTGATAGGTGTGTAAACACCCATCCTTTTTACCACTTAATTACAATAATAACCGGACCAAAATGTGTATTTTATGTCGTAAATGTCGAAATTATACGTGGTTTGTGTTTTTGTTGTGATTTAGGACGAAAATGTGGAAAGGGGAGAAAACACGGGCATTCATGTGCTTTTATCGAAGAAAAAGACAAAAGACGAAGTCAAGAAATCAAGAGTGCAAAAAGAACGGAAGTCCAAGACCAATTCTGAAGATTTATCGAAGAAAAAGTCAAAAGACGGAAGTTTACTAAAAGCCGAAGAACTCAAGTCTAATTTATTGAAGAATTCCAAGACGAGTTTAAAGAAATCCCGAGACAAAATCGTTAAAGTCAAAGAATTAAGAAGACAAGGGCTTAATCATGCAATTAAAGAAAGAAGAAAGAGGGGAGGAAGCATCCTAAGCACCTCCCTAATCCTCCCCTATACATAGATCATTAGGATATTCATTTGTTCTTGTTGGCTAGAGTGACACTAGTTCTTCCATTTCATTTCCTTGCACATTTAAATACATGTCATTTACTTAATTGTCAAATTTAAATACTTGTCTTGCACCTTAAATTCATTTAATTTCAAGTAAGTTTCCTTTTAATTCTTGTCAATCTTTACTTTTATTGTCAATCTCCTATCTTCCTTTCTTGTTTGATCTTAATCTTTATGCTTTATTGTTCATGTTCATGTTTTTGATGTTTTTGTTGAATTGATTAAGTGGGTTTTGATTATTGTGATTATCTTTGTTAGTTTGATTGTTTTGGATTGTTTTTTTATGATTAGTAGATGTTATTGGATTAGTCTTGTTTAATCTTGTGGTTGATTTTGATTAGTTTTGTTAGATCCGTATCTCTTTTTCTCCTTGTTCTTCACTATCTGTTTCTTTTCCCAGGTACATTCCTAATCAAGGTTTGTTTGTTGGTATTTTTGGATGAAGGAGTTGTGAAAAGTTCTGAATAAAGCTTAATTTCCGAATCAAAGTACTTATTCGGAATATTCCGAATAAAGGCTTCATTCGGAACATTCCGGATCAACTTGAGTATTCCGAACCAATCATATATTCCGAATCAAGCTTGTGATTGTTCATTCGGAACATTCCGAACGAAGGGTTCATTTGGTGCTTATTCGGAACATTCCGAACCAAAGAAACATTCCGAATCAGTGAAGTTCCGAATCAAGGGAAGTTTACTCGGAATAACTAATTTATTCCGGATCAAGGACTCATTCGGAACATTCCGAACGAAAGAAGGATTTATTCCGAGTGAAGCTTTTATCATTCCGAATCAAGGTCTTCATTCGGAAGATTCAAAGTTCCGAATCAAGAGGTGGTTCATTCGGAATATATTCCGAATTGAGTTCATTCGGAACATCAAGTATTTCGAACCAAGGCAATATTCCGAATAAAGAGTTTATTCCGGATAAGTGACATATTCCGTGTGAGCATTTTATTCCGGATCAAGGGTTTTGGTAAATATTCCGACTGAAGAAGAATCATTCCGAACGAAGGTGACATTCCGGATGAGTGATTATTCTGAACGAGCTGTTTTCAGGTTCTTTTTAGTTTCAGTTTTTAACTTTCTGTTTTTAATTTTCAAGCTTTACTTTTCCCGCCTTTTTACTTAGTTGCACTTTAAGTTTAATTGCCTTAGATTTATTTTGGCCTTGCCTTAGTTTAAGTTTTAGTTGCGTTTTAAGTTTGCCTTAGATAGTTTTAAGTTTGCGTTATTTACTTTTGGTGCCTTTTAATTCTCGTCACGCTTTTAATTTCTCGCCATTTATTTTAAATTAGAGTTAGATTTATTTTAACACCATTTTCATTAAAGTCTCGCACTTTTAAATTTACTACAACGACAAAACTTTTGTTCCACCAAAGAACGACTGAGTCGCATAGTTAACCAGGATCAATTCGATTAGACATACATCAACGAACTTTCTTACTAGCCAAAAGCTTGTATCAAATGGCGCCGCTGCCGGCTCTTTTCGTAAAGATTAACGATTTTCTGTGAGAGACGCGTTGCTTTTTGGGATCCGTTCACTTGTGAACATTATTTTTCTTGCTTAAAAATTTCAAAAAACGATAAAAATAAAAAATTGTTAAAAATCCATAAAAATTAAAATTTTTCAAAAATCCAAAAAGATTTTATTTTTATTGTGTATATATATTCTCTTTGTGTTTGGTATTGTTTTCTTTTGCCTTTGCAGGTGTATGCGTACTAGATCTTCTACTTATCAAGAGCCCGAGACTCCTGAAGATTTAGCTGTGGCAGGTGTGAACAACAACAATAATCCACCGCACCTCAATAATAACAACAACAATGTTCTTCCACAGCCCGATCTTCGGACAATGGAGGAGCTTTGTCAACCTACCATGTTTGGACGAGGAGGACCGATTGCCCCGATGCAAATCACGGCTCCGGAGTTTTCGTTGAAGCACCACATGATTCAGCAAGTGCAAACTAATCCATTCGCCGGAATGCCTGATGATGATGCCAACATACACCTCGACAAGTTCATTACTATCACTCAAAGCATGAAGTTGCCCGGTGCCACAATGGATGTTCTTCGACTAAAACTCTTCCCACATACATTATCACACCACGCCGAGAAATGGTTTGATCGTCTCCCGAAGAATTCAATTCATACTTGGGATGACATGACTCAACGCTTTTTGTCGCGCTACTTTCCACCATCCATGGTCAGGAGCCTTCACAATCAAATCAGCGGTTTCATGCAAGAACCCCGATGAATCTCTCTTTGATGCTTGGGAAAGATATAATGTTTTGATCGATCGATGTCCAAACCACAACATGCTCCCTGTGACCTTAATTGATACTTTCTACAACGGTTTGACTTTTCGTGATCGTGATACGATTAATGCAGCCGCCGGTGGCACATTTATGAAAAGGAGACCCGAGGAGTGTAGAGAGCTTATTGAGAACATGACTACTCATCACAAAAACTGGGATTCCTCCGCTTCTTCAAGGAACAACCCGAGAGTCAATGTTTCTTCTACTTCAACAAACCCTGATATGACCGAATTTACCCGCATGATGGCCGAAATGAACAAAAATATCTTGCTTCTCGCTACTAACCAACAACAAGTTAAAGCGGTAGCCAATCCTTGTGAGACATGCGTTGGTCCTCACTCATACACTGATTGTCCTTCCACTCAAGGCAATCCGGAAAACGTGTATGCGGCTTATGGTAATTATTCACTGGAAAATTACCAAGCCCGACCTCAAGGGGATATAAATTTGCTAAGTTACCAGTCCAACAACTACCTTTCACTCGGTTTTTCTCCTCAAAACCAAAACCCCAACAACAACTACAATAGACGCAACCAAATCCCACATAGAGCTTCTAATCCTTATCACCCACCCGCTGAACAAGCCCCACCAATCAATCCAGATGTTGAAGCTTTGATGAGAACCCAAGGAGAGCAAATCAAGAATCTACAGAGCCAAATTATCAATTTGAAAGGGGATATCACCAAGCAAGGGAATGACATTAGATCCGAGATTCGAGATAATATACAATCATCCTTCAGCAATCAAACGAATGATTTGAAGAATATGTTGGCTAGTTTCTTACCAACCACTTAACCCTCTACTTCGAGTTATCTACCTTCAAACACCGTCACCAATCCGCGAGCGAATGTGAGTGCTATTACTACCCGTAGTGGAGTTACCATCGTAGGACCACCTCTCCCGCCCCCATCATCTACACCTCCTCCACCACCATTTATCCCTACTACTCCCACACCTAGTATTAGTACACCATTACCGTCTCCGCCTCGTCATGACGATGTACCCAAGAAGAATCCTCCACCAACCCCACCTTCCACCTTTAACCCTTCAACATCTCAACCTTTACCTGCTACACCTACACCTTCACCACCTAAAACCAATATTCCTTATCCATCTCGCTTAGGCAAGGCCAAAATGCACACCAAGGATGACATTCAAGTGTCGAATTATTTGAAGATGATCTCTCAAATGAATTTCAACATTAGCCTTGTTGAAGCACTTGTGCACATGCCGAAATTTATCAAAGCATTCAAGGAATTGCTTAACAAGAAGGAAAAGCTGGTTGAGCTCGCCAACACACGCTTAAATGAAAATGTTCTGCCGTCCTTCTTAAAGAACTTCCGGAAAAACTTGGAGATCCCGGTCGTTTTGTGATTCCTTGTACTTTTAACCAAACCGACAAATTTACTGCCTTAGCCGATCTCGGGGCAAGTATAAATTTGATGCCTTTAAGTGTTTGGAAATAGTTATCATTGGCCGACCTTACACCTACCAAAATGACTCTTGAGCTAGCCAATCGCACTCTCAATTACACCGTTGGTATTGCCGAAGATGTGTTCATTAAAGTTGGCACATTCACTTTCCCGGTCGGCTTTGTCGTAGTTGATTATGAAATGGATCCTCGTATTCCGTTAATACTTGGGCGCCCATTTTTGAGAACCGGTCGAGCCTTAATAGATGTGGATAAATGTGGGCTCATCTTAAGAGTCGGGGATGATGCCCAAGTGGGAAGCTTACAAGCAAATCCTTTGGAAGAGAATCAGCGAATATGATTAATGTGCTTGATGATTTTGTCGTCTACAACAATCCTCTATTCTATTCTTGCATTGATAATCCACTATTTCAAGATGATGTGGATGATTCTCTCTCCAATTTGGAACCTTCACCCATATATGATTCTCCACCGATCTTTGATGCTTATGATGATGATTCTAGCTCATATTTGGATGATTATGATGACTTTACTTCCAAGTATCCCAACATGCCCACTTATGATGATTTTGATGAGGCCGATACTCTTTCGAGTGGTTCTTCTCATGATGAAGATCCTCCGCCATCCATGCTTAATCCTACTTTGGATGACTACTCATTTGAGGAAGACTTCTCTACTTTTCTCAATACATACTTCCCTCATGAGAGTGAAGCTCCTCCTTTGGACTTTGATGATTATGGTCTTGATCCTACTTTGGATTTAAAGAAAATTCTTTCAAAGTAGAAGCAACCGGACGACACCAACATCCGCAGCACGTATGATTTAACACCTCTTTGTCCACCTTCTGAGGACGAGGTTGTGCATTTTCTTCGCGGATCATCTTCACATTCTGCTGAGCCTGAGTGCTATTTTCCCCTAAAGGAAAAGGTTTTCGACCCCGGTATTGGAATCTTTAAGCCATCTCAGTATCCATCTGATGAAATAAAAGGAGTGATTTTTGGAACTATTGGAGATATGCTTGCACCACTTCACCCTTGCTACCACCGTGCTCCATCTTTGCTTAAGGGAACCTTGCCTATTCTTCTTTGGCTTGCCTTGTTCGCCTTAAGCTTGTGTTATTTGATGGACGAAACCTATGTCTTTGATCCCGGTGGATATGTTTCATGCTTCTTCTTATGCTAATCAAGGTCGAGTCAGGCTCACGACTCGGTAATCAAAAACCAAGCGCTTCTTGGGAGGCAACCCATGTATCTATCTTTTAGATTTCTATATCCTAAGTGTAGGGGAGACCCGTTGGTGTTTGCTATTTCCTCTCTTTTACTAATCAGGGATTCGAGCGCTCAATGATCCACTCTTGATGATTTTTGACGACCGGTGATTCCGTGTCTCCGTCTTCCCGGTTCTATCCTAAACTCTTTTGATTCTCTATTTTATATTTTTCAATATTAAAATAGGAATCTCATTAGTTGTCCTTTCCTTAGCGAGATTTAAACAACGTGCACAATGTCCTAAGTGTAGGGGAGTTTACTCCCACATGCTTAAACATTGAGGACAATGTTTATATTAAGTGTAGGGGGGACTTCTATCGAAGTTAAGTGTCCTTTTCCTTGTATTTGTCCTCATTTTAACCAGAAAATCAATTTTTCAACATTTTTCAAAATTTTTGATCTATTTTGGCCTATTAGTTTTTCCCTTTGTATAGTTATTTTCTTTCTTTGCTAGAATAAATTTTAATAAAGTGGTTTTAATTTTCAAACATTGTGAATCTTTTGACTCAACCCGAGTTTACTTATCTAAGTTTACTCTAGCTAGTATCCTTAACGTGTTTAAGTCAAGTTTTGCTAGGCTTTTATATAGGGAGCTATAAAACGCGAAAGTCTTAACTCTCACGGGTTAAGAACAAGAACTTTTCGCAAGTTCCTATAATTGATCCTAGAGAGTCGTTTATCAAGGGAACTTTAAAATGAGATTTCTAAACTTGAAAAAGTCTAAGATTTTGCAAGATCCTATAGACGAATCGAAAACCCAAAACTTTGATTTAATAGGCTAAGCATCCACGAGTCTCATTCCTTGAGATTTTAAACTGTGGAGAACGAGAGATGATAGAGTCAATTATAAGTTTGGTATCCTTTCGTGATTTATGTGAGTTAATTATAAGCCTATTCTCCCATCGCTTGTTAATAAATTTATCTGCAATAAATAAGGTTGTACGATTTGAAAAGTTACATAGCTTCTAGCCCAAGATCGTTTAAAAGTTGCTCGGTATGGATTAGAGTTCATAGCCAAGGCATAATTTATTGAAACGGGATGCGAAGATTGGCGAGTCCGAAAAGGCCCTAACAAGGCATGAGGGCTACATTTTGTTGCTAAAGATTCCAAGTGATGTGAATAATCATTCATCAAAAATCAATATGAAGGATCGAGACACACGACGAAAAGAAAATACTCCCAAAAAGTCATGGAGAAGTCTATCCGAAAAGGCCCTAACAAGGTATGAGGATAAATAGATCCAAGTCCAAAAAGGAGGTGGATCGTTGTATATCAAAATCCCAAGTAAAGATTGGAGAAAAATTAAGAAGTCGTGGTCCAAATATGAAGAATCTCTCAAAATTTCAAGTGAAGAAATTCCTATTATGAAGAGAAGACCATTATTTCATGAACGTCTCTTAAGGTTTGAAGTATGAAGTCGCTGCCAAATATCGGTCCGAGTAGTTTTAAAAGATTTTGTCCTTTAGCTAACTATTTATTAAATCGTCCCACTTTATATTCAGCCTAAATAACTATCGAAATAAGTCAACAATGCAACCTCATGATCATTCAAGACAACAATAAAACATAAGAGATACACCTAGGAATAAGGGAGTCTACATAAATAATTGGCCCACATGAGTTCGTGTTAGTTTGCTAACTTATAATAACAATGATCTCGTTTTTAAGCTTGGTATGGAGAACGTGAAAACTTGAGGATGATGATCATTCATGACATTTTTAAAACCCGAAGGTATGTTTTTGATTTCTTTACTTTGAATGTTTATAATTATCTATCTCTTTAATAAAAGCCAACGTGGATTGATTATGATGAAAAGTGTAAACGTGCTTTGTAACTAATGCATTGCATGAGGACATTGCAATGGTCAAGTGTAGGGGATTTGATAGGTGTGTAAAAACCCATCCTTTTTACCACTTAATTACAATAATAACCGGACCAAAACGTGTATTTTATGTCGTAAATGTCGGAATTATGCGTGGTTTGTATTTTTGTTGTGATTTAGGACGAAAATGTGGAAAGGGGAGAAAACACGGGCATTCACGGGCTTTTATCAAGGAAAAAGACAAAAGACGAAGTCAAGAAATCAAGAGTGCAAAAAGAACGGAAGTCCAAGACCAATTCTGAAGATTTATCGAAGAAAAAGTCAAAAGACGGAAGTTTACTAAAAGCCGAAAAACTCAAGTCTAATTTATTGAAGAATTCCAAGACGAGTTTAAAGAAATCCCGAGACAAAGTCGTTAAAGTTAAAGAATTAAGAAGACAAGGGCTTAATCATGCAATTAAAGAAAGAAGAAAGAGGGGAGGAAGCTTCCTAAGCACCTCCCTAATCCTCCCCTATATATAGATCATTAGGATATTCATTTGTTCTTGTTGGCTAGAGTGACACTAGTTCTTCCATTTTCATTTCGTTGCACATTTAAATACATGTCATTTACTTAATTGTCAAATTTAAATACTTGTCTTGCACCTTAAATTCATTTAATTTCAAGTAAGTTTCCTTTTAATTCTTGTCAATCTTTACTTTTATTGTCAATCTCCTATCTTCCTTTCTTGTTTGATCTTAATCTTTATGCTTTATTGTTCATGTTCATGTTTTTGATGTTTTTATTGAATTGATTAAGTGGGTTTTGATTATTGTGATTATCTTTGTTAGTTTGATTGTTTTGGATTGTTTGTTTATGATTAGTAGATGTTATTGGATTAGTCTTGTTTAATCTTGTGGTTGATTTTGATTAGTTTTGTTAGATCCGTATCTCTTTTTCTCCTTGTTCTTCGCTGTCTGTTTCTTTTCCCAGGTACATTTCGAATCTAGGTTTGTTTGTTGGTATTTCTGGATGAAGGAGTTGTGAAAAGTTCTGAATCAAGCTTAAGTTCCGAATCAAAGTACTTATTCGGAATATTCCGAATAAAGGCTTCATTCGGAACATTCCGGATCAACTTGAGTATTCCGAACCAATCATATATTCCGAATCAAGCTTGTGGTTGTTCATCCGGAACATTCCGAACGAAGGATTCATTTGGTGCTCATTCGGAACATTCCGAACCAAAGAAACATTCCGAATCAGTGAAGTTCCGAATCAAGGAAGTTTATTCGGAATAATTAATTTATTCCGGATCAAGGACTCATTCGAAACATTCCGAACGAAGGAAGGGTTTATTCCGAGTGAAGCTTTTATCATTCCTAATCAAGGTCTTCGAAAGATTCAAAGTTCTGAATCAAGAGGTGGTTCATTCGGAATATATTCCGAATCAAGGAGTTCATTCGGAACATCAAGTATTACGAACCAAGGCAATATTCCGAATAAAGAGTTTATTCCGGATAAGTGACATATTCCGAGTGAGCACTTTGTTTTGGATCATGGGTTTTGGTAAATATTTCGAGTGAAGAAGAATCATTCCGAACGAAGGTGACATTCCGGATGAGTGATTATTCCGAACGAGCTGTTTTCAGGTTCTTTTTAGTTTCAGTTTTTAACTTTCTGTTTTTAATTTTCAAGTTTTACTTTTCCCGCCTTTTTACTTAGTTGCATTTTAAGTTTAATTGCCTTAGATTTATTTTGGTCTTTCCTTAGTTTAAGTTTTAGTTGCGTTTTAAGTTTGCCTTAGATAGTTTTAAGTTTGAGTTATTTACTTTTAGTGCCTTTTAATTCTCGTCACGCTTTTAATTTCTCGCCATTTATTTTAAATTAGAGTTAGATTTATTTTAACACCATTTTCATTAAAGTCTCGCACTTTTAAATTTACTACAATGACACAACTTTTGTTCCACCAAAGAACGACTGAGTCGCATAGTTAACCAGGATCAATTCGATTAGACATACATCAACGAACTTTCTTACTAGCCAAAAGCTTGTATCACCCCCCATTAACAGATCAAAATTCTTTTTTCCAAAACCATATCCTTATAAACCCTAATCTTGCAATTAAACTCAAAACAAAAAATTAAGTATTGGTACCTCCAGATCCTTGATTCACCTTACCCTAAACACATTCCAACACACAAATATTGCTTCACCTCAAACCCATGTGGTTGTGGACCCCTACCTTGCTGTAAGAATAAAGAAGAATACAAAATTGGTATAGTTATCCTACGGCTCACCATCAAAACGTGTTCTGCACATCCTTTTTGATGGTGCTGATCAAGTCAACCAACTTGCATCCTAGCAACACTCAAAGCAACATCACAAGATGCCAACTGATTCCTCACATGGGGGTTGAAGACCAGATTTCAAATTGAAACAACTAGGGAAGACTAAGGAATCTCTCAGCTAAGGTTTCTCACGTGTTTAAGAATTCTAGAAATTTACAAGTAGTTGTCTAAATATGAGTCGCCTGTGACCATATTCATTTGTTCCAGATTTTCTTGTAAAAATATTTTTATTTAATGAATATTTATGGTGTTTCTTAAAAAAAGCTTTGCACGATTTTTGTGTTCCATATTTCTTTTAACTGGTTTTTATCTTATGCAAGTAGTTTAGTGTTTTATCAAAAGTTTTGGCTAAAATATTTTTGTCAAAAATACCTTTTGAGATCCAGCTTATAAGAGCTTCTTGCTTGGTTGATTGACACCAAACAAGCACGATAAGCTCATACAAGCTCTTATTGTTCAAGTTTGGTTTTAAATTTTCATTTTCAAAGTATTTGGTTTACAATATTTTTCCAAAAAACTGTGTTTACTAGTTTTTGTTTAGCTTACTGTTTCAAAAACTCACCCATAAGCTCTTGACAACAGCTTATGAGTGAGCTTTTGAAGCTTGAATTTGCTTTCTTTGTGTTTGTGTTCAACATGTACAAAAGAAATTTCCTTTTTTTAGACTGTTGTAGTCCAAAGGGCTCATTCTCTTTGCATTAAGCTCCTTCATAAGCACAAAAAATTCATTCCAAGCTAAAAGGAGATGTCATAAGCCATTGTGGGGTCTAGATGTAGGTACCACAAGGTATTCAAGGCTTGAACCCTTATTTTTGCATCTTGGTGTGATTTTTGATGTTTTGGTGAAAATTTGTGTTTGCATGCTCAATAGTATAGTTTATGTTTTATTGAGTTATTTGGATGATTTGTGTATGTTAATGTTGGTTTCAAGTAGTTTAAGCTGGTTTTTCAAAATCTTTCTTGGTTAATTTCATAACATATCAAGTAAAAGGGTGTTTGGTTGTGTATGTTCAAGAGGTTTAGGTTGACAATTAGATCTTACATATTTTCCTCCATGCTTTGTCTTGTTTATTTAGTGGATTGTGGTACTTGTTCAATCAGCTGATGTTGTGTAGTCTCATTTATGAAAATTTTGGTCTAAACTATCATAAATACATCAGATTGCATTGTGTCTTGATTTATGTGATTTGAAGTTTGAAACCTTGTAATTTGTTAGTTTATAGGCTCATCTAGGTCTGTGATTCAGTACTTTGGGGTTTCTTAACTTGTTTACAAGATTTGGTTAGCTCAAATTTAACATTAGGTCATATAGATCAGCATATAAGCCTTTTATATCTGTAATTGTAGTTTCCGTGACTTTTGCACTGTGAGTGGGAACTTTGCTTCCCACTGATTAGGTTTGAGCCTTGCTAGCGTTAGTTATAAAGTTGTTGTTCGCTTATGTGGCTATTGCTTATGCTTATTTGGCTTTGTTATTGATCGTTTTCAACTTATCTTGACTCCCCACAAGCCAAACGCTTGTGACGGTGTATTTTCTCCAAAAAGAAAGTAAAAAAAATCAAAAAGTGCACCTATCCCGGCTAGAACCCCTGACCCCTTGCTGGGTGACTAAGGGATTGTACCGGTGTGCTAGGGACTTGTTCTGGTCATCCTTTCCCTCTATTTCTATTTATAACGTTTTTATTTCCTAGCTTATATAATAAGCCGTAGCTTTTTGAGCTTATTTCTAGCTTATTTAGTTAAGAATTTTCTTGTCTTTTATTTTCCCTTATAGTTTATAACTTTAGGGATTTTTAGAAATTGGTTTTGTATTTTTCCCATTATTCATTTATTTTTAATCATTTTTATTATTTTAGTTCTTATTAATTAAATTAAAAATAGTTAAAATCAATTTTAATTTTCTGTAAAATACTATTTAGACTTAAAAAAAATATAATGTAGGTTTACAAACTCTTAACTCTTTGATTGGGCTTTTTGTTAATTTTTTTTAGGGCTTTAATTTGTTTTAAAAATTAAATATTAGTTAATTTAAAAAGTTACAAAACGTTTTAATGATTTTTAAGTCTTAGTGATATGAGTAAAATCTCATATCAATTATATCATATTTAACCCTAAAACACAAAGTAAAATACCTGATTTTAATGTATAAAAGCAGTATTATGGGTATTCTTTGTGGTTTGTGCTTGTGTAGGTAAAAAGACACAAATATGAAGCAACATGGAAATCAAGGCATTATTGATGAAGAAAAGGCAAAAGAAGGACAAAAGATGACAAGTCAAAACAAGTCAAAGGACTTTCTTAACAACTTGCAAAGATGAGGGACTAAAAGTGTCAATTTGGAAAAGTCAAGAACCAAGTCAAATTTGGTCAAAGTCAAAGTCAATAAGTTAAGGGTTCAGTTCTGGTCAAGTATGAACTCAAAGGGCTTAAATTGACAAGTTTATGAAGTTTGGAACTCAAGTTAAGAAGCTGATAACAAGAGGGACTTAAGCTGCCAAAAATGAAAGATAAAACAAGCTTGATCCGTGTGACAACCTTTTCAGCCAATCACAAGACAAGCAGCATGAGACATGGATCATTGACTGCATTCATTAATGAAGAGAGAAGTGTCTATTAAATAAGGCAGTCGAATCTTAACAATGCTCACCAATAGCAATTCTCCACCAATCACATGCATACACTTCATATATCCCACGGTTATACTTGATAATGATCCGCGTGACTATTAATGGATAAATAAGAGCATTACACGTGTCACTCTTCATCCCCAGAACGTGGAATATGATTTAGACACTTTCAGAAGAAACACTTAACATGAAAAGTGATCGTCATGATCATACGAACTTAACCCAGTTATCGAATCAAGATGAAATCCACTAAACAATTTCCCCCCAATTTGGCTCAAAAACACGATTTTGCAATTGAGAAGATGAGGACACCTGGCAGTTTATGATTGGCTTCAACACGTCAATGGACCTCCCTAGCACCTAATTTCAATCTATAAATACCTCTTGTATTGTTCATTTGTAACAAGTAGCATAGGGTGTAAATAACACACACTATTTCCCTTTTCTCTCATTTTCATTTTTAGTTAGCAGTTTTAACTACTCAAAGTGCCTGACAAACACTTTGAGTTAGTTAGTTAGTTAGTGTGTTAGAACACTTGTACAACTTTTACACCATTAATGAAACTTCAATTTCCCTAAATTCACTCTCATTCTCATTTCACTTGCATACTTCTACTATCATACTGTTCCATATTAATTATGTTGTTCTTGATTGAACAATGGAGTTTGTTGAGTGATTTGGAAGCTTTGTTAAGAGTTGTAGCAGTTCCAATTCGTTTTCATAGCAGGGCAAGTTTGATGTTGTTGATAGTTATAGATGATCTTGTGATGAGTAGATGAGTTGATTTGGTGTTGATAGAGTTAAAAGTAACCTCAGTGCTCCACTTCTTCATCAAAGGAGCCTTCAAGTGTTCCTATAAGCTCTTTTACTGATTTCCACTCAAAAACTTAGTTTGCATGCTTATTTTTGTTGCTTAGTGTAAAAATACTTGTTATTTCCTGTTATGTGTTTCTTTTCAGGTCTTTGATATGATTTGATTGGATTTTAGTTTTATCTGTTAGTTTTAAGTCCTTAGAGCTTAATTCTAGCTTAAATCAGATAACCAGTGTTTGGCTTTAATCATAGTCTTGGAATTAGAGTTGTAAACTTGTTGTTAGGAGTTGATTTTCACTCACTAGTTAGTAACAAGTAAGTGTGTGAAGTTTTGGTAGTCAATTTCAAAGTCAAACATGCAAGTTTCCATCTAAAACCTTTGGGTGAATATTAAGCCAAAAACATGCTGAAAGTCCCTAATCAATGCAAGAAACCCTAATCTTAACTTAATCAACACAAGGTATTACTTTTCAAACGTAATCTTATTATTGTATAATAAAGAATTACATGTGTTATGGATAACACAGTTTGATGACAATGTGTTGTGCACACTTTGAACAACAATAAACCCTAACTTATGAATACAATCGTAGCTGTTTGATTCACTAAGTTATATGCACTAATGTTCTTAATATCTCAAAGTGTTGAACATTAATGCATGGATACACATCCTATTTATAGTGTTACGAGTTTGACTTAAACAGTACTTGATGTCGACTACACAAGCTTTTACAAGTTCCCACATCAGTCACATGATGTCCTTCTATTCTTGGTAGTCTTCCATTATGCTTTAAGGAATAGTTGTCAAAAACAGTTTCCTTATTCTTCATAGTCTCGAACACACAAATGGCATGTCCAAAGTGTGCTGAGAGTTATCAGGGTATTGCCACCCCTGTTAACTCTCAACCCCTCAGAGTACCTGATACATCTTGGCTGTTATCCATCACAGCCAATGAGTATGTCTTCAGGTAATCTTAGACTTCTCTGACAATGTCTCTGACATGGACTCCTCTGAGGTTGCTCACAGAGACTTGGATCTCTGTGAGTCTTGCGAAACTTGCCTGCCTCCTAGGCACAGGCAAGGGACTATCTATCAGCCTAATTATGTTTAAATCAATGATCAGGGAATCTAATAAGTTTAGATTCCCAACAATCTCCCCCTATTTAAACATAAATAATGCTAGATCTAACTAAGTTAAGGTAAGTGAGTTTAACAGCTTCTTCTTATACATAACAGATCTAAACAAACATACCTCATGATTTTATTAAGACTTAAAGAAAATTACAAGTTCATTACATAAGTAAAATAAAAGATGAAGGTAAATAGGGCAGAGACCATCTTCAATAGTCATCATTTTTGATTCTTTCTTCAGCTTCGGCCACGTCTAATCTGTTATCAATTTCATCCTGCAAAGTCTTTGCAAACTTCTTAGAATACTCTATGTTGATCTTGAGACACTTCTTGTGACAGAGTAGCTGAATAGTTGAAGCCAAGCACAACTCATCTTCCCTCTGAAAAGCATACTGGCAAGCCTTGTTCATAAATGCCATTCCTCTTTCAGGCTCTGAGTATGTCTGACCATCAACAGGGCCAACAATACCATTTGGAAGGATCAAATCCCTGTGCATACCATCCACATGAACATCTTCAGTAACAAAAGTTTCATTAACAATTTGTGAAATTCTTCTCCTTTTGTTGCCTGTCTTTGGGGGTTCTTGTTCAAAAAGCTGTGGTGGGGGATCAATCTTGAGTTTGGCTGTTGTTTCCTTGATCCAGTTAAACTTGGCCTTAAGAGTTTTAAGCAGAAGGAAATTTGCCTGTCCAGACTTTTTGGCAGCTAAGGCTTCGAGTACGAACCATTCTGATAACCCAAGTGTCTTTAACCTGAAGTTGTCAAACACATCCATATTTCTCTGTTGGTTTTCCCTCCATAAGATCATCTGTGGGGTGTTTGTGGATTTATGAATGGTGTATTTGAACTTGGTTATCTTGCCAGCAGCATATCTATTGTTCACGCAGGCATCATAGTCAGCTTTGACTTTCCTTAAAGCCTCAGCGCGTTTAGTTTCCATTTCCCTCAACCTTTGTTTTTGTTTTTCCCTTTCAGGTGGTGTCATCTTCCTCAGAGTAGCTTCATTTAATTCTTTGGCTGTCTTGAGCTCATTTAGTCTTTTGAATTCTTCAGCATGTTGCTCTATTTCTTCAGGGGTCAAAGGAATCTCATCGAAAGTTGTAAAGGTTGAAAAATGGGAAAGGTCTGTGGTGGATCCTCCTGTCTCTAGCATCGCAGCTATCTTCTTAAGTTTGGTGTCAGTATCAACCAAAACTATCTCCTTTCCTTTCTTCGAGACAGAGGACTCCACACTTATGTTTTTCAAAACAACAGCTCTATTGATGAACGCTGTCTGAGCCTGAATTTGAATAGCTTTGGGGAGAGAGCTAACAGTGAATTTTAATTTCTTGGCCGCTGGCTCATCATCATCCTCAGGCTTGCTGATGTTGACTAAGATCAGAGATTTAGATGAGTCAGCTCCATCTTGAGTTTGTTTCTCCCCCTGAGTATCATCCTCATCATCAGGTATTATAACTGGTGTGATGACTTGGAGAGGAACAGGTGTAGTAGAGGGATTAGCTGATGATGAGCCTTGTTCAGCAGATGCAAGGCTGAGTGTAGTATTCTTCTCCCCCTCACGTTTATCCTTGCTTCGCAGATGCTTGGATGAACGTGCCTGAAAACGTCTTGCAATCTGCTCCACAGATGCAGCCATAGCACGTTGTCTTTTTCTTGAGGCCCTGGCAATCTTTAGCAGGAGGTTGGCATTTGCATTAGTATTCGCCTGAACACGCCTGACAATAAAGTTAGCATGATTGTATTGCCTGTTGCGAACAGCATTAAAGTTCCTGTGCATGGTGTGTTCATGTTCATGGAACATAGCAGGGACAACTGAGTCAATGGCATCCTTTATCCTTGTTGAAAGATGACCGAGTCCCTGGGCTACACCTCGTCTTGCACCATCCTGAATTGGCTCAGTGACAGCCTCAGTCACAGCCTTTTTGATGATGCCTGGAAATGTCACAGTGAAGTTGTGCATTTCAGACTTGATCACATCCAGTTTTCTTGATAAGCGCTCAATATCAGATTGATGATGGACGGGATGAAGATTCTTTATATTGAGGCTTTGCTGAGAAAAATCATCCCCCCTTGGAATTAAGTCAAAGTTGGTCTGGGCAGGATGATCAAACATGAGAAATTCGGCTGTTGGATCATAAGTTGGTCTTTGAAAGACTGTTGTTGCGGATGTAGCAGAGTTTGGAGTGTCAACAGCTTCCTTGAGAGGAGAAGACTTGTCATCAGCTGGTGTGGACACAGATATATCTTTAGGAGGAGAGGCAGACAGCTGGTCGTCCTCATCTTCTTCATCCTCTTCATCAAACATTCCCTCAGGGAATTCATCTTCAGGCATTTGCTCAATATCAGAGACATAATCCTCTAATGAGAGCATTTCTTCATCAGCATTTATCACAGGCTCTTCATCATTTGGTTTGTCCTGAGTCATTGTATCAGCCTCCATTTCTTGTTGTACCTGAGACTCTACGACTGGCTGTACAATTTCAGCCTGCAAGTTTGTTGTAATTAGTAACAGGGAAAAATATAAGAGGAATGGTCGCCATTTCGCTGTCCCAGAGAGGCTGAGGGTGATTACTCAGCCACTCCAAAGGATAAATCCTTGGGATTCTTTTAAGTGTGAATAAAGTGTGGTTAATGATCGCCATTCGCTGCCCCTAGGAAAGCTGAGTGTGATTATTCAGCCCCCCCAAAAGGTTAAAACCTTTGGGACTCTTTTAAGAGTGAAACATATGTTGTTGTGGGTCGCCTGTTATGCTGCCCCTAGGAAAGCTGAGGGTGATGATTCAGCTCCCCCTGAAAGGATATATCCTTTGGGACTCTTTTAAGGAGGGAACCAAGAGGCTGTGTGAAGTACAGCTGATCAAGGTTGAGAAATTAGTATATTCAGGTTGTTGTTAGCCTGAATACTGTCTAGAGGGTTCAGGTTCATCGGGGTGCTTTATAAACACAAATGAATCATTCCATGGTGCAAAGACAGGGTGTACAGAAGTCTTAAAGTATTCTAAGTGTAATGACAGACTTCTATGGGTCGAGGATTACCCTAACTTCACCACTCTCTCCTACAGACAAATGAGAGTGGCTGCTTGTGAACCTCTAGAAATGTACACTGATTACCTGTGAGATATCAGCTTGATTTGGCTGGTTTCCTGTTGTCTCAGCTGACTTAGAGACACTAGACGCCTGTTGTTTGTCAGCCAAAGAGTCTGAATCCACAAGAGTATCTGGACCAGAGGCGGTGTCAGTCTTCTTTTCCTTGGCCTTGATAACAGCTTTGGAGTGGGAAGAAGAGGGGATTTTCTTCTTCTTAGGCTGTTGGCCAGATGAAGCTTTGGACTTAGTAGTGTGCTGCCCAGAGGTCAAAGACATAGACTTGCCAGCAACACTAGAAGTATTCACCTTCTTAGAGGAAGGGAGCAAGGGCTTCTCAGCGTTTGGTACCTGGTTGGCCACGTTCAGCATGTGGGCGGTGACAAGGATATCCTCAGCTCCTATTTCCTTGTAGATGGCGCCTGTGATGCGATAGGGCTTAAGAGCAGTCAAGGCCTTGTTGTGGTAATTATCTCCCAGCAAACTTTCAAAGATCAGGGACAGGAAGCGCACATAACAGATGTTCTTTTCCCTGACCTGATTCCTTCCCTTCAGTTGTTCTACCAGGTTTGAGAATAGGATGCTTCCAACGTCAACATCAGCTCCCCAGATTAATCCATACGCAATAGCCTGATGATTGAACGACATCTGATCCTGTGATCCCTGCATTCCTCCCAGGGACTTCACAATGTGGGTGAAGAGGACACGCCACATAGGAGTGAAATACTTAATCTTCAGAGGGGATTTGGCGAGGACCTCAGCTGGTGTAAGGGCAGGGTTAACGTCATGGCAAGGGTTGAGTGTGGCCAGGGCTTCCTTGACAGCCTTTTTGTCAACTGCCTTTAGGCATTCATCTCCATGTTTTAGTCCGGCCACACTAGAAAAGTCTTTAAGGGAGAAGGCAAAAGGATGTTCATTGCATGAAAGGCTAAATGTAATGGTGTATTCTACTACTTTAGCAGAATACCAGAATTCCGTAAGGTATTCTTGGTAAAAGGTGGATGGAGATTTGGTGAAGGCTTCATTTAGGTCACAATTCTACATGAAATTTACCAGATCTGAATAGGTGTTGTTTGGTGCCTTAATCCATCCAATGGCGTTGTTGGAGGCGAGGATGCTCTCGTTGATCTCGAAGTTAACATTGGAGGCTTTTGGAACGGAAAACGCCATGGATTTGAGGTTGAAGGTGAATGAAAAAGGCGGATGGTTGAGAGAGATAAGAATTTAGAGAGAGAAGTAGATTTTAGAATGGTGGTGGGTGAGAAGAGAAAGAAGACAATATATATTCAAACTTAAGTGAACAGTTATTCAACCGTATTTAATGCAAGGTGCGAAAATGACTGCTCAAGTGGGTCCCCTTGACCTTTCAAAAAGTTTGTCTCCTCGTTATCCGAAAAATAA
This sequence comes from Glebionis coronaria, assembly GCA_025667525.1. Taxonomy (NCBI): domain Eukaryota; kingdom Viridiplantae; phylum Streptophyta; class Magnoliopsida; order Asterales; family Asteraceae; genus Glebionis; species Glebionis coronaria. The sequence continues at coordinate 287,966,853 of CM046877.1, read as the reverse complement.
ATGATTAAATATTTGAGAATGTTTTTTGCATTTACTTGGAAAGTAACTACCTAGTTTCATGTGAAAAACATTTAATATAGAATCAATCATTTAATGAACACATTTAATATCAAGACACAGGCTTTGAGATATTGAGCATCCCTAGCTCAGCAACTAGCCTGTTGAACGAAGGTTCAGCCAAAGGCTTTGTAAGGATATCAGCTAGTTGCAGCTCTGTGGGAACAAAATGCAGCTCAATATCTCCCTTCATTATATGATCCCTGATAAAATGATACCTGATATCAATGTGTTTGGTACGAGAGTGAATAACAGGGTTGTTGGATATGGCAATGGCGCTGGTGTTGTCACAAAAGATTGGTACTTTGTCATACAAGATTTCATAGTCAGCCAATTGACTTTTCATCCAGAGCACCTGAGCACAACAGCTGGCTGCAGCGACATATTCTGCTTCAGCTGAAGACATGGCCACAGAGTTTTGCTTCTTAGCACTCCATCCAACCAATTTTCCTCCTAGGATTTGACAGCTGCCTGAAGTGCTTTTCCTGTCAATACAGCATCCAGCATAATCTGAATCTGAATAGGCCTTGAGATCAAAGCCTGATTCCTTTGGATACCATAGACCTAGGGATGGTGTTCCTTTGAGATACCTGAAAATTCTCTTAACAGCCACTAGATGGGATTCTTTTGGGTTAGCTTGGTACCTTGCACATAGACATGTGGAGAATTGGATAACTGGACGACTGGCTGTTAGATACATCAGTGACCCAATCATGCCTCTATATAACGTCTCATTGACAGAGACCCCTGACTCATCAGGGCCCAAGTTGTTGGGTGGAAGCATGGGGCATTTCACTGATGCACAATCAGCTAAGTCATATTTTTTAAGTAAATCCTTAACATACTTTTCTTGACAAATAGAAATTCCCTTAGGACATTGTTTAATTTGGAAGCCCAAAAAGTAAGTTAATTCACCCATCATACTCATCTCATATTTCTTGGTCATTAATTTAGCAAAACGTTTACTAAGATTGACATTTGTTGACCCAAAGATGATATCATCCACATAAATCTGCACAATGATGAAATCACTCTTGTCCTTGAAGGTAAAGAGTGTTTTATCAATAGAACCCCTGATAAACTTATTTTCAGTTAAGAAATTTGAAAGAGTTTCATACCATGCTCTTGGAGCTTGTTTCAGACCATACATTGCCTTGTGAAGTATGTACACATGGTTGGGAAACTCGCTGTTCTCAAATCCTTCAGGTTGTGCAACATACACTTCCTCAGCCAAATCACCATTGAGGAAGGCACTCTTGACATCCATCTGATACACAGTGCTGTTCATATAGGCAGCATAAGCAAGGAAGATTCTGATGGCCTCAAGTCTAGCAACAGGTGCAAATGTTTCATCATAATCAATTCCTTCAGTCTGAGAGAACCCCTGTGCTACCAGTCTTGCCTTGTTCCTGATGATGTTCCCAATTTCATCCATCTAATGCCTGTGATATTCTTTCCAGGTGGAGCTGGCACTAGTTTCCATACTTTGTTTCTTTTGAACTGATTGATTTCTTCTTGCATAGCAGCTACCCATCCTTCTTCTACCAGAGCCTCAGCTACTCGTTTAGGTTCAATTTGTGAAAGAAATTCAGCAAATAGACATTCATTGGCTGAGGCTGACTCTGAGTCTTGGATTCGCTGTCTGGTTGTGACTCCTGCATTTGGTTCCCCAATAATGTTGACAAAAAGAATGTGTTGATCTCTTGACCACTTATTTTGAGGAGCTGGGGATTCAAGAACAGGGGTACTTGTGGGCACAGCTGATACAATTTGAGTCTCATCCTGCTGACTAGGAGGGCTTTCTTCAAAGACTACTTCAGTGTCAGAGTCTTCTTCAGCCATATCAAGGGAAGCTATTTCATTATCAGCAGGAGAATTTTCAGAGATTTGAAGAATTTGTGAGTCATCAATATCATGAGAAGGACCATCAGAGATTTGAGGTTCTTCTTCATCAAGTTCCTGAGAAGTAGAAACTTCTATGTTGTGAGTAGACAGAGGGTCAAAAGCAGGGACATAAGGAGTGAGAGTGTTGGAGTGATGATGACTGGTAGGTCTGGGTTCTGTGAACTCATCACTTGGGAAGGAAATATTTTCATTAAAATCTACTTCATCACCCTCTGTTCCTGTTCTCTGTATGACTTCATCATCTTCATTGAATCTGACATGGAATGTTTCTTCTACTTCTTGTCTTCTGATGTTGAATACTCTGAAGGCTTTGGCTGTTGGAGAGTATCCCAAAAAGAAACCATCATCAGCTTTTTCATCAAACTTTCCAAGTTTATCCCTGTGGTTATAAATAAACACAGGGCATCCAAACACATGAAAATAGCTGACGTCTGGAGATCTTTTTCTGAAAACTTCATAGGAGGTTTTACCATGTCTTTTGACAATGATTGATCTGTTTTGAGTGTAGCAGGCAGTGTGAACAGCTTCTCCCCAAAATTGCTTTGGTAAGGCTGCACCATTTAACATAGTTCTTGCTGCTTCAATCAAAGTCCTGTTTCTTCTTTCAGCCACACCATTTTGTTCAGGAGTGCCAGTTGAAGAGAAGTTCTGAGAAATCCCTTTTTCATCACAAAATGATTCAAGTTGATGATTCTTGAATTCTTTACCATTATCACTTCTTAGAGCTTTGACTCTAACATCATTCATATTTTCAACCTGTCTGATGAAGGACATGATGGTTTCAGCTGCATCACTTTTCCTTCTGAGGAAGAACACCCATGTATATCTTGAAAATTCATCAACTATGACCATGGTGTATTTGTTGTGATTAATGGTTTGAGGTTTGACAGGCCCAAACAAGTCCATGTGAAGGAGATGTAAGCACTTGTCAATAGAGAATGATTGCCTAGTCTTGAATGAAGACCTGCGATGTTTTCCTTTGACACAGGCAGAACACGTTTTGTCTTTGGAAAACATTACTGAAGGTAGACCAGCAACCAAGTTTTGAGTGGCTATCTTATTGATGTTCTTGAAGTTGAGATGAGACAGTCTTTTGTGCCACAGCCAGTTAACACTTTCCGAGGCTTTGGCAAGAAAACAAGTTGAACTGTCTTCAGAGCACACAGCCATGTTGATGACATAAACATCTCTCCTTCTAGGTGCAATCAGCACAACATCATTGTTTTTGTTTAATATGGTTCCCTGAGTCTTAGTAAACAAAACCTTATAATCAGCATCACATAATTGGCTGATGCTAATAAGATTGTGTTTAAGACCATTCACATATGCAACCCTGGTAAATGTGATCCCATTGCAGTTCACTGAGCCATATCCTTCTGTGTCACCTGAAGAGTTATCTCCAAACACCACTTTGGGACCTGGCTCCTTTGAGTATCTGTGCAGGTATTGTTGAATCCCTGTCATGTGTCTAGAACAGCCACTATCTAGATACCATACCGATTCCTTGAGATATTTCTGCACAGATACATAGAAACAGATTAGTTCCTATGGTGAACCCACTTTCTAGTGGGTTCCCTGAATTGCTTGTTAGCAACTCTTGTGTTCCTGAAAAACTTTTGGCGTTGGGATGGACAGTTCATTGTTTCATGGTTATAACTCCCACAGATATCACACCCAGGGAAGTCACCACACTCGTCTGAGTGATGGTCTGTGAACCCACAGAATTTACAGGGAGGATAAGATTTGTAATTTCCCTGTTGCCTTTTGGAATTCTGTGGTCTGTCCCTAGAGGGTGTCTAAGCTCTTTTAGCTGCCATGTGTCTGTCATGATCTAAGGTCGAATGGTGAGAATTTTTACATACATTTCAATAAGGTTTGATTAACCTTTCCCTTTTGGGTTCACCTAGGACTGACTTAGGTTCATGAGAAGTAGAGCATTCAGCGGAAGGCTTAATGTGTTGTTTCAAGAGTTCTACTTCTTTCATAAGAGACAACAGGCGATCTTTAGTGGTGGGGTCAACCTTATTCATAGTTTTAGAAGTGACAGGCTTAAAAGCTACTTGTTTACCAGTTTGTTTAGCAGGCACACGAAAAACTTTGGCTGGAGGATTCTCAATGTCTGTCCTAAGTTCGTCCTTAGCAGATCTAGAAGAGCTGCTAGGTTCAACTCCAGAGAGTTTGGGCAAAGGTGGTAGCTCAGCCACATCTTCAGAGACAGGGTCATTAGTCAAAGAGGTATCTGACATATGAATAGTCTCTGTAGATTTAAAGACAATGTCTTTGGGTTTGGTGAGAATCCTCAGCTTTTTATTCTTAGCAGTTATATCCTTGTTTAAGTCAGCAGGCACTTCATCCCTAAGCAATTCATCAATAGTAAACCTAGCACACAGCCATTTTTCAATAATCTTGTTCAATTGAGAGACTTGATCATTTAAAGCTATGTTTTTCAAGGTTAATCTAGCTACTTCATTTTTCAGGGATATTTTCTCTAAATTAACCCGCCTGAGAGTTTCACATTCAGCCTTAGCATTTATCATTTCAGATTTAATAGAGTGAAACTTATCAAGTAGGTTCTTTCTTTGTTCCTCAACAAAGTGCAAATCAACAATGGTGTAATCAAGGACATGCTTACGTTCATCATTATCAGACATAGATAAAAGCCTGTGTACCTTTTTCATTGTGATGTCAACCCATTGTCCTGATCTAGCATCACCTTTTCCAACAGCTGGTTCATCCTCAGCTATTGCCATAAAAGCCCTGACTCTTGTGGTGTCTTCTTCATCTGAAGTCAGTGGTTCATCATTCCAATCATAAGTTTCAGCAACCAACCCTTTCTCTGTCTTTTTCTCACCACCTTTCTTTTTGGACAGAGCTTCAATCTTCAAGTTCATTTGTTCTAACTCAGATTTAAGTGCCTTATACTTATTTTTGTAATCTTTCTTCTCAGTGTCTGAAGAATTGGATTGAGATGAGTTGTTATGTTGTTTGAACTTGTAGGGTTTGGATGAAGATGATGGATAAGAGGGTGAGGATGTCTTGGTAGAAGGACAATCTTTTTGATAATGTCCAAGCTTTCCACAGGCAAAACATGTTTCTTTTGACCTGTCAGTTGGTTTACTAGCTGATCCTACTCTTCCAGATCTTTTGTAGTATCTTCTTTGGTTGGCTAGCAACGCTCTTTCATGGAATTCTACATTGAGGTCTGACAAGAACTCTTGGGTGCTACGGGTATCTTCTTCAATATCAGAATCGTTGTCATGAGGATGTGTTGTAGAGATCAAAGCTTTGGAAGATGCTCCTTGGACTACAAATCTTTCAGTCTCTGATTTGTAGATAGTATCGATCAGCCCTTCTTCATAATTGTACTTACCATAGAGCTGAGCAAGGGTATCATTTTTGATTGAGTTGTTAGCTCTCTGAGTCTGATTCATGCTCAGCAACTTTCTTGGAAGGCTGTTGACAAAAGTAGCATTGATCTCAGCTTGACCAATAGTGACATCATTCATAGCCAGGTCATTTAGAAGAATCTTCAGCCTAGTATAGGTTTGCTGAACCTTTTCACCTTCAAGTGACTTAAAGGCATTAAACTGAAGTCTGAGTGCCTGAATCTTTGTCTCTCTTGTTTCAGAGGGTCCTTCATGGCCAAGAATGAGGTCTGTCCACATTTGTTTAGCTGTAGGACACTGAATGACAGACTTCATGATATGCTTGGGAAGACAGGAAATTATGATGCTTTTGAGACGTTTATCTTGGTTTGCTAATTTCCTATCAGCTGAAGTCCATTGTTTGATAGGTTTGGGAAGAGGGTTTTCTTCAGTGGATGTAAGCGCCATGGGAATATATGGACCATTTTCTAAAATTTCTAAGAGAAAAGGTTCAAGTCCATCAAGGTATACAAGAAATTGACTCTTCCAACTGGCAAAGTCTTCTTCATCAAAGACTGGTACACTGGTTACGTGTGATCCACCTCTTAAGTCAAGAAGTTGGGGTAGATCATCGTCATTGGCTGGAGGGTTAAGTCTTGGTGAAGATGGGTTTGTGGAAGGTGATTGTGGGCTAGAAGTTTCCGGCATGGTGGATCTTGAATATAAAACTGAGAACGATGTTTCTTGAAGGTTTTAATATCAAACACCGCTCTGATGCCAATTGAAAGTCCCTAATCAATGCAAGAAACCCTAATCTTAACTTAATCAACACAAGGTATTACTTTTCAAACGTAATCTTATTATTGTATAATAAAGAATTACATGTGTTATGGATAACACAGTTTGATGACAATGTGTTGTGCACACTTTGAACAACAATAAACCCTAACTTATGAATACAGTCGTAGCTGTTTGATTCACTAAGTTATATGCACTAATGTTCTTAATATCTCAAAGTGTTGAACATTAATGCATGGATACACATCCTATTTATAGTGTTACGAGTTTGACTTAAACAGTACTTGATGTCGACTACACAAGCTTTTACAAGTTCCCACATCAGTCACATGATGTCCTTCTATTCTTGGTAGTCTTCCATTATGCTTTAAGGAACAGTTGTCAAAAACAGTTTCCTTATTCTTCATAGTCTCGAACACACAAATGGCATGTCCAAAGTGTGCTGAGAGTTATCAGGGTATTGCCACCCTGTTAACTCTCAACCCCTCAGAGTCCCTGATACATCTTGGCTGTTATCCATCACAGCCAATGAGTATGTCTTCAGGTAATCTTCGACTTCCCTGACAATGTCTCTGACATGGACTCCTCTGAGGTTGCTCACAGAGATTTGGATCACTGTGAGTCTTGCGAAACTTGCCTGCCTCCTAGGCACAGGCAAGAGACTATCTATCAGCCTAATTATGTTTAAATTAATGATCAGGGAATCTAATAAGTTTAGATTCCCAACACATGCCTTTTTCAAATGCTTGCCAGATCTTTTATATTAGTAGTTAGGAAGTAATTCTTGTTTCTGAGTATAGCTTATCATCCTAACTTTCTAGACATATAGGGTAGAGTATACAATTCTCACTATTCAGCTAGGAATAAGCCTCATAGCAAATGCAAGTTTCTGTGATAAGTCCTATACAGATCTTCATCACAAGCTTATTCTCTTCATACAAGTGTAAATTTTCTTTCACAATTCAGTTAGATAAGCTGAGAAATTAAGATTGGACCAAGGTCAAACTTGGTCAAGTTTGGTCAACATAAGCCAAAATAGCTTATTTGACTTTCTGGCTTATTCTTTAGAGCTGTTTAAGATTTTCTTGGATAGGTCTTCCTTATTTGGCCTGTTGATCATATTGTGAGCAATTTAACTTAAGTACTTAATCCAATAAGTTGTTCTCTTAAAAAGTGCTTATTCCAAATAACCATTTCAGCTTCAATCCTTGAAACTGACTATGTATATTTAGATTAGAAGCTTTTTAGAACTTGTTTCAGCTTATTTGGTGGACTAGAACTCTCCAACCAGCTTATTCAAGTCATTAAGCCTGTTTTCACTATAATACTTCTTTTAATTGCATTTAGGTCCCTTGATTTTAGGAATTGTGTTAAGCTGTTATAAATAGTTTAATTTTCTAGGGTTTGCACTATAGGTCCCTGGATTAGTTATATTTTACATTTCAGTTTGGGTAGTTTGCAAGTTTGTTACATTTTGGTTACAAGTTTGATATATTTCCATTTTCAGTCCTTCAAGTTTCTGAATTTACAATTCTAGTCCTTTTACTTTTATGAAATTTACATTTTGAGCAATTTTACATCTTGTGCATTGATTACTTGTACATTTGGCAATAAATGTGTTATGTGCACTTCGTTTTAGCCTAGTACGGATACATAGAGATCATATTTTTATATTTTTACGTGCTTTGTGATAATTAGACCTAGCTTAACAAAATTTTATAAAATCTAACACCAAAAATAATTAGTTAATCTGATTTTTATTGGACAATCAATTCGTATTGAGTTGGGAATAACGAACTAAAAAGACAAATATTAAATGGCGCCGCTGCCAGTTCATTACTTGAAGATAGACAATTGATTGATGGTTATGATTGGATTTTGGGATCCGTTCACTTGTGGACGTTCCTTTTACGTATCATAAAAAAATATAAAAAAAATCAAAAAGATAAAAATATAAAAACTAAAAAACCACAAAAATCAATTCTTTCCTAATAATTGAACCAAAAAATCAAAAAGTAATCTTTTTCCTAAACGATTACACAAAAAATAAATTATATATATTGGTTTCACTTGTTTCTACGTACATACTATACTATCCTAAAAAACATATAAATACAAAAATATTTTTGATATATTATTATTCGTAGATACATATATGTAGATACGAACAACCAATCCACCTACTTCTATAAGTATTGCTTTTGTAATATACCGTATTTGGGGGCACAATAGATAAATACTACAATCTACTTGAACTTGAGAAAGAGGCCATTGTGTGGGGGGGTATAAGGCGAGTGTATTTCACATTCTAACGAAGCGGGCTCTTAAGTGCTACGCGCCGCCTCGTTTCTCCGCTTCCTTGTGGGTCTTTCAAAAGTGATAGTAGTGAGTGGTGTGCCACCAAAGTAGTACTACATATTGTAACAACCCAAAACCGTGGTCATTATTTAATTATATTTTTACGTACATTTTTGGAATTTTTGACGAGGTTGATTGTCATGACGATTGGTGATTTGATTTGGATGATGTTGAAAATTTTATTTTTACGTTTTGACGAGTTGCGAGGATTATTAGTAATGACGATATCAACGGATGCCCGAGAAATTTTAGGTTTTTTTTAAACATGTCGATGTTTAATATTTTGACGTTTTTATTTTAATGTCGTATTAAGTCGTGCCGGGACTATATAATATCATCTTTTGTGTGCGTTTTAAGTTTTGAGAAGCATTTTTATGAAACCCGAGACCTGTAAATATTTTCAAAAGTGACTAATAGTCATTTCCTGCTTTTTAACAAAGTATTTTCATTTTGGTCCACAAGAATCACAATTGGCAAAAACTACCCTAAATATTTTCCATATAAAAGGAAAAATAAACACAATTAAACACACACATTCCACCCACTAGAAAAATTTCTCTCATCTCTCTCCCACCCTCAAACAATCCGTCACCTCCACCACCCTAAACACCCCTTGATTTTCAAAATTTAGTTTGATTCAACAAAATCTAATCAAAGACTCATTCCTAATTCTTGATTCTCTACACATTGGTATAAAAATTTCTTACATGCAAGAACATTTTTGAAAAACCCATTTTTGGATGACAATCTTGTGTTTTGATCTTAAATTCTTGTTGTATGTAGGTGTTTATCTGTTTATATATAATTTTGATGATTGCATGTTGAAGAATTTTTAGTTGGGTTTTTATGATTTAATCATCTAGGATGATTTAGTGTGTTATGATTGAAAGTAGTAGTGTAGGGATGATTATAGTGATAAAAATGGTGTTAAATTATGGTGAAAAATTTATTTTGAATGATTTTAAAATATATATTTTTAAACAGATTATTAAACTTAATTTTCTGAAAATATGAGTTTGAGTTTGAGATGAACCAACTAGATATTGTTGTAGGGGATGTTCTTAGCTTCGTTTTGGTATAAGGTAGGACTTCTAGCTCCAAACGAGCGAAAAGTTACGTTAGTTTGATTATTCGTGTACCGGGAGACGAGTATCGTCACAATATATAGTTGTTGTCGATATTTGGATCGAATCTCGGGGACTATAAAAAGGATTTTGGAATGTGTAAAGTACTGATGTTAAGTGTTGAGTATGAGGATGTTGAGTTTATTTTAATGTCGAGTGTCGGTTTTGTAAACGGAGAAAAATAAATGTGTTAAAAGACTATATGAGTTGTTGACGTAAAACTGTCCGGTTTTTGTAGTTCAAAGATGTGTCGGGTAGGGAACCTTAAATGTAAAATCTTTTGATGAGATTTTAACAGGTCTTCCTATATATAGTAAGTGACATCTCTGATTAGTATCATAAGAATTTGACGTGTTTAAGTGGGGTAAATGAGCTTGTACATTTGGTGTGGACTGGCAGATTTTTATCGAAAGAATTAACTAACAGAATAAACATATAGAATGGAGTAAAATTTCACTTGTATTGTTTTCATTTTAGGTTGGTTATGATTTTATGATTTTGAGTTTGATGTTACTAAGTATGGATTTTACTCGAGTTTATTATTGATGAACGCGCCTTATTTGATAGGTTGCGGTTTTTGTGTTTATCGGGTATCAACTATCGTCGAAGATCGTATTACTACTGCGCTTACTCCTGGTGAGTCTATATCCTCGCTTTCTACTTGTTTTAATGATTTTAAAACCCGAGAGGGGAATACATGCTATTTGAAGATAAATGAACACATGTCATGAGTTGTTGATTTGAATTGTATAAGTACCTAAATTTCAAAAGTCATGAGCCGTTAACTGTCTTTTGACTTGATGTTGCGAGTTGGGAATAGCCGCTTATTCTAATAATAGTACTATTGGGCTGACAACCCTATATGAGACGAGGGCATTACGCTGAGTAACCTCTGGGAAGGATAAATTTACGAGAATGAGAATTGGTATTCTTGCAATTGATACCCTAGTAGGGGCACTGGTAATTCTTCTAGTCATGCTGGCATTTGGTGTGGGTGACTAAGTTAAGGGGTCGGTGTCATGAGCTTAATACAATTCAATAGCCACTGCTATAAGATGAAATGCCTGATTAATAGATTGTATGGCCACAATTCTATTAAAAAATTGTGAATGATTTTTATAAGTGTTAAATTATGTTTTGTTAAACCTATAGACTTGCTCAACCTTTGTGTTGATGATTTTAAGCATGTATTTCAGGTACTTGAAGTTGTTGAATTGCGGAGCTTGCTGGAGAAGGATTGCGGATTGCTTTTGTTTGTGTTTGGTCTAAAACAGATTTCTTTCCCTATTGTCATAAACATATAGTAAATGGTAAAGTATTAATAAAAGGTTTGTTGTTTTGATTAAGATCCTAGGGGAACCTGTACGCTATTCTGATATATTTTAAACTGATAAAACTTGGGATTGAAGGTTTTAGACATTGATTTAAATTATTTCCATATTTATTCCTAAATATACTGTTTTTGGGTCATTTAAAGAGTTGTGAAATGAAGTTTGTGAATAACACCTAATTGTGTATTTTCCGTTGCGCAATGTAAATTGGGGGTGTTAAAGATTGATAACTAGAGCTTTTTAGTTATAACGAATTAGGTCGATTTTTGAAAATATCCTTAATGTACGAATTTTGTGCAAATTCTTTTTATATCTATTTTTTCGTTCCTCGACTCACTCGAATTGATATCCAATTTATACGTAAGATTAATTGTTCTTGGTAAATTAAACTTTGCTTAGTATTAAAAACTAAAAACTATTTAAAATTATAGACTAAAACTCAACTATTAGACTATTTAAAATAAAACTATTTAAACAACATTAGAAACTATTTTAAATTTAAACAAAACTTAAATCTATTTAAAAAGAAATTACTATTATACTACTTAACCTATTTAAAACGAAAATACTTTTAAACTATTTAAATCTTAATTAAACAATTAAACTAACTTAAAACTATTTTTAAATCTAATTAAATCTATTTAACAAAAACTTTTTATCTAAACAAACTTTATTAATGTCGACGTATAGTCTGCACTCGGCCCGGCCCGATAGGCCCGCGGCCCACACATACCTAACTTACCCTTCAAGAAACCCTAGTCCTATAAATACAAGGGTAGGAGTCTCATTCTACAACATGTTTTCTCTAACAACTACACCACTTATACAACTTATCGTCCCGATACTAACTTGACCGTTGGAGGTGGACCCCGGGGCTCCGGCCTCGGGTCCACGTCTAACCTGTTTACCTTTGTTTGCAACATTACTCAGGACCGGGGAAGACGATTAACAGCCCAGGAGAGTCGTCGAATAATAAGTGTGTAAACACTTATCCTTTTGCCACTAAAATCATGGAAAAACAAGACCTAATCATGTGTTTAATATCATAAATGTCGGAATTACGCGTGGTTTTGTGTTTTGTATGATAAATAAGTACAAATGATCAAAAGAAGACAAAACACGGGATTTCACGGTCAAATGTCGAAGAAAAATCAAAGAAGAGTCAAGACAAAGATCAAAAGACAAAAGTGTGCAACGATCACGGAAACCGGCAATGATCAACACGAGTTTATTGATAAAGATTGAGAAAGACAAAAAATCGAGCTCGACATGAGGGGATTTAATAAATTGTCGAGTTTATGAACCAAGTGGACCCACATTAGCTTAATGGGTTTGAAGGCCCATTTATGGGTATAAAGTTCATGTGCAAAGCCCAAATTCATTTTAAAGCCCAACACTTGGCCCAAAATATATTCACACAAGGGAGAAATGCTAAAGCCCAAGTTAAATTGGGATGAAATGTTGGATGAGAGAGTGACGGGCTCCAAGGCCCATGTCTTTTGCCAAGAAAATAAAACAGACGAATGAAGAAAGTAATATGGTTGCTAGCTTACACATTCAGTCAAAAGTCAAACCTAACCCCCCCCATAAACGTAACCCCTCCTTTTTACCACACCACGTGTATTCCACTTTCCCCAACACCCCAAAAATAAATAAAACCCTTTTATTTTACCCCACACCACATTTCCTTCGATGAAAACAAGATTAACCTTCCTCTCTCCCACTTCATCTCCTCCGAAAAAAACACTCAACCCTAATTCATCTTCCAGTAAAAATTAAATAGTAAAAAAATTGGGGGTTTTGTGCACACGGATGATTCACACGGATGGGGATTAAATCCCCATCTTTTTCACAGCTCCACTCACCGATGGTCCTCTCTCTCTACATACGTGGCTTTGTTTGATTGGGTGATACACATCACCACAGCCACTCCACCAATTAGAAAAGGCCACATCAGCATAGAAGAAGCACAAAAAATAGACACCCTGGCAATCCAAGGCACTCAAGAGATCACAGCCGTTTGATCAAGCAAGATAGAAGAAAGAGAAGAGAAAGAAAGGATTAGCGGTCAGGATTTCACTCCGTAGCCACCAAGGAAGCCTAGAAGGTTCGGGGGAGCCTTATATAAACCCCCTTTCTATCATGTAATTTTCATGCTTTTCTCTTATTTTTAATTTTTAGAAATTAGTTAATTAGGGTTTCAATTTTATAATTTCAATTTCCAAGTATTGTAATGTTTTATTTAAATTAATGAAAAAGTCTTTTTAGATTTATTGGATACTGCTCTTGTTTTTTTTAATCAGTTAAAGTTATATTAGTTACTGTTCTTCGTTGGATTTCGTGATATAAAGAATATAAAAAAAAAAAAAAAAGATAAAAGAAAAGTAATAATCTCCCCACTGGGAGATTATAATTAGAGGCTACTGTTCATACAAAGTTGTGGGTTCGAGAAGTATTCTGGTTTCGGTTTAAGTTGCTGTTAGTTTTGTTTGGATCAAAGAAGATTGATGTGTTGACGGTTTAAATCGAAAGAGGTGTTTGTTTGGTGTTACGGTACCGGTTTGAGCTCGCTCAGCGCGACGCTACGTCCCAACGGCTGTCGTCAATCGGTTTGATCCTCCTTTTAATTTTATTGCTTCTAATGTTTATTTGGTTTGTTCTTTAATCTGTTGAGCAATTGTTTGTAACTGCTATTGTTATTGGATTATTGAGTTTGGATTTGAGGCTGTTAGGATTTGCTTACGTTTAATTAGTCTCGTTTAAGTTGTAGGATAGCTCGAATCTGCTTGTTTGGTTTGAAATCAGTTTGTAGGTTTGTTTAGTTCTATTGTTTGGAAACTGCTTAGAGTTTGGAATCTGTTTGGTTATTAAGTTTATTAGCTTATTTGTTTTTGCTTATTTAATAGCTTATTTGAGTTTAGATTCTGCTTATCGTAGGGTTGCTTATTTGACAGATTTGCTTTGTGTTGAGTTAAGGGTGTTTGGATAACTAGCTTATTTGAATTTCTGCTTATGTTTGCTTATTTATCAGCTTAGTCAGTTTTCGATTGGTTTGAGCTTATTTTGCAAACTGGCTTATTGGTATTTTGCTTATCTGGTTGCCTGCTTATTGCGTTATTTTGCTACATACTCCTCAGACCCAATTGGTCTGAGGGTGTAATCTGTCCAAATAATCAGTTCCAAAAAAGGTTGAGGTTAAAAAAAAATAATTCGCAACAAAGAATCCGTCACGGGACTCGAACCCCAGACCTCTAGCATAACACTCCTACACGTCATCCATCTGTTCTAGCCTTTCTTTTGTTAATCAGTTTACGTCGGATAATTAATATAGGATATTTAATTTGATTGGCAGCTTTTAATTAGTTTAATTATAGTTTAATTAGATCTTAATTAATAATAATTATATAGTTTATTTAAATTCAGTTTTTATAAAAAAATAAAAAGATAAAAAAAAAATATATTTTATTTAATTTGTTTTTTAAATTTAGTTTTTTTAATTACTTCAAAAAATTAATATAGGTTTTATTTAAAAATAGTTTCAAATAGATTATTTTTAAAGTAGATTTTTAATTAAACATTTAGTTTAAAATAGTTTTAAATAGATTAATTTTAAATAGCTTTTATTGTTTTTAAAATTTAGTTTAAAAATAGTTAATTAAATTTAGTTTTCATTTAATAAGTTTTTAAATTAGTTTAAAAAATACCCAAAAAGAGATTGTACCAAAAACGAATTAAGTTGAAACGTAAAACCGGAAATCACATTCGAGTCGAATCGAGGATAAAACGAACTTTAATTTTAAAGGATTAAAAATCCTAGTTCCAAATTGGCGCCGCTGCCGCTTCGCTCGTACGATTGACGATTTATCGTGAAGACGTTTGGATTTTGGGATCCGTTCATTCTTTGAACGTTACGTTTCTTGCACACAAAATTAAAAACACAAAAAAATCAAAAACATAAAATTACAAAAAATTAAAAAATCACAAAAGCAATTTCTTTCCTAAGAATTGCAACAAAAAAATTAAAAAAGCAAAAACGTAATACGTTTTCCTAAACGTATTACACCAAAAATATTACGTATTATTGTTATTTTTCTTATTCGATTTCTTTCGTTTTTCTTGTGAATATATATTTTTCTAAAAAAATACAAAAAGATTTTTCTTTTACTATATTATATTACGTAGCACAATAAATTACCTACTTATCAAATAAGGCCTTAGTTGGGATTTCATCACCTAACTATTGTATTCGAATCCATAACGAGAAAAAGGGCAAAATAGATAAATACTAGTAAGACGTTTGAACTCGATATATACAAACTATAAGGTGGGTATAAGGCGACGCGCTATAAAAGGCCGTCTAAGGAAAAAGGTTTTTAAGTGCTTTGTGCCACCTCGTTTCCCCGCTTGCTTGTGCGTATATTGAGAGGGACGACCGATTATTGGTTTGCCAACTCAAGTAGTATTTTACGTATATATTTTTGTAGATTTTTCTTATTGCTCCTCGAGAGGAAAAATCCTTTTCCTCTCAAAGTCGACCGAGGTCACCTACCTCATTCCAAAGTTTTAATTGTATGCGCACTCGCGCGCGTACATTCATACCGAGTGGTGTACCAAATACTTCTAATTCTTCTAAAAAGAAGAAGACGAAAAACAAAAAGACCGTCATTAAAGCCGATCCCGAGAATCGAGCTTTCAACAATACGATGGCAACGGATAATCGACCAATGATTGAGATTCTACAATCTCACGTTGAAGGAAACGATGACGCGATTGTGGTGCCGAATATTGGAGCTAATCATTTCGAACTTAAATCGGGTTTTATTCAAATGGTTTCCGCTACACCATTTTTAGGCCGTACTAATGATGACCCACACGCTCATATCAAACGTTTCATCCAATTAGCTAATACCGTCAAATACAATGGGGTGCCCCAAGAGGCCGTTCGCCTCCAACTTTTTCCTTTTTCCCTCGAGGGACAAGCCCGGATTTGGCTTGATAAGGAACCACCCCAAAGTATTACCACATGGATCGACTTAGAGACCAAGTTCATTAACTACTTTTTCCCACCATCACGGACCACTTCCTTAAGGAATGAAATAATCAATTTTGAGCAAAAATATGGGGAAACGTTTAGTGAGGCTTGGGATCGTTTTAAAGATCTTTTGAGAAAATGTCCACAACACGGTTTTACTAAAGTTCATCAAATCAACACGTTTTATAATGGTTTAACTCTAAACGACCAAGACTCACTTAATAGTGCCGCGGGGGGCAATATTCTTGTGAAAACAATGAACGAGGCTTGGGCCATTATTGAGAACAAGGCTAAAGTGCAAACCAAAAGTGTTAGGGCTAATATGGCAAGTGCTAGTACGAGTAATAGTGAGGTGAATGATCAAATTAAGGAGCTTACTTCAATTGTGAAAACCCTTGCTCTAAGAACCGACGCCCTCACTACACATGTTCATGTCGTGAAAGAAAAAAGTGAGACGTGTGAGACTTGTGGTGGACCACATTCATACTTTAATTGTGACAAGGTTTACAATGATCAACAAGAAGTTTATGCTTATAATAACAATGAACTTGATCGGATTCAATTCAAACCAAATGTTGATGTTAACCATTTGTCTTACAAGTCTAATAACTATTTGGCTCCCCCGGGTTTTGTAGCACCACAAAGACCACCCCCACCCGCCCAAAATAGGAACCAAGCTCCTCAACGGGGTAATTTTCAAGGAAGTTCTAATCAACGGGGTTTTAATCAAAATCAAGGGAATTTTCAAGGGCAAAACCAAGGGTTGAATAATCAAGGATATAATAACCAAAGTTTTCAAAATCAAGGATTTAATCAAGGTTCTAATCAATATCAAAACCAAGGTTTTAATAATCAAGGTTACAATCAAATGAATATGCACAATCCTCAAATGGACTTGGTTCTTCAAAAATTATCCGACCATGAACGAATGATGAGAGAGATGCAAGAGCATAATCGACTAACGCAAGAATCGAATGATAAGAAGTTTTTGACTATGATTCAAACCTTTCGTCCCCAAGGTGCCCTTCCCTCGAACACCGTGACCAATCCTAGGGCTAATGTTAATGCTATCACGACTAGGAGCGGTAAGACCACCGTAGAACCTTCCCCACCCAACCAAGGACCCGAGTTACCTTCTTCTTCTTCGACACAACCTCCTTCTTCTTCCACTTGTGACATACCTCCCGTTATGCATTCGTCTACACCTTATGTTCCACCGATACCCAAATTTTATACCCCACCTTCGGTTCCAAAACCGGTTCCTTCACCTTCTATTTCTACTCCTCCTCCTCCTCCAAAGGATGTGAGTGAGCAATCCACTCCAAAGCCTTCATCTCAACCCAATATACCTTATCCCTCAAGGTTGCGGAAAGAGAAATTGAAGAATAAGGATGATATTCAAGTTTCGAACTTCCTAAAAATGTTCAAACAATTGAATTTTAATATCACCTTTGCCGAGGCGCTCGCTCACATGCCTAAGTACGCTAAGATGTTTAAGGATCTTTTAAGTGATAAGGAAAAGTTGCTTGATATCGCCAATACCCAATTGAATGAGAATTGTTCCGCGGTTCTTTTAAGAAAATTACCGGTTAAGTTAGGAGATCCCGGTCGATTCCTTATTCCTTGTAATTTTCCGGGTGTTGAGAATTGTATGGCCTTGGCGGATCTCGGAGCGAGTATAAATCTTATGCCATTGTCCGTGTGGAAACAATTATCTTTACCCGAGCTAGTCCCCACTCGTATGACATTGGAATTAGCTAACCGTACGGTTGCTTATCCGGTGGGGATAGCCGAGGATGTTTTCGTAGGAGTCGACAAATTCACTTTCCCCGCCGATTTCGTCGTCGTCGACTATGAAATGGATCCCCGTGTTCCCTTAATTGTGGGACGACCCTTCTTGAGAACCGGGCGTACATTAATCGATGTAGCCGCGGGTGAACTTATCATGAGGGTCGGGGATGAAAAAATCGTCTTTAACATGGGTAAACTTTCCAAACTTCCCGATGAGCCCGAATCCGTGAATTTCATCGATGTGCTTGACGAAGCATGCGAAGAACATTTTCACGAGGCTTGTAAGAGCGGGATTTCTCCTTTACCACATGTTGAGACCATAGCTTCTATTGCTCCTTCATTGACTCCATTTGGAGAAAGTGACTTAGATGAGTTTGAAGCTAGTTTGGGTCCTCTCGAGATTAACTATGATAATTCACCCACCAATTGGGATGAAGACATTCGTACGATTGAGAGACTTCTCAATGAGGACAATATCTCTCCACCCACTCCAAAAGAAGTTACAAACAATGATCCTACTTTGACTAAGCCTTCCATTGATAATCCACCGGATTTAGAGCTTAAAGATTTGCCATCTCATCTAGAGTACGTTTTCTTAGAAGAGGATAATAAGTTGCCCGTCATTATTGCTAAGGACTTAAAAGAAGATGAAAAATCCCGACTTATAGATGTGCTTAAGAATCATAAGAAAGCAATTGCTTGGAAAATCTCCGACATTCGCGGAATTGATCCTAATTTTTATACTCATAAAATTCTCATGGAAGATGACTTTAAACCCGCAATCCAAAATCAAAGAAGGGTTAATCCAAAAATTCATGAAGTCATTAAGAAAGAAGTTATCAAACTTCTCGATGCCGGAATGATTTACCCTATCTCGGATTCGCCATGGGTTAGTCCCGTCCATTGTGTGCCTAAGAAAGGCGGAATCACCGTTGTTCCCAACGAAAACAACGAGTTGATTCCTACTCGACTTGTAACGGGTTGGCGAGTTTGCATTGACTATCGTAAACTCAATGATGCCACTCGTAAGGATCATTTCCCTCTTCCTTTCATGGATCAAATGCTCGAGCGTTTAGCGGGTAATGATTTCTATTGTTTCTTAGATGGCTTTTCCGGATATTTTCAAATCCCTATCGATCCAAAAGACCAAGAGAAAACCACATTCACTTGTCCCTATGGAACATTCGCTTATAAAAGAATGCCTTTCGGCTTATGCAATGCTCCCGGGACTTTCCAAAGGTGTATGATGGCGATATTCCATGACATGGTTGAAGAAACTATGGAAGTCTTTATGGACGATTTCTCGGTATATGGTGATTCTTTCTCTTCTTGCCTTGCTAATTTAGAACGTATGCTCAAACGATGTGAAGACACTCGTCTCGTTCTTAATTGGGAAAAATGCCATTTCATGGTAAAAGAAGGCATCATCCTTGGTCATAAAATTTCCAAAGCCGGTATCGAAGTCAACCGTGCTAAAGTTGACGTCATTGCTAAGTTACCTCCACCGACCACCGTCAAAGGAGTTAGAAGTTTTTTAGGCCATGCGGGATTTTATCGACATTTCATCCAACATTTCTCGAAAATAGCTCCTCCAATGACTCATCTCTTAGAAAAGGATGCTCCTTTTATCTTCTCTCAAGAATGTCTCGACTCTTTCGAACTTCTTAAAGGTAAATTAACTAAGGCACCGGTCTTAGTCTCTCCAAATTGGGAGTTACCTTTCGAGCTCATGTGCGATGCTAGTGATTTCGCGGTAGGAGCGGTTTTAGGTCAACGAGTTAACAAACATTTCCAACCCATTCATTATGCTAGTAAGACAATGACGGGGGCTCAATTGCATTATACCACTACCGAAAAAGAGCTTTTAGCTGTAGTGTATGCTTTTGAGAAATTCCGCCCCTATCTTGTGCTTTCCACCACCATTGTTTACACCGACCATTCCGCCTTGAAATACTTATTGACCAAGCAAGATGCTAAACCGAGACTCCTTCGTTGGGTTTTGCTCCTACAAGAATTTTAAATCGAAATTCGTGATAAAAAAGGAGCAGAAAACCTAGCCGCGGATCACCTTAGTAGACTTGAGGAACCTTATCAAGGGGAATCTCCAAATCAAGAGATTAATGAATCCTTTCCCCTTGAGACCTTAATGTCTATTAATTCCAATCTTGATGATACCCCATGGTTTGCCGACATTGCAAACTATTTGGCGGGTGGTGTTCTTATCGAAGGGTTATCGTCCCAACAAAAGAAAAAATTCTTCAAGGACGTTAAAACGTACTATTGGGACGACCCTTATCTTTTCAAGCAATGTGCGGACTTAATCATTCGTAGATGTGTTGATGGGCCGGCGGCTTTACAAATCCTTGAAGCTTGCCATAAAGGACCTACCGGTGGTCACTTTGGTCCTAATTACACCGCTAAAAAAGTGTTCGACTCCGGATTCTATTGGCCCTCCATTTATCATGATGCACATGAAATGGTTAAACATTGTGATGCTTGTCAAAGGCAAGGCAAGATCACACATAAAGATGAGATGCCTCAAAATTTCATCCAAGAATGTGAAATCTTTGACGTATGGGGCATCGACTTTATGGGGCCGTTTCCATCATCGAAGGGAAACAAGTACATCCTCGTAGCCGTTGACTACGTCTCAAAATGGGTTGAAGCAAAAGCTTTACCTACTAACGATGCGAGGGTGGTTGTTAACTTCTTGAAACAATTGTTTGCTCGTTTCGGTGTGCCTCGTGCTATTATTAGTGATCGCGGGACTCATTTTTGCAATGATCAATTTGCACGAGTCATGGCTAAGTATGGTGTCAATCACCGACTTTCCACCGCGTATCATCCTCAAACTAATGGACAAGCCGAGGTTTCTAACCGTGGTCTTAAGAGAATTTTAGAGCAAACCGTGGGAGAGCATCGTGCTTCATGGGCCGATAAATTAGATGATGCTTTGTGGGCTTTCCGTACCGCTTATAAGACACCTATAGGTTGTACCCCTTATCGCCTTGTGTACGGAAAGGCGTGCCACCTCCCCATTGAGTTGGAACATAAGGCTTATTGGGCCTTGAAATGGGCTAATTTTGACATAAACAAAGCCGGTGATCATAGGAAAATCCAACTCAATGAACTCAATGAACTTAGGAATGAGGCTTATGAGAATTCATTAATCTATAAGGAGAAAACTAAGCTCATTCATGATTCCAAGATTAAAAACCGAGAGTTCCATGTTGGTGATCAAGTTTTATTATTTAACTCTCGGTTGAAAATCTTTTCGGGTAAACTTAAGAGCCGTTGGTCCGGTCCATTCACCGTGGCCCAAGTCTTTCCTTATGGCACCATTGAGTTATCCCAACCAAATGGGCCCAACTTTAAGGTGAATGGCCAACGGGTTAAGTTGTACTATGGAGAGGACATCTCTCACGAGATGATTCCATCCCTCTCCACATTTCCCTTGAATTAATTCGGGAAATCGAGTCGAGCTAGAGACTCGTGATAAATAAATCAAGCATCGTATAACTAGGTTAGATTTTTACCTTTACCATCCTTTCCACCCTTTTTCGCCTTCATCCATTGTCCACCAATAAGTGTAAGGGGGAGCCGAGTAGGTTGTTTGTGTGTGGTGATGTGTGTAGGTACATGTGCTATGATGATCCACTTTTGGTACTTTTGACACGACCCGTGATCCCGTGTTCCCGTGTACCCGGTTCTATCAAAACTATTGTGATTCATACTTGTATATAAATAAAACAAATAAATGTAATCACTTTAGTTGTCCCTTCCTTAGCTCGATTTTAAACAACGTACTCAATGTCCTAAGTGTAGGGGAGTTTATTCGCCCACATGCTTAAACATTGAGGACAATGTTTATATCAAGTGTAGGGGGGCCTTCTATCGAATTTTAGTGGCCTTTTCCATGAATTTGACCCCATTTTACCGGAAAATTTTTTAAAATTTTCAACGTTTTTCAAATTTTTGATCTATTTTGGCCTTGTAGTATTTTTCTTTTATTTTCTTTGCATCATATTTATATTTTCAAAAATAAAGTCAAAAATAAAATAAAATAAATAAATAAAATGGTTTAACAAGTTTAGATGTCTTTGATATATTAGGCCCGTCGTGAATATTTTGACTCAACCCGAGTTTACTTATCCGAGTTTACTCTAGCTAGTATCCTTAACCATATGGACCTTAATTGGTTTATTAGGCTAAGCATCCACGAGTCTCATTCCTTGAGATTTTAAATTGTGGAGAACGAGAGATGATAGAGTTAATTATAAGTTCGGTATTCTTTCATTAACTTATGTGAGTTAGTTATGAGCTTTTTCTCCCATCACTTGTTAATAAATATATTTGCGATAAATAAGGTTGTACGATTTAAAAGGTTACTTAGCTTCTAGCACAAGATCGTTTAAAAGTTGCTCGGTATTAATTAGAGTTCATAGCCAAGGCATAACTTATTGAAACGGGACGCGAATATTGGCTTATCCAAAAAGGCCCTAACAAGGCATGAGGATACCCGAGTCCAAAAAGGCCCTCACAAGGCATGAGGATTCACTTTTTGCTAAAGATCCTAAGATGATGCGAAGATCATTAATCCAAATCAATATGAAGGATCAAGACACACGACGAGAAGCAATTACTCCCCTAAAGATCATGGAGAAGTCTATCCAAAAAGACCCTAACAAGGTATGAGGATAAATAGATCCAAGTCCGAAAAGGAGGCGGATCGTTGTATATCAAAATCCTAAATAAAGAAGAGGATAAATGAAGAAGTCGTGGTCAACGTTTGAAGCATCTTTCACTCCTTATGAAGATGTATACCAAAATGAAGAGAAGAGCATAATTTCAAGATCGTCTCTCAAGATTTGAAGTTTGAAGTACAAGCCAAATATCGGTCCGAGAAAGGTCTCAAATCGTGAAACGAGTTATGCCAAGATATGAACTTTATGAGGTTTCGAGAAGCCGTTTTAAAAGATTTTGTCCTTTAGCTAACTATTGATTAAATCGTCCTACTTTATTTTTGGCCTAAATAAATTATCGAAATAAGTCAAAAATGCATCCTCGTGATCATTCAAGACAAAAATAAAATATAAGAGATACACCATAGGAATAAGGGGGTCTAAGTGAATAATTAAACCACATGAGTAAGTGTTAGTTGTGCTAACTTATATTAACAATGATCTCGTTTTTAAGCTTGGTATGGGGAACGTGAAACTTGAGGGTGATTAATATTCATGACACCAAAGCCCTAATCTAAGTCTTAGACTTCTTAACGAGTTTCTTCCATCAATAATTTTCAAGTTATCATTTTAATTTTTGTTTCCTTTTAAGTTTTTATCTTTTTATCATAGTAGTAGTAATTTTAATAAAGGCCGAGATGGATTGATTATGAGAAAAATGTAACTCTTTGCTTTAAAACTATGCATTGCATGGGGTCATTGCAATGGTCAAGTGTAGGGGATTTAATAAGTGTGTAAACACTTATCCTTTTGCCACTAAAATCATGGAAAAACAAGACCTAATCATGTGTTTAATATCATAAATGTCGGAATTACGCGTGGTTTTGTGTTTTGTATGATAAATAGGTACAAATGATCAAAAGAAGATAAAACATGGGATTTCACGGTCAAATGTCGAAGAAAAATCAAAGAAGAGTCAAGACAAAGATCAAAAGACAAAAGTGTGCAACGATCACGGAAACCGGCAATGATCAACACGAGTTTATTGATAAAGATTGAGAAAGACAAAAAATCGAGCTCGACATGAGGGGATTTAATAAATTGTCGAGTTTATGAACCAAGTGGACCCACATTAGCTTAATGGGTTTGAAGGCCCATTTATGGGTATAAAGTTCATGTGCAAAGCC
The DNA here is from genome assembly GCA_025667525.1 of Glebionis coronaria. Taxonomy (NCBI): domain Eukaryota; kingdom Viridiplantae; phylum Streptophyta; class Magnoliopsida; order Asterales; family Asteraceae; genus Glebionis; species Glebionis coronaria. The sequence continues at coordinate 287,943,223 of CM046877.1, read as the reverse complement.
CAAATTCATTTTAAAGCCCAACACTTGGCCCAAAATATATTCACACAAGGGAGAAATGCTAAAGCCCAAGTTAAATTGGGATGAAATGTTGGATGAGAGAGTGACGGGCTCCAAGGCCCATGTCTTTTGCCAAGAAAATAAAACAGACGAATGAAGAAAGTAATATGGTTGCTAGCTTACACATTCAGTCAAAAGTCAAACCTAACCCCCCCCATAAACGTAACCCCTCCTTTTTACCACACCACGTGTATTCCACTTTCCCCAACACCCCAAAAATAAATAAAACCCTTTTATTTTACCCCACACCACATTTCCTTCGATGAAAACAAGATTAACCTTCCTCTCTCCCACTTCATCTCCTCCGAAAAAAACACTCAACCCTAATTCATCTTCTAGTAAAAATTAAATAGTAAAAAAATTGGGGGTTTTGTGCACACGGATGATTCACACGGATGGGGATTAAATCCCCATCTTTTTCGCAGCTCCACTCACCGATGGTCCTCTCTCTCTACATACGTGGCTTTGTTTGATTGGGTGATACACATCACCACAGCCACTCCACCAATTAGAAAAGGCCACATCAGCATAGAAGAAGCACAAAAAATAGACACCCTGGCAATCCAAGGCACTCAAGAGATCACAGCCGTTTGATCAAGCAAGATAGAAGAAAGAGAAGAGAAAGAAAGGATTAGCGGTCAGGATTTCACTCCGTAGCCACCAAGGAAGCCTAGAAGGTTCGGGGGAGCCTTATATAAACCCCCTTTCTATCATGTAATTTTCATGCTTTTCTCTTATTTTTAATTTTTAGAAATTAGTTAATTAGGGTTTCAATTTTGTAATTTCAATTTCCAAGTATTGTAATGTTTTATTTAAATTAATGAAAAAGTCTTTTTAGATTTATTGGATACTGCTCTTGTTTTTTTTAATCAGTTAAAGTTATATTAGTTACTGTTCTTCGTTGGATTTCGTGATATAAAGAATATAAAAAAAAAAAAAAAAAAAAAAGATAAAAGAAAAGTAATAATCTCCCCACTGGGAGATTATAATTAGAGGCTACTGTTCATACAAAGTTGTGGGTTCGAGAAGTATTCTGGTTTCGGTTTAAGTTGCTGTTAGTTTTGTTTGGATCAAAGAAGATTGATGTGTTGACGGTTTAAATCGAAAGAGGTGTTTGTTTGGTGTTACGGTACCGGTTTGAGCTCGCTCAGCGCGACGCTACGTCCCAACGGCTGTCGTCAATCGGTTTGATCCTCCTTTTAATTTTATTGCTTCTAATGTTTATTTGGTTTGTTCTTTAATCTGTTGAGCAATTGTTTGTAACTGCTATTGTTATTGGATTATTGAGTTTGGATTTGAGGCTGTTAGGATTTGCTTACGTTTAATTAGTCTCGTTTAAGTTGTAGGATAGCTCGAATCTGCTTGTTTGGTTTGAAATCAGTTTGTAGGTTTGTTTAGTTCTATTGTTTGGAAACTGCTTAGAGTTTGGAATCTGTTTGGTTATTAAGTTTATTAGCTTATTTGTTTTTGCTTATTTAATAGCTTATTTGAGTTTAGATTCTGCTTATCGTAGGGTTGCTTATTTGACAGATTTGCTTTGTGTTGAGTTAAGGGTGTTTGGATAACTAGCTTATTTGAATTTCTGCTTATGTTTGCTTATTTATCAGCTTAGTCAGTTTTCGATTGGTTTGAGCTTATTTTGCAAACTGGCTTATTGGTATTTTGCTTATCTGGTTGCCTGCTTATTGCGTTATTTTGCTACATACTCCTCAGACCCAATTGGTCTGAGGGTGTAATCTGTCCAAATAATCAGTTCCAAAAAAGGTTGAGGTTAAAAAAAATAATTCGCAACAAAGAATCCCTCACGGGACTCGAACCCCAGACCTCTAGCATAACACTCCTACGCGTCATCCATCTGTTCTAGCCTTTCTTTTGTTAATCAGTTTACGTCGGATAATTAATATAGGATATTTAATTTGATTGGCAGCTTTTAATTAGTTTAATTATAGTTTAATTAGATTTTAATTAATAATAATTATATAGTTTATTTAAATTCAGTTTTTATAAAAAAATAAAAAGATAAAAAAAAATATATTTTATTTAATTTGTTTTTTAAATTTAGTTTTTTTAATTACTTCAAAAAATTAATATAGGTTTTATTTAAAAATAGTTTCAAATAGATTATTTTTAAAGTAGATTTTTAATTAAACATTTAGTTTAAAATAGTTTTAAATAGATTAATTTTAAATAGCTTTTATTGTTTTTAAAATTTAGTTTAAAAATAGTTAATTAAATTTAGTTTTCATTTAATAAGTTTTTAAATTAGTTTAAAAAATACCCAAAAAGAGATTGTACCAAAAACGAATTAAGTTGAAACGTAAAACCGGAAATCACATTCGAGTCGAATCGAGGATAAAACGAACTTTAATTTTAAAGGATTAAAAATCCTAGTTTCATCGAACCGGCCTAGCCAAACTATGCTCCAACAAGTTAGCGTCATCCGTGAGACACTGACTAACTTATGTTCCACGTTCTTGCGTAATCGGAAAGAAAAAATCAATTTCGTTTGTCGGTAACACTAAAACTTTATCTTTTTGTTTTTCGTTTACTTTACAATGGTAATCAGGCCTATGTGATTTTAATTTTGCTATGGTAATCAGCCCTATTCACGGTCTTGATTACTTTACTTTACAAAGGTAGTCAAATATGACTGTGCAAAAACTTTGACTTATCAAATAAGAATTACAATATGATTTTAATTTTGCTTCCGCAACTACCGTTGGTGCAAAGGTTACGAGATTTGATTTAAAAATACAAACAATACATTTGATTTCGATGCACCACCTGTTTTCGCTATTAATATACATATATGCGTTATTCATAGTTTGAATGTTTCTCGATGCTATATTAAAGCGACTATATTTGGTGCACATATAGGTGTTATTCATTTTTTGGTGCAAAATCCCCATATATGTTTAACTGTTATTAAGCTATATATAAGACACATATTATACTTGATAACATATTTGATGCAAGATCTCGAATACGTAGCAATATTTAGCTATTATAAAAGAAACTTGATATTTTTTATTTATTTTTATTCGCGGTCATGGCATAACCAGTCGCGCTCGTCCGCGTGTTCGGATATATTGTTTATATTAATAAAAAATGTTACACGTACCGTTTAAATTTTAAAAAGATATTATTTATCTTTTAAATTGGGAATGGTATATTCTGACCTTTTTCAAATTTATAAAAAAAACATATTACCCATATCTTTTATAGATAACAAGATATTACCCATATTTTTTAAATTCAAAAAGTATATTATCTATATTTTTATATTAATAAAAGATATTACATATATCTCTTAACTTATTAACAAGATATTATTTATATCTTTTAGCTTTGTTCGACTTTCTTTTATCACGATAAATGTTCACATCCTTCAATACATATCTAGATAGATACTTATTATACATATATATATGCTGGTCCGTACACTCGGATATCTTCTGCCTACGGGCGTACATGTACTTATCGTTCCCAGGCGGAATAAGAGGATTGAGTGAACCTAATAATTCAACTTGTCGTGTAAGAGGGTTGCAAACCCAACGACCACGGATCATGTATCCTTGCTAGACACCTTGCTCACAAGACGTTGTAGTAAGTTTTCAAAACATACCGTGCCTCCCGAGCCGGACGTGTTAAAAGCCACACTATGCACGTCTAGTTAATTATAGACTTAGTATTTTATTCGAAAAGCCTTGCATACCACGCAAACAGATATACATTATCTACGGATTAATAAAAGTTTCAAAGTTACATTAAAAAACATAAACCCTACAGGGGGGGAGGAACTTCATCACGTCCTTCTTTTCTTCAAGAACTTGGGGCAAAGGTTGCTCACAAATGACGAGTCTCGTCACGTTCTTATACATAGCTTATCCTATAAGTTAGTTAAGATACGTCTTATATTATGTGACAATTTGTGGTTATGCAATGTCCATCCGCGTTGGTCCGCACGTTTGGATCAGTTTCTATCTTTTGAATGTGGTTATGGTACACCCATTCGCATTGGTCTACGCGACCGTAATTTTTTGAATACTTGACCAAGTTTAATACTACTAGTCGAGAGTAGCACCATTAAACTTGGGGGGCTACTAGGGTATACTAATACCACTATTTATGTGCACGTCACACAAATATCTTTGGATATATTCCTTTGCCACAGAAGTCCGCCTTCTGCCGGTTTATTCCTTTGCCATGGAAGTATCTCTTCCATTGGCTTATTCCTTCTTCCGCGCGCTTATTCTTTGCCATGGAAGTATCTCTTCCATTGGCTTATTCCTTAGACGCAGAATTATCTCTTCCGTTGGCTTATTCATGCGCCGTGGAAGTATTCTTCCACGTGCTCGTTATCTTCGCCGTGTAAGTGTCTCTTCCACGTGCTTCTTATGTTCTTCGTGGAAGGTTCTCTTCCACGTGCTTATTATCTTCGCCGTGGAAGTATTCTTCCACGTGCTCGTTATCTTCGCCGTGGAAGTATTCATCCACGTGCTCGTTATCTTCGCCGTGGAAGTGTCTATTCCACGTGTTTCTTATCTTCGTCGTGGAAGTATCTCTTCCACGTGTTTCTTATCTTCGTCGTGGAAGTATCTCTTCCACGTGCTTATTATCTTCGTCGTGGAAGTATTTTTCCACGTGCTTGTTATCTTCGCCATGGAAGTATCTCTTACACGTGCTTATTATCTTCGCCCTGGAAGTATTCTTCCACGTGCTTGTTATCTTCGTCGTGGAAGTATTTTTCCACGTGCTCGTTATCTTCGCCGTGGAAGTATTCTTCCACGTGCTTCTTATCTTCGCCGTGGAAGTGTCTATTCCATGCTTCTTATCTTCGCCGTGGAAGTATCTCTTCCACGTGCTTATTATCTTCGCCGTAGAAGTGTCTCTTCCACGTGCTCGTTATCTTCGCTGTGGAAGTGTCTCTTCTACGTGATTTTTATCTTCGCCGTAGAAGTATCTCTTCCACGTGCTTATTATCTTTGCCGTGGAAGTATTCTTCCACGTGCTCGTTATCTTCGCCGTGGAAGTATCTCTTCCACGTGCTTATTATCTTCGCCGTGGAAGTATTCTTCCACGTGTTCGCCGTGGAAGTATTCTTCCACGTGCTTCTTATCTTCGCCATGGTAGTGTCTATTCCATGTGCTTCTTATCTTCGCTGTGGAAGTATCTCTTCCACGTGCTTATTATGTTCGTCGTGGAAGTATCTCTTCCATGTGCTTATTATCTTCGCCGTGGAAGTGTCTATTCCACGTGCTTCTTATCTTCGCCATGGAAGTATCTCTTCCACGTGCTTATTATGTTCTCCGTGGAAGTATCTCTTCTACGTGATTATTATCTTTGCCGTGGAAGTATCTCTTCCACATGCTTATTATCTTCGTTTTGGAAGTATCTCTTCCACGTACTCATTATTTTCGTCGTGGAAGTATCTCTTCCGCGTGCTCATTATTTTCGCCGTGGAAGTACTCTTCTACGGGCTCATTAGCCTTCGTCATGGAAGTACTCCTTCCACTGGCGCATTGCTTTCGCCATGGAAGAATCCTTCCATGAGCGCATTGCTTTCGCCGTAGAAGAATCCTTCCAAGAGCTCATTGCTTTCGCCGTGGAAGAATCCTTCCACGAGCTCATTCTCTTTCATCGTCGAAGAATCCTTCCACGGGTTCATTATTTTGGTCGCGGAAGTAATTCTTCCGCGCACTCGTTACCTTGGTCGCGGAAGTAATTCTTTCACGCACGCATTATCTTTGCCGCGGAAGTACGTCTTTTGTTGGAACATTTCTTTGTTGCGGAAGTACGTCTTCCGCGACGAATTAGTTGCCCCGGCTAAGAGTGTATTTCCAAAACTTATATCGTTTGACCTTATATAGATGGAGCTTTATCAACTACGTTTAATCCAGGAAAAACCGTGACAAATTTTGGGAGTCGTTATCAAATGTCATGGCCATAAGACGGATGTGATATCCGCATCACTTTGCCACAGAAGTGCGAATTCTGTTGGCCTTAAGACGAATGCAATATTCGCATTGTGTTGCATCATCAGTGGGTACAAGAAGTACGCCTTCAAAATATTCACAATGCAACATACGGGTTCCACCTTCATAAAACCTTCTTGTCATCCTCACGTTAGTGATGAACAAGAATTAAACCTTGCCAAAGTGCCATTGTTACCCCGGCTATAGAACATGCTTTCTTCTTACGGGGTCCTTACCGTCTAATCACGGGAAACCAAGCATTCGAGCACAACCACCCATCTTACGTATACGTGTTTTCCCATTTCTTTCGACGTGGATATGCTTACAGGTAGCGGATATGGTGTAAAGTCTAGTAGCCTCGATGACAACCTCGCATACTAGACTGGGGGGACATGATGGCGTATAGTAGCTATGCTCACTATTCGTAATCCCAGCCCATCATCTTTTTGCTAATGGGAGCCCATTACGAGTGGAGCAATATGTTGGGGAAGACCCACGAGGATGTCCTAGCAACAAGCCGCACGCGGTTGTTTAGTAAGCGTGATACATGAATAAGTCTAGTATAACATGATCATGGACCATATCATACTAGACTGGGGGACATGTCGACGTATAGTCTACAGTCGGCCCGGCCCGACAGGCCCGCGGCCCACACATACCTAACTTACCCTTCAAGAAACCCTAGTCCTATAAATACAAGGGTAGGGGTCTCATTCTACAACATGTTTTCTCTAACAACTACACCTCTTATACAACTTATCGTCCCGATACTAACTTGACCGTCGGAGGTGGACCCCGGGTTCCCCGGCCTCGGGTCCACGTCTAACCGGTTTACCTTTGTTTGCAACATTACTCAGGTCCGGGGAGGACGATTAACGGCCTAGGAGAGTCGTCAAACCGGCCTACCCAAACTATGCTCTAACAATTAAAACTATTTTATATAAAACTAATTTAATAAAAAAAATAGTTTTAAAAACTAATTTAAATTTCTAAAAGTAATAAAATATTTCTATTAATTTTTTTTAATATTTTTTTTAAACTTTATAAAAGAAATTTAAGATAACAAATTATTTAAAAATTTAATTTTTGAAGCAAATAATTAAAATAGAAATTAAGGGGGTGTTTGTTTTAGCTTATATAATAGGCTTATAAGCTTTTTAGCTTATATAAGCTTATAAGCCCAAACCAAGTGTTTGGTTAAGCTTATATAAGTGGTCTTATAAGCTTATATATGGGTGTTTTGATAAGCCACAAAAATGTGGCTTTTTTATGAAGGTTTGGGCTTATATAACATATTTATCATTTTACCCTTATGTTAACTTAAGCTTATATAAGCCATGGGCTTATAAGCTTATTAAACATAGGCTTATATAAGCCCATTATATAAGCTAAAACAAACACCCTCTAAAACTGCCAGCGACACAAAGAGGCTATATTAAGTACGAATACTGAGTTTAAACATAAACAGAAAGTAGAGCAAGTGGTAAACACGTTGGTTAGCTATCCGAGAGGTCTAGGGTTCGAGTCCCATGGGGGACATTTTTTGGATTATTATTTTTTTTATCTTTTAAAACAATGAAATGGAAACTAAAGTCACAGTACTAACAGATTTAAGAAACAATCATCCAAACGGTTAAATGTAAACAAATCACTACAAAATAAAATGCAGACAAAGGAAAGCAACTAACACTGATATATTGCAGTTAACAGGATAAAACACAAACTAAACAACACAAAATAAAACCTAGATAAACTAGCAGACCTCCAACAGATAAAGGAAAAATAACCTCAGCAAGTTCAATATCTGAAAGCGCTTTATGCTAAAATCAGTAGTAACTAGACTCGAACTAACGTGAGACTTCAAAATCAAACTAAGCAGATGAAAATGAGCAAATATTCGAATTCAACTAAATCATAAAAACTGTAAACCTAGGCAGCTTAAAAGAACTACTCAAATCAGCCGCATAAAGTAAAAATCATATAACCTTAAACAATTCAACTAAATAACATAAACATAAAAAAAACATAAAAATGACTGGAATTAAACCTGGTGGAGAAAACTGTTGGGAAGTAGACGAGGTGCTGAGCTGTCTAAAACACTAGATCGAAACCACCACCATATCATCTAACACCATCAACAACTTACCAATCTCGAACCACGAATCAAACAAACCAAAAAATTTTTATAAATCAAACCAGTAGGGTTTCACTTTTCATCCAAATCTTACTTTATTTTCTAATTTTGCAAGTATTTAAAAAATAAACAATAACTAGGCAGTAAAGAGAATTTTATAAGACGAAATAAATTTTTTCATTAATTAAAAATAGATATTACAACTTTATAAAAGAAAAATTACATTAATCCTATTTCTAATAAAAACAGTAAAAATAAAGAAAAAATGGAATAATTAAAAATTACAATATTTGGGGTTTTTATAGGCAAACCCCAAAACCTTGTTGAGGAAGTTTATTGATGATGATCTCGAATCTTGGCCATTGAATCTTCCATTCTTTCTTCTCTCTTGATCAAACGGTGGATAATAAGCCCTCATCACGCGGATCGCCAAGGTGGCAGGAGGGTGTGTTTGTTGTGTTTGTTTTGAGATGAGGTGGCTTGATTCTATTGGAAGATTGATGATTGGTGAGGTGTTACAACCAATCAGATTAAGGGAGAGGGCCACTTAACCTCAACAGCTTCCATCTCCTTGCTCCACTTTTCTTGGTGATTTATTTAGGGAGCGTGGATTGCACTTGCTATTAAATAGAAAAGCCCCAAATTTATAACTTGATCTAGGGTTAAAAAGGGGTGCTGCGTTTTTTGTTGAGAGACAAAAGGGGAAGTGGAGTAACATAGGTTTTATCGAAATGTGAATGTGGTGTGGGTAAAAACAAAGCGTGTGTGTGAGTTTGTGTGTAAATGGTTTATGAAAGTTTGACCAAGAAATAAGTGAATTTGTTTCACTTTAACCGTCCATGGTTAGCTTATGGGCTTGGGCTTATGTTTCCTTCCACATTATTACTTTGGAAGTTTGGGCTTGGGCACATTCTCATTATATCCGTCCATTGTTAGCATTGCCAAATGGGCTTTGAAATTGGGCTTGGATATAAAAAGATAGTAGACTTCATCCTCTATTGGGCTTTCAGGCCCAATAAGCAAATGTGGGACCCAAAAGGCCCAATTAACTCCAATAAGATTAAATCCACTAAAAAACGAGCTCGATTTCGGCTTCCTTGTTCTTTCCTTTAAACCCGTGTCGATTTTGCCGGTTTTCGTGATCTTCGGTACACTTTTGGTTCTTTGACTTTGACTTTGTTTCTTTCTTTGATTTTTCTTCAACAATTGACCGTGAAGTCCCGTGTTTTCTTTCCTTCTAATCTTTTGTACCTATTTCACACAAAACCACGCGTAATTCCAACTTTTACGATATTAAACACATGATTAGGTCTTGTTTTTCATTGATTTTAGTGGCAAAAGGATAAGTGTTTACACACTTATTAAATACCCTACACTTGACCATTGCAATTACCACATGCAATGAATAATTTTAAAGCATAAAGTTACATTTTTCTCATAATTAACCCATCTTGGCCTCTATTAAGATATACTATTACTACTACGATAAAAAGAAACAAAAACTTTAAAGGAAACAAAACTTATAACAAGTTATTAACTTGGAAATTATTGGTGTGATGAATATTAATCACCCTCATGTTTCACGTTCCCCATACCAAGCTTAAAAACAAGATCATTGTTTACCATAAGTTCTCAAGTTAAAACCACTTATATAAGACAATTGTGTAATACTCTTTCTTCAATTCCTAAATTGTATCTCTAGATTTTAAAGATTGTCATTCACCTGTAGGCTCATATGACTTATTTGATAATTATTAGTCCAAAAATGAAGGCAAAACGGTGCAAACCCGACACTCAGAACCTAACCTTGTCCTCAAAAACGTTGTCACTAAAGTAAGCCCACATCAAGGATAATTTAACACGATTTGGGGAATAAATTTTCGGATCCGAAATTTGGCCAATAGTACTACTTATTATTTATTCCTCCAAAGTCATGTTGACTTTATGTGGAGTATAGCAAATTCACATCATATACCCTTAGGCTCTTTAAGATGTAAAAATGCTCCTCATCTATTGTCCACACCCTAAGGCTCCTTGAACGATAAACAAGGGAATTGATTTTTTTGATCAATTTTTATTCAACACTTACCATGCCATACACCCTAAGGCTCTAATGACAAGGTTCGTGCTACATGCCCCACATCGTAAGGCTCCTTGAGGTCATGTTTTAATCTTATACTTTCTTATTTATGATATATATATTAGGCCAAATTCTGCGGTCCCATGGTCTGAATACCTCCTACTTAGTGGTTATGAGCCACCTTAGTCGGAAGTCCACAATGCTGGCACTCTCAATGTGTTCATGCTTTAATTACAAGGAGATAAAAGATTTGGCTAAGAGCTAAGATATCAAATCTATACCACAAAAATCCTCATTTATTAAGCAATTAAATATACAAGCGGGAAGAAAGAGCCACAAAAACTCATATAAGCAAGAATTAACCCTTAAACTTATTATCAACTCTATCATCTCTCGTTCTCCACAATTTAAAATCTCAAGGAATGAGACTCGTGGATGCTTATCCTAATAAACCAATTAAGGTCCATATGGTTAAGGATACTAGCTAGAGTAAACTTGGATAAGTAAACTCCGGTTGAGTCAAAATATTCACGACGGGCCTAATATATCAAAGATACCTAAACTTGTTAAAACCATTTTATTCATTTATGTATTTTTGACTTTATTCTTGAAATGGAATTTATTCATACGATGCGATGACAAAAGGAAAGAAAATATAAGAAAATACTACTAGGCCAAAATAGATCAAATATTTTGAAAAACGTTGAAAAATTAAATTTTCTGGTTAAATGAGGTCAAATTCATGGAAAAGCCTACTAAAATTCGATAGAAGTCCCCCTACACTTAATATAAACATTGTCCTCAATGTTTAAGCATGTGGGAGAATAAACTCCCCTACACTTAGGACATTGAGTACGCTGTTTAAATCGAGCTAAGGAAGAGACAACTAAAGTGATTACATTTGTTCATCTTATTTATATACATGTATGAATCACAATAGTTTTGATAGAACCGGGTACATGGGAACACGGGTCGCGTCAAAAACACCAAAAGTGGATCATTAAGGCACACGTCCCTGCACAACATCACAAAACAAACAACCAACTTGGCTCCCCCTACACTTATTGGTGGAAATGGGTGAAGGTGAAAAAGGGTGGAAAGGATGATGGAAAAGGTAAAAATCTAACATAGTTATACGATGCTTGATTTATTTATCACGAGTCTCTATCTCGACTCGATTTCCCGAATTAAATCAAGGGAAACGTGGAGAGGGATGGAATCATCTCATGAAAGATGTCCTCTCTAAAGTACAAAATAACCCGTTGGCCATTCACCTTAAAGTTGGGTCCATTTGGTTGGGATAACTCAATGGTGCCATAAGGGAAGATTTGGGCCACGGTGAATGGACCGGACCAACGGCTCTTAAGTTACCCGAAAAGATTTTCAACCGAGAGTTAAAGAGTAAAACTTGATCACCAACGTGGAACTCTCGGTTCTTAATCTTGGAATCATAAATGAGCTTAGTCTTCTCCTTGTAGATTAATGAATTTTCATAAGCCTCATTCCTAAGTTCATTATTGGGTTAGATTTTCCTAAGATCACCGGCTTTGTTTATGTCAAAATTAGCCCATTTCAAGGCCCAATAAGACTTATGCTCCAACTCAATGGGGAGGTGGCATGCCTTTCCGTACACAAGGTGATAAGGAGTACAACCTATAGGTGTCTTATAAGAGATACGGAAAGCCCACAAAGCATCATCTAATTTATCGGCCCATGAGGCACGATGCTCTCCCACGGTACGCTCTAAGATTCGCTTAAGTCCACAGTTGGAAACCTCGGCTTGACCATTAGTTTGTGGATGATACGCGGTGGAAAGTTGGTGATTGACACCATACTTAGCCATGACTCGTGCGAATTGATCATTGCAAAAATGAGTCTCGTGATCAATAATAATAGCACGACGCACACCGAATCGAGCAAACAATTGTTTCAAGAAGTTAACAACCACCCTAGCATCGTTAGTAGGTAAAGCCTTTGCTTCAACCCATTTTGATACGTAGTCAACGACTACGAGGATGTACTTGTTCCCTTTGGATGATGGAAATGGCCCCATAAAGTCGATACCCCATATGTCAAAGATTTCACATTCTTGTATGAAATTTTGAGGCATCTCATCTTTATGTGTGATCCTGCCTTGTCGTTGGCAAGCATCATAATGCTTAACCATTTCATGAGCGTCATGATAAATGGTAGGCCAATAGAATCCGGAGTCGAAAACTTTCTTAGCGGTGTAGTTAGGACCAAAGTGACCACCGGTAGGTCCTTTGTGGCAAGCTTCAAGGATTCGTAAAGCCGCCCGCCCATCAACACATCTACGAATGATTAAGTCCGCACACTGCTTGAAAAGATAAGGGTCGTCCCAATAGTACGTTTTTACGTCTTTAAAGAATTTTTTCTTTTGTTGAGAAGTTAACCGTTCGCTAAGAACACCACCCGCCAAATAGTTTACAATGTCCGCAAACCATGGAGTATCATCAAGATTGGAATTAATAGACATTAAGGTCTCAAGGGGAAAAGATTCATTAATCTCTTGATTTGGAAGTTCCCCTTGATAAGGATCCTCGAGTCTACTAAGATGATCCGCGGCTAGGTTTGCCGCTCCCTTTTTATCACGAATTTGGATTTTAAATTCTTGTAGGAGCAAAACCCAACGAAGGAGTCTCAGTTTAGCATCTTTCTTGGTCAAAAAGTATTTCAAGGCGGAATGGTCGGTGTAAACGATGGTGGTGGAAAGCACAAGATAGGGGCGGAATTTCTCAATAGCATACACTACAGCTAAAAGCTCTTTTTCGATAGTGGTATTATGAAATTGAGCCCTCGTCTTTGTCTTACTAGCATAATGAATGGGTTAGAAATGTTTATTAACTCGTTGACCTAAAACCGCTCCTACCGCGAAATCACTAGCATCGCACAAGAGCTCGAAAGGTAACTCCCAATTTGGAGAGACTAAGACCGGTGCCTTAGTTAATTTACCTTTAAGAAGTTCGAAAGAGTCGAGACAATCTTGATAAAAGATGAAAGGAGCATCTTTCTCTAAGAGATGAGTCATTGGACGAGCTATTTTAGAGAAATCTTGGATAAACGTCGATAAAATCCCGCATGGCCTAAAAAACTTCTAACTCCTTTGACGGTGGTAGGTGGAGGTAACTTAGCAATGACGTCAACTTTAGCACGGTCGACTTCGATACCGGCTTTGGAAATTTTATGACCGAGGACGATGCCTTATTTTACCATGAAATGGCATTTTTCCCAATTAAGAACGAGACGAGTGTCTTCACACCGTTTAAGCATACGTTCTAGATTGGCAAGGCAAGAAGAGAAAGAATCACCATAGACCGAGAAATCGTCCATAAAGACTTCCATAGTTTCTTCAACCATGTCATGAAATATTGCATAAGCCGAAAGGCATTCGTTTGTTAGCAAATGTTCCATAAGGACAAGTTAATGTGGTTTTATCTTGGTCTTTTGGATCGATAGGGATTTGAAAATATCCGGAAAAACCATCTAAGAAGCAATAGCAATCATTACCCGCTAAACGCTCGATCATTTGATCCATGAAAGGAAGAGGAAAATGATCCTTAAGAGTGGCATCATTGAGCTTACGATAGTCTATGCAAACTCGCCAACCCATTACGAGTCGAGTAGGAATTAACTCGTTGTTTTCTTTGGGAACAACGGTTATTCCGCCTTTCTTAGGCACACAATGGACGGGACTAACCCATGGCGAATCCGAAATAGGGTAAATCATTCCGGCATCAAGAAGTTTGATAACTTCTTTCTTAATGACTTCATGAATTTTTGGATTAAACCTTCTTTGGTTTTGGATTGCGGGTTTAAAGTCATCTTCCATGAGAATTTTATGAGTGCAAAATTTAGGATCAATACCGTGGATGTCGGAGATATTCCAAGCAATTGCTTTCTTATAATTCTTAAGCACTTGGATAAGTGGAGATTTTTCATCTTCTTTTAAGTCCTTAGCAATTATGACGGGTAACTTATCATTCTCTTCTAAGAAAACATATTCTAAATGAGACGATAAATCCTTAAGCTCTAAATCCGGTGGATTTTCTGTGGAAGGCTTAGTTAAATTTGTTTCATCATTTGTAACTTCCTTAGGAGTAGGTGGAGAAATATGGTCCTCATTGAGAAGTCTCTCAATGGTACGAATGTCTTCTTCCCAATCGGAGGGAGAATCGTCATATTTTAAATCCACATCCCCTAAACTTGCTTCAAATTCTTGTAAAAGAAAGTCACTTTCTCCAAATGGAGTCAATGAAGGAGTAATAGAAGCTACGGTCTCAACATGAGGTAAATGAGAAATCCCGCTCTTACAAGCCTCGTGAAAATGTTCTTCACATGCTTCGTCGAGCACATCTTCACGGATTCGGGCTCATCAGGAAGTTGGGAAAGTTTACCCATGTTAAAGACGATTTTATCATCCCCGACCCTCATGATAAGCTCACCCGCGGCTACATGAATCAATGTACGCCCGGTTCTCAAGAAGGATCGTCCCACAATTAAGGGAACACGGGGATCTATCTCATAGTCGACTACAATGAAATCTGCGGGAAAAGTAAACTTGTCGACTCCTACAAAAACATCCTCGGCTATCCCCACCGGATAAGCAACCATACGGTTAGCTAATTCCAAGGTCATACGAGTGTGGACTAGCTCGGGTAAATATAATTGTTTCCACACGGACAATCGCATAAGATTGATACTCGCTCCGAGATTCGCCAAGGCCATACAATTCTCAACCAGTAATTTTATCAAAAGAACCGCGAAACAATTCTCATTCAATTGGGTATTGGAAATATCGAGCAACTTTTATTTATCATTTAAAAGGTCCTTAAACATCTTAGCATACTTAGGCATGTGAGCGAGAGCCTCGGCAAAGGTGATATTAAAATTTAATTGTTTGAACATTTTTAGGAAGTTCGAAACATGAATATCATCCTTATTCTTCAACTTCTCTTTCCTCAACCTTGAGGGATAAGGTATATTGGGTTGAGATGAAGGATTTGGAGTGGATTGCTCACTCACATCCTTGGGTAGAGGAGGGGTAGAAATGGAAGGTGAAGGAACCGGTTTGGGAACCGAAGGTGTGGTATAAGATTTAGGTAAAGGTGGAACATAAGATGTAGACGAAGACATAACGGGTGGTATGTCACAAGTAGAAGGTGAAGGAGGGTGTGTAGAAGAAGAAGGAATCTCGGGTCCTTGTTTAGGTGTGGTATAAGAAGGTTCTACGGTGGTTTTACTGCTCCTAGTAGTGATGGCATTAACGTTAGCCCTAGGATTGGTCACGGTGTTAGAAGGGATGGCACCTTGGGGACGAAGGGTTTGAATCATTTGCAAAAATTTCTTATCGGTCGATTCTTGCATCTCTCTCATAATTCGCTCATGTTCGGTTAATTTTTGTAGAACCAAGTCCATTTGAGGATTATGCATGTTCATTTGATTATACCCTTGATTAGGAAAAACTTGATTAGGAAAACCTTGGTTTTGATATTGATTATAACCTTGATTAAATCCTTGATTTTGAAAACATTAGTTATTAAATCCTTAATTTCGATTATTAAAACCTTGGTTTTGCCCTTGAAAATTCCCTTGATTTTGTTTAAAACCCCTTGTATTTTAATTCCATTGAAAATTACCCCTTTGAGGACCTTGGTTCCTGTTTTGGGCGGGTGGGGGTGGTCTTTGTGGAGCTACAAAACCCGGGGGAGCTAAATAGTTATTAGACTTATAAGACAAATGGTTAACATCAACATTTGGTTTGAAATGAACCCGCTCATTTTCATTGTTGTTATAAGCATAAACTTCTTGTTTTTTATTGTAAACCTTGTCACAATTATAGTACGAATGTGGTCCACCACAAGTCTCACACGTTTCACAAATTTATTTTAAGGCATTTACTTGCACATTGATGGCTTTGGTATTGTTAGCGGTTTGTAGAGCAATTGTTTCAACAAGCGAAGTAAGCTTATCAATTCTCTTGTCGCTCTCACTAGTACTAGCACTTGCCATACTAGCCCTAACACTCTTGGTTTGTACTTTTGCCTTGTTTTCAATTATTGCCCAAGCCTCGTTCATGGAGTTCACAAGAATATTACCCCCCGCGGCACTATTAAGTGAGTCTTGATTATTAAGAGTTAAACCATTGTAAAACGTATTGATTTGATGCACTTTTTTAAAACCATGTTGTGGACATTTTCGTAAAAGCTTCTTTAAACGATCCCAAGACTCACTAAACGTTTCCCCATATTGTTGTTCAAAGTTAATGATGTCATTCATTAAAGAGGTGGTCTGTGATGGTGGGAAAAAGTAGTTAATGAACTTGGTCTCTAAATCAATCCATGTGGTGATACTTTGGGGTGGTTCCTTATCAAGCCAAACCCGAGCTTGTCCCTCGAGGTAAAAAGGAAAGAGTTGTAAACGAATGGCCTCTTGTGGCACCCCATTGTATTTGACGGTGTTTTCCAATTGTATGAAACGTTTTATATGAGCGTGTGGGTCATCATTAGTACGACCTAAAAATGGTGTAGCGGAAACCATTTGAATAAAACCTGTTTTTAGTTCAAATTTATTCGCTCCAATATCCGAAACCACAATCGCGTCATCATTTCCTTCAACGTGAGATTTTAGAATCTCAATCATTGGTCGATTATACGTTTCCATCGTGTTGTTCAAAGCTCGATTCTCGGGATCGGCTTGATTGACGGTCTTTTTGTTCTTCTTTTTGGAAGAATTAGAAGTATTTGGTACATCACTCGGTATGTGTGCACGCGCGCGAGTGCGCATACAACTAAACACTAGGAATCAGGTAGGAGACCTCGGTCGATTTTTAGAGGAAAGGGATTATCCCTCTCGAGGTTCAATATTAAAAAGCTACAAAAATATATACGTAATACTACATGAGTTGGCAAACCAATAATCGGTCGTCCCTCTCAATATACGAACAAGCAAGCGGAGAAACGAGGTGGTACAAAGCACTTAAAAACCCTTTTCCATAGACGGCCTTTGATAGCGCGTCGCCTTATACCCACCTTATAGTTTGTATAAATCGAGTTCAAACGTTTTATTAGTATTTATCAATTTTGCCTTGATTTTTTGTTTTGGATTCGTATACAATAGCTAGGTGATGAAATCCCAACTAAGGTCTTATTTGAAATTAGGTAAATTAATTGTTCTACGTAATACAATATAGTAAAAGAAAAATATATATTCACAATAAAAAACGAAAGAAATCGAAATAAGAAAAATAACAATAATACGTAATATTTTTGGTGTAATACTTTAGGAAAAGTATTACTTTTGGATTTTTTTAATTTTTTTTATGCAAATCTTAGGAAAGAGTTTGCTTTTATTGATTTTTAATTTTTTTGTATTTTAAGTTTTGGATTTTTTTTATGTTTTTTATCTTTTAACAAGAAAATAACGTTCAAAATTGAACGGATCCCAAAATCCAAAGCTTCTCACGAAAAATCGTCAATCGTAACGAGCGAAGCGGCAGCGGCGCCAATTTAATGTACGATTTTGTGCAAATTCTTTTTATATCTATTTTTTCGTTCCTCGACTCACTCCAATTGATATCCAATTTATACGTAAGATTAATTGTTCTTGGTAAATTAAACTTTGCTTAGTATTAAAAACTAAAAACTATTTAAAATTATAGACTAAAACTTAACTATTAGACTATTTAAAATAAAACTATTTAAACAACTTTAAAAACTATTTTAAATTTAAACAAAACTTAAATCTATTTAAAAAGAAATTACTATTATACTACTTAACCTATTTAAAAAGAAAATACTTTTAAACTATTTAAATATTAATTAAACAATTAAACTAACTTAAAACTATTTTTAAATCTAATTAAATCTATTTAACAAAAACTTTTTATCTAAACAAACTTTATTAAAACTATTTTATATAAAACTAATTTAATAAAAAAAAATTTAAAAACTAATTTAAATTTGTAAAAGTAATAAAATATTTTTATTATTTTATTTTATATTATTTTAATTTTAATTTTTTTTTAACTTTATAAAAGAAATTTAAGGAAACAAATTATTTAAAAATTTAATTAATGAAAACAAAGAATTAAAATAGAAATTAAAACTGCCAGCGAAACAAAGAGGCTATATTAAGTACGAATACTGAGTTCAAAACATAAACAGAAAGTTAGAGCAAATGGTAAACACGTTGGTTAGCTATCCGGGAGGTCTAGGGTTCGAGTCCCATGGGGGACAATTTTTGGATTATTATTATTTTTTTTATCTTTTAAAACAATGAAATGGAAACTAAAGTCACAGTACTGACAGATTTAAGAAACAATAATCCAAACGATTAAATGTAAACTAATCACTACAAAATAAAATGCAGACAAAGGAAAGCAACTAACACTGATATATTGCAGTTAATAGGATAAAACACAAACTAAACAACACAAAATAAAACCTAGATAAACTAGCAAACGTCCAACAGATAAAGGAAAAATAACCACAGCAAGTTCAATATCTAAAAGCGCTTTATACTAAAATCAGTAGTAACTAGACTCGAACTAACGTGAGACTTCAAAATCAAACTAAGCATATGAAAATGAGCAAATATTCGAATTCAACTAAATCATAAAAACAGTAAACCTAGGCAGCTTAAAAGAACTACTCAAATCAGCAGCATAAAGTAAAAATCATATAACCTTAAACAATTCAACTAAATAACATAAACATAAAAAAAAACATAAAAATGACTGGAATTCAACCTGGTGGAGAAAACCGTTGGGAAGTAGACGAGGCGCTGAGCCGTCTAAAACACTAGATCGAAACCACCACCATATCATCTAACACCATCAACAGCTTACCAATCTCGAACCACGAATCAAACGAACCGAAACAATTTTATAAATCAAACAAGTAGGGTTTGATTTTCATCCAAATCTTACTTTATTTTCTAATTTTGCAAGTATTTAAAAAATAAACAATAACTAGGCAGTAAAGACAATTTTATAAGACGAAATAAATTTTTTCATTAATTCAAAATAGATATTACAACTTTATAAAAGAAAAATTACATTAATCCTATTTCTAATAAAAACAGTAAAAATAAAGAAAAATTAGAATAATTAAAAATTACAATATTGGGGGTTTTCATAGGCAAACCCCAAAACCTTGTTGAGGAAGTTTGTTGATGATGATCTCGAATCTTGGTCGTTGAATCTTCCATTCTTTCTTCTCTCTTGATCAAACGGTGGATAATAAGCCCTCATCACGCGAATCGCCAAGGTGGTAGGAGGGTGTGTTTGTTGTGTATGTTTTGAGCTAAGGTGGCTTGATTCTTTTGGAAGATTGATGATTGGTGAGGTGTTACAACCAATCGGATTAAGGGAGAGGGCCACGTAACCTCAACAACTTCCATCTCCTTGCTCCACTTTTCTTGGTGATTTATTTAGGGAGCGTGGATTGCACTTGCAATTAAATAGAAAAGCCCCAAATTTATAACTTGATCTAGGGTTAAAAAGGGGTGCTGCGTTTGTCTTGTTGAGAGAGAAAAGGGGAAGTCGAGTAACATAGGTTTTATCGAAATGTGAATGTGGTGTGGGTAAAAACAAAACCTGTGTGTGAGTTTGTGTGTAAATGGTTTATGAAAGTTTGACCAAGAAATAAGTGAATTTGTTTCACTTTAACTGTCCATGGTTAGCTTATGGGCTTGGGCTTATTTTTCCTTCCACATTATTACTTTGGCAGTTTGGGCTTGGGCCCATTCTCATCATATCCGTCCATTGTTAGCATTGCCAAATGGGCTTTGAAATTGTGCTTGGATATAAAAAGATAGTAGACTCCATCCTCTATTGGGCTTTCAGGCACAATAAGCAAATATGGGACCCACAAGGTCCAATTAACTCCAATAATATTAAATCCACTAAAAAATGATCTCGATTTCGGCTTCCTTGTTCTTTCCTTTAAACCCTTGTCGATTTTGCTGGTTTTCGTGATCTTCGGTACACTTTTGGTTCTTTGACTTTGACTTTGTTTCTTTCTTTGATTTTTCTTCAACAATTGACCGTGAAATCCCGTGTTTTCTTTCCTTTTGATCTTTTGTACCTATTTCACACAAAACCACGCGTAATTCTGACTTTTACGATATTAAACACATGATTAGGTCTTGTTTTTCATTGATTTTAGTGGCAAAAGGATAAGTGTTTACACAATTATTAGTCCTAAACTATAACTTTGGTGTCAAAAGTATTTTATAAAAGCAACGCAACTTCTCTGCAAGGCTCCAGTAAGATTATTTTTTTTTATGCTTTGTTATTATAGATGTATGATGTAGGTTTTTCGTACACGTTTTAGGAAAAACGCGTATGAGTGGCAAGTATTAAGTTGCACGCTTTAGGAAAAACGCGAAACCGAATAAATTCCAAGTTCGTTCTCGAAGGAGGTGTGTATTATGTGTGCCAATTAATAAAATAACAATGTTTGGATTAGTGACGTTTTTGGTTTTGAGAGAGAAAAATAAAAGACGAGCTACGACTACGTTTAAACTACGACGTTGACGTAAAACGCGAACGTAAATACGTAAAACGTGACGAAATTAAAAATTAAACCTAAAAATTAATTAAGTGATTAAACTAAGCCTTAAATAATATAAATAAGAATAAAAATCCAACAAATATATTTTAAAACCTTTTATTAATTAAATATTCAATTTTTAATGCTAATTAAAGCCCAAAAATTAAATATAATTAACAAAATGCCCAAAATATTAATTTATTGAACTAATAAGTCACTTATATTATTTAATGACTAAAAACTATTTTTCTTAAATTTTAAAAACTATTTTTCTATTTTTTAATCACTAAAAACTATTTTTAAATTAAAATAATCATAAAAAAAATAATAAAATAATGACAAAATTAATCTAACAATTTTAAAAATCTTAAATTACCCTAATGAACAGTAGAAAATTGAAAAAGTTTGAAAAAAGTAAAATTTTCCACTAAAAGACAAAACTATTTAATATTTAAACCCTAATTAACTTAAATTAATTATAAAAAATAATTAAAAAGATGAACAGTAACTAATTTTAAAACCAAAAAATCTTAAATTAATTATCTAAGTCTAAGAAAATTTTTAAAAGTGAAAAATAATAATTTTTAGCACTAAAAGACAAAAACAGATTAATTAAAAAGTAATTAAAATAGCACTTAAATCTAAAAAATAGCAAATGAACAGTAACCTAAAATTAAATTATACTAAAAAATCAGAAATTAAATAAGAAAAATATTGGAAAAAGAATTAAACCCTAATTCCTAATTTAGGTCACAAAAGACAAAAATATTAGTTTCTGAAAGTGACACTTGGTCACTTTCTGTCCTTTTGTGCAAGCAGTGGAAACAAAGACACTATCAGGGGTAAGTGTGTTCCCACTGCTAGTGTAAAATAAGCAGACAAAAATTGAAAAGCTTAGGGAAGCTTTTCTTGAGCTTGTTCTTGGGCAATGAGGCACCCCCACAACCAGTTGGGTTGTGGGGAGTCAATAAAACAAGAAATTAAACAAGTAACAGCTCAAAAATCACAACACAAGGGCAAATTAAGTGACTGTAAAAGCTATGTTGAGTTACTGATGAACAGTACTGTCAAAAATGGTACAAAAACGGATTTTAATGTGCCACAATTATCACATAAGCATACCAAATCACTTGAAAGCTATCTAAAACCCTAGCTAGACCTAACCTCTAACATTGAGTGAGCTTACAAAGTCTAAAAGGCACAAAAACAGTCAAAAACAAGACTTGACTGATTTGCTAGTTAATACTCATTTGGGCATGCAATTTCATCAAAAACTTAACCAAACTAGAAGCAAATACTCAAAACCAACCTAATACTACCTCATGAGTATGTTTAGTCTGTTTTTAGGCTAAATATTAATCAAACATTCACCCAAAAAAAACAGATCCAAACACCCCCTTAAAATCAGTAACTAGAAATCAAAAGAGAAAACTAGTTCAAATCACTACCAAATTACTTTAGCTATCTAAACATGCAAACTGAACATCTTAAAGCATAAATAAGCAAACACATTAACACAAAAAACAGATTACACCCAAGATCACACAAGCAGTTCATACATAGTTTTCACATAACCTATCCTCTATTTAACTAGAATTGAAACAAGGGAGTTCAAGCAAGACCTTTGCTGATTCCACCAACCTGAAACTTTTCTAGATGAGTGAGGGGAGCTTATGAGTGTGTGTAGAGAGTGCTTGTTGGAGGAATCCAATTTGGACCCCAAGCATAAAATATCTTCTATGAAAATGAAATGTATGAATTAATAAGGGGCTCCTTGTTTACTCCTTGCTTCCTGCACAAACACAACCAACCAGGAGTTGATTCAAGTAGCAATAGACCACAAGCTTTAAGCTTGTGGCTGTTGCTACAGTAAGGGAATGTAAAAAAAAAAAAAAACAAGATTTTTCTTAAAAATCTTTGAAACTGAAATTCTTTTGAAACCAACCAAACAACATAAGCTTAAAATCAGTCAACAAAGATCCACTTTCACTTCACTTTGTTGACTGACTTTCTAAAAAAAACTCTTTTTAAAAAAAAGGAAAACTTGAAACCGATTTGAAGTGGACTTAAAAACCAAGAACTTGGAATTTTCACAAACTAACTTGAATCAACAACTCTTAACTAAAGAAACAGTAAAGGTGGAACTCAGATATGCAAAGTTTTTACAAATACTCTAAATATTCATTAATATAAAAATTTTTACAAAATCTGGAACAAGAGAATTACATTGCTAGGCTATTGCTATTTATACTAATTCATAGATGATTCTAGATACAAAGACAGAAAATGAAAACCCTAGCTGCTTAAAATCCGAAAATGCCCCTTTGGTCTTGGTCAAATGTGGCTTCACGTGATGATGTTGAGTATACAGCTGTCTTCAAATGATCTTGGTCCTTAAAATGATCTTGGAGAGGAAGAAAAGTGATTGGAGCCGTTGGATGGCTGAAAGATTCGTCTTTTACTATTTTTGGAGGAGCAGGGGACCTTGGTTGGGGGACCAGGGGTGAAGGAGTGGTTAAAAAGTTGAGTGGGTTTTGATGTTGACAGGGTGAATTACCCATCTGGAAATTAGCAACAAAAATCCCTTTGTTTTGAGGAAGTTCAAACCTGGAAGTGATTAGGGTTTATGGTGGGATTAAGGTTGATGGTGGGTAAACAGTGGGTGTTTCCCACGTTTTTAAAATTTAAAAAGTGGATTAGTTGGTTGTTAAGACCGGTTATTGACTTGGGCTAGTGGGTATGGGCTTGGTCGGGTAAGTTTGGATCCGGGTTTGTAAATTGGGTGGGTCTGGTGACGTGTAAGGCTAGGATAGGTTGTGGGAGTTTGAGTGTTTAACATTTTTGGCCCCCCAAGGTTCTGAACTCCTTCAGTTTGTAATAAATAGCATAAATCTCACTTTCCTTTGTAAAAACTTTGTACCACTTGTCAAATATGGCACATAGTGTTACCAAACTTTGCATAAGGACCATTTTTGCAATTTAAGTTATCTTCAAGGACTTATCATGAATAGTCTTCAAACTTTAAGGATGTAACTTGTACAAATGAATAGTGGAGGGTCATTTGTGACAAGTCTTCAATAGTTGAGGGACCATTCTTGCCAATTCTTCAATCTTCAAGGGCAATTTTTGGAAAATCATGATTCGGGTCCGGTTCTTTGTGCGGCTTCGTTTCCCGTGTTCGTTTTTGCTTGATTCCTTTGATCTTTTGGTGAATTCACGATATCCATACCTAAAATACACAATGAACAAACATAGGCACATATATGGGTATTTTGACGATATTTAAGCGTTTTAAGCCCAATTTGGACGATGAGACTATGTATAAATACAGTCTCATCACTCCCCCATATTAAACCATTGCCGTGTCCCCACGCAATGCTAGAATTAAGTATCATAGCACTTCCAAAATTCATTTTATGATGACATTTATTCAAGACATAAATTTAAATAAACTACTACACGTGTTTTAGACATAATGTATTGTTTTCATCACAAGAATGTGACTTTTGGGATCATAGAACAAGAACACGTGAATGCTTCGTTAGAAATAATTTCGTCGTCCTCGATTTTCACCCAATCCCATGCTAAGCGTGTAACGAGATCATTGTTATTATAAGTTAGCAACACGAACACATCTCATGAGTGTTAATTACACACCTAAACTCCCTTATTCCTAATTGGTATCTCTTATATTTTATTTTGTCTTAATGATCACGAGGATACATTATCGACTTATGCGTGAATAGAGATTAGGTCTAAAAATAGAGTTTTAACGGTGTAACCAAAATCATCAAATCAATAATTCATCCCAATAGACAACGATGTCAAAACATTAAGTCAACAAGAAGGATCGATAAACACGGTTTTATAACGGTTTTGAACATGAGACTTATTACAAAGACTTTTATACGCCCCCTAACGGAAGGGCCTTATTATCTTTGGTTTACCTCCATCTTTTATTCAACTTCGCCATGAAGCTTTTATTATGACTTCGGTCTTGCCTTGCCTTTTATTATCCGCCTCATCGGTGGTTTTATTAGCCAAAGACGTATATCCTCACGCTAAGGCGAATTTTGGATCTTTAAAGCTTCGAAGATTAAGGCTTGATTCACTTTCAATTTGGGCATAGATTTTTCGGCCTTGTGAGCTTCAAATTTTTGCTTAATTTAGGTGAGCACTTGAAATCTTATTATTAGGTGAAGCTTTCGATTATTCGGGTGCCAATACTTCAAAACCGTGACGCTGGCGATACCTTAATGTTTTCCCAATTTAATTACATGGAAGCTACCAAAACAAATTAGAAACCCAACAATAGTGACTAAACCGCCAAATCAATATTTATTAACAATTATTTATGCAAAAGCGTTGGGAGAATAAGCTAATAATTACTACACATAAGATCGTGACGATTACGAGACTTATAAATAACTCTATCATTTCTCGTCCTCATTTAAGAGACTTAGCCTAAAAAGTTAAGGAATCGAAGCTAAGTGCTCAACACGCACGGTCGAGTCAAAAATTACTCTCGTTCTCACCATCAGAAAACCTACATTCGTGTCTTAAACACTAATGAAAAATACGAAAAATTTTAAAATTTGGCCATTTTTAGCCTTATTTGCAACAAAACGATAACAAAAAGATGAATTTGGATTGCGTGTTGACGTAAGCAAGGTGAAGTATCTACTCACGCCCCCATACTAAAACTAAACATTGTCCTCAATGTTTCGAGTCTAAGGGTGTAAACACCCCCATACTAGAGACGAAGTCGAATGCTTAATCTCGAGCATGGAAAGGGTAAAACAAATAACCTAAAAGTCGTTTATGAATTATGCTATTAAGATAAAAGTTAGAACATAAAAGGATATCATCGGATATCGGAATCTCCAAAGGCAACGATCGAAGCTCGAGTGCTACGTAAAACGAACACGAGAGGCTTCAATGATGTCGATGAACCTAATGAATCACAATCACAAACAACCACGAAACAAAGGTTGGAAGACCACAAGTCCCCTCGTTACATTAACTAAGAAAACAATAATATGTACAAGGATAAGCATGAGAATCCCCCACGAGGCACCTTGTTTTTGATAACCGAGTCAAAAGCTCGACTCGGATCCCCATAAATGTGATCATTTAGGGATAATCTTGGTATGGTCATTTTTGGTGGGGCTTACATGATAAACAAGGCCCAAAAGTACATGGAGTACTTTAAAAACCCGATAAACGTATACCGGGGTCAAAGATAGCGTCTTCGTTTTCGGATGAAAGACGAAACAACGCTACTCCAACGCAAACCCCAATGGGGTAGAAGAAAAGAGATAAGAAGTAGAAAGGTGGGGCAATGGGTAAGGCAACATAATGAGCTACTCGAGGTAGACTCACACCAAGCAAATAGATACGATTTCCATTTATTGCATCGGTGGAAGACCGAGATTTCCCTTTACAAGCAATTCCGGGATCGTAAATCTCGTCCTCGGTGGAGAAATGGGAGGGAACATTTGGGGCTTCCCCCACACTAAAACCACACACACCATCGTCAAAAGGAGTAGACGAGGTGGTAGCACTCATATAACGATGTGATGACGGAGTTAAACATGTAGAAAAATCTTTTAAAACATTTTCAAAATCTTTTCCTTTTTCATCGTTTTTAAACTCTTTATGAAAACCCGATTGAATAATGTTGAAAATATTTGGCGTGTCAAATTGAAAATTAGTCGCGCTAAAAATCCTCACATTTAAGTCATTGGCGGGAGGGGGTGGCGGATTATATAAGTTCTCAAAACGTTTGTCGATAAAGAACACCGCCCCTCGGGGTCTACATACTCGTCATCCTCATGAACGTCGATCTCATCGATTTCTTCATCAAAGATAGGCTTGTCAAACCACGGTTTGTCATTCCCCTCCTTGAGTATCTTAGAAACTCTCTCGAAAAGATCACGATCAAGCACGAAACCATCATTCTTTTGTGGGGATCGTTGATAAGTTAGATCCTCACAAATGTGGTAAACGTCATTCTCGAATGAGGAGTGTTGATAAGGTAACTCCTCGAGAATGGGATTTGTGGTCACATGAGTTGGTTCGTCATCGAAAATAAGACGTTCCAACTCATTAAGTTCATCCTCGATTTTGGAAAGATCGACCTCACTCGTAGGTGGAAGTGAAGGCATAAGAGCTAGCTCTCGTTCAATAATTTCCTCAATCTCGGGATCAAACTCATAATCATCGTACTTCACATGTTTCTTCTTAGGAGAATCAAAAATAGCATGTGGATGTCGAAGTACGTGATCAAGCTCGGCAAAATCGCCATCGTCATCGTCAAAGAAAGAGTCGATGTGAGCACTCACAACCATGGACTTACAAGCACTAGGGCTATGCTTAGGTGACTTTTCTAAGACGAGAGGATCGATGTCGATAAACCCTTTAGCCTCAACGGTTGTTGGGCTAGGCAAAGGAGGCACTTCGATGGAGTTAGAAGTTGAAGCCTCAAAGACGTGGTCCTTCGAAGGTGGTGAAGACGAATCCATTTTGGTCATTGTCGTGATGGCATTAACGTCACCCTTCGGAATTGGTGTTTCACTTGTTTCGCTAAAAACATCCCAAAGTGAGTTTTCATCCATAAATTTACACATACCCTTTTGAATTAGGTACACGTATTCTTTATCATTAAAATCATCATCTTTAAAACCGTTTTTCTTAATTCTTTCAAAACATGCATCAAGCTTCATTCTTTCCGCTAAAGTAAACATTTTGAAATCATTAGAATTTGAATCATTAGGTTTTGAAACCTCGGTTTTTTCATTCTCATAAAATCCTTGGGATTTTCTAGCGAAAAAGTCTATTTTCTCATCCCCATATCTCATGGTAAGTCTCCCCTCGTGAACGTCGATTACGGTTCGAGCCGTCGATAAGAATGGTCGACCTAAAATAATGGGACATTTAGGGTCACACTCGTAATCGGATATAACGAAATCCGCGGGAAAAACAAACTTTCCAATCCTAACATAGACATCCTCGGCTATTCCAATTGGTATAAGTGGAGTACAATTTGCAAGCTCGATAGTCATGTTCGTGGGGGTAAGCGAAGGCAAACTCATCAATTTCCAAAGAGAATGAGGCATAAGATTGATGCTAGCACCTAAATCGGCAAGGGCTAAACATCCCTCAATCTCGGAAAAATCACAAGGTAATAGAAATTGGCCCGGATCCTTTTCCTTTCTCGGCATACGCCTTTTGGGTTTTTTAAGAAGGATCGAAGCACAAGTTTCTTCAAGGGTTACTTTGGTAAGGTCGACAAAGCTCTCTTTTTGAACCGTGGATGGAAATTGAGGTACACGAGGATGTGCACTCTTTTCCTTGGTAGCCACGTTCACCCCATCGACTTTAGAACAAGAAGACGTCTTAGAAGTCGAGGGTTGAGAGGGATAAACAACACGGAATCCTTCAAGGTTAGGGGTAATCACACGACCTTTCTCACGAGACGAGGCGGCTTTACATTGTTCTTTCGGATTAGCAACGGTGTCACTAGGTAACGAACTTGATGACGAACCCGAGGCCTTGTTCATTATAGCCGAAAACATCTTTTTTATATCAATTTGCCCTTGCTCAATCTTCGTGTTTTGCAATTTCAAAGTATTTGTGAAGTCGTTTTTCAAAGTACCAATTTCTCCCTCTAATCGTCTCATATTAGCCTCATTCGTTTTCATGTAATTTTGAAAATCGTTTGACGAACTATTTTGATTAGAATTAAAGTTCCCTTGGTTTTGATTACTTCTTTGAAAATTGTTTTGATTCCCACTTGAAAAATTATTTCCTTGATTGTTATCTCTATTTTGCCAAGTTATATTACGACCTTGATTATAACCTCCTTGATTTTGATTCGAAAAATTTCCTTGTTGATTATTTCCTTGAAAATTGTTTCGATTTTGATAATTGTTGCCTTGGTTATAATTTCCTTGTTGTGATGGACCGGCGTTATTTTGATTTGAAAAATTGTTGTTTAACGCACTCACATTCGACGTTTGGCCATCCGTAGCCGCACACTCGTAATAATTATAAGGTCCACCACAAAACGTACATGAAACCTCAACCGCTTTCCCCGTAGCGGGAGCGTCTTTCTTTTGCATCTCAATGAGATAAGACGTGAACACATTCGTAAGCTTGTCGACTTTAGCATCAACTCTCTCAATGTCGCGATTAGAACTACTAACATTGGCGACATTGGCAACACTCGGTGCATTGCGGAGTTGGTAAACCTTGGATCGGTTCTCGATAATTATCAAAGCTTCTCTCGGAGTCTTACACAAAAAGTTGCCACCGGCGGCGGAATTCAAAGAGTCTTGTTCGTGAAAATTAAGACCGTTGTAAAACGTATCGATTTGGTGCAACTCGGAAAAACCATGGTGAGGACATTGCCTAAGCAATTCCTTAAAACGATCCCACGCGTCTCTAAAAGATTCATTCGATTTTTGCTCAAATTTCGTAATTTCATTCTTGAAAAACGTCGTCTTAGACGGTGGGAAAAAATAATTAACGAACTTGGAAACGAGATCCTTCCACGTAGTTATGGAATTAGGTGGCTCTTTCTCGTACCAATCCTTGGCGGCACCATCGAGCGAGTATGGAAAAAGCATAAGCTTGACGACATCGGTGTCGACGTTCTTAAACTTGCTCGTGGCCAAAAGACGATCAAAATTCCGAATATGGTCGTGAGGATTATCGGCTTCACGACCTCGAAACTTGGTAGCTTGGATCAACGAAAGCATTCCGCTCTTGATCTCAAAATTCTCCGCCTCGATAGCGGGAATTACGATCGCGTCTCCATAACCCTCGGTGGGCGCTTGGAGCAATTCCATCATAGAACGATTGTCGGCCATCTCGTCTAAGGTCTCTTCAACAACGATATTAGGAACGTCGGTTTCTAATTCTCGTCTACGTCGTCGATTCCTTCGATTACGATTGCGTCGATTCAAAGCTTCACTAGAATTGGAATAATCCTTCGATCGAGTGCGCATGCACTAAGCGTAGAATGGGTGGTAGCAAAGAAGATTCTTTTTGCGGCTTTTCGATTTTTCAATTTTTTTGGTTTTTGATTGGTTTTTTAATTTTTTTTTGGATTTTTGAATGTATTACGTAGACACAAATCTACAAATCTCTCCTCGAATCGACTTTCTCGATTAAAGGAGCCTCAAAGAATGAAAACGATCACGTGGAGTGAACGTTCTCGATGACTTTAGAACGTTGGTGGAACACCAAAACGTTCAAGAGGGTTTAATCTTGAAAACACAAGCAAATATAATATACGTAGATAATACTTGGGCGGCAAACCCTCGATTAGCCTTCTTTCTCAAAACACGCACAAGCAAGCGGAGGAAACGAGGCGGCGCGAAGCACTTAAGAGCCTTTTTCCTTTAGGTCGTGAAATACAACCGCCTTATACCCACCTTATAGTTTGTGTTAATTGAAATTAAGCCTCACGAAAGTATTTATCTATTTTGCCTTTAAACTTTTGCTTTGGATTCGAATACAATGATTGGGTAATGACCTCCCAAGTCAAGGTTGTGATTTCTCACGTATTTGGAGTACTTGTATATTTATTTGTTCTTACGTAGTACAATATAGTAATAATATATTCACAAAGAAAAACGAAAACCAATATATCTACAATATAGTAAAAATTGTTTTGTGTTTAATTTAGGAAAACTAAACACGATTTATTTGGATACTATAATATAGTAAGGAAAAATATCAAAAATGAGTATGTACGATATTCACGCTTTCCAAAAAATGAAAAACAAAAACGCACTACTCACACAAACACGATACTAATAATGGCAACACACCTCCCCGGCAGCGGCGCCAAAATTTTGATGTAGGTTTTTCGTACACGTTTTAGGAAAAACGCGTATGAGTGGCAAGTATTAAGTTGCACGCTTTAGGAAAAACGCGAAACCGAATAAATTCCAAGTTCGTTCTCGAAGGAGGTGTGTATTATGTGTGCCAATTAATAAAATAACAATGTTTGGATTAGTGACGTTTTTGGTTTTGAGAGAGAAAAATAAAAGACGAGCTACGACTACGTTTAAACTACGACGTTGACGTAAAACGCGAACGTAAATACGTAAAACGTGACGAAATTAAAAATTAAACCTAAAAATTAATTAAGTGATTAAACTAAGTCTTAAATAATATAAATAAGAATAAAAATCCAACAAATATATTTTAAAACCTTTTATTAATTAAATATTCAATTTTTAATGCTAATTAAAGCCCAAAAATTAAATATAATTAACAAAATGCCCAAAATATTAATTTATTGAACTAATAAGTCACTTATATTATTTAATGACTAAAAACTATTTTTCTTAAATTTTAAAAACTATTTTTCTATTTTTTTAATCACTAAAAACTATTTTTAAATTAAAATAATCATAAAAAAAATAATAAAATAATGACAAAATTAATCTAACAATTTTAAAAATCTTAAATTACCCTAATGAACAGTAGAAAATTGAAAAAGTTTGAAAAAAGTAAAATTTTCCACTAAAAGACAAAACTATTTAATATTTAAACCCTAATTAACTTAAATTAATTATAAAAAATAATTAAAAAGATGAACAGTAACTAATTTTAAAACCAAAAAATCTTAAATTAATTATCTAAGTCTAAGAAAATTTTTAAAAGTGAAAAATAATAATTTTTACCACTAAAAGACAAAAACAGATTAATTAAAAAGTAATTAAAATAGCACTTAAATCTAAAAAATAGCAAATGAACAGTAACCTAAAATTAAATTATATTAAAAAATCAGAAATTAAATAAGAAAAATATTGGAAAAAGAATTAAACCCTAATTCCTAATTTAGGTCACAAAAGACAAAAATATTAGTTTCTGAAAGTGACACTTGGTCACTTTCTGTCCTTTTGTGCAAGCAGTGGAAACAAAGACACTAGTAGGGGTAAGTGTGTTCCCACTGCTAGTGTAAAATAAGCAGACAAAAATTGAAAAGCTTAGGGAAGCTTTTCTTGAGCTTGTTCTTGGGCAATGAGGCACCCCCACAACCAGTTGGGTTGTGGGGAGTCAATAAAACAAGAAATTAAACAAGTAACAGCTCAAAAATCACAACACAAGGGCAAATTAAGTGACTGTAAAAGCTATGTTGAGTTACTGATGAACAGTACTGTCAAAAATGGTACAAAAACGGATTTTAATGTGCCACAATTATCACATAAGCATACCAAATCACTTGAAAGCTATCTAAAACCCTAGCTAGACCTAACCTCTAACATTGAGTGAGCTTACAAAGTCTAAAAGGCACAAAAACAGTCAAAAACAAGACTTGACTGATTTGCTAGTTAATACTCATTTGGGCATGCAATTTCATCAAAAACTTAACCAAACTAGAAGCAAATACTCAAAACCAACCTAATACTACCTCATGAGTATGTTTAGTCTGTTTTTAGGCTAAATATTAATCAAACATTCACCCAAAAAAAACAGATCCAAACACCCCCTTAAAATCAGTAACTAGAAATCAAAAGAGAAAACTAGTTCAAATCACTACCAAATTACTTTAGCTATCTAAACATGCAAACTGAACATCTTAAAGCATAAATAAGCAAACACATTAACACAAAAAAACAGATTACACCCAAGATCACACAAGCAGTTCATACATAGTTTTCACATAACCTATCCTCTATTTAACTAGAATTGAAACAAGGGAGTTCAAGCAAGACCTTTGCTGATTCCACCAGCCTGAAACTTTTCTAGATGAGTGAGGGGAGCTTATGAGTGTGTGTAGAGAGTGCTTGTTGGAGGAATCCAATTTGGACCCCAAGCATAAAATATCTTCTATGAAA
Source organism: Glebionis coronaria (assembly GCA_025667525.1). Taxonomy (NCBI): domain Eukaryota; kingdom Viridiplantae; phylum Streptophyta; class Magnoliopsida; order Asterales; family Asteraceae; genus Glebionis; species Glebionis coronaria. Next base: position 287,910,545 of record CM046877.1, on the reverse strand, counting down.
ATGAAATGTATGAATTAATAAGGGGCTCCTTGTTTACTCCTTGCTTCCTGCACAAACACAACCAACCAGGAGCAGATTCAAGTAGCAATAGACCACAAGCTTTAAGCTTGTGGCTGTTGCTACAGTAAGGGAATGTAAAAAAATAAAAATAAAAACAAGATTTTTCTTAAAAATCTTTGAAACTGAAATTCTTTTGAAACCAACCAAACAACATAAGCTTAAAATCAGTCAACAAAGATCCACTTTCACTTCACTTTGTTGACTGACTTTCTAAAAAAAACTCTTTTTAAAAAAAAGGAAAACTTGAAACGGATTTGAAGTGGACTTAAAAACCAAGAACTTGGAATTTTCACAAACTAACTTGAATCAACAACTCTTAACTAAAGAAACAGTAAAGGTGGAACTCAGATATGCAAAGTTTTTACAAATACTCTAAATATTCATTAATATAAAAATTTTTACAAAATCTGGAACAAGAGAATTACATTGCTAGGCTATTGCTATTTATACTAATTCATAGATGATTCTAGATACAAAGACAGAAAATGAAAACCCTAGCTGCTTAAAATCCGAAAATGCCCCTTTGGTCTTGGTCAAATGTGGCTTCACGTGATGATGTTGAGTATACAGCTGTCTTCAAATGATCTTGGTCCTTAAAATGATCTTGGAGAGGAAGAAAAGTGATTGGAGCCGTTGGATGGCTGAAAGATTCGTCTTTTACTATTTTTGGAGGAGCAGGGGACCTTGGTTGGGGGACCAGGGGTGAAGGAGTGGTTAAAAAGTTGAGTGGGTTTTGATGTTGACAGGGTGAATTACCCATCTGGAAATTAGCAACAAAAATCCCTTTGTTTTGAGGAAGTTCAAACCTGGAAGTGATTAGGGTTTATGGTGGGATTAAGGTTGATGGTGGGTAAACAGTGGGTGTTTCCCACGTTTTTAAAATTTAAAAAGTGGATTAGTTGGTTGTTAAGACCGGTTATTGACTTGGGCTAGTGGGTATGGGCTTGGTCGGGTAAGTTTGGATCCGGGTTTGTAAATTGGGTGGGTCTGGTGACGTGTAAGGCTAGGATAGGTTGTGGGAGTTTGAGTGTTTAACATTTTTGGCCCCCCAAGGTTCTGAACTCCTTCGGTTTGTAATAAATAGCATAAATCTCACTTTCCTTTGTAAAAACTTTGTACCACTTGTCAAATATGGCACATAGTGTTACCAAACTTTGCATAAGGACCATTTTTGCAATTTAAGTTATCTTCAAGGACTTATCATGAATAGTCTTCAAACTTTAAGGATGTAACTTGTACAAATGAATAGTGGAGGGTCATTTGTGACAAGTCTTCAATAGTTGAGGGACCATTCTTGCCAATTCTTCAATCTTCAAGGGCAATTTTTGGAAAATCATGATTCGGGTCCGGTTCTTTGTGCGGCTTCGTTTCCCGTGTTCGTTTTTGCTTGATTCCTTTGATCTTTTGGTGAATTCACGATATCCATACCTAAAATACACAATGAACAAACATAGGCACATATAAGGGTATTTTGACGATATTCTAAGCGTTTTAAGCCCAATTTGGACGATGAGACTATGTATAAATACAGTCTCATCAATGTATCCCTTAAAACTGTTGTGAATTCTTGAGTATTTATGAAGTAAATACTGCAATGAGGTATTGATATTAATGAAAGGACGTGGAGTGCTTTCATCATAATTTTATCATAATTTCATCATAGTTTCATCACGATTTCATTTTTATGAGTATTGTATAATTATCATTTGCATTGCATTGCATTGCATCGCGTACATATATATTTGGCATACGTAAATCATTTGCATTTGCATGGTTATGCATTGCATATATATTTTTGAATAATGACCTTATGTACTTTTGAATTTTTTGTGATTTCAGAAAATGTCTGAAATACCATATTACGTCAAGAAGGGGGGATTTGATGTAGGTCAACGGAGTTTGCAGTATCAGCGAGTAGGTGATCATAAGAATTCAGGTGGACGGTTAGATTATGAGGATGATACGAATGATAAGAAGAATGTTGTAGAATCTGATAGTGATAATTATATGACTGAGAGTGAAGTTGGAAGAACTGAGGTTAGAGCTGAAGTGAGAAGTTATGGGACTGATTTTGAGAAGTATCAGAAAGAGATAGATAGGCTTCGTAAGTTAAGTAAATATGTAGCTCATCTTGGGCCGTATCTTGGACCACATTGGAAGTTTCAGGATAGTGAGGTGTATGTTGATTCTCATTATATGATAGATCCGCCGTGTCAATGAGGGCATTTGAGTTATAGATTTAAGAATCCACCGTGTTTAGATCCAAAAAGGAGGTGCTGCAAGTTAGGGCCAGATGAAGATGAAGCAGGAACGATCCGAGTTGGAGAAAGTGATGGACCACATCCTATGGAGTGATGTAGTGATGGATTTTTGTTGTATTTCAGTTTATGTATTGTTGTATTGTACCTGAATTATTTAGATGTTGTGAGGTAGTATTGTGATGGATTATTATTGTTGTTGTTTAGGATGACAAGGGTAAGTGACATTAGTGATAAGATTTTGTTGCGATTTTCTCGGATTTATGGATGAAATCTACTATTACTCTTTAGTATTTTGACGTGTTTTCATTATCTTCTCTTTTGTGAGATGATTGTGGGATTTAGGTAGTAATGTGTTGTTGGCGCATGCAGTATTCATGATATATCTTGATGAAAAGATCCTATTCTTTCTATCTCGATGTGTATACTTATCAAGTTTCTTTCTACTGTTATCACATAGAAAGAGTTGAGTGAGATATGTTTCTGTCATTAGCAGGGATTCATGTGTGACTGGGTATCTTGAAATATGTCTCCAAAGGTTGCCAACCATTAGGGTAGATTATATGATTGTGGGAATAGTTGTTAGATTGTTTGAAGCTGATAGTGATGAGAGGAGACGAGATGCTGCTGAGACTGAAAATTCTGCTGTTTCAATTGAAGATGTTGCTGAGACTGAAGATGCTGCTGAGACTGAAGATGCTGCTGAGATTGAAGATGCTGCTGTTCCAGTTGGAGATGCTGTTGTTATTCTGCAAGATTTTAAAAGGATGTATGTGTGTTGGATTCTTAGGAATGAGAAGATATGCGGTGAAGAGTGTCGTACGAATATTAATGGTGATTGGAAAGGTGCAATTATATGGACAAGATCGAGTAACTGATGGATGTTTGATATATCAGTAGTCATTTGGGAATGTTCAACTAGACGAAAAGAGATAGTAATTTAAAGATTGATCCTGATTCGAAATTAAGTGTGGCAGAAAAAGGGTAAAGGAACGGTATTGTTGCGAATGACAATAAGGAATAGGAATTTATTTCCTCTAATAGAGGGAAAACTTGGAATTTAATAGTCTAAGATAAGAAGAGATGGTATTCAAGCAGTTACTATAAATCGGGTAAGCAGGATGAAGTATGATGGGTAGATCACATATATTTTATACCACTTAAGTAATTATCTATTTACTTGATGTAAGTACGGACTAGTTGGAGGTCGAGCTGCTAAGGAATAACTAGGAGTGTAGCATAGGAATTTGTATTTCTGTGGTAATGAAATGTTTTCATTTAGAGATTGAATAAAGGAATTATTCAGATAATGGAAAAATCAATATGAAGGGAATTTTGCTGCTATTACAGCCTACATTTTGCAAATGCGGATTAGATTTGAGATTTAGATGTAGTAATTCGTATATTTAATGTATTAAATTTTGCAATTCTTTTTTTATCTATTTATTTTGTTCCTCGACTCGACTCGAATTGATTTCCAACTTATACATAGAGATTAATTGTTCTTGGTTAAAAGTAATTGTTTGGTATTTAAAACTAAAAACTATTTAAAATTATTAACTAAAACTTAACTATTTAAAATTATAATCTAATTTAGACTATTTAAAATTAAACTATTTAAACAAATTTAAAAAATATTTTAAATTTAAACAAAACTTAAATCAAATTTAATCTATTTAAAAAGAAATTACTATTATACTACTTAATCTATTTAAAAAGAAAATATTTTTAAACTATTTAAATCTTAATTAAACAATTTTAAAAAAACTATTTAAAATCTATCAAGTAATTTATTTTGAAAATTACTTTTACTAATTAATAAGCAAAATCTATTTAAAGCTATTTTTTAATTTAAAAACTAATTTAATTTAATATTTATACTACTAAAAACTAATTTATTTAAAATAAAAATAATTTATTTAAAACTAATTTTTTTAAACTATTAAGTAGATTTATAAAATTACAAACTATGAATTTAAATGAAATTAAAAATGACAGCCTAATAAAAAAATTATATTAATTAAAGAAGTAGAAATTAAACACAAAAGAAGATCTAGTCAAGTGGTAAACGCGTTTGGTTGTTATCCTATAGGTCACGGGTTCGAGTCTCGTAGGTGATAAATTTTTATTTTTTTTAATATATTTTAGACAGCTAAATTAAACAAGTCACAGGAATGACTTTTTATATGATAATCTATTGAGGACTCATAGAATCAGTCAAGTACTAGCAAACCAATTGGGTCTGATAGCTTACGAAACTCAACAGAACAACAATATTCAGCAAATCTAAACCAATTATCAGCAAGTGACAACTCTTATAGTAAATCAAGAAAACATATAATAAACAAAATATCAGCAAACTACTAACTCAAAATCAACAAAAGGAACTTGAATATCAGCAAATCTAAAACCAAATAAACTAGCAGAATAGAAAAAGTGACTGGAGCAGATCTAAATAAAGCAGTAAAGCTAAATATGAATAACTAAATATTCATCAACTTATAAAAATAATCAGCAATATTAAACATACCAATACCAATCCTAGCAGATAAAATAAAATCTATAACCAAAGCAAATTATGACCAAATATCAGATCTAAACACATATTTTCCTAAATAAACTTAAAAACTAAACAGATAATAAAAGCTTTAGCAGATTCACTAGTGACGTATAAATAAACCGAAATCCTAATGAAGCAGATAACTAAAAACAAACTCACATGAAACAAGAAGTTTAGAACTAAAATCTAAACAATATGAAAATCAACACATATAAAACGATAAGCTAAGAATATTAGACAGACTAACTATTTTAAACCATAAACATTCAAACTAAATCACTTAAACATTTAACAAAGTAAAACTAAAATAATGAAAACTAAAAATAGATGTGAACCTGTTGAAGAAACCTTTGAGCAGTAGAGCGGCGCTGAGCCGTCTATGAAACCAAATCGAGACCACCATTAACCAAACATTATCGAACCATCAACACCACTCGAACCATATACAATCATTCGATCCAGTGTAATAAACTTCCCAGTGGGGGAAAGTTTTTTATCCACTTTTTACTTTTATTAAATAATTTAAACTATTACTTAGCTTAAATCAAATAATAATTATTATTATGACAAAAACAGATTAAAGATAAATTGCAGTAAACTTTAAAAAAAATATGAGACAAGATTAAACTGAATTAAATTTTATTAATACTTGAAACTGATTACAATACTTGAAAAAGAAAATTACAAGTAATCCTACAACTATTTTTGCATAATAAATCTAAAAAAAAATTGGAATGAAAAATACATTGAAGAGAGGGGTTTTTATAGATGAAACCGAGGAGTTGGGGTGATTCTTGTTGAGCACGGAGAAACATCTTAGCCGTTGAATCCATCTTTTCTCTCTCTTTTTCTTGATCTACGGCTGAACTTCACTCACCATCACACGGATTGCCACCGTGGATGAATTTGTGCTTCTTGTGTTTCTTCAATGTTGATGTGTAATGATTTAATTGGGTGGATGATTTTTGGTGAGGTGTTACAACCAATCACAAGAGGATAAGCTGCCACGTCAATAGATCCACCCCATCTTCAAGCCCCAAAAAACTTGGGAATTAATTCCCAAGTTTGAGTTACACGCGCCATTAATAGTAAAAAGCCCCAAATTAATCTTGCTAGGGTTTGGGTAAATATTGTGCCTAGTTATTTAGGTTTGAGGGTGAAAAATATAGTGAAGAAAATGAGTTACATTGGGGATATCGAAAGATAAAGTGTGTGTGGGTAAATGTGTGAGTGGTGTGGTGTAAATTCGTTGACTAAATAAGCAGAGTAACTTCTTATTAACTTTCTGATGTAACCGGTTATATCAAAATAACCCTAATGGGTTTTCAAAGCCCAAAATACGCCCCTTTGTTACATTACTTTGAAATGATAATGGGCTTGCAGCCCATTTAACTCTAAACCATCCACAAATTGTTAATTTGGGCCTTTCATGGGCTTATTATCCAAAAGTATATAACATTAACTCCTTATTGGGCTTTTGAGCCCAATACCCAAATGTGCGACCCACAAGCCCAATTAAGATTAAATCTGCTAAAATCGAGCTTGTATTTGGCTTTGACGATCTTTTCTTCAAAGTCGTGTCGATTTTGCCGGTTTTCGTGATCTTCGGTACACTTTTGGTTCTTTGACTTTGACTTTGTCTCTTTCTTTGACATTTCTTCAACAATTGACCGTGAAATCTCATGTTTTCTTTCCTTTTGATCTTTTGTACCTATTTCACACAAAAACATAAAACCACGCGTAATTCCGACTTTTACGATATTAAACACATGATTAGGTCTTGTTTTTCTTGGATTTTAGTGGTAAAAGGATAAGTGTTTACACACTTATTAAATACCCTACACTTGACCATTTCAATGACCCCATGCAATGCATAATTTTAAAGCATAAAGTTACATTTTCCTCATAATTAACTCATCTTGGCCTTTATTACAATACACTATTACTACTAAAGAACGATGAAAAGATAAAAACTTTATTCAAGGAAACACAAGTTATAATAATTTTCATTAATTTAATAACTTTGAAATTGTTTGATGGAAGAAACTCGTAAAGAAATCTAAGACTTAAATTAGGGCTTTGGTGTCATGAATATTAATCACCCTCAAGTTTCACGTTCCCAATACCAAGCTTAAAAACGAGATCATTGTTTACTATAAGTTCTTAAATTAAAACCACTTCTATAAGACAATTGTGTAATACTCTTTCTCCAATTCCTAAGTTGTACCTCTAGATTTTAATGATTGTCATTCACCCGTAGGCTCATTTGACTTATTTAATAATCTTTAGTCAAAAAATGAAGGCAAAACGGTGCAGACCCGACACTCAGAACCTAACCTCGTCCTCAAAAACGTTGTCACTAAAGTAAGCCCACATCAAGGATAATTTAACACGATTTGGGGAATAAATTCCTGGATCCGAAATTTGGCCAATAGTACTACTTATTATTTATTCCTCCAAAGTCATGTAGACTTTATGTGGAGTTTAGCAAGTTCACATCATATACCCTTTAGGCTCTTTAAGATGTAAAAATGCTCCTCATCTATGGTCCACACCCTAAGGCTCCTTGAACCATAAACAAGGGAATTGATTTTTGATCAATTTTTATTCAACACTTACCATGCCATACACCCTAAGGCTCTAATGACAAGGTTCGTGCTACATGCCCCACACCCTAAGGCTCCTTGAGGTCATGTTTTAATCTTATTCTTTCTTTATTTATGATATATATATTAGGCTGAATTCCGCGATCCCATGGTCTGAATACCTCCTACTTAGTGGTTATGAGCCACCTTAGTCGGAAGTCCACAACGCTGGTACCCTTAATGTGTTCATGCTTTAATTACAAGGAGATAAAAGATTTGGTTAAGAGATAAGATATTGAATCTACACCACAAAAATCCTCATTTATTAAGCAATTAAATATACAAGCGGGAAAAAAAAAGCCACAAAAACTCATATAAGCAAGAATTAACCCTTAAACTTATTATCAACTCTATCATCTCTCGTTCTCCACAATTTAAAATCTCAAGGAATGAGACTCGTGGATGCTTAGCCTAATAAACCAATTAAGGTCCATATGGTTAAGGATACTAGCTAGAGTAAACTTGGATATGTAAACTCGGGTTGAGTCAAAATATTCACGACGGGCCTAATATATCAAAGACATCTAAACTTGTTAAAACCATTTTATTCATTTATTTTTTTTACTTTATTCTTTGAAATGGAAAATATAAATACGATGCGATGACAAAAGGAAAGAAAATAAAAGAAAATAAATGGAAATACTACTTAGGCCAAAATAGATCAAAAATTTGAAAAACATTGAAAAATTTTAATTTTCCGGTTAATTGAGGTCAAATTCATGGAAAAGTCCACTAAAATTCGATAGAAGTCCCCCCTGCAATTAATATAAACATTGCCCTCAATTTTTAAGCATGTTGGAGAATAAGCTCCCCTACACTTAGGACATTGAGTACGTTGTTTAAATCGAGCTAAGGACGAGACAACTAAAGTGATTACATTTATTCATCTTATTTATATATATGTATAAATCACAATAGTTTTGATAGAACCGGGTACACGGGAACACGGGATCACGGGTCGCGTCAAAAACACCAAAAGTGGATCATTAAAGCATACATCCCTACACAACATCACAACACAAACAACCTACTTGGCTCCCCCCCTACACTTATTGGTGGAAATGGGTGAAGGTGAAAAAGGGTGGAAAGGATGGAAAAGGTAAAAATCTAACCTAGTTATACGATGCTTGATTTATTTATCACGAGTCTCTAGCTCGACTCGATTTCCCGAATTAATTCAAGGGAAACGTGGAGAGGGATGGAATCATCTCGTGAGAGATGTCCTCTCCAATGAATAACTTAACCCGTTGGCCATTCACCTTGAAATTGGGCCCATTTGGTTGGAATAACTCAATGGTGCCTTAAGCGAAGATTTGGGCCACGGTGAATGGACCGGACCAACGACTTTTAAGTTTACCCGAAACTATTTTCCACCGAGAGTTAAAGAGTAAAACTTGATCACCAACGTGTCTCGGTTTTTAATCTTGGAATCATGAATGAGCTTAGTCTTCTCCTTGTAGATCAATGAATTCACATAAGCCTCATTTCTAAGTTCATTAAGTTCATTGAGTTGAATTTTCCTAAGATCACCGGCTTTGTTTATGTCAAAATTAGCCCATTTCAAGGCCCAATAAGCCTTATGCTCCAACTCAATGGGGAGGTGACACGCCTTTCCGTACACAAGGCGATAAGAAGTACAACCTATAGGTGTCTTTTAAGCGCTAGGAAAAGCCCAAAAAGCATCATCTAATTTATCGGCCCATGAGGCACGATGCTCTCCCACGGTACGCTCGAAGGTTTGCATAAGTCCACTGTTGGAAACCTTGGCTAGACCATTAGTTTGTGGATGATACGCGGTGGAAAGTCGATGATTGACACCATACTTAGCCATGACTCGTGTGAATTAATCATTGCAAAAATGAGTCTCGCGATCACTAATAATAGCACGAGGCACACCGAATCGAGCAAACAATTGTTTCAAGAAGTTCACAACCACCCTCGCATCGTTAGTAGGTAAAGCCTTTGCTTCAACCCATTTTGATACGTAGTCAACGACTACGAGGATGTACTTGTTCCCTTTGGATGATGGAAATGGCCCCATAAAGTCGATGCCCCATACGCAAAGATTTCACATTCTTGGATGAAATTTTGAGGCATCTCGTCTTTATGTGTGATCTTGCCTTGTCTTTGGCAAGCATCACAATGCTTAACCATTTCATGAGCGTCATGATAAATGGTGGGCCAATAGAATCCATAGTCGGAAACTTTCTTAGCGGTGTAGTTAGGACCGAAGTGACCAACGGTGGGTCCTTTGTGGCAAGCTTCAAGGATTTGTAAAGCCGCCAGCCCATCAACACACCTACGAATGATAAGATCCGTGCATTGCTTGAAAAGATAAGGTTCGTCACAATAATAGTGATTAACATCCTTAAATAATTTTTTCTTTTGTTGGGACGTTAACCCTTCGATAAGAACACCACCCGGATAATAGTTTGCAATGTCCGCAAACCATGGGGTATCATCAAGATTGGAATTAATAGACATTAAGGTCTCAAGAGGAAAATATTCATTAATATCTTTATTTGGAAGTTCCCCTTGATAAGTATCCTCGAGTCTAGTAAGATGATTCGTGGCTAGGTTTTCCGCTCCCTTTTTATCACGAATTTCGATTTTAAATTCTTGTAGGAGAAAAACCCAACGAAGGAGTCTCGGTTTAGCATCTTGCTTGGTCAACAAGTATTTCAAGGCGGAATGGTCGGTGTAAACGATGGTGGTGGAAAGCACAAGATAGGGGCGGAATTTCTCAAAAGCATACACTACAGCTAAAAGCTCTTTTTCGGTAGTGGTATAATGCAATTGAGCCCCCGTCATTGTCTTGCTAGCATAATGGATTGGTTGGAAGTGTTTGTTAACTCGTTGACTTAAAACCGCTCCTACCGCGAAATCACTAGCATCGCACATGAGCTCGAAAGGTAACTCCCAATTTTGAGAGACTAAGACTGGTGCCTTAGTTAATTTACCTTTAAGAAGTTCGAACAATCTTGAGAAAATATGAAATGAGCATCTTTCTCTAAAAGATGAGTCATTGGTCGAGCTATCTTAGAGAAATCTTGGATGAAACGTCGATAAAATCCCGCATGACCTAAAAAACTTCTTACTCCTTTGACGGTGGTAGGTGGAGGTAATTTAGCAATCACTTCGACTTTAGCACGGTCGACTTCAAGACCGGCTTTGGAAATTTTATGACCAAGAACAATACCTTCTTTTACCATGAAATGGAATTTTTCCCAATTAAGAACGAGACGAGTGTCTTCACACCGTTTGATCATACATTCTAAATTGGTAAGGCAAGAAGAGAAAGAATCACCATAGACTGAGAAATCGTCCATAACGACTTCCATAGTTTCGTCAACCATGTCATGGAATATAGCCATCATACGCCTTTGGAAAGTCCTGGGAGCATTTCATAAGCCGAAAGGCATTATTTTGTAAGAAAATGTTCCATAAGGACAAGTGAATGTGGTTTTATCTTGGTCTTTTGGATCGATAGGGATTTGAAAATATCCGGAAAAACCATCTAAGAAGCAATAGTAGTCATTTCCCGCTAAACGCTCGAGCATTTGATCCATGAAAGGAAGAGGAAAGTGATCCTTACGAGTGGCATCATTGAGCTTACGATAGTCTATGCAAACTCGCCAACGCGTTACGAGTCGAGTAGGAATCAACTCATTGTTTTCATTGGGAACAACGGTTATTCCGCCTTTCTTAGGCACACAATGGACGGGACTAACCCATGGCGAATCCAAAATAGGGTAAATCATTCCGGCATCTAGAATTTTGATAACTTCTTTCTTAATGACTTCATGAATTTTTGTATTAACCCATCTTTGATCTTGGATTGCGGGTTTAAAGTCATCTTCCATGAGAATTTTATTAGTGCAAAAGTTAGGATCAATTCCGCGGATGTCGGAGATTTTCCAAGCAATTGCTTTCTTATGATTCTTAAGCACTTCGATAAGTCGATATTTTTCATCTTCTTTTAAGTCCTTAGCAATTATGATGGGTAACTTATCATTCTCTTCTAAGAAAACGTATTCTAAATGAGACGGTAAATCCTTAAGCTCTAAATCCGGTGGATTGTCGGTAGAAAGCTTAGTCAAATTTGGATCATCGTTTGTAACTTCCTTAGGAGTAGGTGGAGAAATATGGTCCTCATTGAGAAGTCTCTCAATGGTACGAATTTCTTCTTCCCAATCGGTGGGAAAATCGTCATATTTGAAGTCCACGTCCCCTAAACTTGCTTCAACTTCTTGTATAAGAAAGTCACTTTCTCCAAATGGAGTCAATGAAGGAGCAATAGAAGCTACGGTCTCAACATGAGGTAAATGAGAAATCCAGCTCTTACAAGCCTCACCCGCGGCTACATAAATCAATGTACGCCCAATCCTCAAGAAGGTTCGTCCCACAATTAAGGGAACACGAGGATCCATCTCATAGTCGACTACAACGAAATCGGCGGGAAAAGTGAATTTGTCGACTCTAACGAAAACATCCTCGGCTATCCCCACCGGATAAGCAACCGTACGGTTAGCTAATTCCAAGGTCATACGAGTGGGGACTAGCTCGGGTAAAGATAATTGTTTCCACCCGGACAATGGCATAAGATTGATACTCGCTCCGAGATCCGCCAAGGCCATATAATTCTCAACACCCGGAAAATTGCAAGGAATAAGGAATCGACCAGGATCTCCTAACTTAACCGGTAATTTTCTCAAAAGAACCGCGGAACAATTCTCATTCAATTGGGTATTGGCAATATCGAGCAATTTTTCCTTATCACTTAAAAGGTCCTTAAACATCTTATCATACTTAGGCATGTGAGCGAGAGCCTCAACAAATGTGATATTAAAATTCAATTGTTTGAACATTTTTAGGAAGTTCAAAACTTGAATATCATCCTTATTCTTCAATTTCTCTTTCCTCAACCTTGAGGGATAAGGTATATTGGGTTGAAATGAAGGATTTGGAGTGGATTGCTCACTCACATCCTTTGGAGGAGGAGGGGTAGAAATGGAAGGTGAAAGAACCGGTTTGGGAACCGAAGGTGTGGTATAAGATTTAGGTTAAGGTGGAACATAAGGTTTAGACGAAGGCATAACGGGTGGTATGTAACAAGTAGAAGGTAAAGGAGGGCGAGTAGAAGAAGAATGAATCTCGGGTCCTTGTTTAGGTGGGGTATAAGAAGGTTCTTCGGTGGTCTTACCGCTCCTAGTAGTGATGGCATTAACGGTATCCCTAGGATTGTTCACAGTGTTAGAAGGGAGGGAACCTTGGGGACGAATGGTTTGAATCATTTGCAAAAATTTCTTATCGGTCGATTATTGCATTTCTCTCATGGTTCTCTCATGTTCGGTTCATTTTTTTAGAACCAAATCCATTTGAGGATTATGCATGTTCATTTAATTATACCCTTGATTAGGAAAAACCTTGGTTTTGATATTGATTATAATTTTGAAAACCTTGATTAAAACCTTTTTATTTGAAAACCTTGGTTATTAAATCCTTGATTTTGATTATTAAACACTTGGTTTTGCCCTTGAAAATTCCCTTGATTTTGATTAAAACCCCTTGTATTTGAATTCCCTTGAAAATTACCCTGTTGAGGACCTTGGTTCCTATTTTGGGCGGGTGGGGGTGGTCTTTGTGGAGCTACAAAACCCGGGGGAGCCAAATAGTTATGAGACTTATAAGAGAAATGGTTAACATCAACATTTGGTTTGAAATGAACCCGCTCATTTTCATTTTTATTATAAGCATAAACTTATAGTTGTTGATTGTAAACCTTGTCACAATTATAATACAAATGTGGTCCACCACAAGTCTCAAACGTTTTACAAGTCTCTTTTAAGGCATTCACATGTGTAGTGGGAGGGTTATCTCTTAAAACAAGGTGTTTCACAATTGAAGTAAGCTCCTTAATTTGATTAGTCACCTCATTATCACTAGCACTAGCTATTGTAGTCCGTACACTCTTGGTTTGAACTTTTGCCTTGTTTTCAATTATTTCCCAAGCCTCGTTCATGGATTTCACGAGAATATTACCCCCGCGGCACTATTAAGTGAGTCTTGGTCATTAAGAGTTAAACCATTGTAAAACGTATTGATTTGATGCACTTTTGTAAAACCATGTTGTGGACATTTTCGTAAAAGCTCATTAAAACGGTCCCAAGACTCACTAAACGTTTCCCCATATTTTTGTTCAAAGGTAATGATGTCATTCCTTAAAGAGGTGGTCCGTGATGGTGGGAAAAAGTAGTTAATGAACTTGGTCTCTAAATCAATCCATGTGGTGATACTTTGGGGTGGTTCCTTATCAAGCCAAATTCGGGCTTGTCCCTCGAGGGAAAAAGGAAAAAGGAGTAAACGAATAGCCTCTTGTGGCACCCCATTGTATTTAACAGTGTTTGCCAATTCTATGAAACGTTTTATATGAGCGTGTGGGTCATCATTAGTACGGCCTAAAACTGGTGTAGCGGAAACCATTTGAATAAAACCCGTTTTTAGTTCAAAAATATTAGCTCCAATATCCGGCACCACAATCGCGTCATCAATTCCCACAACGTGAGATTGTAGAATCTCAATCATTGGTCGATTGTCCGTTGCCATCGTGTTGTTCAAAGCTCGATTCTCGGGATCGGCTTGATTAACGGTCTTTTAGTTCTTCTTCTTCTTTTTGGAAGAATTAGAAGTATTTGGCACACCACTCGGTATGTGTGCACGCGCGCGAGTGCGCATACAACTAAACTCGAGGAATGAGGTAGGAGACCTCGGTCGACTTTGAGAGGAAAGGGATTATCCCTCTCGAGGTTCAATATGAAAAAGCTACAAAAAATATATATGTAATACTACTTGAGTTAGCAAACCAATAATCGGTGGTCCCTCTCGATATACGCACAAGCAAGCGGGGAAACAAGGTGGCACAAAGCACTTAAAAACCTTTTTTCCTTAGACGGCCTTTTATAGCGCGTCGCCTTATACCCACCTTATAGTTTGTATAATCGAGTTCAAACTTTTTACTAGTATTTATCTATTTCGCCTTTTTTTCGTTTTGGATTCGAATACAATAGCTACGTGATGAAATTCCAACTAAGGTCTTATTTGGAAGTAGGTAAATTGATTGTTCTACGTAATACAATATAGTAAAAGAAAAATCTTTTTGTATTTTTTTTAGAAAATATATATTCACAATAAAAAGCGAAAGAAATCGAAATAAGAAAAATAACAATAATACGTAATATATTTGGTGTAATACTTTAGGAAACGTATTACTTTTGTATTTTTAAATTTTTTTGGTGCAAATCTTAGGAACGAGTTTGCTTTTGTGATTTTTTATTTTTTTGTATTTTTAAGTTTTTTTATTTTTTTATGTTTTTGATTTTTTAACAAGAAAAGTAACGTTCAAAATTGTTCGGATCTCAAAATCCAAAGCTTCTCTCAAAAAATCGTCAATCGTAACGAGCGATACGGCAGCGGCGCCAATTTAATGTATTAAATTTTGCAATTCTTTTTTATCTATTTATTTCGTTCCTCGAATCGAATTGATTTCCAACTTATACGTAGAGATTAATTGTTCTTGGTTAAAAGTAATTGTTTGGTATTTAAAAATAAAAACTATTTAAAATTATTAACTAAAACTTAACTATTTAAAATTATAAACTAATTTAGACTATTTAAAATTAAACTATTTAAACAAATTTAAAAACTATATTAAATTTAAACAAAACTTAAATCTAATTTAATATATTTAAAAAGAAATTACTATTATGCTACTTAATCTATTTAAAAGAAAATACTTTTGAACTATTTAAATCTTATAAAATTTATCAACTAATTCATTTTGAAAATTACTTTTACTAACTAATATGAAAAATCTATTTAAAACCATTTTTTTAATTTAAAAACTCATTTAATTTAAAATTTATATTACTAAAAACTAATTTATTTAAAATAAAACTAATTTATTTAAAACTATTTTTTTTTTAAAACTATTAAGTAGATTTATAAAATTACAAACTAATAATTTAAGTGAATTTAAAACTGACAGCCTAATAAAAAAATATATTTATTAAAGAAGTAGAAATTAAACACAAAAGAAGATCTAGTCAAGTGGTAAACGCGTTTGGTTGTTATCCTATAGGTCACGGGTTCGAGTCTCATAGGTGACAAATTTTTTATTTTTTTTATATATTTTAGACAGCTAAATTAAACAAGTCACAGGAATGACTTTTTATATGATAAGTTATTGAGGACTGATAGAATCAGTCAAGTACTAGCAAACCAATTGGGTCTGACAGATTACGAAACTCAGCAGAACAACAATATTCAGCATATCTAAACCAATTATCAGCAAGTGACAACTCTTATAGTAAATCAGCAAAACATATAATAAAAAAAATATCAGCAAACTACTAACTCAAAATCAGCAAAAGGAACTTGAATATCAGCAAATCTAAAACGAAATAAACTAGCAGAATAGAACAAGTGACTGGAGTTGATCTAAATATAGGCAGTAAAGCTAAATCTGAATAACTAATTATTCAACAACTTATAAAAATAATCAGCAATATTAAACATACCAATACCAATCCTAGCTGATAAAATCAAATCTATAACCAAAGCAAACTATGACCAAATATCAGATAATAAAAACTTTAGCAGATTCACTAGTGACGTAAAAATAAACCGAAATCCTAATGAAGCAGATAACTAAAAACAAACTCACATGAAACAAGCAGTTTAGAACTAAAATCTAAACAATATGCAAATCAACACATATAAACCGATAAGCTAATAATATTAGACAGACTAACAGTTTTAAACCTTAAACATTTAAACTAAATCACTTAAACATTTAACAAAGTAAAACTAAAAACATAAAACCTAAAAATAGATGTGAACCTGTTGAAGAAACCTTTGAGCAGTAGAGCGGCGCTGAGCCGTCTATGAAACCAAATCGAGACCACCATTAACCAAACATTATCGAACCATCAACACCAATCGAACCATATACAATCATTCGATCCATTGCTAAAAACTTCCCAGTGGGGGGAAAGTTTTTTATCCACTTTTTACTTTTATTAAATAATTTAAACTATTACTTAGCTTAAATCAAATAAGAATTATTATTATGACAAAAACAGATTAAAGATAAATTGTAGTAAACTTTAAACAAAAAATATGAGACAAGATTAAACTGAATTAAATTTTATTAATACTTGAAATTGATTACAATACTTGAAAAAGAAAATTACAATTAATCCTACAACTATTTTTGCATAATAAGTCTAAAGAAAAATTGGAATAAAAATACATTGAAGAGAGGGGTTCTTATAGATGAACCCGAGGAGTTGGGGTGATGCTTGTTGATCACAAAGAAACATCTTAGTCGTTGAATCCATCTTTTCTCTCTCTTTTTCTTGATCTACGGCTGAACTTCACTCACCATCACACGGATTGCCACCGTGGATGAACTTGTGCTTCTTGTGTTTCTTCAATGCTGATGTGTAATGATTTAATTGGGTGGATGATTTTTCGTGAGGTGTTACAACCAATCACAAGAGGGTAAGCTGCCACGTCAATGGATGCACCCCATCTTCAAGCCCCAAAAAACTTGGGAATTAATTCCCATGTTTGAGTTACACGCGCCATTAATAGTAAAAAGCCCCAAATTAATCTTGCTAGGGTTTGGGTAAATATTGGGTCTGGTTATTTAGGTTTGAGGGTGAAAAATATAGTGAAGAAAATGAGTTACATTGGGGATATCGAAAGATAAAGTGTGTGTGGGCAAATGTGTGAGTGGTGTGGTGTAAATTCGTTGACTAAATAAGCAGAGTAAATTGTTATTAACTTTCTCATGCAACCGGTTATATCAAAATAACTCTAATGGGTTTTCAAAGCCCAAAATACGCCCCTTTGTCACATTACTTTGAAATGATAATGGGCTTGCAACCCATTTAACTCGAAACCGTTCATAAATTGTTAATTTGGGCCTTTCATGGGCTTATTATCCAAAAGTATATAACATTAACTTCCTTATTGGTATTTTGAGCCCAATACCCAAATGTGGGACCCACAAGCCTAATTAAGATTAAATCCGCTAAAATCGAGCTTGTATTTGGCTTTGACGATCTTTTCTTCAAAGTCGTGTCGATTTTGCCGGTTTTCGTGATCTTCGGTACACTTTTGGTTCTTTGACTTTAACTTTGTCTCTTTCTTTGACTCTTCTTCAACAATTGACCGTGAAATCCCGTGTTTTCTTTTCTTTTGATATTTTGTACATATTTCACACAAAAACACAAAACCACGCGTAACTCCGACTTTTACGATATTAAACACATGATTAGGTCTTGTTTTTCTTTGATTTTAGAGGTAAAAGGATAAGTGTTTACACACTTATTAATATTCTTATATGGTAATCATTGAGTTAGAATTTTATTGAAATTCTGAAAGTGTTATTGATGGTGTATTTAAATTCTGAAGGTGTTATTGAGGATATATTGAGATTTGAAGATGTTAGATTTTAGTTGGCTTGAGGACGAGAATTCAACAAGAATTTGCGATTGGTTGAAATGAGAAATTAATCGACGGAAGGATTATTAATAATTATATATATATATATATATATATATATATATATATATATATATATATATATATATATATATATATATATATATATATATATATGCTAAGGGAATATTTTCTAAGATTATGGAATTAAGAAGTATAGCGCAATTAACTGAACTAGAGTTGTGAGAAGCTAACAAGGATAAGGATGAATATCATAGGATATGATAAATAAAGGTGGAAAGAATTAATTTGGAATGTTGTTGAATATTGAGTACTGATTTCAGGAAGTAATCAGTGGAATTTATATTTGAAGATTTTATTGATCAATGATGAGAAGGTATGTAGTAGGAAACTATAATAAGTCAAATTTTCTGTGCGCTTTACCAATAATAGTAAAAAAGAATGAGAAGATGAGTTAGTACTTGAGGGTATTATGTGATTGTTCTACGAAATTGGAGAGTTCACTGTCATCTTGGGAAAAAGGAAGCTTTGTGTTAGCTTAGTGATGGGAGTTATGCAATTTGATTGTATATTTTATTATATGGCATTATCCGGAAATTGAGGATGGTAATATTATTGATTGTAAGGATTGGCAGATGAGACAATAAGGATAATCTTATTTGACTGGAAGGGTAAGTCATCAGAGAAGTGATAATGGAAGTAAGGAGAGAAGCTGGATGTTTTGTGAATAAGATGATTGTTGTGAGGTTGAACAAACCGAGCACCAGAAATCGGTGTCCATTATTGATTGTGAATGTTTAGTGTGTTGAATAGATGATTGAAGGAAAGAAAAGTATTCCCTAACAATTGGAAAATTGTTCTTAAAAGGAGGAATGGTGTGTAAAATTCTTTGGATAAGAATTCTAGTTGGAGTAATATAGATGTTTTAGAATGTGTGATTTATGGTTGAAGTGATTGTAAAAATCTGACTAGATTGAAACAATTGAGGCTTTGTCGATACCGACGAAACCGACTGTTCCTTTGTGTAAGCTGGGTATTATCGGAGGTTTATCGAGAGGTTTTCACCGATTGTCGAACCAATGATAAATCTGACAAAGAAGAAATAAATGTGTGAAATCCATTCATATATTTAAGTTATGGTTTTAAGATATGATTTTGTAGTTGAGAAAGTTGTTTATGAAAGCTGAGGATAGATTGAAGTTCTGTGCCTGTACAGTTAGTATTGGAGAAATCCGAAGGAATTACAGAGCTGTGATGATGATATTTGGATAATATCAAGTGGAAAGGAAAGTAATAGTAGTGTGTTGACTTGAATAAAGAAGTGTAACGGGGTTTATATGATCACGAGATTTGACATTGGGGTACTTGTTTTGGGATTGTAAAGTATTACTTGTATGGAATCAAGCATGAAGAAAATAAGAATAAGAAGGTGTGACAATCCGTCAATTTATGGTTGATATTTTATTCTCAGATATTATTTAAAAATATTATTTTAATGTTATATTATGAACTCACTTATTTTTGGGAAGAAATTTGGATTTACGGCTTGAAGTAGCATCGACTACGTCTAAACCGGAGGATTCTACGTTACGTGCTTACGTTTACATACACCGTTTTTGGTGACAGTCCGACATTTCAGAAAATAAATTTATCCGTGAATATTATTTTGGAGATTTAAATTTGTGTTGGTTCATAAACTCACAAATTTACGAGAAGAGATTAGGACTTACGATTTTAATTTAACGTCCTTTACGACTAAACCGGAAACCTTAGGATTACGTATTTACGTTTTCGAACTCCGTTTTTGATGAGACAATTTTTATTAGATTCGTTTTGTGCCGTTGATTCATAATTTATAAAAACGTTTTTCGTAAAACGACCCGTGGGCACGCAAATCGAGGAAACTAGAATCGAGGAATACCCGTAAATTAGTGGGATGAGACAAAACAAGTTTTACCCCACCCCACTAATATGGGAAGGCTAAGGAAGCTCCACCACATCAGTGATGTGTCAAAAGCTTCACAAGGAAGCTTAACACTTGTATATATTTTCCCTAAACCACTTTGCTAAACCATTTCCTCACAAAAACATACATGCAAAACCACAAATTTCTCTCATCTCTCTCTCTTATTTTCGTCCCATATTCACCCAAAACAACCTCCATTTGATCTTTATTCAATCATAAATCATATGTATAATTTACATATGATGAAAACCTATTGAAGTTATAAAGATTGGAGGTGATCTTAACATGTAAAAAGGAGTTTTTAAGGGAGTTTGGGGCTGATTTCTCAAGGAGTTTTCATGAAGAACAAGGGCTGATTTTTGGAGGAATCTACAAATACTTGGTGATCCTAGAAGTGATGTTGGTATCTCATAAGATTGGTTACCCAAAACCAAGTCTTGTTCATCATCAACCCCATCTTTTCATCACTTTGGTGGTATAGAGATTGTTCTTCCCATCCTCTTGTTATTTTTATTATGTAATCATGTATTTTCTTTCTTATTGTATATGTATATGATGAATATATGATGATAAAAATGTTGTGTGGGGATCAAGTGTTGATAAATATGATTAAAAAGATGAAAAACCATAAGAAACAAGGCTAAAATCTTGCTTAAATTGTTGGTTGTATAAAAACAGTAAGTAACCAAGTTATGAACTGATAAAATTGCATGGTGGAATCCATTTACAGTAAGTGTTACATGTCATACACATGTGAGAGTTGGCCATGCAATGGAATCATCAAAATGAGTGAGATATGATCAAAACAAGATTAGTGTACCAATCTGAATAGTCTGTTTTGTAGGGACTGTTAAGGATAGTTAGACATGGAATGAGCATTAGCTATAACTAACTTATTTGTATCACATAATATGAAGTTTATTCCATCCAAAAATGAGCTTCTCTCCTTATAGAACTCAAGATATGATAAAAATGGTGAAGATGAAACTAAAAATTAGATTTTGAAGAATTAATGTTTAATAGTATTATATAAGCACTCAAACTAATATAGTATAAAATGTGAATTAAAACCCACTAACTTATAAATTTCATTTATATAAAAATGCTTAAGGATAAATAAATGGACATTATATAAAAATGGTAGTTTGGTAAGTTTTATAAGTTATAAAAACTATATACTAAGTTTTACGTCTTTTCAGCTAAAACCGAAAGATTAACGTTTTTGTTAAATAAAACTTAGACGGTTGGACCCGTCTAATGTAAACTTTTATAAAATCACATACTGATATATAAACATATATAACAAGTAAAAATCGATAAAACCCGAGCTTTACAACATATAGACATTAACGGGCAAAAGTAGCCTTAATGGACAATAAACCCGACTAATTTGACAAAACACTTATAAACATATTTATTGGGCTTAACCCATTTGGGCCCAACATATAAAGTATAATACTAATAATAATAGTATAATTGGGCTAATTAATAGTATTGGGCTTGTAATAGGCCCATTGGGCTTTAAAATGTAAACAAGTTGAACTAGTGTAACTAGTCTTGAAAATTACCAACACATAAACACTATAATGAATGAGTAAAGATGTATAAACCCACTTGATCATCATCATATATATAAAATCATCATATGTATACATAATTATTATTTTGATAAAGTCATTGGATAAGAGTCTAAGACGAGTATTATTTGTCTATGTTTTCGTGATTGAAGCACGTACCGTACATCCAAGTCGCCGATAACCGCCTTCCCACATCAACGTGAGTTCATAGCCTCACACTCTTTTAAATGTTTTTATGAAATGTTTTATAAACCCGCGAGGGAGATAACATGTTAGCTTTTTATGAAACAGGACACCAATTGTCCCGATTGTTTGTTTATTGATTTGGACCCGAATGATTGTATGACCCGATGAATGATTAAATGACCCGATAGATGAGACAAAATGGATTATTAAAGTTAGATTATGTCACTAAAAGTCCCATTATAATGAATTGTGAAATACCGGGATTTGGTAGACGCTTATGCAAATAATAGTACTATTTGGGGACGATCACCCCAGTTCACGCCTTGACGGTTGATCCCCGTCGTGCCACATTGATTTGTAAGCGAATTTATGTATGATAAGATTTCCATAGCGTGACCTTTGTGACGACACGCTAATTTAGATGGGCAAATTGAGTTTCGGGCTAGCTACCCGTTGTTGGTCATATTAAGGTAACAATGTCATGCGGCTTATAAAATCCAATTAACGAAATACTGCTTTAAGCATTAAATTACGATATATTGCCTGACTAGCAATACGGGGTCTTACTATTGATATTATGTTCGTGTTTTGGTTTTCATAACCATAATCATATAACGATTTTTATTTAACTCCATACAACGTTATAAAACGTATTGTATGATATTTTTACGACATTGGCTCGTATAATGATTTTGAAGGCGAAAGCCCATATTATGATTTTGATACGGAATTGTATAAAATGACTTTGGCTATTTTATGGCCTATTAAAAATGATTTGTACAAAATGATATTCGGTAATAAATTTTATACCGATGTTATATTGATGGTTTATTAAACTCTATGAATTCACTCGGCGTTATCGCTGACCTTTTCTTTTAACATGTTTTGTGTCAGGTACTTGAAGGTAATTCTCGGGAAGACAACAAGAATTCATGGCCCGTACTTAAATAATAATTTCCATTCAAATGCTTTGTAAAACTTGTATGAAATAATATGACTTGGTACCTATGTAACTTTGATATTTATGAATGGAAATGCTTTATTAATAAAACCACGCGACTCTTAAGCGTTGTCTATGATGTGAGTAATGTGCTATCCCGTAACACCAACTAGTCTTCCGCTGTACTGAGTTGTATAAATTTGGGGGTGTTACAGAAGGACTTGTTTATAAATGCCATTCGGAGATTTTAAAACGAAGGAGTTAAGGATTACCTAATGATGACAGGGAAATAATAATCGGTAAATTTTAGATGGGATATGTTACAGTTCTGTATTACGAAGTGTCTTTCAGATTATGGAGGATGAGTGTGGATACTTTCACTATCAACTAGTAAGTATTTAGTAAGTAGTAGAAGGAAAAAGGGTTTACAAGATTTCTAAAGTAATTAATAATTGATTCTTGAGTTTTGAGATATTTGGAATATTGGTAACAACAAGCAGAATGGATAGAATAGAAAGAACCTTAGAATTGAACTGATAAACTAATGGAAAAGGGATATCAAAGAAAGAAGATCAACAGATTGTCAGAAATTTTGAAATAAGATGGTAATAGAAATGAGATAGTTGAGATGTATGTTTTTGTGGGACAAAAATGGTTATTGTGATTATCTAATTTTTCTCCTATTATATTAGAGAGTGTGTAAAGAATGCAAGGAACAGTGGTGAATGAATTGTTCAGATTAAAAAGAGAATTTAATTATTCTTAGAGTGCTGAGAGTGTCGCATGTAGTATTGAAGGAATTTCATAAGTTGAAGAATTGATACAGTATGGTTGGAATAAGATGTATTACGAAATCAGACTATATGTTATAGAACTTGGGGTAAATAAAATGAATTACGATATCAGGAAGTGATTTGACAATTATACATTTCATATTTGAATATATGAGACTAACATAAACAGTATATGATACGAGGAAGATGTAATAATGTACTATGGAAGGTAAAGTAACTCAGTGATCTAGCAAGCACTACACTCGGGACATAGAGATTGTTAGAATGAATGAAAGTGGAAGATGAGTATAGAAAGTATATAAGTGACTGGTCAGAATTATGGATAATCTCATTGTGTTTAGTTTGAGTGTAACCTCGGGACATAGAGGCAGAGTAATTTTTGAATACCAGAAATCGCTGTGATAAAGTATGAGTATTGATTAAGGTTTGAACATATTATATGTAATCCAGAGATTGAGATTGAATTTTGAATATTAGAGATTTTTACAGAAAGTGTGAAGAATTGAGTTAAGGAGGAATATTGCGTATTTTCGGAAAGCAATGGACAGAGTGAAAGGATGAATTGAACGATGGTAACTGAATTTGGTATCCATCACATCAACATATAATTGAAACTTGGGATGATGATATCTTAATATTTCACTAGGAGGACTAATGGAATCTAGTGAAGATGAAATCCTTATCCGATGATAATTGCACATCATGATTTGAGAACATACATAGTTGTGGGTCAAGTTATTAGAGTATTGAAGAAGGAATAGAACTGAGAAAGTGATGCAGACGGAGTAAGAATGAGGAATGAATATTATCATATTGGAAGGTGAAATTTAGAAGTTGGAGTGTAGTAATATTTGGTTGTATGGTGATATCATAAGAATTGAGTTGAACTGGTGTGAAAGACGTGAGTATCTCCTGAGGATAAGAGGTCACCTTGACTCTAGAAGTGAGAAAGTGCGAGTGTGAGGCGGGTTGAGCGCCGGGACGTCGCTCTCTTTTAGGACGGTAGGATGTAACAACCCAAAACTATGGTCATTATTTAATTATATTTTTACGTATATTTTTGAAATTTTTGACGAGGTTGATTGTCATGACGATTGTTGATTTGATTTGGATGATGTTAAAAATTTTATTTTTACGTTTTGACGAGTTGCAAGGATTATTAGTAATGACGATATCAACGGATGCCCGAGAAATTTTACGTTTTATTTTAAACATGTCGATGATTAATATTTTGATGTTTTTATTTTAATGTCGTATTAAGTCGTGCCGGGACTATATAATATCATATTTTGTGTGCGTTTTAAGTTTTGAGAAGCATTTTTATGAAACCCGAGACCCGTAAATATTTTCAAAAGTGAATAATAGTCATTTCCCGCTTTTTTACAAAGTATTTGCATTTTGGTCCACAAGAATCACAATTGGCGAAAACTACCCTAAACATTTTCCATATAAAAGGAAAAATAAACACAATTAATCACAAACATTCCACCAAATAGCAAAATTTCTCTCATCTCTCTCCCACCCTCAAACAATGTGTCACCTCCACCACCCTAATCACCCCTTGATTTTCAAAATTTAGTTTGATTCAACAAAATCTAATCAAAGACCCATTCCTAATTCTTGATTCTCTACACATTGGTATAAAAATTTCTTACGTGCAAGAACATTTTTGAAAAACCCATTTTTGGATGAAAAACTTGTGTTTTGATCTTAAATTCTTGTTGTATGTAGGTGTTTATGTGTTTATATATTAATTTTGATTATTTCATGTTGAAGAATTTTTAGTTGGTTTTTTACGATTTAATCATCTAGGATGATTTAGTGTGTTATGATTGAAAGTAGTAGTGTAGGGATGATTATAGTGGTAAAGATGGTGTAAAATTGTGGTGAAAATTTTATTTTGAATGATTTTTAAATATATATTTTTAAACAGATTATTAAACTTAATTTTCTGAAAATATGAGGTTGAGTTTGAGATGAACCCACTAGATATTTGTTAATGCAATAATGCCTAAAAACGTTACTTGCATTTTTTCGGTCTTGCTTAGTTTTGATTACGACAATATGTAAAAACAAGCATTTACGAAAACAACGAAAAACAAATTCTTGAGTTCAAGTATTTTTCATTTTACCCATTTTCACTTAAGGTATGGATAAACAAATACTAACCTTAATCAAGTGATTTAGTCTTTTCTTAAAACTCACTTTTTATTAAGTGTGACAAGTTTTTATTAAACTTTCTTTTTAAGAAAATGTTTTATTAAATTAATTATTTGAAAATTTGAAAATGGCATATTCTTATTTGGTTAGGAATATTCTATCAGGATATTTTTAAACCAGATATGACCTCCACCACTAAAGGACAAAAAGGGAGCGGAGTCTAGTCCATCGGTACCTTAGCTCATAGGCGGTTCCTTATCGATAAGGTACCGCGGGCTAAGATAAGGTACCCCGGGCAGATATAGTCGTTGGCCCTTTGTCCTATAAATAGTGGACCATTCTCAGCTTTTCAATTCACATCTTTTGTACATCTCTTTTCAGATTCAAACTCTCTTCTTTAATCACTCAAATGTTTGATCATTTGTTTGATTACTACTTGTTTAAGAAGTGAATCTTGTTCTTCCATCCCTTCCTCTCCAAGTGCAAAGAGAAGAACACTATCCTTATGAAGTGTTGAGTCCACCACCAAAGATCCATTGAAGATCTACTTTTATACATTTGTTGTTGTGTCTTAGTTTAGAAGATCCAAGTAGTTGTGTCTATTTGGAAGTTGTGTATGTACTAAGTATAGTTGTGTAGATTGGTCCTAGCTACGATTAGGGCTCGACTTTTAGCTTAGAGTCGGAAATTGGTTAAGCGACGTGTACGGTTTTCTCCACCACAAGGAGCTTGTTGTGTAGTGAACTCTCGAGTAAGGAGTACTCAAGGAGTGGAGTAGGAACGAGGAGTGAGCTTCGTTGCCGAACCACTATAAATCCTTGGTGTTCGGCTTGATCTTTCTTTACCCTTAACTCTTTACATTCTTTATTCTTTGTGCATATATATTTGTTAGTATTAGCTTAGTTACAGTATCATTGTTCATATTGTGCATAAGAAGATTTCACACATTTCCTCAAGCCTAAGTTTTTGAAAAAGGATTTTTTGAAAACCACCTTTTAACAAGTAAATTATAAGAAAATATTCAACCCCCCCCCTTTTCTAGTTTCTACAATTGGTATCAGAGCGGGTTGCTCAAGAATTTTTAAAGTATATTGTATTTTAAAACTTGAATCGATCTATGGATTCCAACAAATACCTAGAAGGGCAATCTATGCAAAGACCACCATTTTTTGAAACCGATAGTTTTATTTATTGGAAAAATAGATTTGAAACTTATGTGAAATCAAAATATTTAGATCTTTGGCATGTTATTACCAATGGTGATTTTTTACCCTATCAATTTAATGAAGTTTCTAAAACAAAAGAATTGGTCACTTTTGATAAAGCTAATGACGACACTAAAAAGAAACTTTCAAAAATAATGAGGCTAAAATGGTGATTTATAATGCTTTGACTAAGAAAGAGTATGAAAGAAATTTTATGTGTGAAACCGCTAAAGATATTTGGAACACTCTTTTAGTAACCCACCAAGGTAATAGCCAAGTCAAAGAAAGGAAAATCGATCTTCTTGTCCAACAATATGAACAATTTGTCATCTTAGAAGATGAAACTATTGATAGTGCATTTTTTAGGTTTAACACCATTATTACTAGTCTAAAAGTACTTGATAAAGGTTTTTCTAGAAAGAACAGTGTTAGGAAGTTTCTAAGGGCTTTACATCCAAAGTGGAGAGCAAAAGTCACGGCGATTAAAGAATCAAAATATCTCTCAACTTTATCACTCGATGAACTCATAGGCAACTTGAAGGTCCATGAGATGATAATTTTGAAGGACTCGGAATTAGTAAAAACCAAGAGTGAAAGGAAATCTCTTGCACTTAAAGCCAAGAAGGCACAAAGTGACCACGATAGTTCCTCGGAAAGCGATGACGAGGAGTATGCACTGGCGGTGAGAGATTTCAAGAATTTCTTCAAGAGACGAGCTCAACACGTTAGGCAACCCAACAATGACAAGAAACCATTCTCAAAGAATCGGTTTGCCAAGAACGAAAATGGTGATAGGAATTGCTTTAGATGTGGTGATCTAAATCACTTCATTGGTGATTGTCCAAAGCCCGCTAGCGATAAGAACCACACGGCGTTCGTTAGTGGCGCTTGGAGCGATAGCGGTTAAGATGATGATGACAACCCCAAAGAGGAGAAATGTCTTACGGCTTACACTTCTAAAGAGGTACATTCCGAAACCGAATACTATAGTTATGATAGCTCCACTTTTGATGATATTGAATTTGAAGGCAAATATGATAGTTTACACAAACTTAGTCTTAAATTCATAGAAAAGAATAAAACCTTAAAATCAACCAAAACTAAGCTTGAAAATGAGATCAATGAACTTAGGGAGAAACTGGCAATACTTGAGAAAAATAAAGAAGTGGATTTAGGTTGCTTAAGTTGTGAGAAACTTAGATTAGAGAATGAAGATCTCAAGAGCACCTCCATTAAATTGGAAAAGTTCATGAAAGGTACTAGTGCTCTTGATGATATGTTAAACAAACAAGTTCATTCTAAGGAAAGACTTGGTGTAGGTTTTAACTCAAATGAAGCCTCAACTAGTGAAACAAAACAAGTCAGGTTTTCACAAAAAAACGTCTGTTGTACGCGGTCCCAAATTGTTTGGGGCGGTTCCTTATCACTATGGAACCGCCGCCATAGATAAGGTGCCGCGGCCAAAGGGTTATTTTGGTGAACATCCCGAACTTTCTGAAAAGTCTAAGTTAGATGAAAAACCAAAGCATCTTATTGTTAATAAAGTAAAATTACCCATACTTGACGACAATGCTATTGATAAGTTCTACAAGCCACTGAGTAAACCTCTCATGGGAAATAGAAGTTTATCTAGACCATCTTCTACTCCACCTAGAGTACAGAATGAGTCTAAGCCTAGAAGTAGAACGACAACGCCTAGAAGAGATAATCAAAACAATTCACGACCAAGAAGTAAAACTCAAACACATAGAAGGAATAATCATAGCTCTAAACCTAGATCAAATACACCTAGGAGAAATAATGAACAACAAAATGGTTACATGAATTACTACCCTCCTCCATTTTGTTCTCCATGGGGAACCCTTCCTTCATTCATGCATCCCAACCAAATGCAAGGGATGTTTGGAACTAACAATTTTGGACCCATGAGATATTGGGGACCAAATGTTTGATCTTGTGTGTTGTTACCTAGATATGCTTGAGAATTGATTTGGAGCCCGATGAGTGGATTAAGGATAGTGTATATTCTAAACACATGACGGGTAATTGAAGTTTGTTCTCGCATTACAAAGCATATGATGGAGGTAAGGTCACATTCGCTAGTAGTCTACGTGGTAATATCATTGGCAAAGGTACGGTTTCTCTTGACTCCATGACCATTGAAAATGTTGAACACGTAGATAACTTAGGGTTTAACCTTTTAAGTATAGGTCAAATTTGTGATAATAAGTGTAAGGTCATCTTTTCGGAACATGAAAGTGAAATCATAAAATATGGAAATGTCATTGGAAAAGGTATTAGAAAGCATGGGCTTTATGTTATGAAGGTCAATAAGAAGTCAAAAGACAACATATGTCTTGCGACTATAGATGATAGTTCTACTCTTTGGCATAGGAGATTAGGTCATGCTAATATGCGTTTAATTCAATCTTTAGTCTCTAAGGAGTTGGTAAGACACCTCCCCAAGATTAAGTTTGATAGTCACTTTTGTGATGCTTGCAAAGTTGGAAAGCAAGTTCACTCAAGTCACAAAGCCAAGAATTTGGTTTCGACCTCTCGGTGCTTAGAGTTCCTACATATGGATCTTTTTGGACCTTCCGCCATACGGAGTTATGGAGGTAACCTTTATACCCTAGTTAAAGTTGATGACTATTCTAGATTCACTTGGACTAGATTTTTGGCATCTAAGAATGAAGCTTTCGATCACTTCGAAATATTTAGTCGAAGAATTCAAAATCAACTAGGATGTTCAATTGTCTCTATTAGGACGGATCATGGTAGGGAATTTGATAATGAAGTGCAATTTGGTGCCTTTTGTGAAGCTCATGGTATTACCCATAACTTCTCGTCTCCTCGCATTCCACAATCAAATGGGGTAGTTGAAAGGAAGAATAGGACTCTCCAAGAGATGAGTAGGACGATGTTAAACGAGCAATCTTTGCCTCAAAAGTTTTGGTGCAATGCCGTGGACACATCGACTTATATTCTCAACCGAATTCTTATTTGACCTTTC
The DNA here is from genome assembly GCA_025667525.1 of Glebionis coronaria. Classification (NCBI taxonomy): domain Eukaryota; kingdom Viridiplantae; phylum Streptophyta; class Magnoliopsida; order Asterales; family Asteraceae; genus Glebionis; species Glebionis coronaria. Next base: position 287,880,651 of record CM046877.1, on the reverse strand, counting down.
CTAGGAAAGACCCCCTATGAGATTCTTAAAGGTAAGAAACCCTCATTGGAATACTTTAGGGTGTTTGGAAGCAAGTGCTTTATCCTCAACACCAAAGACTACCTTACCAAGTTTGACCCAAAGTCTTACGAAGGTATCCTTTAAGTTATTCCCAAACTAGCAAAGCCTACATAGTCCTAAATAGAACCTCGGGGGCTATTGAAGAATCACTCAACGTAACCTTTGATGAAACCCCTCCTTCACCTGAGCCACCACCATTGGTTGATGATGACTTGGATGAATTAGAAGTATTAAAAGCCAAAGAGGTTAGAAAAATAGGCGTTGAAGACCTTAGTGTTTAAAAGGAAGTAAACATTAAGGAGTCTAGGGATCATACTCTCAATAATGTCATTGGTGACTTAAATCAAAGGACTCTAAGATCTCAAGTCCAAAACCAAAGCAACTTCTTTTGTTTCGTCTCCTTGATTGAACCAAAGAATGTTAAAGAAGCTTTGACGGACGAGAGTTGGGTCATTGCGATGCCAGAAGAATTAAATCAATTCGTTGCCATTGATGTTTGGGAACTTGTTCCTCCGCCTAGAAGTTCTACCATTATAGGAACCAAATGGGTATATAGGAATAAGTTAGATGAGAATGGTGTTGTGTCTTGTAACAAAGCTAGACTTGTAGCACAAGGCTATAGTCATCAAGAAGGGATTTATTATGATGAGACATATGCACCGATAGCTAGATTAGAATCAATTAGAATCCTTTTAGCCTACGCTTGTGCCTTAGACTTTAAGCTTCAACAAATGGATGTAAAGAGTGCATTTCTTAACGGTTTGATCAATGAGGAGGTATATGTGGCTCAACCTCCCGGCTTCATTGATTTTGAGAAACTGGATCATGTTTACAAGCTTAAGAAGGTAATTTATGGTCTCAAACAAGCACCCAAAGCTTGGTATGATAGACTTAAAGCGTTTCTTGTTAAACATGACTATACCATGGGGATGGTAGACAACACGCTCTTTACAAAGAAGAAAAGTTCTCACCTCATAATCGTATAAATATATGTTGATGACATTATATTTGGCTCAACTTGTCAAGAATTGTGTGATGACTTTGCCAAAATCATGCATGATGAATTTGAAGTATGATGGGAGAACTTAACTTCTTTTTAGGACTCCAAATTAAACAAATGGATGATGGTATTTTCTTTAGTCAATCTAAGTATGCTAAAGAAATGCTAAAGAAGTTTGGATTAGAAGAATCTAGACCAATGAAGACCCCATGGCCTCGGATACTAAACTCACCGTAGATGATGATTGTGAGTCGATAGACAACACCAAATATAGAGGTATGATTGGTAGTTTGTTGTACCTAACGGCAAGTCGACCGAATATCATGTTTAGTGTTTGCCTTTGTGCTCGCTTCCAAGAGGCTCCCAAAATGGATTTTGGAATGTTTGCCTTTGTTGTCGATATTTGGATCGAATCTCGAGGACTATAAAATGGATTTTGGAATGTTTCATGTACTGATGTTATGTGTTGAGTATGAGGATGTTGAGTTTATTTTTAAAGTCGAGTGTCGGTTTAATAAACGGAGAAAAATAAATGTGTTAAAAGACTGTATGAGTTGTTGACGTAAAACTGTCCGGTTTTTGTAGTTCAAAGATGTGTCGGGCTGGGAACCTAAAATGTAAAATCTTTTGATGAGATTTTAAAAGGTCTTTCTATATATAGTAAATGACATCTCTGATTAGTATCATAAGAATTTGACGTGTTTTAGTGGGGTAAATGAGCTTGTACATTTGGTGTGTACCGACAGATTTTTATCGAAAGAATTAACTAATAGAATAAACATATAGAATGGAGTAAAAGATCACTTGTATTGTTTTCATTTTAGGTTGGTTATAATTTTATGATTTTGAGTTTGATGTTACTAAGTATGGATTTTACTCGAGTTTATTATTGATGAACGCGCCTTATTTGATAGGTTGCGGTTTTTGTGTTTATCGGGTATCAACTATCGTCGAAGATCGTATTACTACTGCTAATACTCCAGGTGAGTCTATAGCCTCGCTTTCTACTTTTTTAATGATTTTAAAACCCGCGAGGGGAATACATGCTATTTGAAGAAAAATGAACACATGTCATGAGTAATTGTTGGACCCGATGTTGCCTTTGTTGCCTTTGTTGATTTGAATTGTATAAGTACCTAAATTGCAAAAGTCCCTAAATTCATGAGCCGTTAACTATCTTCTAACTTGATGTTGCGAGTTGGGAATAGCCTCTTATTCTAATAATAGTACTATTGGGATGACAACCCTATCTGAGACCAGGGCATTACGCTGAGTAACCTCTAGGAAGGATAATTTTACGAGAATGAGAATTGCTATTCTTGCAATTGATACCCTAGTAGGGGCACTGGTAATTCTTCTAGTCATGCTGGCATTTGGCGTGGGTAATTAAGTTAAGGGGTCGGTGTCATGAGCTTAATACAATTCAATAGCTACTGCTATAAGATGAAATGCTTGATTAATAGATTGTATGGCCACAATTCTATTAAACAATTGTGAATGATTTTTACGATGTTGTAACACCCCCAAATTTACAAAATTCAATACAGCGGAAGAGTCGTTGGTGTTACGGGATAGCACATTACTCACATCATAGACAACGCATAAAAATCACGTTGTTTAATAATAAAGCATTTCCATTCATAAATATCAAATTTACATAGGTCCCAAGTCATAGCATTTCATACAATATTACAAAACATTTGAATGGAAATTTGTTATTTAAGTGCGGGCCATAAATTCTTGTTGTCTTCCCGACAATTACCTTCAAGTACCTGAGATAAAACATGTTAAAAGAAAAGGTCAGCGAAAACGCCGAGTGAATTCATAGAGTTTAATGAAATCCATTAATATATCATCGGTATAAAATTATTATCGAAAATCATTTTGTACAATTCTTTGTCGTAGGCCATAAGATAGGCCAAAAACATTTTATACAAATCTTTATTGTAAATCATACTATAGGCTTTTGCCTTCAAAACCACTATACAAACCAATGTCGTAAAAACAACATACAATACGTTTTATAACGTTGTATAGAGTTAAATAAAAACCGTTATATGAATATGGTTATGTAAAACCAAAACACGAACATAATATCAATAATAAGACCCCGTATTGCTAGTCAGGCAATTTATTGTAATTCAATGCATATAGCAGTATTTTCGTTATTGGATTATTATAAGCCGCATGACATTGCTACCTTACTATAACAAACAACGGGTAGCTAACCCGAAACTCATTTGCCCATCTAAAACAGCGTGTCGTCACAATAATCACGCTTATATAAGTCTTCTCATACATAAATTCGCTTACCAATCAATGTGGCACGACGGGGATCAACCGTCAAGGCGCGAACTTGGGTGATCTTTCCCAAATAGTACTATTATATGCATAAGTGTCTACTAAATCCCGGTAGTTCATAAATCATGCTAATGGGACTTTTAGGACATAACCTAACATTAATAATCCGTTTCATTTCATTTATCGGGTCATATAATCATTCATCGGGTCATATCATCATTCGGGTCCAAATCAATAAGCAAACAATCGGGACAACTGGTGTCCTATTTTTATCAAAACTAACATGTTATCTCCCTCGCGGGTTTATAAAACATTTCATAAAACATTTAAAAGAGTTCGAGGCTATGAACTCACGTTGATTGGGAAAGGCGAGTTATCAGCGATTTGGATGTATTGTACGTGCTTCAATCACGGAAACCTAGAAAAATAATACTCGTCTTGTACTCTTGTCCAATGACTTTATAAAAATAATATCTATATATATATGATGATTTATATATATGATGATGATCAAGTGAGATTGTACATCTTTATTCACTCATTATAATGTTATGTGTTGGTAAATTTTTATACTAGTTTCACTAGTTTAACTTCTTTACTTGTTAAGGCCCAATAAGCCCATTACATTATATTAGTCCAATTCTCCTTTTAACATCAGCCCTATACTCACATGTTGGGCCCAAGTGGGTTAAGCCCAATGAGTAAGTCCATTAGTGTTTAGCCAAATTAGTTGGGTTAATAGTCCAACAAGGCTAATTTGGTCCGTTAATGTCCATATGTTATAAAGCTCGGGTTTTGTCGTTTTTTACTTGTAATATGTACTTATGCCTCAATATATGAGTTATAAAAAGTTTACATTAGACGGGTCCGACCGTCTAAGTTTTGATTGACGAAAACGTTAATTTTACGGTTTTAGCCGAAAAGACGTAAAACTTATGTTTATAGTTTAATAACTTATAAAACTTATCAAATTTCCATTTTTATAAAATGTCTCATTTATTTATTAATGTACATACTTATATATATATATGTGATATATAAGTTAGTGGGTTTTAAGTTTACATTTTATATTATATTTACTTGAGTGCTCATTTTATAATATATACATATATTTACAAATCTAATTATTATTTTTACTTTCACCATGTTTACCATATCTTGAGTTCTACAAGGATATAGAAGCTCATCTTTGTATGGCACAAACTACATATTATGTGCTACATTTAATTTAGTTTTAGCTACTGCTCAATCAATGGCTAAGTGTCTCTAACAGTCTATACAAAACAGACTACTCAGATTTGTACTTCAATATTGTTTTGATCATATCTCACTCATTTTAAAGATTCCATTTTATGGCAAACTCTCACATATGTACAAGTCTTATAACTTACTGTATATTAATTCATCCATACCATTTTATCAGTTTAACATAAGGTTATTTACCACTTTTACATGTAGTTTTCAATATTTTTATCCAAGTTTATCAACAGATGATCCCCACACAATATTTTATCATCATTCATCATCATATACATATACATAAATGAAGAAAATACAAGATTACATATTCAAAATAATAAGAGGATAGGAAGAAACAATCTCTATACCACCAATAGTGATGAAAAGATGAGTTTTTGGATGAACAAGACTTGGTTTTGGGTAACTAATCTTATGAGATATCAACACCACTTCTAGGATCACCAAGTATTTGTAGACTTCTCCAAAAATCATCCCTTGATCTCCATATAAACTTCTTTGTAGTTGTTAAAATCAACTCCAATCTTCATAACTTCAATGGGTTTTCATCATATGTAAATTATACATATGATTTATGGTTGAATTTTTGATATAATGGGGTGTTTTTTGGAGGATATGGGACGTTCATAGGGAGCCAAGAGAGTTTGTGTGTGGTTTGCATGTATGAAATGAGAGTAGATGGTTTAACTTGGCTAGTTTTGTTAGTTTAGTGGTTTGTGCATGCACTAAAGACAAGTGTCCTTAGTGTGTGTGTATACTTGACACATTTTGGTGTGTTGGTTAAGATTTTATCACCACATGTATGGGGTGGGCAAGTGTAAACTTGTCTCATCCCCATTACTTTACGGGTACTCCTCGATTCTAGTTTCCTCGACTTGCGTGCCCTCGGGTCATTTTACGAAAAACGTTTTTATAAATTATGAATCGACGGCACAAAACGAATATAATAAAAATTGTCTCATCAAAAACGGAGTTCAAAAACGTAAATATATAATCCTAGGGTTTCCGGTTTAATCGTAAAAGACGCTAAATTATTCACGTAAGCTCTAATTTCTTCTCGAAATTTTGTGAGTTTATGAACCAACACAAATTCAAAATTCCAAAATAATATTCATGGATAAATTTATTTCCTGAAATGTCGGACTGTCACCAAAATGGTGTATGTAAACGTAAGCACGTAACGTAGAGTTCTCCGGCTTAAACGTAGTCGATGCTACTTCAAGACGTAAACCCAAATTTCTTCCCATAAATGAGTGAGTTAATAATATAACATTAAAATAATGTTTTAAATAATACTTGAGAATAAAATATCAACCATAAATTGATGGATTGTCACAACATTTACCCCTAAACAGGATCTTTGTCCTCAAAGATCGATTTATCTTACTACTCGCTTCTTATAGAGTTAAAGCCACGTGGGTATTTCCTCCACATTCGGTCTTTTCCCTCATGTGTAATTCATTACAATACGCGAGTTTCATCAAACATAACTACCGGAATACGATCAGGCTTTATGTTGACTTACTTTCTCTATCAATGATATTCACAGGTTTTTGATGAATGCAACTTTTTACCGATTCTAAACTTCATCAAGAAGTAATCAGATTTTCACTTGATAGACATTTGATCAAGTTTGATATACGAAACATAGTTCACGCAGCCCTTGAAGTCCTAGGATAGATCCAACTTATATGCCTTTCAAACCAACTTTTTACATCATCTAAACGGTCCCATACAACGGGGACTTATTTCCCATGATCTTTCAGATCATCAATTCATTTTTCCAAGGTGAAAATTTTTGGCATAACTTCGCTACCCATCCTACACTTCAAGATCTACATTTCATATTCACATAACCTCCTGCCCACTACCGGCAGTCAATAATTAGATCCTAATTTCAAAAATCAATTCAGGTCTCGCGGGTTGGGTATTTTGTAAGGTTAGTTGGTCATCATAGGCAACCTTAAACCTAAAAGACATGTCCAACTCACAATGGGTGTATGTCGGGTGTCCTCATCCCAACTCCTGCTTACAAATGCTCTAATATTTAGATCTTAACAAGATTCGATCTCGGTCCTAATACGATAATTATCAATGATAATCTCTCCAAAGGAAAACGATTATACGGTTTATTACTAAAGGTCAATTATTCAGGCATAAAACAACACTTCTAGTGTTTTGTATTGTTACTTTACCTCGTCCCTTCGATTGGGGTGGTAAATAGTACTCTCATCAAGGTTCGTTCCCAAACTTCTGAGCAAATCTCTAGAAATTCGATGCGAAGCGAAGATCTTGATAGAGATGATCGATACAGGCACACTATGTTTATACAAATCCTTTAAATACAAATGAGTCAATTTCTTCATCTATAATCTATCATTAACAAGAATGATATTAGCAGATTTGGTCAGTCTATCGATGATGACCCAAATCGAATCAAATTCAGTTGATGACCTTTGCAATATTTAGACGTTTACTAATGTATGAGGCGATGTCTGCCTTCATAATTTGCCATCAGTGCAACTTCTTCAGATAAAGATACGTTTAATCAGAAATGACATGAATAGAATACTTAATCTTATGAGATTCCTACATGACTAAATCTCAAAATCCTCTGTATTCAGGCAACCACAAGCGGATTTTATACATTTAACGCCATTGGCTTTCATTTCTAATGGTTCACATTAGCCGCGAACCCCTTTTATTATCTATATTATCGTTTTTACAAGCATCGGCTATTTTTAAATTGCTCGGCAATTTACTTTTCACAGTCAATACTAAGGAACTCATCTTAATTGGGCGTTTATCCTTTCTTCATAATATGTCAGAAGTTACATTCACCTTCCCTGATGAAATAAATATCATGACCATATTCATTCAAAATTTCTTTCTTCATATTTTCTAAGTTTTAATTTCGCCTCAACTATTATTTTCATTAGTTTTGCTCAATCTGACGTTTAAAGCGTCGATAATTATTACAAGTAATTAAATAATAAATATTAAATTTTATGAAACGTAAACCTAAAAAGTTTTAAATTTTATCAATTCGTCCAATTATAGAAAAATGTTCAATTATCAATTTTAGTTAACACGATTTTTGTTGATTTATTGAAAATAATTAATAATATTCGTAAATGTTCGAAAAATCTTTTGTTATACTCTGGTCAAAATTTTCTTAGTTGAAAAGCAAAAATTGTCGTTTCAAATTCGAGGTCATGGTTTAAATGGTTTCCTCAATCCCTCTTAGGTTGTCTTGAGGTATACACAAACATTTACCCCTAAAGGAGTTTAGTTAAATAATTTGGGTATGAGGGAATAATCCCTTAAAAATTCCTTTGATAAAACATTTGTCAGAACATATTTTCACTTTCTTTTTGGTAGAACCCAAAGCCTTAATGGCTCTAATCTTTGAAGAGTCAATATATATCTTACCATCATTAATTACACGATCATTTAATGTAAAGGTTCAAACCTTAAATCACATGTTAAATATTCAAGGTACAGGTTTTCATTGCTCAATCAATTCAGGGCAGTCTACAAATGATTATTAACTCCTTCCTATTCTGATAAACAAAGAGATGGTCCTTAATGATCACCAACATGAATTTATCAAATTACAGCCTACACACGTGATTCACCAAATTTAGGAATGCTACATGTGCATTGGTCAATCCAAACGACATCACGTGAAACTCATAATGTTCATTCCAAGTTCTTGATGTAGTGATTGGAATAGATAATCTTCTTCGTGGACGCGGAGTTGATGATAACCATGTCGTGGATCAAATTTTTAGAACATACGCTAGAACCATGTAAATGATCGAACAAATCTTCCATCTTGAGTAATGGATATGAATTTTGATCGTCAATTTATTCAGTTCACGGTAATCAATAAATACAAGGAATGATAACACCATAGGTCTTCATGACGGCGAGCTTGGTAGAATAAAAGCTTTCTCCGACAACTCTCTCAGTTGTACGGTAACTCTCTTAATTCAGATGGTGCTCACGTACAATGCACACGCCACAGGTGTAGCACCGGGAATATTATCAATACCAAATTAAACTTGCCTTAATGGCAAAAGTCTAGGTAATTCATCAACAAATACCTCCTAAAATTTCAGATAAACGAAACGTCTTTTAATAAATTCACTTTAAGTTCTTTCTAGATTACAAGGTCTATGTCTAGTTCATAACCATTCATGGTATGATTTCAAGTCTAAATGCAGGATATGGTCACCTATCGGGAATTATTTAGATCACTTTTGATAATCAGCATCTTATCTTTTAGGGGATTTCTACTCGAGTTCCCATCAATTAAGACAATGTCGTCATGTCATAATCAATCAATCCATTCTACTGGCACTATCAACTTTCCAGTTTCATTACCTTTGATAAGATGTGAGCCTCTCAAAAGACTAATAATAACTCATAATTCTTCACATATTCAAGGATATATGGATACGTAGGTAACATTAAAAGAGTAAGGTCAACACATAATTTTACGCGAGAGAATTTCAAATCAGATACAAACGAAAACATTTAACGAATATGAATATATCTCATGTTTTCATAATTTGAGTACGCATTCGAAAGCTCCTCGGATCGTTACCCAGGTCATTCAAATGAAATCTAATCAAAAGAAATGATAGTAACGTCGATACACCCAGTCAGGTATTAATACTCGATAATCAGATACTTTTACAAAGAATCTCACCACGAGAGAATTGGTCAAGGAGGGGATATCAATTGTCAAATAAGACAATATCCACATATGAGTAAATTCGACTCAGAAGAATAAATGGTACGGGCACATATGTAGGTGTCTCTAACAATATGTCCCTATTTTTGCACTTCTTGCAGATCTCATATTTAATCTTTCACAATCTTCAAAGAAAATTTAGTGTTTATTAATATTTCATGGTGACTACTAATCAGCCTTGCATGGTCCCTTCCAAATTGTACGTAGGCGCGCAACTATATACAATTTTAGGATTAACGAAGCAATACTCAGTTCGTCAAAATTTTGTCATCATGTTTAAAATAAAAATATTTTCATGCTTAATCCTGAAATAAAAATCAAATGAATTTACAAAGATGTTCTTTGTTATGAAAACAATTAAGTTTTCCAAAGTGTTTCATAAACAACTTTATTTCGATAACGATTATTTATAAGTCTCACTTTAAATAATCCATATGGTGATAAAAATTCAATTTTTCTCAAGGGATACTGTTTTATCTTATAAAAACAATGAGTGATCTACAAAAGAGTGATGAAAATTTGTTCACCAAGAACTAACTACAATATGATAGGAAATGAGCTTAGCCAATTAATCATGAGGTTCATGACCTCGATGGCACTCAAAAAGAATAATCCACAACGTAACTCAAATCGAGATGAGTACTTGTATAGTGGTTGCATCACTAATGCGAACATTAGGAAGAAGCAAGAACAGATAGATAACATCGATACACGTAGGATTTAACAATCAAAGGTAGTCTTTTCATTAATCACAAACAAGTCAAAATTGTACCGTAACACATTACATGTCGCTATGTCATACAATTCCAAGAACTCACCCTACCAACTGATGTCTCAGTTAAGTTAAGGATTTTTAAAAGATACCACAATGAATACTAATCTACAAGAGTCATTAGGTGTTCCATCTGTCCCGGAAGATCCATCGGTCCCAATTCAGAAGAAGATCTCTTCAATTTATTTCTTGGACACTAAGCATCCTCGTTAGTGGAAAATGGCCTAGGAACAACCCTTAACACAAACCAACAATCATTTAAAACCTTATAATTCAATCACAGAACTTAACGACTTCCTCTTAACAATCTCATATTCCATCCGAGTTAAATTTTAACTTCATTCAATTTTCGATCAACTTATACTCAATGCGACATCCTACCTCTTTCTCCAATACTTTCAACCTTATTTTTAGACCTTAAAAGGGCAATAAAATCTCAATATGAACAACACTTAATTTTCAATCCTATAGCTCTTACAACAATAGTTATCAAACGAGTCACTAGTATGGAATGACTCACATATTCAATTAAACTTCACGGAAAGGTACTAGTGGCATGAGGCTTTTGGGTAATGGTTCTAATGACAGCCTCAAGTGCAACATTCACCCTTTCGATTTCAAATTTAAGAATTGGGTGACACCGAATCAGATGACACCTTTCCATGTGGTAACGTTTTTTCAAACTCCACTTTATAAGGAAAGATCGTCATGACATCGATATCAGATTTAATCTCGCCAATTCTTCTTCAATATCACAATCAACTAATATCAACATTTCTACGAATATCAACTATTTTGTTGGGATCATAATTATCCACAACTAGGTTTGGATCAGGAATAGCTAGAATTCCTACGGAAATAGCTTCGATTGATTTGCAAGGGGAGTTAGGGTTTCTTGTGACAATCTACGTCGTATAAATACCTCGTATAAGTATTAAAATAATCATCAAACAATCATGTAATCAAATTATATTATATATATATAATCCAAGTTATATATATATATATATTGTTGGGAATTATTTGTTAAGTGTCAATTACCGTTAGTGTATCTTATGTACTGTCAGTGTTATCTAAGTACCGTTAGTATTAACGCGGTACATAGTAAGTACTGCTACTTATAAAGTAAGTACTGCTATGATGATTAGGACGAATATATCTTTGTATAAGATATGTCATAGTTATAGTTAGAGTATATCTTATGTGATATACCTAAATAGTTAGAATATTGATAATATATCGTCTATGATATAGTTATCTTTATAGAATATTATAAGGTTTCTAGGGTTCCTTACTCTATAAAAGGAACATAGGTACAATGTCTTTCATGTACCTCATTCAAGTCGATTAATAAGAGAATCGAATAGTTAAAAGTAATTATGTACTTCTGTGCTTTATAAGTTAGATTCCGCATAACTTATTTAGTGTTAGTAAGAGTGCTCAAAGTGTTTTAGTTTGATTACAAACTACTATACTAATTCTTAACAGAATATAGATCCAACCAAAGGGATCAACATATATTAAAATAACACTTCTCAGTCTGGCCTTGTCGGTAACTCGGGAATTCTTCGGCACCGTTATAGTCAAAAGATTTTTAGATATTTTGAGAAAAATGTTTATAGTTAAATGATTTTGAAATTTTTTATTCAAAACCTTGGTTTTAAAAATCTTTCGTTCTCTATAACGAGAGCTCTGGTACCAAACTGTAACACCCCTAAATTTACACAATTCAATACAACGGAAGAGTCGTTGGTTTTACTTGATAAAACATTACTCACATCATAGATAACGCTTAAAAATCGCGTCGTTTAATAATAAAGAATTTCCATTCATAAATATCAAATTTACATAGGTCCCAAGTCATATCATTTCATACAATATTACAAAATATTTGAATGGAAATTTGTTATTTAAGTGCGGGCTATAAATTCTTGTTGTTTTCCCGAGAATTACCTTCAAGTACTTATGATAAAACATGTTAAAAGAAAAGGTCAGCAAAAACGCCGAGTGAATTCATAGAGTTTAATGAAATCCATTAATATATCATCGGTATAAAATTATTACCGAAAATCATTTTGTATAATTCTTTGTCGTAGGCCATAAGATAGGCCAAAAACATTTTATACAAATCTTTGTTGTAAATCATACGATAGGCTTTTGCCTTCAAAACCATTATACAAACCAATGTCTTAAAAAAAACATACAATACGTTTTATAACGTTGTATAGAGTTAAATAAAAACCGTAATATGAATATGGTTATGTAAAACCAAAACACGAACATAATATCAATAATAAGACCCCGTATTGCTAGTCAGGTAATTTATTGTAATTCAATGCGTATAGCAGTATTTTCGTTATTGGATTATTATAAGCCGCATGACATTGCTACCTTACTATAACAAACAACGGGTAGCTAACCCGAAACTCATTTGCCCATCTAAAACAGCGTGTCGTCACAATAATCACGCTTATTTAAGTCTTCTCATACATAAATTCGCTTACCAATCAATGTGGCACGACGGGGATCAACCGTCAAGGCGCGAACTGGGGTGATCTTCCCAAAATAGTACTATTATATGCATAAGCGTCTACCAAATCCCGGTAGTTCACAATTCATGCTAATGGGACTTTTAGTGACATAACCTAACTTTAATAATCCATTTCATTTCATTTATCGGGTCATATAATCATTCATTGGGTCATATCATCATTCGGGTCCAAATAAATAAGCAAACAATCGGGACAACTGGTGTCCTATTTTTATCAGAACTAACATGTTATCTCCCTCGCGGGTTTATAAAACATTTCATAAAATATTTAAAAGAGTGCGAGGCTATGAACTCACGTTGATTGGGAAGGGCGGGTTATCAGTGATTTGGATGTATTGTACGTGCTTCAATCATGGAAGCATAGACAAATAATACTCGTCTTAGACTCTTGTCCAATGAATTTATAAAAATAATAGCTATATATAGATATGATGATTTTATATATATATGATGATGATCAAGTGGGATTGTACATCTTTATTCACTCATTATAGTGTTATGTGTTGGTAAATTTTTATACTAGTTTCACTAGTTTAACTTCTTTACTTGTTAAGGCCCAATAAGCCCATTATAAGCCCATTACATTATATTAGTCCAATTATCCTTTTAACATCAGACCTATACTCACATGTTGGGCCCAAGTGGGTTAAGCACCACGAGTAATTCCATTAGTGTTTAGCCAAATTAGTTGGGTTAATAGTCCAATAAGGCTAATTTGGCCCGTTAATGTCCATATGTTATAAATCTCGGGTTTTATCGGTTTTTAATTGTAATATGTACTTATACCTCAGTATATGAGGTAAAAAAAGTTTACATTAGACGGGTCCGACCGTCTAAGTTTTAATTGACGAAAACGTTAATTTTACGGTTTTAGCCGAAAAGACGTAAAACTTATGTTTATAGATTTATAACTTTCAAAACTTATCAAATTGCCATTTTTATAAAATGACTCATTTATTTATTAATGTACATACTTATATATATGTAATATATAAGTTATTGGGTTTTAAGTTTACATTTTATATTATATTTACTTGAGTGCTCATTTTATAATATATACATTTATTTACAAATCTGATTATTATTTTCACTTTCACCATTTTTACCATATCTTGAGTTCTACAAGGAGACAGAAGCTCATCTTGGATGGAACAAACTAAATATTATGTTATACATTTAACTTAGTTTTAGCTACTGCTCAATCAATGTCTAAGTGTCTCTAACAGTACATACAAAACAGACTACTCAGATTTGTACTTCAATATTGTTTTGATTATATCTCACTCATTTCAAAGATTCCATTGTATGGCCAACTCTCACATATGTACAAGTCTTATAACTTACTGTATATTAATTCATCCATGCCATTTTATCAGTTTAACATAAGGTTATTTACTCTTTTTATACAGCCTACTTATTTAAGCAAGAATTTACCACTTTTACATGTAGTTTTCAATCTTTTTATCCAAGTTTATCAACACATGATCCCCACATATTATTTTTATCATCATTCATCATCATATACATATACATAAATGAAGAAAATACAAGATTACATATTCAAAATAATAAGAGTATAGGAAGAAACAATCTCTATACCACCAATAGTGATGAAAAGATGAGTTTTTGGATGAACAAGACTTGATTTGGGTAAGCAATCTTATGAGATATCAACACCACTTCTAGGATCACCAAGTATTTGTAGACTTCTCCAAAAATCAACCCTTGATTTCCATATAAACTCCTTTTTAGTTGTTAAAATCACCTCCAATCTTCATAACTTCAATGGGTTTTCATTATATGTAAATTATACTTATGATTTATGGTTGAATTTTTGATCTAATGGGGTGTTTTTGGAGGATATGGGACGTTCATAGGGAGTCAAGAGAGTTTGTGTGTGGTTTGCATGTATGAAATGAGAGTAGATGGTTTAACTTGGCTAGTTTTGTTAGTTTAGTGGTTTGTGCATGCACTAACGACAAGTGTCGTTAGTGTGTGTGTATACTTGACACATTTTGGTGTGTTGGTTAAGCTTTGGCCACCACATGTATGGGGGTGGGCAAGTGTAAACTTGTCTCATCCCCATTAATTTACGGGTACTCCTCGATTCTAGTTTCCACGATTTGCGTTCCCTCGGGTCGTTTTACGAAAAACGTTTTAATAAATTATGAATCAACGTCACAAAACGAATCTAATAAAAATTGTCTCATTAAAAACGGAGTTCAAAAACGTAAATACGTAATCCTAGGGTTTCCGTTTTAGTCGTAAAAGACGCTAAATTATTCACGTAAGCTCTAATTTCTTCTCGAAATTTTGTGAGTTTATGAACCAACACAAATTCAAAATTCCCAAATAATATTCAAGGATAAATTTATTTCCTGAAATGTCGGATTGTCACCAAAATGGTGTATGTAAACGTAAGCACATAATGTAGAGTTCTCCGGTTTAAACGTAGTCGATGCTACTTCAAGACGTTAACCCAAATTTCTTCCTATAAATGAGTGAGTTCATAATATAACATTAAAATAATGTTTCTAAATAATACTTGAGAATAAAATATCAACCATAAATTGACGGATTGTCACAGATGTGTTTAATTATGTTTTGTTAAACCTATAGACTTGCTCAACCTTTGTGTTGATGATTTTAATCATGTATTTCAGGTACTTGAAGTTGTTGAATTGCGGAGCTTGCTGGAGAAGGATTGTGGATTGCTTTTGGTGGTGTTTGGTCTAAAACAGATTTCTTTTCTTATTGTCATAAACATATAGTAAATGGTCAAGTATTTTGATAAAAGGTTTGTTGTTTTGAATAAGATCCTAGGGGAACTTGTACGCTACTCTGATATATTTTAAACTGATAAAACTTGGGATTGAAGGTTTTAGACATTGATTTAAATTATTTTCATATTTATTCCTAAATATACTATTTTTGGGTCGTTTAAAGAGTTGTGAAATGAAGTTTGTGAATAACACCCAATTGTGTATTTTCCGCTGCGCAATGTAAACTGGGGGTGTTAAAAATATATATATATATAAATTTTCTTGTGGATTTTAATTATTGCATCTCGAGAGTGATAATGTTTTCTCTCTCAAAAGTCGACCAAGAGCTCCTCTCTTATTCTTTGAGTTGAGTTGTATGTGCACCCGTGCGCGTGCACATATACCTATTGGTGTACAACCCCTTCCTCACAAAAAGAAGAAAAAGAACAAGAACAACACCGTCCATCAAGCCGATCCCGAGTATCGTGCTTTCAACAACTCAGAAGAAGTCATGGATTCCGTTGATAATAGACCATTGATTGAAATTCTCCAATCAAACGTGGAGGGGAATGCGGATGCTATTGTTATTCCTGAGACACCGCTAACACTTTTGAGCTAAAGACATGCATGATTAATATGGTTTCTTCTATCCCCTTCCTAGGGAGAACTATGGATGACCCTCATGATAATATCAAGAGATTCATGTCACTTTTTAATACACTTAAGTATAATAGGGTCCCTCATGAGGCAATTAAGATGATCTTATTCCCCTTTTCCTTAGAGGGAAATGCTAGGAATTGGTTAGACAAGAAACCTTCTAGGAGCATTTTCTCTTGGGAGGATTTGAAGAAGAAATTTGTGAATAAGTTCTTTTCTCCTTCACGAACCACCTCCTTGAGAAACCAAATCATAGGTTTTCAACAAAATCCAGACCAAAAATTTAGTGAGGTTTGGGAAGAGTTCAAAGAGTTATTGAGAAAGTGCCCAAACCATGGTTTTAACCAAGTTCACCAAATTAACACCTTCAACAATGCTTTGAGACCTCACCATCAAGATTCCCTTAACTCGGCCGCGGGTGGGAACATTCTTTCAAAATCCACACGAGATGCACGGGATATCATTGAAACAAAATCCATGGTTCAAACAAATAGGGAGAGAGATGAGGTGGTCCATGTTGTTCAAGAGAGTTCTCATACATCAATTGATAATCAACTCCTCAAGAACCACAATGAAATTCTTCAAGAACTTAACAAGACTCAAAAGATGAATCATGAGATGTTTCAAGCATTTACGAAGGTTTCCTTGAACAATTCTTCTACCAATGATGTCAATGCTATCACCCTATCTTGTGAGACATGTGGAGGCCCTCATTCATGCTTATCAAGATGAGGGAAGAGAACACTTTAAACCCAACATCAACCCTAATCACCTTTCTTACAAATACAATAATTACCTTGCTCTACCCAGATCCCCCCCCCATCAACCCACCAAAACCAACCAAATACTCCACAATTGCTTAATAGGAATCAAGGGCCAAGGGGAAATTACCAAGGGAAAACATCAATAGAGGGCCTAATAACTTTCATAATCAAGGAAACAACTTTCATGCAAATAACCAAGCGTTTCACCAACCACCTCCACCTTTCCAACCTCAAGGATTTCAAGGGAATATGCTAAATAATTTTAACACCATTGAGCTTCTTCACAAGATGAATCGATAGAATGAAAGGAGGTTTCAAGCCAATGAGAAAAGAATGAGGGAAATGCAAGAGGAGACTAATAAGAGGTTTATGTTACTCTTAAATCAAAGACCACAAGGTGCTTTACCCTCCAACACTCAAACCAATCCAAGGGCAAATGTAAATGCAATCACTACAAGGAGTAGGAAAACAACCAATGATCCTTAAATTCCTCCTAAACCACCTTTGGTAACACCTACCACGGTTCCTCCTTGTGACAAGCCTTCATCTTCTGGCTCTGCACCTTCAAAGCCTATACCTACTAATCCTTCACCTTCCACACCTATCATTGAAGAAACCAACAAAGAGATCCTTCAACAACTACCACTCAACCTTTACCAAAACCAAATCTTCCATATCCTTCTAGATTGAGAAAGGATAAAGTTAAGAACATAGATGATATACATGTGTCCAACTTCTTTAGGATGTTTAAGCAATTGAATATTAATATATCTTTTGTGGAGGCTTTAGCTCATATGCCCAAGTTTGCCAAGATGTTTAAGGACCTTCCTTCCAACAAAGAGAAATTGGTTGATGTGCCTAATGCTTCATTGAACGAAAATTGTTCCACGGTGTTGCTAAAGAAGTTGCCTACTAAACTTGGTGATCCGGGCTGATTTTTTATTCCTTGTAATTTCCCGGGGGTTGAGAATTGCATGGTACTTGCGGATCTTGGTACAAACATAAATTTGATTCCTTTGTCGGTTTGGAAACGACTCTCCTTTCCCTAGCTCACACCTACAAAAATGACACTTGAGTTAGCAAACTGTTCAATAGCTTATCTGGTGGGGATTGCGGAATATGTGTTTGTAGGAGTTGATAAATTCACATTCCCCGCGGATTTTATAGTTGTTGAATATGACATGGACCATAGAGTTCCTCTCATTGTAGGAAGGCCCTTCTTAAGGACGGGTCGTACTCTTATTGATGTGGCGGAAGGGGAACTCACAATGAGGGTAGGAGATGAAAAAGTTATATTTAACATGGGGAAGTTATCTAAGAAATCGAATGAGCCTGAGTCGGTAAATCATATTGATGTTCTTGATAAGGAGGTGAATAATGTTGATATCCTTGATGAAGTTTATGATGAATATTTTTATGAAGCTTACAATAGTGGGAATTATGATCTTCCCTATGTTGAGACCATATCCTTCATTCTTCCTCATTAAAAATTCATGACCCTCAAGAGCTTAAATTTGGTGATTTTGTGATACATTCGAATCCTCTTTTTGAAACAATAATTGATAATCCAATTTTCACCAACAATGAGGATGAATATGAGGATTCTAGTGATGATGAACCACCTATTTTTCATAGACAAATTTATGATGAATATAGTGATGATGAGTTCTCCATTTTTGAGCCTCCAATCTATGATGATCACACTACCTTAGGTTTTGAGGGGATACCTTTTGAGTCACCAATTGTAACACCCCCAAATTTACTCAATTCAATACAGCAGAAGACTCCTTGGTGTTACGGGATAGCGCATTACTCACATCATAGACAACGCATAAAAATCGCGTCGTATAATAATAAAGCATTTCCATTCATAAATATCAAAGTTACATAGGTCCCAAGTCATAGTCATTTCATACAATTTTACAAAAGATTTGAATGGAAATTGTTATTTAAGTGCGGGCCATGAATTCTTGTTGTCTTCCCGAGAATTACCTTCAAGTACCTGAGATAAAACATGTTAAAACAAAGGTCAGCGATAACGCCGAGTGAATTCATAGAGTTTAATAAAACCATTATATCACATCGGTATAAAATTATTACCTAAAATCATTTTGTACAAATCATCGTAATAGGCCATAAAATAGCCCAAGACATTTTATACAAATCCTTATCAAAATCATAATATAGGCTTTCGCCTTCAAAATCATTATACGAACCAATGTCGTAAAATTATCATACAATACGTTTTATAACGTTGTATGGAGTTAAATAAAAACCGTTATATGATTATGGTTATTAAAACCAAAACACGAACATAATATCAATAGTAAGACCCCGTATTGCTAGTCAGGCAATATATCATAATTTAATGCTTAAAGCAGTATTTCGTTAATTAGATTATTATAAGCCGCATGACATTGTTACCTTACTACAACAAACAATGGGTAGCTAGCCCGAAACTCATTTGCCCATCTAAATTAGCGTGTCGTCACAATAATCACGCTTGCGTAAATCTTCTCATACATAAATTCGCTTACCAATCAATGTGGCACGACGGAGATCAACCGTCAAGGCGCGAACTGGGGTGATCGTCCCCAAATAGTACTATTATATGCATAAGCGTCTACCAAATCCCGGTAGTTCAAAATTAATGCTAATGGGACTTTTAGTGACATAACCTAACTTTAATAATCCATTTCATTTCATCTATCGGGTCATTTAATCATTCATCGGGTCATACAATCATTCGGGTCCAAATCAATAAACAAACAATCGGGACAAATGGTGTCCTATTTTAGTAAAACTAACATGTTATCTCCCTCGCGGGTTTATAAAATATTTCATAAAAACATTTAAAAGAGTGCGAGGCTATGAACTCACGTTGATGTGGGAAGGCGGTTATCGGCGATTCGGATGTACGGTACGTGCTTCAATCACGGAAACCTAGACAAATAATACTCGTCTTAGACTCTTTGTCCAATAACTTTATAAAAATAACAATTTTGTATACATATGATGATTATATATATATATGATGATCAAGTGGGTTTACATATTCTCATTTACTCATTTTAGTGTTATGTGTTGATAACTTTTATACTAGTTTTCTAGTTTTACCTATTTACATCTTTTAAGTCCAATAAACTTATTATAAGTTCTTTAACTTGTATTAATCCATTCTATACTTGTATTATCAGTATTTACACTTTACATGTTAGGCCCAAATGGGTTAAGCCCAATAAGTACTTTTTATAAGTGTTTAACTTATTTAGTTAAATTATTAGTCCAATATGCTAACTTAGCTCGCTAATGTCCGTATTTCCTATAGTTCGGGTTTTATCGGTTTTTACTTGTATTAGATACTTATATATCAGTATATGACTTTTAAAAACTTTACATTAGACGGGTTTGATCGTCTAAGTTTTAATTGGCGAAAAACAATAAGTTTACGGTAATAGTCGAAAAAGTCGTAAAAATCATGTTTATAGTTTTATAACTTATAAAACTTATTAAACTACCATTTTTATAAAATGTTCATTTATTTATCCTTATACATATTTATATAAATGTATTATATAAGTTAGTGGGTTTTATTTCACATTTTATACTATTTTTATTTGAGTGCTTATATAATACTATTATACTTTAATTTCCCAAAATCTGATTTTTACTTTCATGTTCACCAAAACAGCCATATCTAGAGTTCTATATGGAGATAGAAGCTCAAATTTTTATGGCATAAACTACATGATATGTGCTCCATTTAACTCGACTATGGCTACTGTTGAATCTGCCTCTAAGTTATTTCTAAAAATCGTCCAAAACAGTCTATACAGATTTGTACTCTAATATTGTTTTGATCATATCTCACTCATTTTTATGATTCCATTGCATGGCCAACTCTCACATGTGTACAAGACATATTACTTACTGTATATCCATTAATCTATGCCATTTTATCAGTTCATCATATGGTTACTTACTGTTTTTATACAGCCTACTAATTTAAGCAAGATTAACCACTTTTACATATAGTTGTTCATCTTTTTACCCATGATTATCAACACCAAATCTCAAATAATATTTTTATCATTATATATCATCATACATATATACATTTAAGAAGAAAATACATGATTACATAATCAAAATTAACAAAAGGATGGGGAGGACAATCTTTATACCACCATGATGATGTAGGTTATGATCAAGACATGGATTTTGATGGAGAAACTTGTGATAAACCAAGACCATCTTCAAGACCACCATTATTCAAGAAATCCTTGTGGAAAATCAGCCCTAAGACTCCATAGAAACTCCTCTTTGGATGTTATAACTTGCACCAATCTTCATCTCTTTGAATGGAGATTAACATATGTTAATTATAACAAATATTTGTGGTTAAAAATGGTATGATGATGGTGTTTAAGGGTGAAGATTGGACGGCACAAAGAGAAAAGGAAGGAGAGAATTGAGTTGTTTGCATGTTAGAAATGGGAGTAAGTGGTTTTGCTAGTTGGTTTTGTGGTTAGAGTAGCTTCCATGTGAAGCTAAGTAAACAAGTGTAAGCTTGTTTGTTGCAAGTTTGACACATCATAATGTGTGGTGTCCTTGTTTTAGCCGTGGGTTAGTGGGGGTGGGGCATGTTTATTCTTGTCTCATCCCCATTTCATTACGGGTACTCCTCGATTCTAGTTTCCTTGATTTGCGTGCCCTCGGGTCGTTTTACGAAAAACGTTTTTATAAATTATGAATCAACGGCACAAAATGAATCTAATAAAAATTGTCTCATCAAAAACGGAGTTCGAAAACGTAAATACGTAATCCTCAGGTTTCCGGTTTAGTCGTAAAGGACGTTAAATTAAAATCGTAAGTCCTAATCTCTTCTCGTAAATTTGTGAGTTTATGAACCAACACAAATTTAAAACTCCAAAATAATATTCACGGATAAATTTATTTTCTGAAATGTCGGACTGTCACCAAAGACGGTGTATGTAAACGTAAGCACGTAACGTTGAATCCTCCGGTTTAGACGTAGTCGATGCTACTTCAAGACGTAAATCTAAATTTCTTCCCAAAAATAAGTGAGTTCATAATGTAACATTAAAATAATGTTTTTAAATAACACTTGAGAATAAAATATCAATCATAAATTGACGGATTGTCACAGCATTTACCCCTAAACAGGATCTTTGTCCTCAAAGATCATCTTACCTTACTACTCGCTTTTTATAGAGTTAAAGCCATGTGGGTATTTCCTCCACATTCGGTCTTTTCTCACAGGTGTAATTCATTACAATACGCGAGTTTCATCAAACATAACTACGGGAATAAGATCAGGCTTAATGTTGACTTACTTTCTCTATCCATGATGTTCACGGGTTTCTGATGAATGCAACTTTTCGCCGATCTAAACATTATCAAGAAGAATTCAGATTTTCACTTGATAGATATTTATCAAGTTCGATTTACGAAACATAATTCACGCAACTCTTGAAGTCCTAGGGTAGATCCAGCTTATATGCCTTTCAAACCAATCTTTTACATCATCTCAATGGTCCCATACAACGGGGACTTATATCCCATGATCTTTCAGATCATCAATTCATTTTTCCATGGTTAAAATTTTTGGCATAACTTCGCTACCCATCTGGCACTTCAAGATCTACATTTCATATTCACATAACCTCTTGCCCACTACCGGCAATCAATAATTAGATCCTAATTTCAACAATCATTTCAGGTCTCGCGGGTTGAGTATTTTGTAAGGTTAGTTCGCCATCATAGGAAACCTTAAACCTAAAAGACATGTCCAACTCACAATGGGTGTATGTCGGGTGTCTTCATCCCAACTCCTACTTACAGATGTTCTAATATATAAATCTTAACAAGGTTTGATCTCGATCCTAATATGATGATTATCAATGATAATCTCTCCAAAGGAAAACGATTTTACAGTTTATTACCAAAGGTCAATCATCCAAGCATAAAACAACACTTCTAGTGTTTTGTATCATTGCTTTACCTCATCCCTTCGATTGGGGTGGTAAGCAGTACTCTCATCAAGGTTCATTCCCAATGACTTCTGAGCAAATCTCTAGAAATTCGATGCGAAGCGAGGATCTTGTTAGAGATGATCGATACAGGCACACCATGTTTACACAACTCCTTTAAATACAAAAGGGTCAATTTCTTCATCAAGAATCTATCATTAACATGAACGATATTAGCATATTTGGTCAGTGTGTCGACGATGACCCAAATCGAATCAAATTCAGATGATGACCTTTGCAATAGTTAGACGTTTACTATTGTATGAGGCGATGTATGCCTTCATAGTTTGCCATCAGTACAACTTCTTCTGATAATGATACATTAAATCAGAAATGACAAGAATAGAATACTTATACTTACTAGATTCCAACATAACTATATCTCACAATCCTCCATATTTAGACAATCACAAGTGGTCTTTAAAACATTTAACGCTATCGGCTTCTCAATTCTAATGGTTCACATTAGTCGCGAACTACTTTTGTTATCTATATTATCCTTTTTATAAGTATCGGCTATATTTTAAATTGTTCGGCAATTTATCTTGCACATTCATTATTAAGAAATACATCGTAATTGATTATTCATATTTTCTACATAATGTGTCAGTAATTACGTTCACCTTCCTTCATATTTTCTAAGTTTCAGTTTCGTTTCAGCTATCATTTTTATCAGTTTTACTCAATCCGACGTCTAAAGCGTCGATAATTATTACAATTAATTAAATAATAATTATTAAATTTTTATGAAACGTAAACGTAAAAATTTTAAATTTCTTCGTTTGACCAATTATATAAAAATATTCAAAATAATTTGAGTTTAATTAACAAGATTTTTGTTGATTTACTAAAAATAATTAGTAAGATTCGTAAATGTCTGAAAAATCTTTGGTTATACTTTGGTCAAAATTTTCTTAGTTGAAAAGCAAAAAGTGTCGTTTCAAATTTCAAGTCATAAATTATATAATTTCCTCAATTCTTCTTAAGATGTCTAGAAGTATACACAAACATTTACCCCTAAACAGGAGTTTAGTTATATGTTTTGTGTATAAGGGAATAATCCCTTAAAAATCCTTTGATAAATGATTTGTCAAAACATATTTCCATTTTCTTTCTGGTAAAAACCCAAAGCCTTAATGGCTCTAATTTTTGAAGAGTCAATATATTCCATTTTCTATTAATCACACGGTAAATTAATATAAAGGATTAAGTCTTTAATCATATGTTAAATACTCAAGGTACAGGTTTTCATTGTTCGGCCAATTTAGGGCAGTCTATAAATAATTATTAACTCTTTTCTATTCTTATAAACAAACAAATTGTCCTTAATGATCACGAGCATGAATTTATCAAATTACAGCCTACACACGTGATTCACCCAAATTATGAATACTACATGTGTATTAGTCAATCCAAACGACATCACGTGAAACTCATAATGTTCATTACAAGTTCTGGATGTAGTGACTGGAATAGATAATCTTTTTCACGGACGCGAATTTGATGATAACCATGTCGTGGATCAAATCTCCTGAATATACGCTAGAACCTTGTAAATGATCGACCAAATCTATCATCTTGGGTAGTGGATATAGATTTTTAATCGTCACTTTACCTAGTTCATGGTAATTCAGCAAATATAAGAAATAATAACACCATAGCTTTTAATGATGACAAGCTTGGTAGAATAAAAGCTTTCCTCGAAAACTCTCTCAGTTGTACGGTAATTCCTTTAATTCAGATGGTGCTGACGTACAGTGCACATGCCACAGGTGCAGCACCGGTTATATAATCAATACCAAATTCAACTTGCCTTAATGGCGAAAGTCGAGGTAATTCATCAACAAATACCTCCTAAAGTTTCAAATAACGATAACATGTTTTAATAAATTCATATTAGGTTCTTCTAGATTACAATATCTATGACTAGTTCACAACCATTCATGGTATAATTTCAAGTCTAAATGCAGGATATGATCATCCATCAAGAATTATTTAAATAGCTTTTGATAATCAACATCTTATCTTTTAGGGGAATTCTACTCGAGTTCCCATCAATTAAGACAATGTCGTCATGTCATAATCAATCAATTCATTCTACTGGCACTATCAACTTTCCAGTTTCATTATCGTTGATAAGATGTGAACTTCTCAAAAGACTAATAATAACTCGTAATCCTTCACAAATTCAAGGATATCAGGAGACATAACTACCATTAAAAGAGTAAGGTCAACGCATAATCTCTGCGAGAGAATTTCAAATCAGATACAGACGAGAACATTTAACGAATATGAATATATCCCATTTTTTTATAATTTGAGTACGCATTCGAAAGCTCCTCGGATCGTTACCCATGTCATTCAAATGAAATCAATTCAAAAGGAATGAGAGGAACGTCGATACATCCAGTCGGGTATCAACACTCGGTAATCAAATACTTTTCCTAAGAATCTTACTACGGGAAAATTGGACAAGAAAGAATTGTCAATTGTCAAATAAGACAATATCTACAGATGAGTAAATTCGACTCAGAAGAATAGATGCTACAGGCCCATATGTAGGTGTCCCTAACACTATGTCCCTATTTTTTTTCACTTCTTGCAGATCTCATAAATTTTAATTTTCCACAATCTTCAAAGAAAATTTAGTG
Source organism: Glebionis coronaria (assembly GCA_025667525.1). Lineage (NCBI taxonomy): Eukaryota > Viridiplantae > Streptophyta > Magnoliopsida > Asterales > Asteraceae > Glebionis > Glebionis coronaria. Next base: position 287,855,061 of record CM046877.1, on the reverse strand, counting down.
TTTATTAATTAGTTTTATAGTGACTATTAATCAGTCTTTCATGGTACATTCCAAATTGTATGTAGGCGCGCAACTATATACAATTTCAAGATTAACGATGCAATACTCAGTTCGTCAAAATTTTATCATCATGTTTATAATAAAAACATTTTCATGCTTAATTCTTAAATAAGAATCAAAAATAAATTTACAAAGATTTTCTTTGTTATGAAAACAATTAAGTTTTCCAAGGTGTTTTATAAACAACTTCATTTCGATAACAATCACTTATAAATCTCACTTTGAATAATCCTTATAGTGATGAAAATTCAATTTTTCTCAGGGGATACTATTTTATCTATATAAAAACAATGAGTGCTCTGCAAAGGAGTGATGAAAAATTGTTCACCAAGAACTAACTACAATATATTAAGAAATGAGCTTAGCCAATTAATCATGAGGTTCATGACCTCGATGGCACTCAGGAATACAAAGAGAATAATCCACAACGTAACTCAAATCGAGATGAGTACTTGTTCAATGGTTGCATCACTAATGCGATCATTAGAAAGAGGCAATAAGAGATAGATAACATCGATACATGTAGGATTTAGCAATCAAAGGTAGTCTTTTCATTAATCACAAACAAGTCAAATTGTACCGTAACACATTATGTGTCACTATGTCATACAATTCTCAGAACTCATCCTACCAACTGATGTCTTAGTTAAGTTAGGGATTTTTAAAAGATACCACAATGAATACTAATCTACAAGAGTCATTAGGTGTTCCACATGTCCTGAAAGATCCATCGGTCCCAATTCAGAAGAAGATTTCTTCAATTTATTTCTTGGACATTGGGCATCCTTATTAATGGACAATGGCCTAGGAACAACCCTTAACACGAATCAATAATCAGTTAAAACCTTATAATTCAATCACAAAACTTAACGACTTCCTCTTAACCATCTCATATTCCATACAAGTTAAATTTTACTTTTATTCAAGTTTCAATCAACTTATACTCAATTCGATATCCTACCTCATTCTCCAATACTTTCAACTTTATTCTTAGACCTTAATAGGGCAATAAAAGCTCGATATGAACAATACTTAATTTCCAATCCTATAGCTCTTACAACAACAATTATAAAATGAGTCATTAATATGAAATGATTCATACATTGAATCAGACTTCTCGGAAAGGTACTAGTGGCATGAGGATTTTGGGTAATGGTTCCAATGACAGCCTCAAGTGCAACATTCACCCTTTCGATTTCAATTTAATAATTCGATGACAACGAACCAGATGACACCTTTCCAGGTGGTAACGTTTTGTTAAACTCCACTCTATAAGGAAAGATCGTCATGACATCGATATCAGTTTTAATCTCGCCAATTCTTCTTCAAGATTACAATCAACTACTATCAACACTTCTACGAATATCAACCATTTTGTTGGGATCATAAATATCCACAACTTGGTTTAAATTTAGGATAGCTAGAATTCCTACGGGACTAGCTTAGATTGATTTGCTAGGGGAGTTAAGGTACCTTTTGACAATTTACGTCGTATAAATACCTCGTATAAATATCAAAATAATCATCAAACAATCATGTAATCAAATTACATCATATGTATATATATAATCCAAGTTATATATATATTAAAATAACACTTCTCAGTCTGGCCTTGTCGGTAACTCGGGATTTCTTCGGCACTGTTATAGTCAAAAGATTTTTAGACATTTTTAGAAAAATGTTTATAGTTAAATGATTTTGAAATGTTTTATTCAAAATCTTGGTTTTAAAAATATTTCGTTCTCTATAACGAGAGCTCTGGTACCAAACTGTAACACCCCCAAATTTACTCAATTCAATACAGCGGAAGACTCGTTGGTGTTACGGGATAACGCATTACTCACATCATAGACAACGCATAAAAATCGCGTTGTTTAATAATAAAGCATTTCCATTCATAAATATCAAAGTTACATATGTCCCAAGTCATAGTCATTTCATAAAATTTTACAAAAGATTTGAATGGAAATTGTTATTTAAGTGCGGGCCATGAATTCTTGTTGTCTTCCCGAGAATTACCTTCAAGTACCTGAGATAAAACATGTTAAAAAAAGGTCAGCGATAACGCCGAGTGAATTCATAGAGTTTAATAAAACCATTATATCACATCGGTATAAAATTATTACCGAAAATCATTTTGTACAAATCATCGTAATAGGCCATAAAATAGCCCAAGTCATTTTATACAAATCCTTATCAAAATCATAATATAGGCTTTCGCCTTCAAAATCATTATACGAACCAATGTCGTAAAATTATCATACAATACGTTTTATAACGTTGCATGGAGTTAAATAAAAACCGTTATATGATTATGGTTATGAAAACCAAAACACGAACATAATATCAATAGTAAGACCCCGTATTGCTAGTCAGGCAATATATCGTAATTTAATGCTTAAAGCTGTATTTCATTAATTGAATTATTATAAGCCGCATGACATTGTTACCTTACTACAACAAACAACGGGTAGCTAGCCCGAAACTCATTTGCCCATCTAAATTAGCGTGTCGTCACAATAATCACGCTTGTGTAAATCTTCTCATACATAAATTCGCTTACCAATCAATGTGGCACGACGGGGATCAACCGTCAAGGCGCGAACTAGGGTGATCGTCCCCAAATAGTACTATTATATGCATAAGCGTCTACCAAATCCTGGTAGTTCACAATTCATGCTAATGGGACTATTAGTGACATAACCTAACTTTAATAATTCATTTCATTTCATCTATCGGGTCATTTAATCATTCATCGGGTCATACAATCATTCGGGTCCAAATCAATAAACAAACAATCGGGACAAATGGTGTCCTATTTTAGTAAAACTAACATGTTATCTCCCTCGCGGGTTTATAAAATATTTCATGAAAACATCTAAAAGAGTGCGAGGCTATGAGCTCACGTTGATGTGGGAAGGCGGTTGTCGGCGATTCGGATGTACGGTACGTGCTTCAATCACGGAAACCTAGATAAATAATACTCGTCTTAGACTCTTTGTCCAATAAAAAATAACAATTATGTATACATATGATGATTATATATATATGATGATCAAGTGGGTTTACATATTCTCATTTAATCATTTTAGTGTTATGTGTTAACTTTTATACTAGTTTTCTAGTTTTACCTATTTACATATTTTAAGTCCAATAAACTTATTATAAGTTCTTTAACTTGTATTAATCCATTTTATACTTGTATTATCAGTATTTACACTTTACATGTTGGGCCCAAATGGGTTAAGCCCAATAAGTACTTTTTATAAGTGTTTAACTTATTTAGTTAAATTATTAGTCCAATATGCTAACTTAGCTCGCTAATGTCCGTATGTCCTATAATTCGGGTTTTATAGGTTTTTACTTGTATTAGATACTTATATATCAGTATATGACTTTTAAAAACTTTACATTAGACGGGTTTGATCGTCTAAGTTTTAATTGGCGAAAAACGTTAATTTTACGGTAATAGCCGAAAAAGTCGTAAAAATCATGTTTATAGTTTTATAACTTATAAAACTTATCAAACTACCATTTTTATAAAATGTTCATTTATTTATCCTTATACATATTTATATAAATGTAATATATAAGTTAGTGGGTTTTATTTCACATTTTATACTATTTTTATTTGAGTGCTTATATAATACTATTATACTTTAATTTCCTAAAATCTGATTTTTACTTTCATGTTCACCAAAACAGCCATATATAGAGTTCTATATGGAGATAGAAGCTCAGATTTTTATGGCATAAACTACATGATATGTACTCCATTTAACTCTCCTATGGATACTATTGAATCGGCCTCTAAGTATTTTCTAAAAATCGTCCAAAACAATCTATACAGATTTGTACTATAATATTGTTTTGATCATATCTCACTCATTTTTATGATTCCATTGCATGGCCAACTCTCACATGTGTACAAGACATATTACTTACTGTATATCTATTAATCTATGCCATTTTATCAGTTCATCACATGGTTACTTACTGTTTTGTACAGCCTACTAATTTAAGCAAGATTAACCACTTTTACATATAGTTGTTCATCTTTTTACCCATGATTATCAACACCAAATCCCCACATAATATTTTTATCATCATATATCATCATACATATATACATTTAAGAAGAAAATACATGATTACATAATCAAAATTAACAAAAGGATGGGGAGGACAATCTTTATACCACCATGATGATGTAGGTTATGATCATGACATGGATTTTGATGGAGAAACTTGTGATAAACCAAGACCATCTTCAAGACCACCATTCTTCAAGAACTCCTTGTAGAAAATCATCCCTAAGACTCCATAAAAACTCCTCTTTGGATGTTATAACTTGCACCAATCTTCATCTCTTTGAATGAAGATTAACATATGTTAATTATAACAAATGTTTGTGGTTAAAAATTGTATGATGATGGTGTTTAAGGGTGAAGGTTGGACGGCACAAAGAGAGAAGGGAGGAGAGAGTTGAGTTGTTTGCATGTAAGAAATGGGAGTAAGTGGTTTTGCTAGTTGGTTTTGTGGTTAGAGTAGCTTCCATGTGAAGCTAAGTAAACAAGTGTAAGCTTGTTTGTTGCAAGTTTGACACATCACAATGTGTGGTGTCCTTGTTTTAGCCGTGGGTTAGTGGGGGTGGGGCAAGTTTATTCTTGTCTCATCCCTATTTAATTACGGGTACTCCTCGATTCTAGTTTCCTTGATTTGTGTGCCCTCGGGTCGTTTTACAAAAAACGTTTTTATAAATTATGAATCAACGGCACAAAACGAATCTAATAAAAATTGTCTCATCAAAAACGGAGTTTGAAAAAGTAAATACGTAATCCTCAGGTTTCCGGTTTAGTCGTAAAGGACGTTAAATTAAAATCGTAAGTCCTAATCTCTTCTCGTAAATTTGTGAGTTTACCAACACAAATTTAAAACTCCAAAATAATATTCACGGATAAATTTATTTTCTGAAATGTCGGAATGTCACCAAAGACGGTGTATGTAAACGTAAGCACGTAACGTTGAATCCTCCGGTTTAGACGTAGTCGATGCTACTTCAAGACGTAAATCCAAATTTCTTCCCAAAAATAAGTGAGTTCATAATGTAACATTAAAATAATGTTTTTAAATAGCACTTGAGAATAAAATATTAATCATAAATTGACGGATTGTCACACCAATCTTTGACATACCAATCTATGATGACTATAGTGATGAGGAGGGTTCTATCATTGATGAGATAAATTAGTTTCTTGAGGTTGATACACCTCTTGAGTACATTTTTGTGTATTTTGATAAACAGGGAGACATACTCTTTCTAGATGCTTTATAACATGAAGATACTTTACCTTCTCTCCTTCCCACCTCAACCTTTGAAAGTGACAAAGAAAAGCAATACATGGTGGTTTCTCTTAGGAGTTTGTTGAAACCTATTGTTCCACAACCTTTCTCTCAAGATGTGACATATAAGGGGGAATCTTCTAAGGCTACCACCACTTGTTGTTTTCCCATCAAGGAAATAATTTTTTTATCCTGGTATAGAGATTGATGAGCCAACTTAGTATCCACCTTATTTAATAATAGGAAAACTTATGCGAGATTTTAGAGTATCGCCTCATCATCGTTTGAGAAATTTATGGGCAAGACTCATGGATAAGGAAACATCACCCATCTCACCATTGCTTGAGATGTTTACTTTTGGATTGTGCTACAAGTGAGATGGCAATTATGTATTTGATCCGGGTGGATATATATGGGATTATTTATACTTGAAAACTTGTTTTACCTTATCATGGAGTTTTTTCCTAAGAAGGGTAAATATTGTACTCTCCATGATAGGTTGTTCATAGACACTTTAAGTGTGGGATGAGTCGAGCTAGAGACTCTATAAATCAAGCTTAAATAACTAGGATTAGATCATTTAGAATAGAGTATGGTAGGATAGGATTAATAAAAAGGTATATAGATGAGATGAGGTATAGGGTGTGCCTCTCTTTTGTCTTCTTGATGTTTGCAGGGTTGCTCTCTCTCATTGCATGCAGTGGATCTTATGGAGGAGGCCCTTGTATCGGGTTCACTTTGTTAATTTTGTGATTCAAATTTGACTCCTAATAATATCTAAAATGAATTCACTTTAGTAGACCTTTCCTTAGCTTGGGTTAAGCAAAGTTATCACTGTAATAAGTGTAGGGGAGTTTACTCCAATACTCTTAAACATTGAGGACAATGTTTATCTTAAGTGTAGGGGTGTCTTCTATCGAAGTGACCTTACATAGAACATTGTCATTGCCTTCATGATAACATGGAAATTAATTTTTCAACATTTTTCAAATTTTTGATCTACTTTGGCCAACAAAAATATGCATTCATAATTTTTGCATTAATCATTTTTCATTTGCATAACACATTTATTTTGTATATATTTCTTCTTTTATTTTCATCAAAAATATAAAAAGGAAAAAATATAATAAAGGATATGGTTTAACAAGTTTAGATATCTTTGACATATTAGGCCCGCCATGAATATTTTGACTCAACCCGAGTTTGCTTATTCAAGCTTACTCTAGCTAGTATCATTAACCATGTATACCTTTATTGGTTTATTAGGATAAGCATCCACTAGCCATTATTTGAGATTTTAAACTGTAGAGAACGAGAGATGATAGAGTTTGAAGTAAGTGTAAAGGGCTAGATAAACCTCATATTAATTAATTGTGGCTTTTATATCCTCTTTCATAACCTTTACTTTCTTGCCACCGCATGTATATATGTTAATAAATAATCATGAACGGTTCTAATTGGTTTGTAGTCTCATGCATTTTTTACTAATCATTCGTGGTTGGTATAAGTACGATTTAAGAATCTAAGTTAGAACGTTTTATGTGTACTAGACTTATGTCATGCTTAATTCTTAGCGGATGTTTTTTTTTTATTCTTTTAAAATTTCTTTGTGAGGAATAATGAAAAATAAGAGCAGCTTATAAAAAAATGAGTGGCTAGAAAAAATAAAAATAAAATAATAATTATACAAAATTCTCAAGAGGGGCAGTGAAGTGTTAATTATAGTAGCTATTGAATTCAAGTATTACTCTCACAAGGGCTACGGGGATTTAATAGTTACTTCAATCCAATATTACCTTGACGGGTTGCGGGATTGAAGATCCAAGGTCTCAAAAAGGCGGCGGATATAAATTATTGCGTGAGTTTTATTTTTCTTTTCTTAGCGAGTTTGTAGCTACTTATTAATGCATGACATAAGGATATTACACATAAGGCGAATGACTTATTATTTTGGGTCGGACTTATACCAATTGTGGGCAGTTTTTCAAGTAATGCATATGATGGTTAGTTAGGATTAAAATTGTGCTTCCTTATTTTCAAATTTTACACTTCTTATATTTCACGCTTTAAATAATGACAAATTTGCCCAAAAGCAATTTGCTCAAATAATAACCGGTTTTAGAGGCATAATGAGTGGAGGTATAATAGTAACACAATTAATTTGTATGAATAAGTCGATGCACTTTCACTTATAGATAACAATGATATCGTTTTTAAACTTGGTATGGGAAACTGAAACTTAAGGATGATAAGTGTTCATGGTACCAAAGCCCTAATTAAAGTCAATGATTTCTTTATGAGTTATTTCCAATAAAAGCATTTCAAGAAAAATAAAAAATATATAAATAGAATTGCTTTCCTTTGCATTGCATTGTAAAAATCAAAATCATGCATCATATAGTGTAGTGTAGTGTAAAAGCATTTCATCATGGCCAAGGTGGATTAATTATGAGAAAAGTGTAATTTGGTGCTTTAAAAGGTGGCATTGCATGAGGTCATGGCAATAATCAAGTGTAGGAGATTTGATATGAGTGAAATCTCATATCAATTATATCATATTTAACCCTAAAACATAAATTAAAATACCTGATTTTAATGTATAAAAGTAGTATTATGGGTATTCTTTGTTGTTTGTGCTTGTGTAGGTAAAAAGATACAAATGTGAAGCAACCATGGAAATCAAGGCATTATTTATGAAGAAAATATAAAAGAAGGACGAAAGATGATATGTCAAAACAAGTCAAAGGACCTTTCTTGACAACTTGCAAAGATGAGGGACTAAAAGTGTCAATTTGGGAAAGTAAAGAACCAAGTCAAATCTGGTCAAAGTCAAAGTCAACAAGTTAAGGGTTCAATTCTGGTCAAGTATGAAGTCAAAGGGCTTAAATTGACAAGTTTATGAAGATTGGAACTCAAGTTAAGAAGCTGATAACAAGAGGGACTTAAGCTGCCAAAAATGAAAGATAAAACAAGCTTGATCCATGTGACAACCTCTTCATCTAATCACAAGACAAGAAGCATGAGACACGGATCGTTGACTGCATTCATTAATGAAGAAAGAAGTGGCTATTAAATAAGGCAGCCGAATCTTAACAGTGCTCACCACTAGCACTTCTCCACCAATCACATGCATACACTTCATATATCCCACTGTTATATTGGATAATGATCCACGTGACTATTAATGGACAAATAAAAGCATGACACGTGTCACTCTTCATCCCCAGAACGTGGAATATGATTTAGACACTTTCAGAAGAAACACTTAACATGAAAAGTGATCGTCATGATGATACGAACCTAACCCAGTTATCTAATCAAGATGAAATCCACTAAACAATTTTCCCCCAATTTGGCTCAAGAACACGATTTTTCAATTGAGAAGATGAGGACACATGGCAGTTTATGATTGGCTGCAACACGTCATTGGACCTCCCCAGCACCTAATTTCAGTCTATAAATACCTCTTGTATTGTTCATTTGTAACAAGTAGCTTAGTGTGTAAAAAACACACACTATTTCCCTTTTCTCTCATTCTCATTTTCAGTTAGCAGTTTTAACTACTCACAGTGCCTGACAAACACTTTGAGTTAGTTAGTTAGTTAGTCTGTTAGAACACTTGTAACAACTTTTACATCATTAATGAAACTTCAATTTCCCTAGATTCACTCTCATTCTCATTTCACTTGCATACTTCCCCTATCATACTGTTCCATATTGATTTTGTTGTTCCTGATTGAATAATGGAGTTTTTTGAGTCATTTGGAAGCTTTGTTAAGAGTTGTAGTAGTTACAGTTCATTTCCATAGCTCAGATTCAACCAAATTCCATGTTAGACTTTTGTAGCAGGGCAAGTTTGATGCTGTTGATAGTTGTAGATGATCTGGTGATGAGTAGATGAGTTGATTTGGTGATGATAGAGTTAAAAGTGAGCTCAGCGCTCCACTTCTTCATCAAAGGAGCCTTCAAGTGTTCCTATAAGCTCTCTTTACTGATTTCCACTCAAAAACTTAGTTTGCATGCTTATTTTTGTTTCTTAGTGTACAAATACTTGCTATTCCCTGTTACGTGTTTCTTTTCATGTCTTTGATATGATTTGATTGGATTTTAGTTTTATCTGTTAGCTTCATTAAGTCCTTATAGCTTAACTCTAGCTTATATTAGATAACCAGTGTTTGGCTTTAATCATAGTCTTGGAATTAGAGTTGGAAACTTGTTGTTAGGAGTTGATTTTCACTCACTAGTTTGTAACAAGTAAGTGTGTGAAGTTTTGGTAGTCAATTTCAAATTCAAACAGGCAATTTGCCATCTAAATACTTTGGGTTAGTATTAAGCCAAAAAATGCCTTTTTCAAATGCTTGCCAGATCTTTAATATTAGGAGTTAGGAAGTAATTCTTGTACCTGAGTATAGCTTATCATCCTATATTTCTAGACATATAGGGTAGAGTATACAATTCTCACTATTCAGTTAGGAATAAGCCCTAGAATAAGCCTCATAGCAAATGCAAGTTTCTTTGATAAGTCATATACATATTTTCATCACAAGCTAATTCTCTTCATAAAAGTGTTAATTTTCTTTCACAATTCAGTTAGATAAGCTGAGAAATTAAGATTCGACCAAGGTCAAACTTGGTCAACTTTGGTCAACGCCTGGTCAACATAAGCCAAAATAGCATATATGACTTTCTTGCTTATTCTTTAGAGCTTTTTGATATTTTCTTGGATAGGTCTTCATTATTTGGCATGTTGATCATATTGTGAGCAATTTAGCTTAAGTGCTTAATCCAATAAGTTGTTCTCTTAAAAAAGGCTTATTGACCATTTAAGCTTAAATCCTTGAAACTGAATAGGTATATTTGGATTAGAAGCTTTTTAGAACTTATTTCAGCTTATTTGGTGGACTAGAACTCTCTAACCATCTTATTCAAGTCATTAAGCCCGTTTTCACTAAAATACTTCTTTTAATTGCAATTAGGTCCCTTGTTTTTAGGAATTGTGTTAAGCTGTTATAAATAGTTTAATTTTCTAAGATTTGCACTATAGGTCCCTAGATTAGTTATATTGTTACATTTCAGTTTGGGTAGTTTGCAAGTTTGTTACATTTTGGTTACAAGTTTGATATATTTCCATTTTTAGTCCTTTAAGTTTCTGAATTTACAATTCAAGTCCTTTTACTTTTATGAACTTTACATTTTGAGCAATTTTACATCTTGTGCATTGATTACTGGTACATTTGGCAATAAATGTGGTATGTGCACTTTGTTTTAGCCTAGTACGGATATGTAGAGATCATATTTTACATTTTTACGTGCTTTGTGATAATTAGACCTAGATTACCAAAATTTTATAAAATCTAACACCAAAAACAATTAGTTAATCTGATTTCTATTGGACAATCAATTCGTATTGAGTTGGGAATAACGAACTAAAAAGACAAATATTACTTAGTTATATTTTATAGGATTTATTTACAATTTTTATTAATTTTTTAGTTAAATTTTATTTTAACGTCTCGTTTTGCGTTTTTACGTTTTTCGTCGTAGTATAATTTTAGCGTAATCCGTCTTATATTTTTCTCTCTTTTCACAACCAAAAACGAACTAATCCAAATTACGTTTTTAATACTTGGCACACATACAACACCTCCCTAGAGCATGAACTCACATTGTCGAGTTTTACGTTTTCCTAACACGCAATACTTAATACTTATCGTTGTTTGCTTACTTTTTCTTGAAGGTAAGTAAAGTAAAATTTTGCTACATCAATTTTGGCGTCGCTGCAAGGAGGTGTTTTTGTGGTTGCCATTTTATTATACGTATTATTTGTTTGAGTAGTACGTTTTTAACCTTCCATTTTTGGGAAGTGTAAATATAGTATATACTCGTTTTTATTTTTCTATTACTATATTATCCATAAAATAAATAACATATTAAATTGAAATCAGTTAACACAGAAATCATTTTTCGTTTTTCTTGTGAATAATATATTGTATTTACATTTCACAATTAATACACAATACTATCCAAATACTTGTGAAAACGTACCCCATTAATTGGCGCTCCGGTGATTACTGGGTGTATCAATGAAAGAGAAGTAAAAGGAAAAATAGATAAATACTCTTATTTAGTTAAATCTTAATTAATACAAACTATAAGGTAGGTATAAGGCGGTTTCATTTCACGACCTAAAGAAAAAAGGCTCTTAAGTTCTTCGCGCCGCCTCATTTTTCCCGCTCGCTTGTGCGTATTAAGAGAGTGACCACTAATTAAGGGTTTGCCACCTCAAGTATTAATAATATTATTTGCATTTCTTATATTATTGAACCCTCAAAACGTTTTGGTGTTCCACCAACGTTTCAAAGTCGAACAAAGGTTTTTACTTGACGTAATTACTTTCATACCCCTTGGAATCTCTAATCGAGACTTTGCTTAGTGGATAGATTTATGTGGATTTAATAATCTACGTAATACACCAAAAATAAAAAAAATTAAAAATTAAAAAACAATCAAAAACCAAAAAAATTGAAAAAGTTTAAAAACCCCCAAAATAATCTTTTTTGCTACCGCCCATTTTTTTACGTTTAGTGCATGTGTACTCGATCGTCGAATTATCCGAATTCTAACAACGTGTTGAATCGACGTAATCGAAATCGAAGGAATCGACAACAAAGACGTGAATTAGAAACAAACGTTACTAATATCGTTGTTGAAACCGCAGACGAGATGGTCGAGAATCGTACGATGATGGAGTTGCTCCAAGCACCCACCGAGGGTTATAGAGACGTGATCGTAATTCCCACAATTGAACCGGATAATTTTGAAATTAAGTGTAACACTCTCAATTTTCGTATCGGTACAGCGGAAGGGTCTTTTAGAGTGTTACGGGATAGCACAATAACTCCAATCATAGACAACACATAAAAATGGTTGTACAAGGTTCAACATACATTCATTCGATAAAAAGTTTTAAAGTGTACAATAGGTCCCAATTATACAGGTCTTTAAGTTTACAAAACATAGATCGAATGAATATTTTTAATATTTTGTGGGCCATCAGAGTCGATCTCAATCCGGATTACCTTCAAGCACCTGAGATAAAAACATGAAAAAATCATATCAGCGAATGCCGAGTGAATTCATAGAGTTTAATAAAACCGTTATATAAAACAATCGTTGAAATCAGAACACAAGTATAATATCAGAAGTAAGTCCTCGTATTGCTAGTCAGGCAATATATAAATCAAGCATACATCTTAAACCGTCCATGAGACCGTAGCCTCAATATTACCATAATAGGTAATATTATTATAGTTATTAGCATCAATATTGAATCGTATTGGAATACATTATGGATTATTATTAGCCGATGACATTGTTACCTTACTATGAAAAGAATGGGCCGCGAACCCGACAAACAATTTGCCCATCTAAGTTAGCGTGTCGTCACAAAAATCACGCTATGTAAATCTTCTCATACATAAATGCGCTTACCAATCAATGTGGTACGACGGGGATCAACCGTCAAGGCGCGAACTGGGGAGATCATCCCCAAATAGTACTATCATATGCATAAGCGTCTACCAAATCCCGGTAGTTCACAATTCATGCTAATGGGACTTTGAGTGACATAACCTAACTACTAATAATCCTTTTTATCTCTTTTATTGGGTCATCGCATCATTCGGGTCCATATCATTAAGCATACCATCAGGACTACTTGTGTTCTATTTTATCAAAAACTAGCATGTTATCTCCCTCGCGGGTTTACAAATCATTTTATAAAACATTTAAAAGAGTGCGAGGCTATGAACTCACGTTGATAATGAAAGGCGGATTATCGGCTACGAGCGTGCTTCGGTCACAGAAACCTATATAAAAAATAATCGGTCTTAGACTCTTGTCCAATGAATTTTATCAAAATAACAAATATACATATGATGATTTTGTACATATGATGATGATCAAGTGGGTTTATATATTCTTATTTACTCAATTTAGTGTTTATGTATTGGTAAGTTTTTACTAGTTTACTAGTTTTACCTATATACATGTTTTAAGTCCAATAAGCTTATTATAAGTTCTTTAACTTGTATTAATACACTTTATACTTGTATTATCAGTATTTATACTTTACATGTTCGGCCCAAATTGGTTAAGCCCAATAAGTACTTTTTATAAGTGTTCAACTTATTTAGTCCAATTATTAGTCCAATATGCTTACTTAGCTCGTTAATGTCTGTATGTCCTATAGTTCGGGTTTTATCGGTTTTTACTTGTATTAGATACTTATATATCAGTATATGACTTTTAAAACTTTACATTAGACGGGTTTGATCGTCTAAGTTTTAATTGGCGAAAAACGTTAATTTTACGGTAATAGCCGAAAAAGTCGTAAAAATCATGTTTATAGTTTTTATAACTTATAAATATTAGTCAACTACCATTTTTATAAATTGTCCATTTATTTAACCTTATACATATTTATATAAATGAAATTCATAAGTTAGTGGGTTTTAATTTCACATTTTATACTATATAATTTGAGTGCTTATATAATAGTATTAAACATTAATTCCTCATAATCTGATTTTTAGTTTCATCTTTACAATTTTTATCATATCTAGAGTTCTGCAATGAATTAGAAGCTCATTTTTGGATGGCATGAACTTCATATTATGTGCTACAAATAAGTTCGCTATAGATACTGCTCATTTTATGTTTAACTATCCTTAACAGTCCCTACAAAACAGACTATTCAGATTAGCACACTCATCTTGTTTTGATCATATCTCACTCATTTTAATGATTCCATTGCATGGCCAACTCTCACATGTGTATGACATCTTATACTTACTGTAAATGGATTGCACCATGCAAATTTATCAGTTTAAGTTTTGGTTACTTACTGTTTTTATACAGCCAACAAATTAAGCATGATTTTAGCCTTGTTTCTTATGGTTATTAATCTTTTTAAGCATATTTATCAACACTTGATCCCCACACAACATTTTTATCATCATATATTCATCATATACATATACAACAAGAAATAAAATACATTCGATCTTTACAAAAATAACAAGAGAAAATAGAAAGGATGATCTTCTTTACCAACCAAGAGTATATCTTGTTTTTGGAAGACAACAACTTGATGAACACCAAAAATATCTCCAAGATCATCAAACACCAAGAAAGTATGTTGAGAAATCAGCCCTAGGACACAAGCAAATCACCTCCTTTGTTGTTAAAATGGCCACCAAGCAATCAAGGCTTCAAGGTTACTCCATAATATAGCTAGATAACAAGTATCTTGTGGTTAGAAAAGATCAAATAGGGTGTTTGTTCTTGAATATGGGACGGCAAGGGTAGAGAGTTGAGAGAGTTTGAGAGTTGTTTGCATGTGTGAATGGTGGTAATGAGAAAGTTAGATGGTTTTTGTGGTTAGTGGTAGCTTAAGTGTAAGGCTAAGCTTACACTTGTAAGCTAAGAGCTAAAATGATGCCACATCTTTGATGTGGTTTCTAGCTTGGGCCGTCCCATAGATAGTGGGGTGGGATAAATTATTTTGTCCCATCCCGCTAATTTACGGGTACTCCTCGGTTCTAGTTTCCTCGATTTGCGTGCCCTCGGGTCGTTTTACGAAAAACGTTTTTATAAATTATGAATCAACGACACAAAACGAATCTAATAAAAATTGTCTCATCAAAAACGGAGTTCAAAAACGTAAATACGTAATCCTAAGGTTTCCGGTTTAGTCGTAAAGGACGCTAAATTATGCACGTAAGCCCAAATTTAAATCCGTAAATTGTGAGTTCATCAACCAACACAAAAATAAGTTTCAAAATATTATACGAGAAAATAATTCACTGCCTGAAAATGTTAGATTGTCACAGCTTTTCCTCCTAAAAGGGATCAACGTCCTCGTGATCCATTTCATTTTGATGTCCGTTTCTTATTGAAATCGAAGAGGTGCGGATATTTCTTCCACATTTCATCCTCTCGTTCCCAAGTATATTCCGGTCCATGCTTTGAATTCCATCGGATCTTGACAATAGGTATCCGACTTTGTTTCAGTTGCTTTACCTCACGATCCATAACCTCTATGGGTTCTTCGATAAAATGCAACTTCCCATCTATTCGAACCTTATCCAACGAAATTTTCTCAACACTCACTGCTAGACATTTTTTCAGATTAGATACATGGAATGTGTTGTGAACACCATGAAGTTCTGGGGGTAACTCTAGTTTGTAAGCCACCGGACCTACTCTAGATAAAATCTTAAAGGGTCCAATATAACGGGGATTCAATTTTCCTCGCTTTCCAAATCTTATAACGCCTTTCCATGGCGATACTTTCAACATTACATGGTCACCCACTTTAAACTCCATCGGCTTCCGTCGCACATCCGCGTAACTTTTCTGTCTACTACGGGCAGTCAACAACCTATTCTTAATCTGAACTATCATCTCCGTAGTCTCCCGGATCACTTCCAGACCCGTGAGATGGGTATCCCCAACTTCACTCCAACATACAGGAGATCTACACTTCCTACCATACAAAGCTTCAAACGGTGCAGCCTTAATACTAGAATGGTAACTATTGTTATATGAAAACTCTGCTAAAGGCAAATGTTTATCCCAATTCTTACCAAAATCTAACACACAAGCTCTCAACATATCTTCTAGTGTTTGTATCGTTCTTTCACTCTGCCCATCAGTCTGGGGGTGATAAGCAGTGCTCATGTCGAGATTCGTTCCCAAAGATCTTTGGAGAGATTTCCAAAAATTCGATGCGAATCTAGGATCTCGATCTGAAATGATCGATACAGGCACTCCATGCTTGCATACAACATTCTCAAGGTATATACGAGTCAGCTTCTCTAGTGAGAACTGCTCTTTAACCGGAATGAAGTGTGCTGATTTGGTTAGTCTGTCGACAATAACCCAAATCGAGTTGTTTCTAGATGATGTTCTAGGAAGCTAGGTGATAAAGTCCATCGTAATTCGCTCCCACTTCCATTCAGGAATCTTTGGCTGTTGAAGTAGTCCTGATGGCTTTTGATGTTCAACTTTAACTCTAGCACAAGTCAAGCATTGAAGAACATACATAGCAATATCAGTTTTCATATTCGGCCACCAATACAACTTCTTTAAATCATAGTATATCTTATCAGATCCCGAATGAATGGAATAATTAGATTTATGGGATTCTAACATAATCAAATCTCTTAAGCCTCCAAACTTAGGTATCCACATACGACCTCTTAAACATTTCACTCCATCAGCTCTAACCTCTAAAGGATCTCCTTCTCCTCGGAACCTTTCATTAACAAAATTTTCTTTCTTACAAGCTTCTATTTGCGCATTTCTAATTTGCTCAGGAAAATTATTGTGCACGGTCAAGACTAGAGAACGTACCCTGATAGGCTCTCTATCTTTCCTGCTTAACGCATCGGCAACAACATTGGCTTTTCCTGGGTGATATTTTATATCACAATCATAATCACTTAACAACTCTATCCATCTTCGTTGCCTCATGTTCAATTCCTTCTGATCGAGAATATACTGTAGGCTTTTGTGATCGGTGAATACCGTACACTTGGTGCCATACAGATAATGTCACCACAACCTAAGAGCAAAGACTACAGCTCCTAACTCAAGATCATGAGTAGTATAATTCTCCTCATTCTTCCTTAATTGCCTAGAAGCATAAGCTATCACTTTCTCTCGCTGCATCAAAACAGCTCCACAGCCTCTAAGAGATGCATCACAATATACTACAAAATCTTCACTCCTGATAGAATTGGCGCACTACATAATTTTTGCTTCAATGTCTGAAATGCTCCATCCTCATCACTTCCCCAAACGAAAGGTTTATTCTTCTGGGTAAGCTTAGTCAAGGGTTTAGCTATTAAAGAAATTCTTTAATGAATCGCCTATAATAGCCAGCCAATCCTAAGAACTGTCGCACTTCCGTTGGCGTTGTCGGTGCAAACCAATTCTTAATAGCTTCAACCTTTGCAGGATCAACATGAATTTCATCTTTGTTAATCACATGACCAAGAAATTGCACATAATCTAACCAAAAATCACATTTCGAAAACTTAGCATACAACCTTTCATCCTTTAACAAATTCAAAACAATCCTTAAATGTTCTCTATGTTCATCTTCATTCTTAGAATAGATTAGAATATCGTCGATAAACACAATCATAAATTTATCCAAGTAGGGCTTGCACACTTGATTCATTAAATCCATGAAAACCGCAGGTGCGTTAGTTAACCCAAATGGCATTACTTGAAATTCATAGTGTCCATAACGAGTTCTAAATGTAGTTATAGGAATATCTTCTTCACGGACGCGAAGTTGGTGATATCCTGACCGCAAATCTATCTTAGAATGCACACTAGATCCTTGTAGTTGATCAAACAAATCATCAATCCTAGGTAAAGGATATCGATTTTTAATTGTCAACTTATTCAGTTCCCTATAATCAATGCACATACGAAAAGATCCATCCTTCTTCTTAACGAACAAGACTGGAGCTCCCCAAGGCGACGAGCTCGGTCGAATAAAACCTTTATCAGACAACTCCTTAAGTTGCTCAGATAACTCCTTTAATTCAGAAGGGGCTAATCGGTATGGCGCACGTGCCACCGGTGCAGCACCAGGAATTAAATCGATTCGAAACTCTACTTGCCTTATCGGTGGAAGTCTGGGTAAATCTTTAGGAAATACCTCAGGAAATTCACAAATAATAGGTACATCTTCCAATCGTTTCTCCCTAGACTCATTCCCGGTCACTTGAGCTAAGAATAACTCACAACCGTTCCTGATGTACTTTTGGACTTTAATACATGAAACGATTTTCAAACGGGATTCACCTCGATTACCATCAATTACTAACGTCCTATTCCTAAGAGGAATCTTAACCTTCTTCTCTCCACATAAAATAGTAGCATTATTCAAAGACAACCAATCCATACCAATAATAATATCAAAACTACCTAATTCTATCAACATCAAATCAATCGGAAAGGAATAGTTCAAGAGATTTAGAGAGCATCCTTCTAATAGCTTATTAGTTTTCACTAATTTACCATCAGCCAATTCCATCTCGTAACTGGTATTTATCTCAACAGGTTCAATGTCAATAAGGGCACTAAATTTAGTGGATACAAAGCTCCTATCAGCACCCGAATCAAATAAGGCAACAACATAATGGTTGTTGAGTAAAAACGTACCGGTAACGACATTCGGATCCTCTTTCTTCACCTCAATTGTTCCAAGTTGATTGACACCACCTTGGGGGTTTCTTCCAGGTACAATCGCTTTCAACTTGGGGTATTCCGATTTCCTATGACCTTCTTCATTACAGTTGAAGCAATTGGTTCCCTTCTTACACCTTTCAACCTTGTGTCCAAGCTTTCCGCAATTTCGGCACTTCCAGCAGTCGCCAGCATGCCTCTTGTTGCCACACTTAGCACATCTATCATCGTTGCGTGGTGTGTTGTTGGTAAGAGCATTTGCATTCCCCTTTCTATGGTTCTGACGGCGATTGAAATTCTTCCTATTATCACCTGTATCTACACGATCACCGTCTCCCTTTCTTTTCTCACCAACACGGGATTCATCTTCCCTATCCTGAATTATCTGTCCAATGAGTTGGTAAGCCATTCGAACAGCATCATCAATGGTCAGTGGTTTAGATGATGTCACGTCCCCCTGAATATTCTTGGTCAACCCTTTAATATATTGCTCAATTCGGATCTCTTCGGGTTCCACCAATCGAGGACATAGCAAAGCCAACTCATGGAATCGGTTTGTGTAACTATCAATGTCCACACCCTTCATTCGCAGATGAATCAACTCTTGTTCTAACCTAATAATCACACTACAGGGACAAAACTCCAAAGTCATCCACTTCTTAATTTCAGCCCAAGGAGTAGCATTAGCAGCATCAATACCCATGAAAGCAATTCTCCCGTTCCACCAAGTCAACGCACGACCTTTAAGAGTAGCCATAGCAAAAGTCACCTTATCTTCATCCTTACACTTACTAATCTAAAACACCGACTCAATCTTCTCAATCCACTGGCTTAATCCTATAGCACCTTCAGTTCCATTAAAAGGTAGAGGTTCACACTTCAGGAACGTCACATAAGTACAGCCACCAACTTCAGGTGCATTAGTTCCAAGTCCTCCTATATTTCCTCCAGCATTAGCATTTACATTATTAGCATTCACATTCACATTAGTACCACCAATTCCACTACCGCCAGCTCCACTACCGCCAGCTCCACTACCGCCAGCTTCATTTCTAGCATTTGCCATAAATTCAGTCATAGATGCGGTAACTTGCTCCGTAATAATCCTACGTACATCATCCTCAGTCACAGCCTTCTTGGGCGACATAGTTCTATAATTTCACAATTTTAAAGTATTAAGCATTCACCCAACAAAGGATTCATATAATATGGATTGAATTCATAATCAAGATACAAACAAGGCACAATATGGAATTCACGACAAGATACATATTTCATTCGATTTGAAACAAAAGAATTGTCTTAGTTACATCCCATATCAAAGTTCTAGCACTATACATACTCAAAATTCGTGCCAGGTCTACTACTAACAAGTCAGTTAAGTCAAAGCTACAAAAGTACAAAAGATACAAAGGTCACTACTAAATACAGACTGGTCTACTGAGAACCGCCAGATGGTCCATCATCCATCGTCTTCTGTATCTTTTTCGGACGATCGCTAGACACATCTTCAGCTGGGCGCTTACGGATCACTCCTCTTTCAACCATGTCAGCATAAAATCTACTATTCCAACCCACGGATATATTCAACTCCTTCTCAGCTTTTTCACGCATCGCACGAGCTACATTCAACTGAATCTCCATAGAATTCACCTTTTTCTTCATAGCAGCAAACTCACCACTTTCTAACATCGATAACCTCCTAAAAGCCTCATTCAAACCACGCTCTACATCAGTCAAATCCAAACTAAGCAATTCCTGCTCTTTCTCACAAACCTTAGTCTTCGACTCCAAATAAGCAACATGAGTCT
This sequence comes from Glebionis coronaria, assembly GCA_025667525.1. Taxonomy (NCBI): domain Eukaryota; kingdom Viridiplantae; phylum Streptophyta; class Magnoliopsida; order Asterales; family Asteraceae; genus Glebionis; species Glebionis coronaria. The sequence continues at coordinate 287,834,578 of CM046877.1, read as the reverse complement.
GAACAACACCTAATCCAATCTCTGTCATACTACTCTTAACACGGGAAGCATCTAAATCACGTCTCAAGGCCCATGGTGCAAGACCATCAATATGAGTAGCCTCTCGAGCACTAGACGACTCTCCTATCATACGTCTACGAGTAGCAATACCATCAGTACCATCAGGTGCGTTATCATCCTCATCCTCCTCTGATTCAGAATCAGATTCAGACGATTCAGACATTTCATCCCTAGGTAGCTCAACCTCAGAATCAGACAAATAAACTGGTGGGGGTAAAGGCTCGCCCTCTGGAACATCATAAGGGTAAATAAGCTCGGCTTCCTCATCATCATCAACCTCATCGTCTATACCTATATCCTCCTCGACATCCTCGTCGTCAATCTCATCATCTAAATTATCTAACCCAGTCTCATCATCATTCTCAATATCAACATTATCAATCTCATTTTCTACCATATCAACCTGAAGGGCGATCTGATCTCCTAGTCCTATCTCGGGCTCGGGATCCTCAAATGGTTCCTCCTCGTCATCCATATCATAATCTACTAAGTCTAAATAAATATCATCATCTACATTAGGTTCGGGAATAGCATGGTTCTCTACAGGAATATTAGGGTCCGCCATGACAATCTGCATTTATATATATATCTCTTTGTGACAATCCGTCAATTTATGGTCGATATTTTATTCTTAATATTTATTTAAAAACATTATTTTAATGTTATATTATGAACTCACTTATTTTTGGGAAGAAATTTTGATTTACGTCTTGAAGTAGCATCGACTACGTCTAAACCGGAGGATTCAACGTTACGTGCTTACGTTTACCTACACCTTTTTGGTGACAGTCCGACATTTCAGGAAATAAATTTATCCGTGAATATTATTTTGGGATTTTAATTTTGAGTTGGTTCATAAACTCACAAATTTACGAGAAGAGATTAGGACTTACGATTATATTTTAACGTCCTTTACGACTAAACCGGAAACCTTAGGATTACGTATTTACGTTTTCGAACTCCGTTTTTGATGAGACAATTTTTATTAGATTCGTTTTGTGCCGTTGATTCATAATTTATAAAAACTTTTTTCGTAAAACGACCCGAGGGCACGCAAATCGAGGAAACTAGAATCGAGGAATACCCGTAAATTAGTGGGATGAGACAAAATAAGTTTTGCCCCACCCCACTAATATGGGATGGCAACACTTAGCACCAACACAACCTTGGTGTCATTTTTATACAACTAAAATGGACACTTGTCCATTCAAGCTTAACATTTAAGCTACTTCTTTCACCAAACCACAAAACCATCTAACCAAACCATTTCTCCAAAACACATGCATGCAAACCACTCTCATCCTCCCATTTCTCTCTCAAAACTTCGTCCTACTCTCACCCTAAATAACCCATTTGATCTTGATTTAACCATGAAATCATATGTTATTCACACATATGATGAAAACCCATTGAAGTTATGAAAATTGGAGGTGATCTTAACATGTAAAAATGAGTTTTCAAGGGAGTTTGGGGTTGATTTCTTAAGGAGTTTGCATGAAGAACAAGGGCTGATTTTTGGAGGAATCTACAAATACTTGGTGATCCTAGAAGTGATGTTGATATCTCATAACATTGGTTACCCAAAACCAAGTCTTGTTCATCATCAACCCCATCATTTCATCACTTTGGTGGTTTCCGTGATTGAAGCACGTACCGTACATCTGAATCGCCGATAACCGCCTTCCTACATCAACGTGAGTTCATAGCCTCGCACTCTTTTTAATGTTTTTATGAAATGTTTTATAAACCCGCGAGGGAGATAACATGTTAGTTTTTATAAAATAGGACACCATTGTTCCGATTGTTTGTTTATTGATTTGGACCCGAATGATTGTAAGACCCGATTGTATGACCTGATAAATGATTAAAGGACCCGATAGATGAAATTAAATGGATTATTAAAGTTAGGTTATGTCACTAAAAGTCCCATTAGCATGAATTATGAACTACCGGGATTTGGTAGACGCTTATGCATATAATAGTACTATTTGGGGACGATCACCCCAGTTCGCGCCTTGACGGTTGATCCCCGTCGTGCCACATTGATTGGTAAGCGAATTTATGTATGAGAAGATTTACATAGCGTGATTATTATGACGACACGCTAACTTAGATGGGCAAATTGAGTATCGGGTTAGCTACCCGTTGTTGGTTATAGTAAGGTAACAATGTCATGCGGCTTATAATAATCCAATTAACGAAATACTGCTTTAAGCATTGAATTACGATATATTGCCTGACTAGCAATACAGGGTCTTATCATTGATATTATGTTCGTGTTTTGGTTTTATATAACCATATTCATATAACGGTTTTTATTTAATCTATACAACGTTATAAAACGTATTGTATGATGTTTTTACGACATTGGATCGTATAATGATTTTGAAGGCGAAAGCCTATATTATGATTTTGATAAGGAATTGTATAAAATGACTTTGGCTATTTTATGGCCTATTAAAATGATTTGTACAAAATGATTTTCGGTAATAATTTTATACCGATGTTATATTGATGGATTTTATTAAACTCTATGAATTCACTCGGCGTTATCGCTGACCTTTTCTTTTAACATGTTTTATCTCAGGTACTTGAAGGTAATTCTCGGGAAGACGACAAAGAATTCATGGCCCGCACTTAAATACTAATTTCCATTCAAAATGCTTTGTAAAAAACTGTATGAAATACAATGACTTGGGACCTATGTAACTTTGATATTTATGAATGGAAATGCTTTATTATTAAACGTCGCTATTTTTATGCGTTGTCTATGATGTGAGTAATGTGCTATCCCGTACACCAACGAGTCTTCCGCTGTATTGAATTGTATAAATTTGGGGGTGTTACAGTTTGGTATCAGAGCTCTCGTTATAGAGAACTAAAGATTTTTAAAACCAAGGTTTTGAACAAAACATTTCAAAATCTTTTAACTATAAACATTTTTCTAAAAATGTCTAAAAATCTTTTGACTATAACGGTGCCGAAGAATTCTCGAGTTACCGACAAGGCCAGACTGAGAAGTGTTATTTTAATATATATATATAACTTGGATTATATATATATATATATATATATATATATATATATATATATATATATATATATATATATATATATATATATATATATATATATATATATATATATATATATATATATATATATCTATATATATATATATATATATATATATATATATATATATATATATATATATATATATATATATATATATATATATATATATATATATATATATATATATATATATATATGATGTTATTTGATTACATGATTGTTTGATGATTATTTAATACTTATACGAGGTAGTTATACGACGTAGATTGTCACAAGGAACCCTAACTCCCCTAGAAAATCAATTGAAGCTATTCCCGTAGGAATTCTAGATATTCTAGATCTAAACCAAGTTGTGGATATTTATGATCCCAACAAAATGGTTGATATTCATAGGAATGTTGATATTAGTTGATTGTGATATTAAAGAAGAATTGGCGAGATTAAAACTAATATCGATGTTATGACGATCTTTCCTTATAGAGTGGAGCTTGACAAAACGTTACCACCTGGAAAGGTGTCATCTGATTCGTTGTCATCCAATTCTTAAATTGAAATCGAAAGGGTGAATGTTGCACTGGAGGCTGTCATTGGAACCATTACCCAAAAGCCTCATGCCACTAGTACCTTTCCGAGAAGTCTAATTGACTGATCGAGTCATTTCATACTAGTGACTCATTGATAACTATTGATGAAGAAGTTATAGAATCAGAAATTAAATGTTGATCATATCGAGCTTTTATTGCCCTTTTAAGGTTTATGAATAAGGTTGAAAGTATTTGAGAATGAAGTAGGATATCGCATTGAGTATAAGTTGGTTAAAACTTGAATAAAGTAAAATTTAACCCGTATGGAATATGAGATTATTAAGAGGAAGTCATTAAGTCCTGTGATTGGATTATAAGGTTTTAATTGATTGTTGATTCGTGTTAAGGGTTGTTCCTAGGCCATTATCCAATGACGAGGATGCCCAGTGTTCAACAAATAAATTGAAGAAATCTTTTTCTGAATTGAGACCGATGGATCTTCTGGGACATGTGGAACACCTAATGACTCTTGTAGATTAGTATTCATCGTGGTATCTTTTAAAAATCCCTAACTTAACTGAGACATCAGTTGGTAGGATAAGTTCTTGGAATTGTATGACATAGTGACACATAATGTGTTACGGTACAATTTTGACTTGTTTGTGATTAATGAAAAGACTACCTTTGATTGCTAAATTCTACATGTATCGATGTTATCTATCCTTTATTGCTTCATCCTAATGTTCGCTTTAGTGATGCAACCATTGAACAAGTACTCATCTCGAATTGAGTTACGTTGTGGATTATTCTTTTTGAGTGCCATCGAGGTCATGAACCTCATGATTATTTGGCTAAAGCTCATTTCCTATCATATTGTAGTTAGTTCTTGGTGAACAAGCTTTCATCACTCTTTTGCAGATCACTCATTGTTTTATAAGATAAAACAATATCCTTTGAGAAAATTTAGTTTTAATCACTATATGGATTATTTAAAGTGAGACTTATAAATAATCATTATTGAAATAAAGTTGATTATGAAATACCTTGGAAAACTTAATTGTTTTCATAACAAACAAAATCTTTGTAAAATTTATTCTTGATTCTTATTTGAGAATTAAGCATGAAAATGTTTTTATTATAAACATGATGATAAAATTTTTGACGAACTGAGTATTGCATCGTTAATCTTGAAATTGTATATAGTTGCGCGCCTACATACAATTTGGAATGGACCATGCAAGGCTGATTAGTAGTCACCATGAAATTGTTACTAAACATTACATTTTCTTTGTAATTATGAAAGATTGAATTTTTACGAGATCTGCAATAAGTGAATAATAGGGACATATTGTTAGAGACACCTACATATGTGCCCGTACCATTTATTCTTCTGAGTCGAATTTACTCATATGTGGATATTGTCTTAACTGACAATTGACAACTCTTTCTTTTCCAATTCTCCCGTGGTGTGATTCTTTGGAAAAGCATCTGATTACCGAGTGTTGATACCCGATTGGATGTATCAACGTTCTTATCATTTCTTTTGATTTGATTTCATTTGAATGACCTGGGTAACGATCCGAGGAGCTTTCGAATGCGTACTCAAATTATGAAAACATGGGATATATTCATATTCGTTAAATGTTTTCGTCTGTATCTAATTTGAAATCCTCTCGCGTAGATTATGCGTTGACCTTACTCTTTTAATGATAGTTATGTCTCCTGATATCCTTGAATTTGTGAAGGATTATGAACTATTATTAGTCTTTTGAGAAGCTCACATCTTATCGACGGTAATGAAACCGGAAAGTTGATAGTGCCAGTAAAATGGATTGATTGATTATGACATGACGACATTGTCTTAATTGATGGGAACTCGAATAGAATTCCCCTAAATGATAAGATGTTGATTATCAAAAGTAATCTAAATAATTCTTGATGGATGACCATATCCTGCATTTAGACTTGAAATTATACCGTGAATGGTTGTGAATTAGTTATAGATATTATAATCTAGAAAGAACCTAATATGAATGTATTAAAAGATGTTTCCGTTATCTGAAACTTTAGGAAGTATTTGTTGGTGAATTACCTAGACTTTTTCCATTAAGGCAAGTTGAATTTGGTATTGATTATATTCCCGGTGCTGCACCTGTGGCTTGTGCACTGTACGTCAGCACCATCTGAATTAAAAGAATTACCGTACAAATGAGAGAGTTGTTGGAGAAAGCTTTTACTCTACCAAGCTCGTCATCATGAAGAGCTATGGTGTTATGACTCCTTATATTTGTTGAATTATCGTAAACTAAGTAAATTGATGATTAAAATCTATATCCACTGCCCAAGATGATAGATTTGTTCGATCATATACGAGGTTCTAGTGTATGTTTTAAAGATTTGATCCACGGCATGGTTATCATCAACTTCGCATCCGCGAAAAAGATTATCTATTCCAATCACTACATCCATAACTTGTAATGAACATTATGAGTTTCACATGATGTCGTTTGGATTGACTAATACACATGTAGCATTCATAAATTTGGTGAATCACGTGTGAAGGCTGTAATTTGATAAATTCATGCTTGCGATCATTAAGGACCATTTGTTTGTTTATAAAAATAAGAATGAGTTAATAATTATTTTTAGATTGCCCTGAATTGGCCGAACAATAAAAACATATACCTTGAATAATTAACATGTGATTAAAGACTTAATCCTTTACATTATTTGACCGTGTGATTAAAAGATAATGGAATCTATATTTACTCTTCAAAAATTAAGAGCCCTTTTAAGATTTTGGGTTTTACCAAAAAGAAAGTGCAAATGTGTTTTGACAAATGTTTTAACAAATGATTTTTAAGGGATTATTCCCTTATACACAAATCATTTAACTAAACTCCTGTTTAGGGGTAAATGTTTGTGTATACCTCAAGACAACCTAAGAGGGATTGAGGAAACCATTTAAACCACAACTTAAAATTTGAAACGACAATTTTTGCTTTTCAACTAAGAAAATTTTTACCAAATAATAAACGAAGGTTTTTTTTTCGAACATATACGGATCTTACTAATTATTTTCGACAAATCAACAAAAATAGTGTCAATTAAATTCAAATTTATTTTGAACATTTTTATAATTGGTCGAACTAAGAAATTAAACTTTTAACGTTTACGTTTCATAAAAACTTAATATTTATTATTAATTTACTTGTAATGATTATCGACACTTTAAAACGTCGGATTGAGTAAAACTGATAAAAATGAAAGTTGAGACGAAACTAAAACTTAGAAAATGTGAAGAAAGAATTTCTGAGTAAATTGTAGACATGATAATTATTTCATCAGGAAAGATGAATGTAGATACTAAAACATTATATAGAAAAGATAAAGAACCAATTAGGATGTGTTCCTTAATAATGATGGTACAAAATAAAATTGCCGAACAATATAAAAATAAACAATGCTTGTAAGAAGGATAATATAGATAATAAAAAAGGGTTCGCAGCTAATGTGAACCATTAGAATTGAGGAGCCGATGGTGTTAATTGTTTTAAAGGCCACTTGTGGTTGCCTAAATATGGAGATTTTGAGATTTAGTTATGTTGGAATCCCGTAAGTATAAGTATTCTATTCCTGTCATTTCTGATTTAAAGTATCATTATCAGAAGAAGTTGTACTGATGGCAAATTATGAAGGCAGACACCGCCTCATACATTAGTAAACATCTAGCTATTGCAAAGGTCATCATCTGAATTTGATTCGATTTGGGTCATCATCGACAGACTGACAAAATCTGCTAATATCATTCCTGTTAATGATAGATTCTTGATGAAGAAATTGACTCTTTTGTATTTAAAGGAGTTGTGTAAACATGGTGTGCTTGTATCGATCATCTCTATCAAGATCCCCGCTTCGCATCGAATTTCTAGAGATTTGCTTAGAAGTCATTGGGAACGAACCTTGATGAGAGTACTGTTTACCACCCCAATCGAAGGGAAGAGGTAAAGTAACGATACAAAATACTATAAGTGTTGTTTTATGTTTGAATGATTGACCTTTGGTAATGAACCATAAAATCATTTTCCTTTGGAGAGATTACCATTGATAATTATCGTGTTAGGATCAAGATCGAATCTTGTTAAGATTTAAATATTAGAGCATCTGTAAGCAGGAGTTGGGATGAAGACACCCGACATACACCCATTGTGAGTTGGACATGTCTTTTAGGTTTAAGGTTTCCTATGATGGCGAACCTAACCTTACAAAATACCCGACCCGCGAGACCTGAAATGATTGTTGAAATTAGGATCTGATTATTGACTGCCAGTAGTGGGCATGAGGTTATGTGAATATGTAAGGTAGATCTTGAAGTGCCAGATGGGTAGCAAAGTTATGCCAAAAATTTTAACCATGGAAAAATGAAATGATGATCTGAAAGATCATGGGATATAAGTCCCCGTTGTATGGGACCATTGAGATGATGTAAAAGATTGGTTTGAAAGGCATATAAGCTGGATCTACCCTAGGAATTCAAGAGCTGCGTGAATTATGTTTCGTATATGGAACTTGATAAAATGTCTATCAAGTGAAAATCTGATTGTTTCTTAGTAAAGTATAGATCGGCGAAAAGTTGCATTCATCAGAAACCCGTGAAAATCATGGATAGAGAAAGTAAGTCAACATTAAGCCTCATATTATTCCCGTAGTTATGTTTGATGAAACTCGCGTATTGTAATGAATTACACTTGTGAGAAAAGACCGAATGTGGAGGAAATACCCACATGGCTTTAACTCTATAAGAAGCGAGTAGTAAGATGATCTTTGAGGACAAAGATCCTGTTTAGGGGTAAATGTTGTGACAATCCGTCAATTTATGGTCGATATTTCATTCTCAATATTTATTTAAAAACATTATTTTAATGTTATATTATGAACTCACTTATTTTTGGGAAGAAATTTGGATTTACGTCTTGAAGTAGGATCGACTACGTCTAAACCGGAGGATTCAACGTTACGTGCTTACGTTTACCTACACCGTTTTGGTGACAGTCCGACATTTCAGGAAATAAATTTATCCGTGAATATTATTTTGGGATTTTAATTTTGAGTTGGTTCATAAACTCACAAATTTACGAGAAGAGATTAGGACTTACGATTATAATTTAACGTCCTTTACGACTAAACCGGAGACCTTAGGATTACGTATTTACGTTTTCGAACTCCGTTTTTGATGAGACAATTTTTATTAGATTCGTTTTGTGCCGTTGATTCATGATTTATAAAAACATTTTTCGTAAAACGACCCGAGGGCACACAAATCGAGGAAACTAGAATCGATGAATACCCGTAAATTAGTGGGATGAGACAAAACAAGTTTTGCCCCACCCCACTAATATGGGATGGCAACACTTAGCACCAACACAACCTTGGTGTCATTTTTATACAACTAAAATGGACACTTGTCCATTCAAGCTTAACATTTAAGCTACTTCTTTCACCAAACCACAAAACCATCTAACCAAACCATTTCTCCAAAACACATACATGCAAACCACTCTCATCCTCCCATTTCTCTCTCAAAAATTCATCCTACTCTCACCCTAAATAACCCATTTGATCTTTATTTAACCATGAAATCATATGTTATTCACACATATGATGAAAACCCATTGAAGTTATGAAGATTGGAGGTGATCTTAACATGTAAAAAGGAGTTTTCAAGGGAGTTTGGGGCTGATTTCTCAAGGAGTTTTCGTGAAGAACAAGGGCTGATTTTTGGAGGAATCTACAAATACTTGGTGATCCTAGAAGTGATGTTGATATCTCATAAGATTGGTTACCCAAAACCAAGTCTTGTTCATCATCAACCCCATTTTTTCATCACTTTGGTGGTTTCCGTGATTGAAGCACGTACCGTACATCCGAATCGCCGATAACCGCCTTCCCACATCAACGTGACTTCATAGCCTCGCACTCTTTTAAATGTTTTTATGGAATGTTTTATAAACCCGCGAGGGAGATAACATGTTAGTTTTTATAAAATAGGACACCATTGTCTCGATTGTTTGTTTATTGATTTGGACCCGAATGATTGTATGACCCGGTTGTATGACCCGATAAATGATTAAAGGACCCGATAGATGAAATTAAATGGATTATTAAAGTTAGGTTATGTCACTAAAAGTCCCATTAGCATGAATTGTGAACTACCGGGATTTGGTAGACGCTTATGTATATAATAGTACTATTTGGGGACGATCACCCCAGTTCGCGCCTTGCGGTTGATCCCTGTCGTGCCACATTGATTGGTAAGCGAATTTATGTATGAGAAGATTTACATAGCGTGATTATTGTGACGACACGCTAACTTAGATGGGCAAATTGAGTATCGGGTTAGCTACCCGTTGTTGGTTATAGTAAGGTAACAATGTCATGCGGCTTATAATAATCCAATTAACGAAATACTGCTTTAAGCATTGAATTACGATATATTGCCTGACTAGCAATACAGGGTCTTATCATTGATATTATGTTCGTGTTTTTGTTTTATATAACCATATTCATATAACGGTTTTTATTTAATCTATACAACGTTATAAAACGTATTGTATGATGTTTTTACGACATTGGCTCATATAATGATTTTGAAGGCGAAAGCCTATATTTTGATTTTGATAAGGAATTGTATAAAATGACTTTGGCTATTTTATGGCCTATTAAAATGATTTGTACAAAATGATTTTCGGTAATAATTTTATACCGATGTTATATTGATGGATTTTATTAAACTCTATGAATTCACTCGGCGTTATCGTTGACCTTTTCTTTTAACATGTTTTATCTCAAGTACTTGAAGGTAATTCTCGGGAAGACGACAAAGAATTCATGGCCCGCACTTAAATACTAATTTCCATTCAAAATGCTTTGTAAAAACCTGTATGAAATACAATGACTTGGGACCTATGTAACTTTGATATTTATGAATGGAAATGCTTTATTATTAAACGACACTATTTTTATGCGTTGTCTATGATGTGAGTAATGTGCTATCCCGTAACACCAACGAGTCTTCCGCTGTATTGAATTGTATAAATTTGGGGGTGTTACACTCTTATTAAGATAACATACTTTTTAAACAATTACATACTGAAATCACGATATATACATATATATAAATTAAATTATATATATCAAAATATATATCTTCTCAGTAGGTCTTGTTGGTAACGTCGGAGATCTTTGGCACCGTTATAGTCAAAAGATTTTTCAAATATTTTCTCAAATGTTCATAGTTAAAAGATTTTGAGAAGTTTTGTTCAAAAGCTTGGTTTTTAAAATCTTTTGTTCTCTATAACGAGAGTTCTCGTACCAAACTATAACACTCTCAATTTTCGTATCGGTACGACGGAAGGGTCTTTTAGAGTGTTACGTGATAGCACAATAACTCCAATCATAGACAACACATAAAGATGGTTGTACAAGGTTCAACATACATTCATTCGATAAAAAGTTTTAAAGTGTACAACAGGTCCCAAATTATACGGGTCTTTAAGTTTACAAAACATAGATCGAATGACATTTTTAATATTTTGTGGGCCATCAGAGTCGATCTCCATCCGGATTACCTTCAAGCACCTGAGATAAAAACATGCAAAAATCATATCAGCGAATGTCGAGTGAATTCATAGAGTTTAATAAAACCGTTATATAAACAATCGTTGAAATCAGAATACAAGTATAATATCAGAAGTAAGTCCTCGTATTGCTAGTCAGGCAATATATAAATCAAGCATACATCTTAAACCGTCCATGAGACCGTAGCCTCAATATTACCATTATAGGTAATATTATTATCGTTATTAGCATCAATATTGATTCGTATTGGAATACATTATGGATTATTATTAGCCGCATGACATTGTTACCTTACTATGAAAACAACAGGCCGCGAACCCGACAAACAAGTTGCCCATCTAAGTTAGCGTGTCGTCACAAAAATCATGCTATGTAAATCTTCTCATACATAAATTCGCTTACCAATCAATGTGGTACGACGGGGATCAACCGTCAAGGCGAGAACTGGGGTGATCGTCCCCAAATAGTACTATCATATGCATAAGCGTCCACCAAATCCTGGTAGTTCACAATTCATGCTAATGGGACTTTGAGTGACATAACCTAACTACTAATAATCCTTTTTATCTCTTTTATTGGGTCATCACATCATTCGGGTCCATATCATTAAGCATACCATCGGGACTACTTGTGTTCTATTTTATCAAAAACTAGCATGTTATCTCCCTCACGGGTTTACAAATCATTTTATAAAACATTTAAAAGAGTGCGAGGCTATGAACTCACATTGATAATGAAAGGCGGATTATCGGCTACGAGTGTGCTTCGGTCACAGAAACCTATATAAATAATATTGGTCTTAGACTCTTGTCCAATGACTTTTATCAAAATAACAAATATACAAATGATGATGATCAAGTGGGTTTATATATTCTTATTTACTCAATTTAGTGTTTATGTATTGGTAACTTTTTACTAGTTTACTAGTTTTACCTATTTACATGTTTTATGTCCAATAAGCTTATTATAAGTTCTTTAACTTGTATTAATCCATTTTATACTTGTATTATCAGTATTTATACTTTACATGTTGGGCCGAAATGGGTTAAGCCCAATAAGTACTTTTTATAAGTGTTCAACTTATTTAGGCCAATTATTAGTCCAATATGCTTAGTTAGCTCGTTAATGTCCGTATGTCCTATAGTTCGGGTTTTATCGGTTTTTTCTTGTATTAGATTCTTATATATCAGTATATGACTTTTAAAAACTTTACATTAGATGGGTTTGATCGTCTAAGTTTTAATTGGCGAAAAACGTTAATTTTATGGTAATAGCCGAAAAAGTCGTAAAAATCATGTTTATAGTTTTTATAACTTATAAATATTATTCAACTACCATTTTTATAAATTGTCCATTTATTTAACCATATACATATTTATATAAATGAAATTCATAAGTTAGTGGGTTTTAATTTCACATTTTATACTATATAATTTGAGTGCTTATATAATAGTATTAAACATTAATTCTTCAAAATCTGATTTTTAGTTTCATCTTTACCATTTTTATCATATCTAGAGTTCTACAATGAATTAGAAGCTCATTTTTGGATGGCATGAACTTCATATTATGTGATACAAATACGTTAGTTATAGCTACTGCTCATTTTATGTGTAACTATCCTTAATAGTCCCTTGAAAACAGATTATTCAGATTAGCACACTCATCTTGTTTTGATCATATCTCACTCATTTTAATGATTCCATTTCATGGACAACTCTCACATGTGTATGACATCTTATACTTACTGTAAATGGATTCCACCATGCAAATTTATCAGTTTAAGTTTTGGTTACTTACTGTTTTTATACAGCCAACAAATTAAGCATGATTTTAGCCTTGTTTCTTATGGTTATTAATCTTTTTAAGCATATTTATCAACACTTGATCCCCACACAACATTTTTATCATCATATATTCATCATATACATATACAACAAGAAAGAAAATACATTTGATCTTTACAAAAATAACAAGAGAAAATAGAAAGGATGATCTTCTTTACCAACCAAGAGTATATCTTGTTTTTGGAAGACAACAACTTGATGAACACCAAATATATCTCCAAGATCATCAAACACCAAGAAAGTATGTTGAGAAATCATCCCTAAGACACAAGCAAATCACCTCCTTTGTTGTTAAAATGGCCACCAAGCAATCAAGGATTCAAGGTTACTCCATAATATAGCTAGATAACAAGTATCTTGTGGCTAGAAAAGATCAAATGGGGTGTTTGTTCTTGAATCTGGGACGGCAAGGGTAGAGAGTTGAGAGAGTTTGAGAGTTGTTTGCATGTGTGAATGGTGGTAATGAGAAAGTTAGATGGTTTTTGTGGTTAGTGGTAACTTAAGTGTAAGGCTAAGCTTACACTTATAAGCTAAGAGCTAAAATGATGCCACATCTTTGATGTGGTGTCTAGCTTGGGCCGTCCCATAGATAGTAGGGTGAGATAAATTATTTTGTCCCATCCCGCTAATTTACGGGTACTCCTCGATTCTATTTTCCACGATTTGCGTGCCCTCGGGTCGTTTTACGAAAAACATTTTTATAAATTATGAATCAACGGCACAAAACGAATCTAACAAAAATTGTCTCATCAAAAATGGAGTTCAAAAACGTAAATACGTAATCCTAAGGTTTCCGGTTTAGTCCTAAAGGACGCTAAATTATGCACGTAAGCCCAAATTTAAATCCGTAAATTGTGAGTTCATCAACCAACACAAAAATAAGTTTCAAAATATTATACGAGAAAATAATTCACTTCCTGAAAATGTTAGATTGTCACATTAAGTCGGGAATGTTGACGTTAATTCAAGCGACAAAGTTAATCTAACACCCCCAATTTACATTGCGCAGCGGAAATACACAATTGGGTGCTAGACACAAGCATCACCACACAAGGTATATTGAACGACTCAAAAGTGAGACGTTTACACATAAATACAAACATGATTTTCATATATGGTCTAAAACATAGATTTCAACCCAAATTGTACTGACACGATACCAGAGTAAAGCATTTTGTCCCCATGGATCTCGACCAACAACCAACAAGTTTAGTACAGTACATCAACATAAAGTAAATTGATCATCATTAAAAGGTAGAAACAGTTTAGACCAACATTCTTCCAAAAGCCAAGCCACAACCTCCACAACAAAGCTCCATGCTCCATCACTTCCTATTACCTGAAATACATGCATAAAACGAGTCAACAATAATGTTGAGCGAGACTATAGGTTTATCAAATCACATTTGAACACAAGAAAAAAATCAATCATAATTATTTATAGAATTGTCGTACACACAATCTATATTCAAGGCAGTAATAGTAATGATATTATTAAACAAACATTGTATTTAAGCTCATGACACTGACCCCTTAACCAAATAGTCACCAAGCCAAATGCCGGCATGACTAGAATAAAACCATTGCCCCTCCAGGGTATCAGTTTCTAGAATACCACAATCTTATTCACATAAAATTATCCTTCCCAGCGGGTTACTCAACGTAATGCCCTGGTCTCAGATAGGGTTGTCAACCCAATAGTACTATCATTAGAATAAGCGGCTATTCCAGACTCACAACATCAAGTCAGAAGATAGTTAACGGCTCATGAATTTAGGGTCTTTAGCAACAAGTTACACAACAGAATGAAATCAACTTTAGGCATCATTCGGGTCCAACAATTACTCATGACTTGTGTTCATTTATTTTCAAATAGCATGTATCCCCCTCGCGGGTATTAAAATCATTAAAACAATTAGAAAGCGAGGCTATAGACTCACCTTAGTATAAGAGATCTAGCGAGATGATCGTCGATGATAATGGATGACTTTCAAACACGAGAACCGCTACCTATCAAATAAGGCGCGTTCGTTAATAATGACTCGAGAAATAAATAATACATAACAACATCAAAGTCAAACTCATAAAATCACGATAAAATCGAGAGAAAACGATATAAATAACTTCATTATACTTTACTACACCTTTACTTAACCATTTTATACTTTTTACAAAGTCCGCCGGTACATACTACATGTACTAGCTTATTTACCCATTTTAAACTCGTCAACCGTTTATGAAACGACTTGATAAACTAACTTACTATATATAGAAAGTCCTCTTACAAGTTTATCAAATGAAATTACTTTTAAAGCACTTTACCCAACTCATTTTCAAACTACAAAATCCGGACAGATTTACGTTAATTTTTCATACAACCGTTTTAACTTATTTAAACGACTCCGTTTACAAAACCGACACTCGGGTTTTAAAGTAAACTCAACCTAGTAAGTAAACACCTCATTATCAGTAGGTTACATTTTTCAAAACATCCATTTATAGTCCCCGAGATTCGATCCAAATATCGATAACAACTATATGTAGTGCCGATACTCGTCTCCTGGTACACGATCATCCAAAACATCATAACTTCGCGCTCGTTTTGAGCTAGAAGCTCTATCTTATATCAGAACGAAGCTAAGAAAATTATCTAAAACTCTAGGCTATAAGTTAAGCAATTTTCAAAACATAAAAATTCGGATTTTACCTTTTACTTACTGTTATAAAATGACTACTCAAAACTTGTACAAAATCAACTTTTTGATAAAAACCAACCATGGAAATGATCATTACTATGCCCTAATATCATCTTACATCAACCATAACATCAAAATCATAATAAAAATAAAAATCTTAAGATCAAAATGAAGTTTCTAACAAGATTTTTAGCAAAAACCATCATGGATCATCATGATAATGCCATGCATGATCATAGTTCCTACCTACCAACATCAAGAAAAAAAAAAGTTGCTTGCATGTAAGGATTTCTTACAGTAAAATGATCCTTGATCAAATACAACATTGGGTCTAGTGTTAGTTTAGCTTGAATCAACCTCAAACTCAAGTAAAAATTAAATTTGTATGTGTTTGTGTCGTGGTGGTGGGTTTCGGCAAACACAAGAGAGAAGAGAGAGAGATGATGAATTTTTAAAATGAAAAATGTGATGTGTGTATGTTGTTTGAAGTTTATATATAGTGGGGTAGGGACCTAGTTGCAATTTAGTAAAAGTTGTGGTAAAAATGTAAATAGTTAGCTAAAATGCGGGAAATAACTATTAGTCAATTTTCAAAATATTTACGGGGCTCGGGTTTTATAAAGATACTTTTAAAAATTTAAAACGTACCTCAAAAATAATAATATCGACTCTCGACTCGACTTAACACGTCATTTAAAATAAAACCTCAAAAATAATAAAAATCGAACAACCGACAATAAAACGTAAAATATTTGGCATCCATCGACATCACGCTTGCTAATACTCCTTATACTTAATAAATATTAAATATAGACCTTCCAACATCGGTTTAAACTTAAACCTCCAAAAATAAATATCGTTCAAAACTCATCCAAAAATTTTAAAAATAATCGTAAAATAAGATTAAGCAATGACCTCGATTTTGGGTTGTCACATCCCCCCCCCCCCCCCCCCTTCTTAAAAGAAGCGACGTCTGCGGCGCTTAATCCTTCCTAAACAAATGAGGATACTTGTCCTTAAAGAAATCCTCACGTTCCCACGTAAACTCTGGCCCACGTCTAGAGTTCCATCTCACCTTCACAATCAGAATTCTACTATGCTTCAACTTCTTAACTTCCATATCCATTATCTCTACAGGTTCCTCTATGAAATGCAACTTATCATCAAGTTGAATCTCCTCCAATGGAATCACCACATCCCTTTCAGCTAAACATATCTTTAAATTAGACACATGAAAAGTACTATGAATAGCCTTAAGCTCATCAGGAAATTCTAACTTATAAGCCACCAATCCAATCCTTTGGATAATCTTAAATGGTCCAATATATCTCGAGCTCAACTTTCTTCTCTTTCCAAAACAAATTACTCCTTTCCATGGAGATACCTTTAGCATAACCATGTCTCCTACTTCAGACTCCAACGGTTTCCTTCTGTTATCAGCATAACTCTTTTGTCTACTTCTGGCAGATAACAAACGCTTCTTAATTTGTACAATCTTTTCAGTCGTCTCAAATATCATTTCAGGCCCAGTCAATTGACTTTCTCCTACCTCACTCCAACACACTGGAGATCTACGCATACGTCCATACAAAGCTTCAAATGGAGCTACTTTAATACTTGCATGATAACTATTATTGTACGAAAATTCAACCAATGTAAAATGCTTATCCCAACCATTTCCAAAGTCTATCACACATGCACGAAGCATATCCTCTAACGTTTGAATCGCTCTTTCACTTTGTCCATCAATTTCCGGATGATATGCTGTACTCAAACATAACTCCGTTCCCATTGCTTTCTGCAAAGACTTCCAAAATTCTGAAGTAAACCTACTATCACGATCAGAAATTATCGACAAAGGCACACCATGTCGACAAACAATCTCCTTCACATACACTGTTGTTAACCTCTTCATACTATCGGTCTTCTTCATTGGCAAAAAGTGAGAAGACTTAGTCAATCTATCTACAATCACCCATATCATTTCACTACCATTTGCAGTCCTTGGCAAACCTGTCACAAATCCATTGTATACTTCTCCCATTTCCACTCAGGAATCTCAGGTTGCACTAATAATCCCGACGGTTTCTTATGTTCAGCCTTCACCTTCGCACAAGTTAAACACTTATTAACATACTGTGCTATATCTGCCTTCATATTCGGCCACCAATAAACTTTCTTAAGATCTTGATACATCTTGTCCGATCCAGGATGTATTGAATACTTCGACTTATGAGATTCATTCATCACCAAATATCGCACCCCCAATGAATCTTCCTCAGACGGACACAACGGTAACCAAATCCTATTCTTAAAATACCTCAATCCATTCGGCCTTACTTCAAACAAAGGCTTCAACATTCTACCCAAATTTTCTGCCTCAACATTCTCTTTCTTCAAACCATTAGTTTGGGCTTTCAATACCTCTTCTATCAAATCAACACTTTCCAACATTTCCAAAGCTCTAACTCTTATAGACCTATCTCTTTCCTTTCTACTAAGTGCATCAGCTACTACATTCGCTTTACCAGGATGGTAATGAATCTCGCATTCATAATCACTCAACAACTCAACCCATCTCCTTTGCCTCATATTCAATTCCTTTTGATCCAAAATATACTGCAAACTCTTATGATCAGTGAAAAAACACACTTGGTTCCATACAAGTAGTGTCTCCACAGCTTCAAAACAAAAATAACATCCCCAAGTTCTAAATCATGCGTAGCGTAATTCTCTTCATGATTCCTTAAATGTCTCGACGCATACGCTATTACTTTCTACCTTTGCATCAACACGGCTCCAAATCCTTTATGAGATGCGTCACAGTACACTACAAAATCCTCAGATGCTTTTGGCAAAGACAATATCGGCGCAGAACACAACTTATCCTTCAACATACTAAATGCAGATTCCTCTTCCAATCCCCATTCAAACACTCGATTCTTTTCTGTAAGCTTAGTCAACGGCTTAGCAATTAGCTAAAACTTCTCAATAAACCTTCTATAATACCCAGCCAAACCAAGAAATTGGCGAACTTCAGTCGGCGTCTTCGGCACTGACTAATCCTTAATTGCCTCAATCTTAGCAGGATCCACACGAACACCTTCACTATCAATCACGTGCCCAAAAAATTGCACTAATTTCAACCAAAATTCACACTTAGAGAATTTTGCATACAGCTTCTCCTTCTTCAACAATTCCAAAATTGTTCTCAAATGCTTCTCATGTTCCTCTTCACTCTTGGAATAAACGAGAATATCATCAATGAATACGATAACAAACTCATCCAAATACGGCTTACATACATGATTCATCAAATCCATAAATACAGCAGGCACATTTGTTAACCCAAAAGGCATCACATGAAATTCGAAATGTCAATATCGAGTACGGAAAGCTGTTATAGGAATATCTTCTTCCCTAACTCTCAGTTGATGATACCCAGATCTCAAATCGATCTTCGAGTATACACAAGAACCTTGTAACTGATCGAACAAATCATCAATCCTCGGTACTGGATACTGATTCTTGACAGTCAATTTGTTAAGCTCTCTGTAATCAATACACATTCTAAAAGAACCATCTTTCTTCCTAACAAACAATACAGGAGCACCCCACGACGACGAACTTGTTCTGATAAATCCCTTATCCATCAATTCCTTCAATTGATCAGATAATTCCTTCATCTCATATAGAGCTAAACGATACGGTGCACGAGCAACAAGAGCAGCACCCAGCACTAAATCAATACGAAACTCAACTTCACGATGTGGCGGTAATCCTGGCAATTCCTCAGGGAAAACCTCAGGATACTCTCTAATCACAGGCACATCCTCCAATTTCCTCTCATTCACACCATCATTACTTATCTGTGCAAGAAACACATCACAATCTGCTTCTATATACCTCATCATCCTTAAACAAGAAACAACTCTCAGACGGGACGTACATTCATCTCCTTTTACAGTCAATACCCTATTCCTTAGCGGTATCTGAACTAATCTTTCTCCACAAACAATTACTGCACCATTACCAACTAACCAGTCCATTCCAACAATCACGTCAAAAGATCCTAATTCTATGGGCATCAAATCAATACTAAACACATAATTACCTAACTTCAAGGAACAACCTTTCAGTATAGAACTAGTGCTTACAACCTTACCATCAGCTAACTCCACATTATAACTAGTTGCCAATCTCACTAGTTCTCTATCCAATAGCTGACTTAATCTAACATCTACGAAACTTCTATCGGATCTAGAATCAAATAACACACTAGCATAACAAGCATCAAGTAAGAACGTACCAGTCACCATGTTCGGCCCTTATGGTTTGTCAGCATCTCCCACGACATAGGCTGGAGCAACAATACCAGCAGCAACAGCAGCAACATTGCCTCCCTTTCGTATGCCAACCCTTGGACAGTTCCCCTGCTTATGTCCACGGCCTCCACATCTAGAACAGTAAACTACCTTAACAGCATTAGCCCCAGTGGCTACACCTTTGTTTCTATAATCTGCCATCTTATGTCCGGCCTTCCCATACTTGTTGCAAGCAGGTGGACAATTTCCAACATGATACAGGTTACACCG
The DNA here is from genome assembly GCA_025667525.1 of Glebionis coronaria. Lineage (NCBI taxonomy): Eukaryota > Viridiplantae > Streptophyta > Magnoliopsida > Asterales > Asteraceae > Glebionis > Glebionis coronaria. The sequence goes on along the minus strand of CM046877.1, from coordinate 287,814,140 downwards.
ACCACACTTCGGGTTCACCTTGTTACCTTGATTTCCTGTAGCAGCACGAACACCATCATTCCTTCTCAAATTATACTGCTGATTCCAATTCGGTCCTTGGTTATTGTTATTACGATAACCACCACGATTCTGCCCTTGGCTTGAGTGTGCAGCTTCCTACTTTCTCTTATTCCCTTCAGCAATACTATCATTTCGATTCTGCAGCTTAACATCCATTAAAGCATGAGCCATTTGAACAGCTTCATCAAATGACTTGGGTTTCGACGAAGTAGTTTCTCCCTTGATATTACTAGATAAACCTCTAATATACTGCTTCATCTTCTTACGGTCATCAGCAAACGCATCAGGACACAACAAACATAAATCAGAAAATATCCTCGTATAGGCTACAATATCATTGTTCCTCAGCACCAAATGCCTCAATTCATCTTCCAACTGACCTAACTCTTCCTCAGCACAAAACTTAGCAGTCAACAGTCCCTTGGTCACAGTCCATGTTCTAGCATTAGCTTCAACCAATCCCACAATAGCTACTTGACTATTCCACCAACTCAACGCATCATCCTGAAAAGTAGCTGCAACAAATTTTACCTTACTGGCTTCTGAACATCCACTGATTTCAAAAGTACTTTCAATCTTCTCAATCCACCTCCTTAATTCCAATGCACCACTAGTACCACGAAATTGGGTAGGTCCACATTTCATGAAACTAGCATAAGAACATTCCTTCTGAACCTGCTGAACATCAGCATTACCTCCAACTTGTCCCGCAGCATTTCCATCTGCTTGTTCTTCAGCATTACCTCCAGCCTGATTTCCAACATTCCCTCCAACCTGACCAGCAGCATTCCTATTCTCAGCCTCTTGGTTCCTCGCAGCACGTTCAGCTTCCAACGCTCTAGCGATAGCTTGCTCAATCATGGTATTAACAGTAGCAGTCGTCAATTTAGGCGGCATGTTTACAGGAAACTAACCAAACAATAATTTAGTAAAGTCAGAAAAATGCCTCCCAACTCCTTCTTGTAACCATAATAGAAAGAAACAAGTAAGTATTCATATCATGATAAGAAGAAGGATTTCTCTATCAAGATGTAACATGGATACTACATGCACCAATAACACAATTCACATTGAATCATTAACCAATCACACAAAAGAACTAATAAGACAAATCATAAGTCATGAAGGTAATTTTAGATTGCTTTGGAAAATCTCCACAAAATTGTGACATGTAATGTCACTACAATCCTTCATCACAACAACTTAAAGTCATTAAGTTTCATCACAAATTAGAGTACGAGTCTACATAAGTTCTATTACAACAATGCCAAATAAAAAACAACCGAAAGAACTAAACATCAGATCCCCGCAGCTTCTTGTACATCGGCTCGTCGTCACTGCTGCTATCATCATCATCAGATTCTTCCTCCACTTTTTTCTTCCCCTTACGACTACTTCCTTCACTCGGCTTCACCGACACATGAGCTTCAACTTGATTCGGCACATCACGAATCACAACACCATGACTAGGAAAAGATCTCACCGGAAGACCCCATGCACTCAACCTAGCATTCCTTTCTTGCTCCCTACGCAACCTTTCAACTTGCCCACTCAAATTCAACACCATAGATCTCAATCTAACAACTTCATCCATTTCCCTTGCCCTAACAAACTCTGACCTCCTCACACTACCAACAAACCTGTCAAACTTTTTCTCATTAAGCTCAAACCTCCTAATCACACGAGTCTCAACCAAATACCTCTCAAACAAAGACCTATAAAACTTCTTGAGAAACCATAAAATATCATCATAAGACCTAGGACCTGGACAATAAACTACCATCATCTAAAAACTCAAAAGGCTCCTCATCGTCACTAGCACCAAAGTTATCTACTTCCTCACCATCCACTACATTAGTCAAATCAATCCATCCATCCTCACGAGGTAAACCAACCATTTTCTACAATTATAAGGGTTTAAGGATACTTAAGGTCATTGTTAATAAAATAATAATTAGTATGCAATGCTCATGCAAATGTCATACATTATCCATACTATGCAACACAATGCAAATGATGTTTATGCAGTGCTCGCAAAAAAAATAAAAATAAATAAATATGATACTGACAAGCACTCAGGGTACTTTCAATAATTCCAATACAATATCGTAGTATTTACTTAATAGATACTCAGGAAATCATTTCAGTTATGAGGGATACATCTACAATGCAAAACAAAACTAAAAGTGATCTTACCGGAGCGTTGCAGAGAAGTTGTGTGCTTTTGAAGAATAAATACTTTCGACACAAAATTTATAGTTTAGGACAATTTTCAAAATCGACCCAGTTCTCTATAACTTTCAGCTCTGATAACCAATCTATAACACCCCCAATTTACATTGCGCAGCGGAAATACACAATTGGGTGCTAGACACAAGCATCACCACACAAGGTATATTGAACGGCTAAAAAGTGAGACGTTTACATATAAATACAAACATGATTTTCATATATGGTCTAAAACATAGATTTCAACCCAAATTGTACTGACACGATACCAGAGTAAAGCGTTTTGTCCTCATGGATCTCGACCAACAACCAACAAGTTTAGTACAGTACATCAACATAAAGTAAATTTTTCAACATTAAAAGGTAGAAACAGTTTAAACCAACATTCTTCCAAAAGCCAAGCCACAACCTCCACAGGAAAGCTCCATGCTCCATAACTTCCTATTACCTGAAATACATGCATAAAACGAGTCAACAATTATGTTGAGCGAGACTATAGGTTTATCAAATCACATTTGAACACAAGAAGAAAATCAATCATAATCATTTATCGAATTGTCGTACACACAATCTATATTCAAGGCAGTAATAATAATGATATTATTAAACAAACATTGTATTTAAGCTCATGACACCGACCCCTTAACCAAATAGTCACCCACGCCAAATGCCGGCATGACTAGAATAAAACCATTGCCCCTCTATGTGACAATCCGTCAATTTACGATTGATATTTTATTCTCAAATATTATTTGAAAATATTATTTTAATGATACAATATGAACTCACATATTTTTGGGAAGAAATTTGGATTTACATCTTGAAGTAGCATCGACTACGTTTAAACCGGAGGTTTCTACGTTACGTGCTTACGTTTACGTACACCGTCTTTGGTGACAGTCCGACATTTCAGAAAATAAATTTATCCGTGAATATTAATTTGGAGTTTTAAATTTGTGTTAGTTCATAAACTCACAAATTTACGAGAAGAGACTAGGACTTATGATTTTATTTTAACGTCCTTTACGACTAAACCGGAAACCCTAGGATTACGTATTTACGTTTTCGAACTCCGTTTTTGATGGAACAATTTTTATTGGATTCGTTTTGTGACGTCGATTCATAATTTATAAAAACGTTTTTCGTAAAACGACCCGAGGGCACGCAAATCGAGGAAACTAGAATCGAGGAGTACCCGTAACTAAATGGGATGAGACAAGTGGGACACTTGTCTCACCCCACTTCAAAACCGGCATAACAACACCACATCACAAGTTGGTGGCAAGTTTCTAGCTACACTTGTCACTTGTAGCTTACAAAATAAGCCACTTCAAACACAAAACCATCAAACCCTTTCCATTTCCACCATTTCACCATGCAAACAACTACACAAACTCTCTCTCTATCTCATCTTGCCGTCCCATTTTACACTCCAAACACCCAATTCATACAAAATTTAACCATAAACATATGATACAATTAACATATGTTAATCTCCATTCAAAAAGATGAAGATTGGTGCAACTTATAACATCCATGGAGGAGTTTTCATGGTGTCATGGGGCTGATTTTCCACAAGGAGTTGATGAAGATTGGAGTTCTTGAAGATGGTGTTGGCTAAGCACAAGTTTCTCCATCAAAAACCATGCCAAACTCATAACCTACATCAAGTTGGTGGTATAAAGATTGTCCTCCTCAACTTCTTGTTATTTTGATTATGTAAACATGTATTTTATTTCCTATTGTATATGTATATGATGATTATATGATGATAAAAATATTATGTGGGGATTTGGTGTTGATAAACATGATTAAAAAGGTGAAAACCCATATGAAACAAGGTTAAAATCTTGATTAATTTACATGGCTGTATAAAATAGTAAAGAAACATGTTATGAACTGATGAAATAATGAAGTAGGATCCATTTACAGTAAGCTATGGGTCTTGTACACATGTGAGAGTTGGCCATGCAATGGAATCAAAATAATGAGTGAGATATGATCAAAACAAGTTTAGGGTATAAATCTGAAGTTACTGTTTTGGAAGATTTTTAGAAAATACTTAAAGGATGATTCAACAGTAGCTAAAGTAGAGTTAAATGTAGAACATATCATGTAGTTTATGTGATAAAAATTTGAGATTCTATCTCCATGTAGAACTCAAGATATAGCAGTTTTGGTGAAGATGAAGTTAAAAATCAGATTTTTGGAAATTAAAGAATAATACTATTATATAAGCACTCACATTTTAATATATAAAATGTAAAATAAAAACCCACTAACTTATAAAACTTATTTATATAAATATATAAAAGGTATAATAATTGTATAAATGATGAAAATGGAAACTTGTTAAGTTTTATAAGTTATAAAACTATAAACATGATTTTTACTACTTTTTCGGCTATTGCCGTAAAATTAACGTTTTTATTAAATAAAACTTAGATGGTTGGACCCGTCTAATGAAAACTTTATAAAACTTATATACTGATATATAGACATTTATAACAAGTAAAAACCGATAAAACCCGAACTATAGGGCACACGAACATTAACGAGCTAAGTAAACATATTGGACTAATACTTGGGCTAATAATTGGACTAAATAAGATAAACACCCATAAAAAGAACTTATTGGGCTTAACCCATTTGGGCCCAACTTGAAAGTATACATACTGATAATATAGGTACAAAATGGATTAAAATAAGTTAAAGAACTTATAATAAGTTGATTGGACTTAAAACACGTAAAAAGGCAAAACTAGTAAACTAGTATGAACGTTATCGACATATAACACTAAGATGAGTAAATGAGGATATGTAAACCCACTTGATCATCATATATATATAATCATCATATGTATACATAATTGATATTTTATAAAGTCATTGGACAAACGTCTAAGACCGAGTATTATTTGTCTAGGTTTCCGTGATTGAAGCACGTACCGTACGTCCGAATTGCCGATAACCCGCCTTCCCACATCAACGTGAGTTCATAGCCTCGCACTCTTTAAATGTTTTTATAAATGTTTTATAAACCCGCGAGGGAGATAACATGTTAGTTTTATAAAATAGGACACCATTTGTCCCGATTGTTTGTTTATTGATTTTGGACCCGAATGATTGAATGACCCGATTGTATGACCCGATAAATGATTAATGGACCCGATAGATGAAATAAAATGGATTATTAAAGTTAGGTTATGTCACTAAAAGTCCCATTAGCATGAATTGTGAACTACCGGAAGTTGGTAGACGCTTATGCATTTAATAGTACTATTTGGGGACGATCACCCCAGTTCGCGCCTTGACGGTTGATCCCCGTCGTGCCACATTGATTGGTAAGCGAATTTATGTATGAGAAGATTTCCAATAGCGTGACCTTTGTGACGACACGCTACTTTAAATGGGCAAAATTGGTATCGGGTTAGCTACCCGTTGTTGGTTTAGTAAGGTAACAATGTCATGCGGCTTATAATAATCCAAAATCTAACGAAATACTATTAGACGCTTCGAATTACGATGTATTGCCTGACTAGCAATACTGGGTCATACTATTGATATTATGTTTGTGTTTTGGTTTTCGTAACCATATTCATATAACGGTTTTTATTTTCATGCAACGTCATAAGACGTATTGTATGATGTTTTTACGACATTGGCTCGTATAATAATTTTTAAGGCAAATGCCTATATTATGATTTTCGATAAGGATTTATATAAAATGACTTTGGCTATTTTATGGCCTATTACAAAGATTTGTATAAACTGATTTTGGCTATTTTACGGCCTATTACAACGATTTGTACGAATTGATTTTTGGTACTAATTTTATACCAAAATTATATTGATGGAATTTATTAAACTCTATGAATTCACTCGGCGTTATCGCTGACCTTTTCTTTTAACATGTTTTATCTCAGGTACTTGAAGGTAATTCTCGGGAAGACAACAAGAATTCATGGCCCGCACTTAAACAATATTTTTCCATTCAAACACTTTGTAAAACTTTTGTATGAAATGTAATGACTTGGGACCGATGTAACTTTGAAGTTTATGAATGGAAATGATTTATTAATAAACGACGCGATTTTTATGCGTTGTCTATGATGTGAGTAATGTGCTATCCCGTAACACCAACTAGTCTTCCGCTGTACTAAGTTGTAAAAATTTGGGGGTGTTACAGTTTGGTACCAGAGCTCTCGTTATAGAGAACGAAAGATTTTTTTTTAAAACTAAGGTTTTGAATAAAACTTTTCAAAATCTTTTAACCAAAAACATTTTTCTAAAAATGTCTAAAAATCTTTTGACTATAACGGTGCCGAAGAATTCCCGAGTTACCGACAAGGCCAGACTGAGAAGTGTTATTTTAATATATATATATAACTTGGATTATATATATATATATATATATATATATATATGATGTAATTTTATTACATGATTGTTTGATGATTATTTTGATTTTTATACGACGTCGATTGTCACAAGTAACCCTAAATCCCCTAGTAAATTAATCGAAGCTATTCTCGTAGGAATTCTAGCTATCCTAGATCTAAACCAAGTTGTGGATATTTATGATCCCAACAAATGGTTGATATTCGTAGAAACGTAGATATTAGTTGATTGTGATATTGAAAAAGAATTGGCGAGATTAAATCTGATATCGATGTCATGACGATCTTTCCTTATAGAGTGGAGTTTGACAAAACGTTATCACCTGGAAAGATGTCATCTGATTCGTTGTCATCCAATTCTTAAATTTGAAACCAAAAGGGTGAATGTTGCACTTGAGGCTGTTATTGGAACCATTACCCAAAAGCCTCATGCCACTAATACCTTTCCGAGAAGTCTAGTTGAATGATCAAGTCATTTCATACTAGTGACTTATTTGATAATTGTTGTTGTAAGAGCTAATAGGATTGGAAATTAAGTGTTGATCATATCGAGCTTTTATTGCCCTATTAAGGCCTAAGAATAAGATTGAAAGTATTGGAATATGAGGTAGGATATTGAATTGAGTATAAAATTGGTTGAAATTTGAATAAAGTAAAAATTTAACCCGTATGGAATATGAGATTGTTAATAGAAGTCGTTAAGTTTTGTGATTGAACTATAAGGATTTAATTATTTGTTGATTCGTGTTAAGGGTTGTTCCTAGACCATTGTCCGCTAACGAGGATGCCCAGTGTCCAAGAAATGAATTGAAGAAATCTTCTTCTGAATTGAGACCGATGGATCTTCCGGGACATGTGGAACACCTAATGACTCTTGTAGATTAGTATTCATTGTGGTATCTTTTAAAAATAATCCCTAACTTAACTGAGATATCAGTTGGTAGGATGAGTTATGAGAATTGTATGACATAGTGACACGTAATGTGTTACGGTACAATTTTGACTTGTTTATGATTAATGAAAAAGACTACCTTTGATTACTAAATTCTACATGTATCGATGTTATCTATATTTTCTTGCTTCTTCCTAATGTTCGCATTAGTGATGCAACCATTGAACAAGTACTCATCTCGATTTGAGTTACGTTGTGGATTATTCTCTTTGTATTCCTGAGTGCCATCGAGTTCATGAACCTCATGATTATTTGGCTAAGCTCATTTCCTATCATATCGTAGTTAATTCTTGGTGAACAAGCTTTCATCACTCTTTTGCAGATCACACATTGTTTTTATAAAGTTAAAACCGTATCCTTGAGAAAAATTGAATTCTCATCATCAAAAGGATTATTCAAAATGAGACTTATAAATGATTGATATCAAAATGAAGTCGTTTATGAAACACTTTGGAAACTTAATTGTTTTCATAACAAGGAAAATCTTTGTAAATTTATTTTGATTCTTATTTAAGAATTAAGCATGTAAATGTTTTTATTATAAACATGATGATAAAATTTTGACGAACTGAGTATTGCATCGTTAATCTTGAAATTGTATATAGTTGCGCGCCTACATACAATTTGGAATGGACTATGCAAGACTGATTAGTAGTCACCATAAAACTAATGAATAAACACTACATTTTCCTTGAAGATTGTGAAAGAATAAATTTTATGAGATCTGCAAGAAGTGAAAAATAGGGACATAGTGTTAGGGACACCTACATATGTGCCTGTAGCATCTATTCTTCTGAGTCGAATTTACTCATCTGTGGAAATTGTCTTATTTGACAATTGACAAATCTTTCTTGTCCAATTATCCCGTAGTGAGATTCTTAGGAAAAGTATCTGATTACCGAGTGTTGATACCCGACTGGATGTATCGACATTCCTATCATTTCTTTTGACTTGATTTCATTTGAATGACCTGGGTAACGATCCGAGGAGCTTTCGAATGCGTACTCGAATCATGAAAACATGGGATATATTCATATTCGTTAAATGTTTTCGTCTGAATCTGATTTGAAATTCTCTCGCGTAGATTATGCGTTGACCTTACTCTTTAGATGGTAGTTGTGTCTCCATATATCCTTGAATTTGTGAAGGATTATGAGTTATTATTAGTCTTTTGAGAACTTCACATCTTATCGACGGTAATAAAACTGGAAAGTTGATAGTGCCAGTATAATGGATTGATTGATTATGACATGACGATATTGTCTTAATTGATGGGAACTCGAGTAGAATTCCCCTGAAGAGATAAGATGTTGATTATCAAAAGTGATATAAATAATTATTGGTAGATGACGATATCCTATATTTGGAACTGAAATTATACCGTGAATGGTTATGAACTAGTCATAGATATTATAATCTAGAAAGAACCTAATATGAAATTATTAAAAGATGTTTTCGTTATCTGAAACTTTAGAAAGTATTTGTTGATGAATTACCTAGACTTTCGCCATTAAGGCAAGTTGAATTTGGTATTTGGTTATATTCTCGGTGCTGCACCTATGGCTTGTGCACTGTACGTCAGCACCATCTGAATTTAAGGAATTACCGTACAACTGAGAGAGTTGTCGGAGAAAGATTTTATTATACCAAGCCTGTCATCCTGAAGAGCTATGGTTTTATCTTTCCTTATATTTGTAAGATTACTGTGAACTGAGTAAATTGACAATCGAAAACGATATCCATAACTCGAAATGGAAGAATTGTTCGATCATTTACAAGGTTCTAGCAAATTTGATCCATAGCATGGTTATCATCAACTTCGCATCTGCGAAAGAGATTATTTATTCCAATCACTACATCCGGTACTTGTAATGAACATTATGAGTTCCACGTGATGTCGTTTGGATTGACAATGCACATGTAGTATTCATAATTATGATGAATCACGTGTGTAGGCTGTAATTTGATAAATTCATGCTCGTGATCATTAAGGACTACATGTTTGTTTATCAGAATAAGAATGAGTTAATAATTATTTATAGACTGCCCTGAATTGGCCGAACAGTGTAAACCTGAACCTTGAATAATTAACACGTGATTAAAGACCTGAACCTTTACATGATTTGACTATGTGATTAAAAGGATAATGGAATATAAATTGACTCTTCAAAAATTAAGAGCCCTTTTAAGACTTTGGATTTTACCAAAAAGAAATGGAATTATGTTTTGACAAATGTTTTAACAAAGGATTTTTAAAGGGATTATTCCCTTATACACAAACCATTTAACTAAACTTCTGTTTAGGGGTAAATGTTTGTGTATACCTCAAGATAACCTAAGAGGGATTGAGGAAGCCATTTAAACCATGACTTAAAATTTGAAACGACAATTTTTGCTTTTCAACTAAGAAAATTTTGACCAAAGTATAAACAAAGGTTTTTCGAACATTTAGGAATCTTATTAATTATTTTCGATAAATCAACAAAAATCGTGTTAATTAAATTCAAAATTATTTTTGAACATTTTATATAATTGGTCGAACTAAGAAATTTAAAACTTTTACGTTTATGCTTTATAAAAATTTACTAATAATTATTTAATTAATTATAATAATTATCAACGCTTTAGACGCCGGATTGAGAAAAACTGATAAAAATGATAGTTGAGACGAAACTGAAACATAAAGATATGAAGAAAGAATTTTGAATAAATACGATTGTGATATTTATTTCATCAGAAAGGTGAATATAATTACTGACGCTTAATATAGAAAGAATATCTGAGTAAATTGTGGACATGATAATTATATCATCATGAGAAGTGAATATAGATACTGACGTATTATACAAAAAGGATAAAGAACCAGTTAGGATATATTTCTTAACAATGAACGTGCAAAATAAATTGCCGAACGATATAAAAATGAACGATGTGTGTAAGAAGGATAATATAAATAGTGAAAGGTTTTACGGCTAGTATGAACCATTAGAGTTGAGAAGCCGATAGCGTTAAATGTATAAAATACCGCTTGTGATTGTATAAATATGGAGATAGTGAGATATAGTTATGTTGGAATTTGTAAGTATAAGTATTATATGTATGTCATTTTATGACTAAAAGTATCTTTGTCTGAAGAAGTTGAACTAATGGCAATTATGAAGGCAGACATCGCCTCATACATTAGTAAACATCTAGCTATTGCAAAGGTCATCATCTGAAATTGATTCGATTTGAGTCATCGTCGACAGACTGACCAAATCTGCTAATATCATTCTCGTTAATGATAAATGCAAAAGAGTTATGTAAACATAGTGTGCTTGTATCGATCATCAATATATCAAGATCCTCGCTTCGCATCGAATTTCTAGAGATTTTCTCAGAAATCAATAAGAACGAACCTTGATGAGAGTACTATGTACCATCCTAAATCGAAGGGACGAGGTAAAGTAACGATACAAAGTAATATAAGTATTGTTTTATGTTTGAATGATTGACCTTTGGTAATAGACCGTATAATCGTTTTCCTTTGGAAGGATTATCATTGATGATCATCGTATTAGGATTGAGATCGAATCTTGTTAGGATCTAAATCTTAGAGAATCTGTAAGCAGGAATTGAGATGAAGACATCCGACATACACCCATTGTGAGTTGGACATGTCTTTTAGGTTTAAGGTTTCCTATGGTGGCGAACCTAACCTTACAAAATACCCGACCCGCGGAATCTGAAATGATTATTGAAATTAGGATTTGATTATTGACTGCCGGTAGTAGGCAAGAGGTTATATGAATGTGAAATGTAGATCTTGAAGTGCAAATGGGTAGCGAAGTTATGCCACAATTTTTAAAACTTGGAAAAATGAATTCATGATCTGACAAATCATGGGATATAAGTCCCCGTTGTTTGGGACCATTGAGATGATGTGAAAGATTGGTTTGAAAGGCATATAATATGGATCTACCCTAGGACTTCAAGGACTGCGTAAATTATGTTTCGTAAATCGAACTTGATGGAATATCTATCAAGTGAGAATCTGGTTGTTTCTTAATAAAGCTTAGATCGGCGAAAAGTTGCATTCATCAAAAACCCATGAACATCATGGATAGAGAAAGTAAGTCAACATTTAGCCTGATCTTATTCCCGTAGTTATGTTTGATGAAACTCGCGTATTATAATGGATTACACTTGTGAGAAAAGACCGAATGTGGAGGAAATACCCACATGGCTTTAACTCTATAAGAAGCGAGTAGTAAGGTAAGATGATCTTTGAGGACAAAGATCCTGTTTAGGGGTAAATGCTGTGACAATCCGTCAATTTACGATTGATATTTTATTCTCAAATATTATTTGAAAATATTATTTTAATGATACAATATGAACTCACATATTTTTGGGAAGAAATTTGGATTTACGTCTTGAAGTAGCATCGACTACGTTTAAACCGGAGGTTTCTACGTTACGTGCTTACGTTTACGTACACCGTCTTTGGTGACAGTCCGACATTTCAGAAAATAAATTTATCCGTGAATATTAATTTGGAGTTTTAAATTTGTGTTAGTTCATAAACTCACAAATTTACGAGAAGAGACTAGGACTTACGATTTTATTTTAACGTCCTTTACGACTAAACCGGAAACCCTAGGATTACGTATTTACGTTTTCGAACTCCGTTTTTGATGGAACAATTTTTATTGGATTCGTTTTGTGACGTCGATTCATAATTTATAAAAACGTTTTTCGTAAAACGACCCGAGGGCACGCAAATCGAGGAAACTAGAATCGAGGAGTACCCGTAACTAAATGGGATGAGACAAGTGGGACACTTGTCCCACCCCACTTCAAAACCGGCATAACAACACCACATCACAAGTTGGTGGCAAGTTTCTAGCTACACTTGTCACTTGTAGCTTACAAAATAAGCCACTTCAAACACAAAACCATCAAACCCTTTCCATTTCCACCATTTCACCATGCAAACAACTACACAAACTCTCTCTCTAGCTCATCTTGCCGTCCCATTTTACACTTCAAACACCCAATTCATACAAAATTTAACCATAAACATATGATAGAATTAACATATGTTAATCTCCATTCAAAAAGATGAAGATTGGTGCAACTTATAACATCCATGTAGGAGTTTTCATGGTGTCATGGGGCTGATTTTCCACAAGGAGTTGATGAAGATTGGAGTTCTTGAAGATGGTGTTGGCTAAGCACAAGTTTCTCCATCAAAAACCATGCCAAACTCATAACCTACATCAAGTTGGTGGTATAAAGATTGTCCTCCTCAACTTCTTGTTATTTTGATTATGTAAACATGTATTTTATTTCCTATTGTATATGTATATGATGATTATATGATGATAAAAATATTATGTGGGGATTTGGTGTTGATAAACATGATTAAAAAGGTGAAAAACCATATGAAACAAGGTTAAAATCTTGATTAATTTACATGGCTGTATAAAACAGTAAAGAAACATGTTATGAACTGATGAAATAATGAAGTAGGATCCATTTACAGTAAGCTATGGGTCTTGTACACATGTGAGAGTTGGCCATGCAATGGAATCAAAATAATGAGTGAGATATGATCAAAACAAGTTTAGGGTATAAATCTGAAGTTACTGTTTTGGACGATTTTTATAAAATACTTAAAGGATGATTCAACAGTAGCTATAGAAGAGTTAAATGTAGCACATATCATGTAGTTTATGTGATACAAATTTGAGCTTCTATCTCCATGTAGAACTCAAGATATGGCAGTTTTGGTGAAGATGAAGTTAAAAATCAGATTTTTTGAAATTAAAGAATAATACTATTATATAAGCACTCACATTTTAATATATAAAATGTAAAATAAAAACCCACTAACTTATAAAACTTATTTATATAAATATATAAAAGGTATAATAAGTGTATAAATGATGAAAATGTAAACTTGTTAAGTTTTATAAGTTATAAAACTATAAACATGATTTTTACTACTTTTTCGGCTATTGCCGTAAAATTAACGTTTTTATTAAATAAAACTTAGATGGTTGGACCCGTCTAATGAAAACTTTATAAAACTTATATACTGATATATAGACATTTATAACAAGTAAAAACCGATAAAACCCGAACTATAGGGCACACGGACATTAACGAGCTAAGTAAACATATTGGACTAATACTTGGGCTAATAATTGGACTAAATAAGATAAGCACCCATAAAAAGAACTTATTGGGCTTAACCCATTTGGGCCCAACTTGAAAGTATACATACTGATAATATAGGTACAAAATGGATTAAAATAAGTTAAAGAACTTATAATAAGTTGATTGGACTTAAAACACGTAAAAAGGCAAAACTAGTAAACTAGTATGAACGTTATCGACATATAACACTAAGATGAGTAAATGAGGATATGTAAACCCACTTGATCATCATATATATATAATCATCATATGTATACATAATTGATATTTTATAAAGTCATTGGACAAACGTCTAAGACCGAGTATTATTTGTCTAGGTTTCCGTGATTGAAGCACGTACCGTACGTCCGAATTGCCGATAACCCGCCTTCCCACATCAACGTGAGTTCATAGCCTCGCACTCTTTTAAATGTTTTTATAAATGTTTTATAAACCCGCGAGGGAGATACCATGTTAGTTTTATAAAATAGGACACCATTTGTCCCGATTGTTTGTTTATTGATTTTGGACCCGAATGATTGAATGACCCGATTGTATGACCCGATAAATGATTAATGGACCCGATAGATGAAATAAAATGGATTATTAAAGTTAGGTTATGTCACTAAAAGTCCCATTAGCATGAATTGTGAACTACCGGGAGTTGGTAGACGCTTATGCATTTAATAGTACTATTTGGGGACGATCACCCCAGTTCGCGCCTTGACGGTTGATCCCCGTCGTGCCACATTGATTGGTAAGCGAATTTATGTATGATAAGATTTCCAATAGCGTGACCATTGTGACGACACGCTACTTTAAATGGGAAAAATTGGTATCGGGTTAGCTACCCGTTGTTGGTTTAGTAAGGTAACAATGTCATGCGGCTTATAATAATCCAAAATCTAACGAAATACTATTAGACGCTTCGAATTACGATGTATTGCCTGACTAGCAATACTGGGTCATACTATTGATATTATGTTTGTGTTTTGGTTTTCGTAACCATATTCATATAACGGTTTTTATTTTCATGCAACGTCATAAGACGTATTGTATGATGTTTTTACGACATTGGCTCGTATAATAATTTTTAAGGCAAATGCCTATATTATGATTTTCGATAAGGATTTATATAAAATGACTTTGGCTATTTTATGGCCTATTACAAAGATTTGTATAAACTGATTTTGGCTATTTTACGGCCTATTACAACGATTTGTACGAATTGATTTTTGGTACTAATTTTATACCAAAATTATATTGATGGAATTTATTAAACTCTATGAATTCACTCGGCGTTATCGCTGACCTTTTCTTTTAACATGTTTTATCTCAGGTACTTGAAGGTAATTCTCGGGAAGACAACAAGAATTCATGGCCCGCACTTAAACAATATTTTTCCATTCAAACACTTTGTAAAACTTTTGTATGAAATGTAATGACTTGGGACCGATGTAACTTTGAAGTTTATGAATGGAAATGATTTATTAATAAACGACGCGATTTTTATGCGTTGTCTATGATGTGAGTAATGTGCTATCCCGTAACACCAACTAGTCTTCCGCTGTACTAAGTTGTATAAATTTGGGGGTGTTACACTCTAGGGTATCAGTTGCTAGAATACCACAATCTTATTCACGTAAAATTATCCTTCCCAGCGGGTTACTCAACGTAATGCCCTGGTCTCAGATAGGGTGGTCTACCCAATAGTACTATCATTAGAATAAGCGGCTATCCCCGACTCACAACATCAAGTCAGAAGATAGTTAACGGCTCATGAATTTAGGGTCTTTAGCAACAAGTTAATCAACACAATGAAATCAACTTTAGGCATCATTTAGGTCTAACAATTACTCATGACTTGTGTTCATTTATTTTCAAATAGCATGTATCCCCCTCGCGGGTATTAAAATCATTAAAACAATTAGAAAGTGAGTCTATAGACTCACCTTAGTATAAGAGATCTAGCGATATGATCGTAGATGATAATGGATGCCTTTCAAACACGAGAACCGCTACCTATCAAATAAGGCGCGTTCGTTAATAATGACTCGAGAAATAAATAATACATAACAACATCAAACTCAAACTCATAAAGTCGTGATAAACTCGAGAGAAAACGATATAAATAACTTCATTATACTTTACTACACCTTTACTTAACCATTTTATACTTTTTACAAAGTCCGCCGGTACATACTACATGTACTAGCTTATTTACCCCTTTTAAACTCGTCAACCGTTTATGAAACGACTCGATAAACTAACTTACTATATATAGAAAGTCCTCTTACAAGTTTATCAAATGAAATTAATTTTAAAGTACTTTACCCAACTCATTTTCAAACTACAAAATCCGGACAGATTTACGTTAATTTTTCATACAACCGTTTTAACTAATTTAAACGACTCCGTTTACAAAACCGACACTCGGGTTTTAAAGTAAGCACAACATAATAAGTAAACACTTCATTATCAGTAGGTTACATTTTTCAAAACATCCATTTAGAGTCCGCGAGATTCGATCCAAATAACGACAACAACTATATGTAGTGCCGATACTCGTCTCCCGGTACACGGTTATTCAAAACATCATAACTTCGCGCTCGTTTTGAGCTAGAAGCTCTACCTTATATCAAATATAAGCTAAGAAAATTATCTATAACCCCTAGGCTATAAGTTAAGCCATTTTCAAAACATAAAAATTCGGATTTTACCTTTTACTTACTGTTATAAAATGACTACTCAAAACTTGTACAAAATCAACTTTTTGATAAAAACCAACCATGGAAATGATCATTACTATGCCCTAGTTTTATCATATATCAACCATAGCATCAAAACCATAATCAAAATAAAAATCTTAAGATCAAAATGAAGTTTCTAACAAGATTTTTAGCAAAAACCACCATGGATCATCATGATAATGCCATGCATGATCATAGTTCCTGCCTACCAACATCAAGAAAAAAAACGTTGCTTGCATGTAAGGATTTCTTACACCAAAATGATCCTTGATCAAATACAAGATTGGGTCTAGTGTTAGTTTAGCTTGAATCAACCTCAAACTCAAGTAAAAATTAAATTTGTATGTGTTTGTGTGGTGGTGGATTTCGGCAAACACAAGAGAGAAGAGAGAGAGAGATGATGAATTTTTAAAATGAAATATGTGATGTGTGTGTGTGTTTGAAGTTTATATATAGTGGGGTAGGGACCTAGTTGCAATTTAGTAAAAGTTGTGGCTAAAAATATAAATAGTTAGCTAAAAAGCGAGAAATAACTATTAGTCAATTTTCAAAATATTTACGGGGCTCGGGTTTCATAAAGATACTTTTAAAAATTTAAAACGTACCTCAAAAATAATAATATCGACTCTTGACTCGACTTTACACGTCATTTAAAATAAAACCTCAAAAATAATAAAAATCGAACAACCGACAATAAAACGTAAAATATTTGGCATCCATCGACATCACGCTTGCTAATACTCCTTATACTTAATAAATATTAAATATAGACCTTCCAACATCGGTTTAAAATTAAACCTCTAAAAATAAATATCGTTTAAACTCATCCAAAAATTTCAAAAATAATCGTAAAATAAGATAAAGCAATGACCTCGATTTTAGGTTGTCACAGTTTAAGGGTCGTGAGGCGGATGTCATTAAGCTTATGCTTTTTTCATACTCGCTATATGGCTCCGCCTAGGATTGGTACGAGAATGAACCACCTAACTCCATAGTTGCGTGAGACGATCTCGTTTCCAAATTAGTTAATCATTTTTTTTCCACCATCTAAGACCACGTTTTTCAAAAACGAGATCACGAGGTTTGAACAAAATCCGAATGAGTCATTTAGAAATGCGTGGAATCGTTTTAAGGAATTCCTTAGGCAATGTCCTCACCATGTATTTTCTGAGTTGCAACAAATCGACACTTTTTATAACGGTCTTAATCTTCACGAGCAAGATTCGTTAAATTCCATCGCGGGTGGTAACTTTTTGTGTAAAACTCCAAAAGACGCGTTAATGATTATCGAAAATAGATCTAAGGTTTTTCAACTCTCGAGCACACCGAGTGTTGCCAATGTCGCTAATGTTATCCATTCTAATCGCGATATTGAGAGGGTTGATGCAAAAGTCGATGAATTGACGAATGTGTTTACGTCGTTTTTGATCGGAATGCAAAAGAAAGTCGCTCCCGCTAAGGTGAAAGCGGTTGAGGTTTCTTGTATGTTGTTTGGTGGACCTCATAATTACTATGAGTGTGCGGCTATAGATGGCCATCGCCGAGCGTTAATGCGTTGAATGAAAATAATAATTTAAATCAAAATAACGTCGGTCTATCACAACAAACGAATGATAGTAATCAAGGGAATAATTTTCAAAATCAAAATCGAAACAATTTTCTAGGAAATCAAGGAAATTATAATCAAGGTTGAAATTTGAATTGGCAAAATCTAGGTTTTAACAACAACAATCAAAACCGGAATTTTAATCATGGTCAAAATTCAAATTTTGAAAACAACCATAATCAATGCAATTTTTCAAGCGGGAATCAAAACAACGGTTTTAATCAAAATCAAAATGTGTCAAATGATTTTCAAAATCACGTAAAATCAAATGAGGCTAACATGAAGAGATTAGAAAACCAAATTGGTGATTTGAAAAACGATTTTTCCAACACTCTGAAAGGGAAAAACAATAAAATTGAGCCACGTCAAAGTGAGATTAAGAACATGTTTGCGGCTCTAATGAACAAACCGTCGAGTTCATCTTCGACTGCTCTACCTAGTAACACCGTGACTAACACTATGGAACATGTCAAAGCCACTACATCGTCTAATGGAAAAGGTCGTGTGATTACGCCTAACTTTGGTGGCTTCAAAGTTGTGTATTCGTCTCTACCCTCGACTTTTAAAACGAGTTTATGTTCAAAAGTCTAGGGAAAGAGGTGGTGACCAAGGAAAAGAGTGCACATCCTCATTTACCTCAAATTCCATCCATGGTTCAAAAAGAGAGTTTCATTGACTTAAACAAAGTTCACCTTGAAGATGTTTGTGCTTTGATTCTTCTACGAAAACCTTAAAGGCATATGCCGAGAAAGGAAGAAGATCCGGTCCAATTTCTATTACCTTGTGATTTTACCGAGATTGAGAGATGTTTATCCCTTTCCAATTTAGGTGCTAACATCAATCTCATGTCTCATTTTCTTTGTAAACTGATGAAATTGCCTAATCGTATCCCCACAAACACGACAATCGAGCTAGCAAATTGTACACCACTTACACCAATTATTATAGTCGAGGATGTCTATGTTAAGATTGGAAATTACACTTTTCTTGCGAACTCTGTCATTTCCGATTACGAGTGTGACCATAAATGCCCCATTATATTAGGAAGACCATTTTTATCGACGGCTCGTGGCATAATCGACGTTCACGATAGGAAGTTGGCTATGAAATAGGGGGAGGATAAGATGGAATTTTTCACGAATAGATCCTAAATTCAAAATGATCAAAGCAAAACAGAGGTTCCTAAAACTAATGTTTTTAAAATGTTTAGTTTAGCGGAAAAAATGAGGCTAGATTCATGTTTTGAAAGAATTAAAAATAACGGTTTTCGAGATGAGGATTTCAACGATAAAGAATACGTTTACTTACTTGAAAAAGGTTTAAGAAAATGCATGGAAGAATCATTTTGGGATTTATTCGACGAATCAAGTGACGAACCAATTCCGGATGAGAACGTTAATTCCATCATGACAATGACTGATGTGTGTTCTCAAGTCTTAAATTTATATATTACTAGATGATTACCAAACGAGAACTAAAACACAACACGGACAGGTATACCCTTTCGTGTATAGCATAGTCTAAGGTAAAGTCCAGGTCGATCCACGGTATTGTTGTTAACAAGTTAAAACAATTATCTTTAGAGTGTCACATGTTCTAAAGATTTAACCTTTTCCAAATGATGATTTCAAGGTGCGTTTGGTGAATGCTAAGAAACATAGAAATGAGATATAGCTAAGATGAATTACAAGAACATAAACAAGGTAAGACAACATGTGGATTACAAGTCGCACATGCAACATCTATTCAATATAACAAGAAATCATTTTGACCTATAAATCATGTTATGCCAAAAGCATTAGGAATGGTTTGTGTTGGTTTCAATAATTCAAGCACTCGCTGAGCCAAACCCTCTCGAGCATGTGGCAAAGCATTAAACAAAATTATGTATATTTCATTCCACAAATCGCGACAAAAGCGAATACCAAGATTCATTTACTAGATGACATGGAATCCATTCAATCATATAAGTATTAGTTATAATCATGAATGAACCAAATACATAACAATAATCAAACATAATAGTATCGAGTACAAGAACAAATCAACCATGCTTATAGTCACGAACCTGGGAGAAAGTATGCCGCACTTTGACCCTGTGAAGCTAATATAATCAATTCAATAATCAAAATCACAAACATCAATAAACTTGGAAACATATCAATATGATCAGCAAAGAAATGTACCCAATCCATTTATGCAAGTGGTTTGATTACAAAGTACCAAATCCAATATTATGATTACAACAACCATAAATCAAATACCAATAATTCCATGAGGAAACAACAAAAAAATGCTACTAAATGTGCCCAAGGTAATGGTGTTGGAAGGTGGTAAATTCGTGGTGGAGAGTGGTAGTGGTGATATGGTGGTACACCATTGATTAGAGGAGTGTTTGGATCATTGGATCCAAAGATCCTCACCTAAGCTCTCCTTCTCCAATGAAGTTAGATGATAGAATGTGAGAGATATGTTTCTCTGAGTTCTTGGGGGTGTTTATAAAGTGTTTCTAACACTTGGGGACCAAGGTAAAGTTAAATGATCGGACTATGAGTAATTGGGAGTCATAAATATGACTTTTGAGTTGTGTTGAAGGAAAGTGCACCGCACATTTACGCCTCTAGAATATTCTAAGTATTGTAGAAACGTGCGCCGCACTTTTGGTCATTTCCAACTTTGGACCAAAAGGCAGAGTTGTAGAAAATTCTTTTCTTTTTTGTTGCCGCTTGAACCAACTAAAACGGAGTTCGTATGCTCAAGATATGGCCAAAACATTGACAGGTGTCAAGAGATCTTAAGCTTCACTTTATTTCTTCCATCAAGCTTCATATCTTCATGTTTTTTCCATTTCCTTCTACGATACATCCTTGTAACCTATACATCAAATATAATCCATTAAGTATCGATAGTTCACATAATTAACCTAAATATATACAGATAACGCACACGCAAACATGTATAATTAGAGTGTTATCAAATTCCCCCACACTTAAACTATTGCCAGCCCTCAAGAAACACTTAAACTATTGCTTGCCCTTAAGCAACACTTAAACTATTGCTTGCCCTCAAGCAACACTTAATCTATTGAGGCTAAGAATTGTATCATTATCGAGGCAAATTCACCCATCTTATAAAGGTCACCTAAGCATAGTCGTTCGACTTGAAAGACCATAGTTGTGAGTGCTCACATCGACTCTTTATTTTATGACGATGGTGATTTTGCCGAGATAGCATATACTTCATAATCCATCATCCATTTTCGAGGATTTACCCTTTGATAAATCTTCATATGAAAATGATGATTCCATGTCGGAAAATTCTTGTGATTATAAGGATGACGACACTTTCACAACGTTCTCGAACCCTATTTATGAACTCACTTTTCATCATAATCCCATTTTGATAAAGGGTTTGAGATAGTTGACGACCAAATTATCGATCCTTCTTCGTTTCACTCTTGTGATGATGAAGAATTTTATATGGAGGTCGATGATTTTCTTGCTATAGACACAAATCCTATTCTCGAGGAGTTACCTTATCAACACTCCTCAAATGAGAATGTTTTTAACCAAATTCGTGAGGGTTGAACTTATCAACAATCCCCACAAAAGAATGATGGTTTTGTGCTTTATCGTGATCTCTTCGAGAGAGTTTCTAAAATTTGTAATGAAGCCTTTGAAAAACCTTGGTTTGACGAGCCTATTTATGATGAAGAAATCGAGGAGATTAACGATCTTGAGGATGATGACGTTTATGTTGATTCCGAGGGGGATGAGTTTTTTATTAACCATCATTTTGTGAATCTGTATAGTTCCCTTCCCGCCACCCACAACTTAAATGTGAGAATTTTTAGTGTGCCTAATATTGTGTTAGTAACACCAAATAATTTTGACATAACTAAATCGGGTTTTCATAAAGAGTTTAATAATGATGAAAAAGGAAAATATTTTAAATTTAATTTGAATGATGTTCGTACTTTAACTCGTCATCACCACGTGTTTTGAGTACTACCACCTCGTCTACTCCAATTGAAGATGATGTCTGTGGTTTTAGTGTGGGGGAAACCCTTTATGTTTCATCGCATTTCTACACCGAGGACGAGATATTCGAACCCAGAATTACATGTAAAGAGAAATATTGGTCTTCCACCGATGCAATAAATGGAAAATCTTTTCGTTTGTTCGGTATGAGTCTACCTCGAGTAGCTCACAATTTTGTCCCACCCTTCAACTTCTCATCTATTTTCTTCTACCCCTTTGGGGTTTTGTTTGGAGTAGCGTTGTTTCATTTGTCTCACGAAACCGAAGACGCTATCTTTGACCCCGGGTATATTCATATCGGGTTTTTCAGTACTCCATGTACTTTTTGGGCCTTGTTTATCATGTAAGTCCCACCAAAAATGACCATACCGTGATAATCCCTAAATGATCACATTTATGAGGATTCGAGTCAAGTTCTTGACTCGGTTATCAAAAACGAGGTGCCTCGTGAGGGAAATCCCATGCTTATCCTTGTACATATTATCTTTTTTAATAGTGTAATGTGAGGATACTTGTGCTCTTCCAACCATTGTTCTATGGTTGTTTGCGATTGTGATTTATTAGTAATCATCGTCATCATTAAAGCCTCTCGTGTTCATTTTACGTATCACTCAAGCTTCGATCGTTGCTTTGAAGATTCCGATATCCGATGATATACTTTTATGTTCTAACATTTATCTTATTAGCATAATTCATAACGGCTTTTAGATTATTCGTTTTACCCTTTCCATGCTAGAGATTAAGCATTCGACTTTTCGTCTCTAGTATGGGAGTGTTTCAACCTTAGACTCGAAACATTGAGGACAATGTTTTGTTTTAGTATGGGGGTGAACAGATACATTACCTTGTTTACATCATCATGCAATCCAATTTTCATCCTTTTGTTATCATTTTGTTGCAAAATAAGGCTAAAATTGACTAAATTTTAAATTTTTTCTCGTTTTCATAAGTGTTTAAGACATATATGTAGGTTTTCCATTTGGTGAGAATAAGAATAATTTTTTACTCGATCGTGCGTGTTGAGCACTTAGCTTTGTTCCTTAACTATATTAGGCTAAGTCTCATTAAATTGAGGACGAGAAATGATAGAGTTAATTATAAGTTACTATGCTAAACATAGAGTATTCTTGTTCATTCAAAAACTCATGTGTTTTAATTATTTGCTTTTTCTCACAACGCTTGTATATATTTAAATTGTTAATAAATATTGACTTAGCGGTTTAATCACTATTACTGGTTCTTAACTAATTCTAATAGTTTCCATGTAATTAAATTGGGAAAACATCTAAGAATTGCCAGCGTCATAGTTTTAAAGTATTGGCAACCCGAATAATCGAAAGCTTCACCCAATAACAATTTTTAAGAACCTCTTCAACTAAATCAAGAAAAAATTCGAAGCTCACAAGGCCGAAAAATATGTAAAATTGAAAGTGAATGTCTTAAATCTTGAAGCTTTAAAGATCCAAAATTCACCTTTGAGTGAGGATATACGTCAAGTCATGATAAACACCTCATGGCGAGGTTTAATAAAAGACAAGGGCAAGACCGAAGTCATAATAAAAGCTCTATGGCGGAGTTGAATAAAATATCAAGGTAAACCATGATAATCAAAGCCACCGATGATGAGGTGGGTAATAAAATTCATGCTAATAAGTCTCATGCTCAAAACCGTTATAAAACCGTGTTTATTGAATCTTATTTGTTAACTTAATTTTTTGACATCTCTATTAGGAAATCTTACTAACTCAATGATTTTGGTTACACCGTTTCGACTCTATTTTTGGACCTAATCTCTGTTTATGCATAAGTAAAAAATGTATCCTCGTGATAATTAAGACAAATATAAAATATAAGAGATACACATTAGGAATAAGGGAGTTTAAGTACGCGATTAAGGCATATGAGTAGTGTTAGCATTACTAACTTATAATGACAATGATCTTGTTTCACACTGATATTTGTAGAAATACGCGTTTTAGGAAAACAACGTATAAATGCGGTAAGTATTAATCGACACGATCTAGGAAAACCGTGAAGACGAATAAATTCCAAGTTCGTTCTCGGAGGAGGTGTGTGTATTAATGTGCCAAAATATATAAAATCAAGTTTGGATTAAGTAAATTAGATTTCTAGGGTTCATGGGATTAAGGGATTAACAGGTGGGGTATTTGATTCATTTTTGGGTAATTGGTTTTTAAAAACACGTTTACCACCAAATTAATTACAGATTAATTTAAATGGTGAAAGGTGTGGGTGGAATGAGGACGTGGATGAGGGGTGTATTGTGATTGGCTAAGAGGAGTGGAGTGGGTGAGGTGGCGAGTTTTGGTTGGAGGGTTTAAGAATGCTGTCTGGTCAATAATAGTCCCCCAAGTCCCATGGTGTCTTCAAGTTGTAAATAATCAGCAAAAACAAGTTTCCTTTGTTAAATACTTTGGCAGCTTGGCAATTTTAGTCCTTGTGTTTGGTAAAAAGTATGAACAAGGACTAATCATGTATTTTCTTCAATCTTCAAGGGCATTTAATGACAAATCATGAATCTTCAAAGACCATAGTTGTTCAATCTTGATTCTTCAAGGGTAAAAAGTGCCAACTTGCAAATCTTGAGGGACCAATCTTGCAAATCTTTAAAACTTCAAGGACTTGAATGGAAATTCATGAATCGGGTCCGGTTCTTTGTGCGACTTCATTTTCCGTGTTCGTTTTTGCTTGATTCCTTTGATCTTTTGGTGAATTCACGATATCCGTATCTAAAATACACAATGAACAAACACAAGCATATATTGGGGTATTTTGATGATATTTTAAGCGTTTTAAGCCCGATTTGGACGATGAGACTATGTATAAATACAGTCTCATCACACACTTAGCAGGGAATGTGTTGAAGATCAAGGACGACGAAATTATCTCTATGAGGCATTCACGTGTTCTTTTTCTACGTTCCTAAAAGTCCCATTTTGCGACGAACATTATGTCTAAAACGCATTTAGTAGTTAAATTAAATTTACGTTTCAATAAATGTCGAATAAAAAATGAAATTTAGGAAAGCTATGGCACTTAATTCTAGCATTGCGTGAGGGCACGGTAATGGTTTAGTATGGGGGACTGATGAGACAACAATTATACATGGTCTCATCATCCAAATCGGGATTAAAATGACTAAAAATATCATAAAAACCGTGCAAGACCCTTTGTATTTGTTCATTGTGTGTTTGTAGGTTCGGATATCATAAATTCACCAAAAGATAACAAGAATCAAGAAAAAACAAACATGGGAAACGAAGCCGCACAAAGAACTGGACCCGAGCATTGATTTTCTAAGAAAAGTCCTTGAATTTTGAAGATTATACAAATTTGGTCCCTATACTTTGAAGACTTTTCATATTAGGCCCTTGTAAAACTACAAAATTACATTGTGGTCCTTAAAGTTTAAATATTTTTTCATAATTAGCCCTTGAAGATCTCAAATATTGCAAGAATGGTCCTTATTTCATGTTATAAAAGTTTGAAGGGCCAAACTGTAATTTGGTCAAAGTTATTTTACATAGAGTTTACCCTAATAATCTTCTAAGAAACTTTGGGATTAGATTGCAAGATTGTGCGGAGAGGAAGGGCCATTATTTCCATTATCCATAACCCATTTCTATTATAACCCGACCAAACCCACCATACAACCCACTTAGCCCACCAAAATCAACCAACCCATTACCCCTTTTACCCGACCATGACCCATCACCCAGCCCACTTATTAGTACTATTAAACTATTTTAAGAAAACAGTTAATTAACATAAGAGTGGCGCCAAACAACCTAAATCCCACCCCCTTAACAGATCAACTCTTTTTTTCCCAAAACCATATCCCCATAAACCCTAATCTTGCAATTAAACTCAAAACAAAAATTTAAGGATTCGGCACCTCCAGATCCTTTATCCACCATACCCTAAACACACTCTAACCTACAAATATTTCTTCAACTCGACCCATGTGGGTGGGGACCCTTCCCCTGCTGTAAGAATAAAGAAGAATACAAACTTGGTATAGTGATCCTACGGATCACCATCAAAACTGTTCTCCATATCCTTTTAGATGGTGCTGATCAAGTCAGCCAACTAGCATCCTAGCAACACTCTAAGAAACATCATAATATGCCAACTGATTCATCCCATGGGGGTTGAAGACCAGATTTCAAATTCAAACAACAAGGGCAGAATAGGGAATCTCTCAGCTAGGGTTTCTCACATGTTTAACAATTCTAGAATTTTCCATGTAGTTGTATAAATATGAGTCGCCTGTGACCATATTCATTTGTTCCATATTTTATTTTAAAAATATTTTCTGTTTAATGAATCTTTATAGTGTTTCTTAAAAAACCTTTGCAAGATATATGTGCTCCACATTTCTTTAAACTGGGTTTTAGCTTATACAAGTAGTTTAGTGTTTTATCAAAAAAAAATTTGTTCAAATATTTTTGTCCAAAATACCTTTTGAGATCTAGCTTATAAGAGCTTCTTACTTGGTTGATTGACACCAAACAAGCAAGATAAGCTCATATAAGCTATTATTGTTCAAGTTTGGTTTCAAATTTTCATTTGCAAAGTATTTGGTTTATAAGATTTTTCCAAAAATCTATGTTTACTAGTTTTTTTTAGCTCACTATTTCAAAAACTCATCCATAAGCTCTTTACAACAACTTATGAGTGAGTTTTTGAAGCTTGGATTTTATTTCTTTATGTTTGTGTTAAACATGTACAAAAGAAATTTCCTTCTTTTGGTATGTTGTAGTCCAAAGAGGCTCATTCTCTTTCCATTAAGCTCCTTCATAAGCATAAAAATTTCATTCCAAGCTAAAAGGAGATGGTATCTATAACACCCCCATTTTTTACCATATAGCAGCTGAAGCTAATCTGGGGTATTACTTTCAAGGTATCATAGTCACAATAATAGAAAAATGCTCAAAGAGACATTTTATTAAAAACTTACGTTATCATTCATTTATTATTCAGAGTTAACAAAACAACTGTACATACACTGTACATTACAACTTCCTAAATATCTAGTTTTATTCATTAGAATGATAAATTTTCAAGACACCACCATCCGCAGCCCGCCAGTCTTCATTCACCTAAAATATATGCTTACAAATCAACACAACGGTTGAGTGAATTCATAGGTTTGACTACTAGTTGAATACAATTATGACCCCAGGCTACAGTGTTATACATCCTATTTTTAAATTCATCGATTCTTATTGCACTAGCTTGTACCCCGCTACTTGACATAACATAAATCCAACAAATTGCCCTTATGCAGGTAGTTTGTCGAACTCTTTAGTTTATATTAAGTTTGTTCAACTCACGGTAATCGATACACATCCTAAAAGATCCATCTTTCTTTTTAACAAATAAGACTGGAGCTCACCACGGCGATATACTTGGTCAAATAAAACCTTGATCAGTTAGCTCTTCATTTGACTTAACAACTCTTGCATTTCTGAAGGTGCTAATCGATAAGGCGCTTTAGCAACTGGTGTCGCTTCTGGTATCAAATCAATTTGGAATTAAATTTGACGCACAGGTGGAAAACCTGGTAATTCCTCGGGAAATACTTCGAGAAATTTTGTAACTATCGAAGTATCTTCTAGTCGCTTCTCGTCTTGCTTCTTCTCTACTACTTGAACTAGGAAAAATTGACCATCTCAGGATATGTACTTATTTATCTTTAAGCACGATATGAGATTTAGTTGATTTCTACTTTGATCACCATGGACAATTAAAACTTCACCATTAATAGGAATATGAACGGATTTCTCGTCACATAAGATTTTAGCATGGTATTTAGGTAACCAGTACATCCCAATGACTACGTCAAAACTACCGAGCTTAATTAGAATAAGGTCGATTTCAAAGTATTGACGTAATAAAGTAATGATACATCCTTGAATAATGGTATTAGTGCTAAATATTTTTCCACTGGCTATTTCTATATCATACTCAGTATTCATGGAATTAGTCGGAATATCTAATTTAGCAGCAAATTTATTTGATATGAAACTTCTATCAGCTCATGAGTTAAATATTACTATAACCAGACATTGATTTAGATGAAACATACCCGTAACCGTATTCTGATCTTGTTGAGCATCGTTTAGCAAATATGCTTTTCCTCGACTATTTCTCTCTTTACGACACTCATTCATGAAATGTCCTTTTCTCCGCAGTTATGGCAAACCTTTGTTACAGGAATCTGATTACTTCTATTAGCTACTCCTTTACCTCTGCACTTTCTTGTCTGATGTCTTATCTTTCCACAGTTCTGACACTTGACAATGCAATATCATTGTGATGTAGAGAACATCTCTGACATAGGGGAAGTCTTTCATTATAACCATTTAACGTTACAGCATAAACTTTAGAAATATCAGTTCTTTTGCTCTGTTGTTGACGATTATTGCCTCGGTAATAGTTGCGATAATTATTGTTCTGAAAATTATGATTAATAGGAAAGTTCCTCCTATCATAAAACTTCTTTTTATTATTAACTGCCGCTTGTACATGAGTATACCTTATCACTTGATCCATTAATCTCTGTCTTATGGTGATAACTTCCTCTAAAGTTTAGGGTTTACAGGCGGTAACATTCCCTTCAATAGTTCTGGGCAATCCTCCAATAAAAGCTTTCATAAATTTTTTCAGTATTAGGCACCATATTACGATGTGATAATGCCAATTACTTATATCTTCAGATATAAGCTTTAAGATTATTCTCTTTCACTACTAGACCATAAAATTACTCCTCCATTTTTATAATTTCAATGTGAGGACAATACTTCTTAATTAACAGATTCTTGAATTCATTCCAGGAAGTCTGATAAGCTTGTTCTATCCCGATGGGTTGAGCATAAGCATTCCACCAAGACAAAGCTTCTTTTATCAGCGTACCCGTAGCAAAATTCACTTTACAATCTTCAGAACATTCATTGCGAACAAATATTGATTCAGTACTCTTGAACCAGCGAATAAGTCCAACAGCTCCTTTAGATCCTTTATAATTAAAATGCTGACAGTTCATGAAATATTTGTAAGTACACTTATTTTCCATATGAACTTCTCTTCGAGCATCATTTCCATTACTTGAACTAGCTATATTGGCTGCTTGTGCTCGTAAAGCTACAAACACTCTCAGCAACCAATTGCCTTATTTCTTCTAGCGTCATATTCACTGTTGAAGATTTTGTTTCTCTTGTATGTGCCATCCTACCAACATTTCAAAATAATATTGGATAAGATTGATATTGTTTTTAGATTTTCATACCTTCGAGTATGGAATCAGTTTTAACATATCATAGAACAACGATGATTTCTAATTCCTTCAAAGAATTCATATATGAGGATTCATAATATGAACGGCGATAAAGGATATAATAAAATGACAAGATTTTTTAGAACAAAGCACACTTCTTTATTTGTTAACAACTTATCGTTCATATTTACACAATAAGCATCTCTGTTACATAAAGAAAACTTTACATATTTTACAAACTGAAACTAGATTTCTAAGCTTAATTCCTCATTTTGATCTCCTCAATTTTGTCAAAAATATATTCGGATTCAGGTTGTTGAGTCGTTTTAAGATCATCGATGGAGTGTCTCTAAATTAAGCACAGTCCTCATTAGTCCTTCTTTCAATTCAGAATTCTCATTCTCTAGTCTTGCCATATTCTCTTCATAAGTATGCATTCTTTTACTCATTTTAATATTATGGCGTCGAGTACCGTCCAATTTATATTCGAACTGACTAAAATGCTTTTCAATCTCCTTTCTTCCTCTTATTAAATTCCTGATAATCTTTTCCACCCTTCTAAAATCTTCTAGGGATATCTTGTCGAGATGACTTGCAATTGCAGATAATTGTGTGTCATGTTTCTCCATAATCCGTGCTCTAGAAACCTCTTATGTTCATAGGGTTCTTCACGACTTCGATTGGGGGATGAGAAATGATCCTCGGGAAGAAGAAAACTAGACGTAGGTGAAGACGTACTATTCATCACTTCATTTTGATGTGAAAAATATTCTTGTACTCTGGGACTATCATAAAAAGACAAAGGCGAAACACGCACATTTGTGGGAGATGGGGTGAACATCAGAACTTCTCTTTCATCATCATCGGAAACGATGATATAGGTGGAAGTAGACATCCTTGTAGTTTTATAATATAATAACTTAAGATATGCTACTCCGGGAATAAAAATCTTACACTGGCGCTGATGATGGCTGATGGTCTAGAAATTAAAAATATCAGTTATAGTTTAAGAAAAATCTTTATTCTCTATAACCGTAGGCTCTAATGCCAATTTGTAACACCCCCATTTTTACCATATAGCAGCGGAATCTAATCTAGGGTATTACTTTCAAGGTATCAGTCACAATTATAGAAAAATGCTCAAAGAGACATTTTATTAAAAACTGATGTTATCATTCATTTAGTATTCAGAGTTGATTGTAGTGTTTTGGTACCCTTTAGGAAAAGGATGACAAAGTGGCAAGTATTAAGTGTCGGTTTAGGAAAACCGAGCACTAATGACCAAATAAGTTCAAGTTCGTTTCCCAAGGAGGCAAGTGCGTTGTGTATTGAATTGATTTTGATTTGTGATTATATGATTGAGAAAGAAAGAAAGAAATGAGATTAGAAGAGAAAGACGGTTACGAAGACGGATTAAACTAAGACGAAAAAGGCGATCACGTAAAACCGTAAATAGTGCAAAAATTAAAATTTTAACCTAAAAATTCCTAAAAATTACTAAAAATCCACAATAATATTCTAAGAGTTTACAAAAAATCCAAACTTGCTAAAACCTTTTAATTAATTAAATAATGACTTTTTAATGCTAATTAAAGCCCTAAAAATCACAATTAATTATTAAAAAGCCCTAAACAAGATTTTAAAGTTTGTAAACCTTAAAATTAACCTAATTAAGCTAAAAAGTATTTTTTAAAATTTTAAAACCAAATAAAACTATTTTTAAACACTTAAAAACTATTAAAATTAATTAAAACTTAAATTAATTCTAGAAAATAATTGAAAAGTCCTAAAAATATTTGGAAAGTGACAAAACTCCTAATTAAGTGACTAAAATATAGGAAAAATGTAAAAACTTGAAAAATCAAACTTTCAATTTTTAATAATAAAATAATATTAAAATATTCAAAAAAAATTAAAAGTTCATAAAAATATTATAAAAAATTACCAAAAATCTAGAATAATGTAACTAAGACAAAAATGCAATTAAAAATTTCTAAAACCTATTTAATAATTTTATATTAAATTTAAAGTTGGTTAAAAACCCTAAAATCCTATAAAATCAAAAATAAGTTAAATTGAAAACTTTTTTAGCTGTAAACCTCAAAAATATGATTAAAAACCTAAAAACTATTTTTTCAGATTTTTAAAATACCTTTTCCTATTTTTAAATTACTTTTCAAAATTTAAACTAAAAATAATCCTAGAAAATTAATTAAGTACGGGAAAAATAATCTTTTTGAACTGAAAAGTCTTAAAACCAAATAAAAACAAAATAAAAATGATAACTTGCAAAAATCCTAAGAAAATAAGCTGGAAACAGCTTATAAATAAGCTGCTAGTAAAAATAAGCTTAAACAAAACAAACCTTAAGTATAAATAGAAATGGAACTCTACCAGTAAAAGTCCCAAGGGCGCGCTGGTAAGTTGTGAGTGTTGCGACGAGGATGGCGCAGGTTCGAGTCCTGGCCAGTCCTTTTTGAAAACCTTTTTTTTTCTTTTTTTTTTAAACTTTAAAACTCAATACTGAAACTTAAATTACTCTAAAACACGAATTTGATACAATTTAAGCTAAGAATCAAGCCTAGAAAATCCAAAACGTGCCCAGTTAATTACTTGTTGAACACAAAGAAGAAAGATATCTTCACTTGTGAAGAATTGGACAAGAGGTCTTGTCTTTGGCTATTGTTGATGATTGAATGGACAAATGGGGCACCCCTATACCCAGTTGAGTATAGGGAGTCAAGACAAACACAAAAACAGTCAAGTCTAACACAAAATCAAGCACAAAATAGCAAAATAAAGTTGCTGATATAACTTGTATAGGCTGATATGATTTCTGATGCAAAGTGCAAAAAACTGGATTTCAAGAGATCAAATTTTGCACACAATCCAACAAATTGAATTGAAAGCTATAACAAACCCTTCCTAGCACTTAGTCCTAACTGATTGTCAAGATTGGTGGCCAATTTCACTAAAAAATAAGCAGAAAAAGGAAGTGACAGTTTTTATGTTACTTTTCCAATTTTTTTATGCAACTTTGTTTCAAACTCCACCAATACTGAAATACTATGTCTAATATCTCCTTACAACTCCCTATTAAGTGTGTCTAGGCTGGTTTTAACACAAGAATCTTTCAAATTTCTCAGTTAATATGCAGATCCAAACACCCCTTAAACTTTTCAGAAAATGATTTAACCAAGCAAATGACTTCAAATCACACTCAAACTGATTTTTAAAACTTCTAGCATGCATATAACACCTAACATGAGCAATATCATACCATATAACAACCACTTAACAACTTTCATGCAAAATCACTTAAACACCAAATATTAAAAAACTGAAAATCGAAAACAAGGATTTTACCTTGTTGGACCTACATCCAGGCCCAACAATGGCTGCTATGCCACCTCCTAACAGGCCCGGGCCTGTGCTGAACACTTGAACAACAAGCAATGAACCTGCTAAGAAGGAATGAAGAACAAGCACCAAATGCAATATCTGATTTTTTTGAAACCTTTTTAAACCTTCTTCAAAAATCTTTCCAACTAATTCTCCTTTCAAAAACACTTAAAGAAATCACTTATCAACTGAAAAACAATCTTTGGAAACAAGATTTCACAAAAAATCAAATTTTCAGAAACTTGCAAACCAAACTGAATTTTTGAAAAACTTAAAAAGTAAACACACAATAAATGGACACAATCAAACAGCAGAAATGTAAAGATGGATCCTGGAATCTTTTCATCAACAACACTTAACCAATTTCATTCATAAATAAAATGGGATTTACAAGCTTGTGATCTAAGGAAAAAAATTAGGAACAAGAGGCATGCACAACTCGCATCCTTCTTATATAGGCCTAGATAGAAAATTCTAGGTACTCTGAATAAAAAAATACAAGCTAAAACCCTAATGGTTTGAAAATCCAAAAATGCCCTTGAGTTTGACTGGAATTTGGTTAAGATGCCAACATGTGATGATACCAGCTGTCGTTTGTTGATCATGAGCGTTCATTTGAGCTTGGGGTCCAAGTAGTGTGATCCAAATGTTCATCTTGTCAGTTTTAGGGTTTTGAGGGAAAGGGACGGGTGCAGGGGTGGTCATACACTCACATGGGATGGTCTAGGTTCATGTTTTTGGTGTGGGAAGTGGTGACAAAAGGGTTAATCAAAGATCTGGAGAATATTAACCATTAACCCTTTGTTTTAATCAAAGTTCATCCTGGGATTATTAGGGTTTATGTTGGTGATTAGTGTGAGTTTAATCTGAAAAAGGGAAAAGATTAATTTAAAAACGTGTTTGGAGGGAAGGGATTAATTAAGTTAAATGGTGTGGGTGGAAAGTGGACGTGGAGGGTGGGATGAGGTGTAGGAATGTGGTTGGCTGTTGGAGGTGAGGTGGAAGGATGATTGGTGGTGGTATGTTTAGATGTTTGGCAGAATGGCCCCCTTGACTCTCTTTGTTTCTTCATCTTGTAATAATCAGCAACAAAACTAATTCCCTTTGATAATAACTTTGGTAAACTTGTCATTTTTGGCACAGCAAGTTTTTAAACTTGTTTCAAGGACTAAACATGCAATTTGATGATATTTGAAGGACTGATTTTGGCATGTTCTTCATTCTTCAAGGTTTGACTTGCTTGTTGACTTTTTGGAGGACCAATATTGACAATTTAGTTTTGTTGAGGGACTAAATTTGCCAAATCTTCAAAGTTAAGGGTCCTTTTTGTAGTTTTGACAAACTTTAGGGACCAAACTTGTAATTATGAAGATACAAGGGTATAAAGTGTCAATTCTTCTATCTTGGAGGACCAATCTTCATAATTCTTCAAATCTTCAAGGGTTTTCCTTGGAAAATTCTTCATTAGGGCTTGGTTCATCGTGCGGCTTCGTTTCCCGTGTTCGTTTTTTACTGATTCTTGTGATCTTTTGTCATTTTCTCAATATCCGTACCTAAAATACACAAGCAACAAACACAAGCATATATTTGGGTATTTTGATGATATTTAATGCATTTTAAGCCCTAATTGGACGATGAGACTATGTATAAAAGCAGTCTCATCACTCCCCCATACTAAACCATTGTCGTGCCCTCACGCAATGCTAGAATAAAGTATCGTAGCACCTCCAAAAATTAATTTTATTCACTTTATTGAATGATAAACTAGCTACACTACTACTATTACTACTACTTGCGTTTTAGACATAATGTATGATTTTCATCGCAAAATGGGACGTTTAGGTTCATAGAATAAGAACACGTGAATGCTTCGTTAGAAATAATTTCATCGTCCTCGATTTTCATCCTAATTCCATGCCAAGCGTGCAACGAGATCATTGTCATTATAAGTTAGCAACACGAACACATCTCATGAGTGTTAATTACGAACCTAGACTCCCTTATTCCTAATTAGTATCTCTTATATTTTATTTTTGTCTTAATGATCACGATGATACATCATTGACTTATGCGTGAATAGAGATTAAGTCTAAAAATAGAGTTTTAACGGTGTAACCAAAATCATCGAATTAATAATTCACCCTAATAGACAACGATGTCAACAAATTAAGTCAACAAAAAGGATCGATAAACACGATTTTATAACGGTTTTGGACATGAGACTTATTACCAAGACTTTTATACGCCCCCTAACGGAAGGGCCTTATTATCTTTGGTTTACCTCCATCTTTTATTCAACTTCGCCATGAAGCTTTTATTATGACTTCGGTCTTGCCTTGCCTTTTATTATCCGCCTCATCGGTGGTTTTATTAGCCAAAGACGTATATCCTCACGCTAAAGCGAATTCTGGATCTTTAAAGCTTCGAAGATTAAGGCTTGATTCACTTTCAATTTGGGCATAGATTTTTCGGCCTTGTGAGCTTCAAATTTTTGCTTAATTTAGGTGAGCACTTGAAATCTTATTATTAGGTGAAGCTTTCGATTATTCGGGTTGCCAATACTTCAAAACCGTGACGCTGGCGATACCTTAATGTTTTCCGAATTTAATTACATGGAAGCTACCAAAACAAATTAGAAACCAACAATAGTGACTAAACCGCTAAATCAATATTTATTAACAATTTATTATGCAAAAGCGTGGGGAGAATAAGTTAATAATTACTACACATGAGATCGTGACGATTACGAGACTTATAAATAACTCTTATCATTTCTCGTCCTCATTTAAGAGACATAGCCTAAAAAGTTAAGGAATCGAAGCTAAGTGCTCAACACGCACGGTCGAGTCAAAAATTACTCTTATTCTCACCATCGGAAAACCTACATTCGTGTCTTAAACACTTATGAAAAATAAGAAAAAAATTTAAAATTTGGCCATTTTTAGCCTTATTTTGCAACAAAAACGATAAACAAAAAGATAAACTTTGGAAAGCGTGAAGGTTTGGCAAGGCAAGTATCTATTCACCCCCCCATACTAAAGTTAAACATTGTCCACAATGTTTCGAGTCTAGGGGTGCAAACACCCCCATACTAGAGACATAGTCGAATGCTTAATCTAGCATGGAAAGGGTGTAACCATTAAATTTATAGCCGTTTATGAAGTGTGCTAATAACCTAAGGTTAGAACAATCAAGGATATATCATGGATATTGAGAAATGTCTCCAAGGCAAACGATCGAGTGCTCCCATGAAACGAACACGAGAGGCTCCAATCGTGAAGATCATGATCATCTAAAGTTCACAATTCACAAACAACCATGGAACAAAGGTTGGAAGGGACTCCCCCACGAGGCACCTCGTTTTTGATTACCGAGTCATGAGCTCGACTCGATCCCCTCAATACTAATTATCATTGGGGAAAGTGATTTGGTCGAGGTAGTTCAAGGATGGAACTTCCCCGCCAAAGTAGTGCTTCAACCTATGTCCATTCACCTTGAAGTTAGGACCATCATCTTGATCTAGCTCGATGGTCCCATACGGAAACACTTGAGTCACGGTGAATGGACCGGACCAACGGGATTTCAACTTACCGGAAAAAAAATTTAATCTTGAATTAAAAAGCAAAACTTGATCCCCAATGTTAAAAACCCGGTTTTTAATTTTAGAATCATGCAACTTTTTAGTTTTTTCTTTGTAAATCAATGAATTTTCATAAGCAATATCCCTCAATTCATCTAATTCATTCAATTGCATTTTCCGGTGTTTTCCCGCGGTCTCCATGTCATCATTACAATGATTTAGGGCCCAATAAGCCTTGTGTTCTAATTAGATAGGCAAATGACAATTCTTTCCATACACAAGCTTATAGGGAGTGCACCCAATGGGCGTCTTATGAGCGGTCCTAAAGGCCCATAAAGCATCGTCTAACTT
Organism: Glebionis coronaria; assembly: GCA_025667525.1. Taxonomy (NCBI): domain Eukaryota; kingdom Viridiplantae; phylum Streptophyta; class Magnoliopsida; order Asterales; family Asteraceae; genus Glebionis; species Glebionis coronaria. Next base: position 287,777,287 of record CM046877.1, on the reverse strand, counting down.
ATCCGACCATGATTGTCGGTTTTCCCCAACGGATCTCTCCAAGATCCTATTTAACGCTCGGTTTGAAACCTCGACTTGCCCACTCGTTTGTGGGTGATAAGCCGTAGAAAGCCGATGTGTAACCCCATATTTCCTTAGAACCCTTTCAAATTGGTCGTTACAAAAATGGGTTCCACGATCGCTTATGATAGCACGAGGGGTTCCAAACCGAGAAAACAAGCTTTTCAAAAACTTGACTACCACACGAACATCATTGGTGGGCAAGGCCTTGGCCTCCACCCACTTAGATAGGTAGTGAACCGCAACAAGGATGTACTTATTGCCACGAGATGATGGGAACGGCCCCATAAAGTCTATACCCCAAACGTCAAAGATCTCACACACTTGGATGATATTTTGTGGCATTTCATCTTTTTGTGAGGCTTTTCCTTGTCGTTGGCATGCATCACACGACTTCACAAGATCTTGTGCATCTCGGTAAATAGTAGGCCAAAAGAAGCCAGCATCAAACACTTTCTTAGCCGTGAGATTAGCACCGTGGTGACCACCCGTGGGTCCCTCGTGACAAGCTCTAAGGATGTTAGAAGCTTCGGTGCCAAATATACAACGTCGGATGATTTGATCCGCACAAGTTCGAAACAAGTAAGGGTCGTTCCAAAAGTAGAACTTGACGTCACGAAAGAATTTTCGTTTTTCTTGAGTCGTCATACCCTTAATGATGAAGTTACCCGCATGGTAATTTGCAAAATCCGCAAACCATGGGGTAGAAGAATCAAGCTTAGAATTCACTACACCAAGTGTCTCGAGCGGAAATGTTTCGGTGATTTCCTTGGGCTCGTAAACACTTTGGTGAGGATCTTCCAAACGAGAGAGATGATCGGCCGCTAGATTCTCGGCTCCTTTTTTTGTCAACGATGGTGTGATCAAATTCTTGAAGGAGGAGAATCCAACGAAGTAATCTAGGCTTAGCATCTTGCTTTGCCATGAGATATTTTATAGCCGAATGGTCCGTATACACTATGCATTTAGCTAAGACGAGATAAGGTCGGAACTTCTCAAATGTATACACCACGGCAAGGAACTCCTTTTCCGTTGTAGTGTATTTTAGTTGAGCCTCGGTCATCGTCTTGCTAGCATAGTGAATAGGCAAGAAGTGCTTATCATGACGTTGCCCCAAAACGGCCCCAATAGAGTAATCACTAGCATCACACATTAGTTCAAAGTGGAGGTTCCAATTGGGAGCAACAAGAATGGGAGCTTCGGTAAGTTTCCTCTTAAGGATTTCAAAGGCTCGTACACAATCTTCGTCAAAGACAAAACGTGCCTCTTTTTCAAGAAGATGTGTAATGGGTCGAGAAATCTTTGAAAAATCCTTGATGAATCGACGATAAAAGCCCGCGTGGCCTAGGAAACTCCTAACTCCCTTAACGGTTTTGGGATGAGGTAATTTGGCGATGACGTCTACCTTAGCTTGATCTACCTCAATCCCCGCTTTCGAGACCTTGTGCCCTAAGACGATTCCAATCCTAACCATAAAATGACACTTTTCCCAATTGAGCACAAGGTTGGTTTCCTCACAACGTTTTAACATTCTCTCAAGGTTCGACAAACATGAAGTGAATGAATTACCAAACACGGAAAAGTCATCCATGAAGACTTCTATCGTCTTCTCGATCATATCATGAAAAATAGCCATCATGCACCTTTGAAAGGTTCCCGGTGCATTGCAAAGTCCGAATGGCATTCTACGATAGGCAAACGTTCCATATGGACACGTAAACGTAGTTTTTTCTTGATCACGAGGATCGATGGGAATTTGGAAGTAACCGGAAAAACCATCTAAAAAGCAATAGAAATCGTTTCCCGCAAGACGCTCCAACATTTGGTCCATGAAGGGCAAGGGAAAATGGTCTTTTCGAGTGGCTTCATTCAACTTTCGATAGTCAATGCACACTCTCCATCCGGTCACGAGTCTAGTGGGAATTAACTCGTTGGCATCGTTTGGCACAACGGTCATTCCTCCCTTTTTAGGGACACAATGAATAGGACTCACCCAAGGGCTATCGGAAATAGGGTAAATCATTCCCGCGTCAAGGAGTTTAAGGACCTCCTTTTTGATGACATCGTGAATTTTGGGGTTCACCCTCCTTTGACTTTGGATTGTGGGCTTGAAATCCTCCTCCATTAAGATTTTGTGGGTACAAAACTTGGGATCGATTCCCTTAATGTCGGATAACTTCCACGCAATCGCCCCTTTGTGGTCCTTTAGAACATCGACAAGTGCGGTTTTTTCATCATTCGAAAGTTCCTTCGCAATATTAACCGGCAACTTGTCGCCCTCCTCCAAATAGACATATTCGAGGTGAGGAGGTAAATCTTTCAACTCAAGGATAGGTGGTTCCTCAAGTGAAGATTTAGGCTCGATACTCATAACCTCCTCGGGTGGAGGAAATGGGAAATCGTTAAGAAAATCCTTGATAATCGAGAAGTCCTCATCGTTGTCGAGGTCTTTGTCACAAGTACGTGGAACATTGCATTCCTCCAACGTAAAACCACCACCTTCAAATGGAGTGAAGGTTGGTGTCGAATTATCAAGAATTGGATCTAACATAGTGGGATTGCCACTAGTTTCTTCATCACCAAACCCTAAAACTTCTTGTGAAAATTCCTCGCAAACCACGTCGATCATATCAACGAGGTTTATGGTAGCAACGGAATAAACATGAGAAAGTTGAGAATTTTGAGTTGCGTTTATAACAAGTTCCTCGTCGTTGAAACGTAAGGTGATCTTTCTAGCATGCACATCAATTAAAGCCATAGACGTATCTAAAAACGAACGACCTAAAATGAGAGGAACTTGAGGATCCGTGGGGATATCAACGACGATAAAGTCTACGGGATAGTAGAACTTCCCCAATTTCACAAAAAACGTCTTCCGCCAAACCACATGCACGAATCGTGGAATGGTCGGCCATCTCGATAGACATTAGTGAAGGAGTAAGATTAGGAAGATTGAGCGACTTGAAGATTGCAAGTGGCATCAAATTAATGCTAGCACCATGATCGGCCAAGGCATAGCATTCTTCCATATCTTGAATTTCACAAGGGATCAAAAATTTACCGGGATCACCGACTTTTTGAGGTATGCGATTAAGATAAACCGACGAACAACTAGACAATTGGTGCAATTTCTCCTTATTGTTCAACATACTCTTAAAGTTAGCGGCAAATCGAGGCATCATGACCAAAGCATCGGCGAAACTCACATTAAGGTGCAACTCACGAAACATTTTCATAAAAAGCTCAAATTGATAGTTGTCGCGCTCTTGTCGTTTCTCCTTCCTAAGTCTCGATGGGTAAGGAAAGGGTGGTGTGGGTTGGGGCATAGGCATAGCCTTTGGAATCTCGGGTTCCAATGTTGGTAAAGGGTCGACCGTAGGTGTGGCATGAGCGGTACTTTGTGGGCTTGAGATATGCTCCTTTTCGACCACCACCTCGGGTTCTTCCTCAATTTCCTCCACCGTTGGAGTAATTAGTTGAGGAGTTGGTTCTTTAAGTGCCTGAAAGTCCCAAAATACAACTATTGTTGAAACTAAGACACGAAAACAATAACACACAATAGATATACTTTTCAAACGAGTAATCCTTTATTAACTATTATCAACAAAGTATTACAAAGTGTTATGAATACACCTGTTGAATAACAACAAGAAATGAACCCTAGAACGAGTAAACTTGATTCGAGACTCAAGTTTACAAGAGAACCAACGAGTCGCTGATGGACAGCTGAGGCCTCAGTGGTTCTAGTGGGAGAAAGAACTTAGATAAAGATTCCAAGCACAAGGGTTGAATCTTAACTTCTTTCTCATCCCCTATTTATAGTGGTACGAGGTTGTATCCTTAGTGGGGATAGTTGATACGTGTCATCTTCTGAATGGAAGAGTACAACGTATTAAATGCATGTCCAAATTGAGACATGCCTTTAACTACTTTAGGTGAACAGTTCTGCCAACTGTTCACCTTTGTCCCACTAGGTCGTACTAGGCATTGACTTGAATCTCTTGTTTTGTCCCGCTCAAAACACTTGTAAGATTCTCCCGCCTAAACTATAAAGGGTTGGATAAGCTTTGCTTAATCCAAGTCTCTAGGGTTCTTAAGTGATCTCTGAGTGTTGTCAACTCAGAGATCCTTGAACACCAGTTCATTCCTTTGACATCCCAGCTATCCATAATCGTTGGTGAGTCTGACTTCAGATTGTCTTCGATTTCTCTGACGTTGTCTTTGACTTGAATGATCCTGGTGTGCCAGCTGAGGCTTTGCCTTCCACTGGTCTAGTCTTTGTCGCTGGTCCTCTCAGCGACCTTTCAACACTTAGTCTAATTTAAACAAATCTAGACAGGGCCATAGTTAAAACTTTCATTGGCCCAACAATCTCCCCTATTTGTTTATAAATTATACTAAGTCTAAAATTATTGTAAGTGAGTACACAGCTTCTTCTTACACATAATTTAACAAACATGCCTCAAAGTTTTATTAAACAGAATGAACCTAGTCTATTACAATAGCACCCTAGGGTGAAAACATAAACAAAAATAAATAGGTTCTTCAGCGATCAAGGCCTTGATCACAGATTCGCTGGGCTTCGACTTTGTCACTCCTAGTGTTAATGACAAGTTCAATTTCAAAATCGAACTCATCAGCTTCTTTGCAATTCCTTAGGATGCCCTGCTTGAGTCTGATTAGCTGAATGGTTGAAGCCAGAGGTAGCTCATTCAATCGCTGAAAAACATAATCACAGTTGCCATTTATGAAGACCATACCTGCCTCAGGTTCTGTGTATACTTGGCCTTCTATGGGTTTGGTGATTTCTTTGGGAAGGACCAAGTTCCTTTGCATCCCATCGACTATTACATCTTCAGTGACCAGCCTTTCTATCAGAGGCCCCATTGGGGTTTTCCTTTTTCTTTGCAGCTGAGGAGGTGGTTGAGAAGAAAGCTGAGGAGGCAGGGGTGCCTTCAGTTTCTTTGCTGTGTCTTTTACCCAATTAAGTTTAGCTTGTATGTTTTTCATCATTTGGGCAGCACCAGGCCCAATCTTCTTTTGGGCAAGAGCCAGCAACTCCAACCACTCAGAGAGGCTCAGATCTCTGAGTTTAAAGTCACTGGAGACTTTGTAGTTCTGTATGTCATTTTCCCTATAAATAGTCATTACCACCCTTTTGTCTTTGTCAGTGAAACATGTATACTTGGTGATACGACCGGGTTCAGCTCTCTGGTTGACAAGTCTTTGATATTCCTTTAAGAGGTTGTTCCTCTTGTCCTCCAGTTCCTTGAGATTGACAAGCTGAGCTTTCTTAGCAGTGGGAGAGAGCTTGTCCAAGGCTTCTTTGCTTCTCAGTTCAGCGGCCCTGATGTTTGCCAGTCTTTGATGTTCAATGATCTGGGCTTTTGCTTGCTCTGGGGTGAGTGGTGGTTCATCAGCGCTCTTAAATTTGTTGAGTTTAGAGTTTTTGGAGGGTCTTGCTGTGGATCCACCTTCAGTTTGAAGGGAGTGTAAGGTTATCTCTGGTTGCTCAACAGCAATTCCTTTTCCCTTATCTTTCGCAGTTTCAGCAGCGGATTTGAAAGATCTCAGTGGTTTGGGTGTTGGAATTTCAGCTGTGGATTCATCTTCTTCAGAGGAGGAGGCAGAATTCTCCCCCTCAGGCATAGCCCCAGCAGGTGCTGTGCCTGAACCTGCCTTATTGAAACGAAGGAACTCATTGTGAAAAAATATGCAAATTTCCTTAAGTTCACCTTGGAGAAGTTCCTGAAGAAGACGTCTTGAGGGTTCAGCAGCCTGAGCTATAGCTGCAACATTTGCCTGCACCGCTGAGGTGAGAACAGAGGGTATATACTGCTGAAGACTCTGGTTGAGTAGAGTAGGGAGGTGTGCCTTCAGAGCATCGTTAAGCAGTTGTGGAAGCATAGCTGTCATAGAGGATTCCACTGATGAAGTTAGTGAAGTCTCTAGATTGGTGGTGAGCTCCTCAGCAACATGAGTGAGGGTTTGGATTTCAGAGAGGAGATCATCATTGGTGGTTTTGGGCTTTGTGGTGCTGATATCCCCTCTCTTTTGCCATAAGGCCTTAGCAGCCAATTCCTGTACATTTTTCATTCTGGGAACTTGTGCTGACTTGCGGGATTGTAAATACTCCAAGTGTTGTTTGGCCCCTAGTTCCAAAACGTTTGGCAAGGTAGGGAATGGAATGGGTGTAGGTGAGCAAGATCTCTGTTCCCATAGCCTTCTGGCAGCCAATTCCTGAACATTTGGTAGTGATGGAACAGAGGCATTCTTCAGCTCAATGGAAGATAGATTGTAATCATCAGTGCTCATTTCCTCAAAGTCAGAGGTGAAGGTGCCTTCCTCTACAACAAAGACTTCATCATCAGGCAGTGATTCAATGTCTGAGAGGGCATCAATATCAATGGTGGCAACTTCAGTGGTTTCGTCATCAGCAATCGAGTATTCATCATTGTTAAGTTGCTCCTGATGAAGATTGTGAGCCTGTGATAAGAGTTATTAGTTGACCAGTTGTGAAATAATAATGCAGTTATAGATCGCCAGTCGCTGCCCCTAGGAAAGCTGGGTGTGATTATCCATCCCCCCCTAAGTATTTCTCCTTGGGACTCTTTTAATGTGAGATAGATGTGTTGAAGGATCACCATTCGCTGCCCCTAGGAAAGCTGGGTGTGATTATCCAGCCCCCCTAAGGATTTCTCCTTGGGACTCTTTTAATGTGAGACAGATATGTTGAAGGATTGCAATTCGCTGCCCCTAGGATAGCTGGGTGTGATTATCCAGCTCCCCCGTAAGGATTACTCCTTGGGACTCTTTTTATGTGAAAGTTATGAGGTGAATGGTCGCCGTTCGCTGCCCCTAGGATAGCTGGGTGTGATTATCCAGCTCCCCCTAAAGGATTTCTCCTTGGGACTCTTTTATTGTGAAAAATGATATGGGAATGGTCGCCTTTCTCTACCCATGGGATAGCTGGGTGTGATTATCCAGCTCCCCCTGAGGGATTACTCCCTGGGACTCTTTTGATTGTGAATTAATATGAGGGTGATGGTCGCCTTTTATCGCTGCCCCTAGAAAGACTGAGGGTGATGATTCAGTCTTTCCAAAAGAATAAATTCTTTGGGACTCTTTTAATAATGATTGTGACCCAGAGTCAGTGAGAAGTGCAGAGACTCTGGGTCGGGACTTATATGTGCTCAGGTTGTTGTTTGCCAAGAGCACAGTCCAGAGGTTGAAGGATCATCGGGGTGCGTTAGGAGCACAAGTGAATCATTTCCTAGTGAAGACAGAGTGTACAGAGAGTCCTAAAAGATCTAGGTGCTGACACAGACACGCTAAGAGTTGAGGCAAACTCTAAATTACATCACTCTCTTCCTAAAGATAATGAGAGTGAATGTATGTGGACCTCTGAGAGGAAAAATAAAGGTCAGACTAATACCTGAGTGATATCAGCGTGGAGAGGGATCTTATGGGTCTTCGCTGACATGGAGACACTAGACACTGGTTGTTTGTCAGCAATGGGCTCTTCTACCACATCCACCAGAGAAGGGGATGGGTTCTTCTTTGTCTTTGTCTTATTTGAAGGATTAACAGAAGGGGTTTCAGAGGAAAGGGGGATGTCTTTCCTCTTCTTCTTCTTTTCCTTAAGCACCTTGGGCTGAGAAGTAGATTGCACAGAGGTCTTGGACAGAGACTTATCAATCATGCTTTCAGCATTCACCTCAAGTTGAGGGATCAAGGGCTCATCATCCTCAGCAAGTAGTCCAGCAACTCTCATCATATGCCTGGTAAGGGGTACTTCATTTTCTATGGGAGTCTTCAGAGAAGCTACGGTGATGTGATGAGAGGGAAAGGAGTGTAAAGCATCATTGGTGTAGGATTCACCAAGAATATCTTCTAAGACAAGAGAGAGATATCTGGTGTAGCAGATGGTGGCCCCACGAGTCTTCTTTCCTTTGTTTTCCAACTTGGCGATGAGATCGGTGTACAGTATGTGAGCGATTCCAATATCCAAACCCCAGATTAAGCTGTATGCAATGGCTAGCTGGGAGCCATTGAGTTGGTCATGTGATCCAGTGTTTCCTCCCAGACACTTTACGATGTACAGCATCAACGTTCTCCATGTGGGAGAGAAGTAATTCACCTTGATGAGAGATTTGCTTTGGAAGCCAGCAGTGGTGAAAGGTTGTTCATGATCATCATGAGGTTGAAGGGTGGCCAGAGCTTTTCTCACAGTGGCACTGGTGGGCAAAGCTGACATGTTATTGTTGTAAGGGAGTCTAATGGCTTTAGCAAAGGTTGTGAAATCAAAGGTGAGAGGTTGAGGATGGGTGGAAAGGTTGAATGTAATGTGTGAAGAGGTTTGGTCAACTTCAGCGCTATACAAGAACTCGCGAAGGTATTGGGAGTAGCAGGTGGAGGGTTCCTTGGTGATAGCTTCGTGGATGGTGGAGTTCTTGAGGAAGTTGAAAAGTGGATGGTAGAGGGGATTGTTGTGTTCAAGAAGGGCTACACAGTTGTTGAGTGCAATCTTTCCATCAGAGACCTCGAAATCAACGTTTGTGGCGGCTTGTACGACGAAGGTTTGGTTTGGTGAAGTAGACGCCATTGTTGAGAGATTGAAGGTGGTGAGAGGATTAAAGAAGATGAAAGGAGTGTGTGTGTTGGAAATTTTTAAAATGACAAACTGATTTTGGGTCAAGGGTTTTGAAAGGTTGAGCTGTTTTCCAAAGTTTTAGCATTAAATGCAAAAGTTAAGCTTTTCAAAAAAACGTGGGTCCCCTTGACCTTTCATGGGATACTTGTCCCCTTGGAAAGCGGGAAAGTTGGTAGCATTAAGAGACAATCATTTGAATTTAATATCAGAATATACACATTCCCATTGAAATGTAACTACCTCGTTACATTCAGTTCCCTTAAATGCCCAGGGACAGCGGTCATCATCAGATTTATTTGCCAATATTGTGCATTCCCAGCTCAGCGACAAGCCTAGTAAAACTTGGCTCAGCCAGCGGCTTAGTGAAAATGTCAGCGAGCTGGTACTCAGTGGGTATGAAATGTAGCTCAATATCGCCTTTTAGAATATGGTCTCTGATAAAATGATACCTGATGTCAATATGCTTGGTTCTGGAATGAAGTACTGGATTGTTGGAAATGGCTATGGCACTGGTGTTGTCACAGAATATGGGAACCTGCTCATAATTAATTCCATAATCAGCCAGCTGACTTTTCATCCAGAGAACTTGTGCACAGCAACCAGCGGCCGCAACATATTCAGCCTCAGCTGATGACATGTCCACAGAGTTTTGCTTCTTAGCACTCCAGCATACCAACTTTCCTCCAAGGATTTGACAGCTACCAGAGGTGCTCTTTCTGTCAAGGAAGCACCCTGCATAATCTGAGTCGGAGTAGGCTTTAAGGTCGAAGCCTGAACCATTTGGGTACCAGAGACCCAATGAGGGAGATCCTTTTAAGTACCTGAAAATTCTTTTGACAGCTACAAGGTGGGATTCCTTGGGGTTAGCTTGGTACCTAGCACAGAGACAGGTGGAGAATTGTATGTCTGGTCTACTTGCTGTGAGATACATCAGTGACCCAATCATGCCTCTATATAAGGTCTCATTAACAGAGACCCCTGAGTCATCAGCTCCCAAGTTGTTGGGAGGAAGCATGGGGCATTTCACTGATGCACAGTCAGACATATCATACTTCTTGAGCAAATCTCTAACATATTTTTCTTGACAAATAGAAATTCCTTTGGGATTTTGCTTGATTTGAAAACCCAAGAAAAAGGTTAGTTCCCCCATCATGCTCATTTCATACTTTCCGGTCATTAGTTTGGCAAATTGTTTGCTCAAGATAACATTGGTTGAACCAAAAATTATGTCATCCACATAAATCTACACTAAAATGACGTCACCCTTGGACCTATAGGTGAACAAGGTTTGGTCAGTGGTACCTCTGACAAATTTATTTTCAAGAAGGAATTTTGAGAGAGTTTCATACCAGGCTCTAGGCGCTTGTTTCAGCCCATAGAGTGCTTTGTGAAGTCTGCAGACATGATTTGGGTAGTCACTGTTTTCAAACCCTGGGGGTTGACTGACATATACTTCCTCTGCAAGTTTCCCATTAAGAAAGGCACTCTTCACATCCATCTGATAAACCATGAAACCCATATAAGCTGCAAAGGCTAGGAAGATTCTGATGGCTTCCAATCTGGCCACTGGTGCGAAGGTTTCATCATAATCAATTCCTTCAGATTGGTTATACCCCAGCACCACGAGCCTAGCCTTGTTTTTTACAATCATACCAGCTTCATCCCTTTTATTTCTGTAGACCCATTTTGTTCCAACCACTTGCTTATCAACTGGAGCTTTAAACAGAGTCCACACCTTGTTTCTCTTGATCTGATTGAGTTCATCTTGCATGGCAACAACCCAGCCTTCATCAAGCAGAGCAGCAGCCACGTTCTTAGGTTCATCCTCAGAGAGAAAATTTGCAAATAGGCATTCATTTGCAGAGGCGGTTTCCAGAGTTCTTAATTTTCCTCTGGTGGTGACTCCCTCAGAGGGTTCTCCAAGAATATTAACTAGAAGAATATCTTGGTTCCTACTCCATTTGGATTGTGGAGCAGGAGTCTCTGTGGGATCAGGAGTCACTTCAAGTTCAGGGAGTGATGGAGGTTCATCACATGTAATCTCTTCGTCCATGATTTCTTCATCTGATTGAATATCTAAAGTGACAGGATCAGCATTTTCTTCAGAGATTTGAGTAAGAGATTCAACACCGACAGTCTCTGGAGTGATGTCAGAGATGGAGTGAGGATCAAAAGCTTGAACATATGGGAGATCCTTGTGACGACTTTGAGATGATTCCTTGGGATTTGAGAAATCATCTTTGGGATAAGATTTAACTTCATTGAAGTCAATGTCACAATCCTCTGAGTTGGTGTGTGTTATGACAGCGTCAGCTTCATTAAAGGTGACATGAATGGACTCTTCTAGTTCTTGCCTGCGAATATTGAATACTCTGAAAGATCTGGAGGTGGGAGAGTATCCAAGGAAGAATCCATCATCTGATTTTTCATGAAATTTACCCAGGTGATCTTTGTAATTGTGAATGAAAACAGGGCAACCAAAGACATGGAAGTAGCTTACATCAGGGGCTCTCTTCCTATACACTTCATAAGCGGTCTTGCCATGTCTCTTCACAATAATGGATCTGTTTTGTGTGTAGCATGCTGTGTACACAGCTTCACCCCAGAATTGTTTAGGAAGTCTAGATTCGCTGAGCATCGTTCTGGCAGCTTCAATGAGTGTTCTGTTTCTTCTTTCAGTGACACCGTTTTGTTCAGGGGTTCCTGGGTTTGAGAAGTTCTGTGATATACCCTTTTCATCACAAAAGGCTTCCATGGCATGGTTTTTGAATTCTGTGCCATTGTCGCTTCTGATAGCCTTTACCTTGCAATCATTGAGGTTTTCTATTTCTCTGATGAAGGACATGATTCTTTCAGCAGCATCACTCTTTCTCTTAAGAAAGAATAACCATGTGTATCTGGAGAATTCATCTACAATGACCAAGGTATATTTGTTGTGATTGAGGGATTGAGGTTTAACTGGTCCAAACAAGTCCATGTGAAGAAGATGAAGGCACTTGTTAATGGAGAATGATTGTTTTGTTTTGAATGAAGCCCTGTGATACTTCCCTTTCTCGCAGGCTGAGCAGGGTCTGTCCTTGCTGAAGGTCAGAGAGGGAAGTCCAGCTACCAAGTCATTCTTTGCCAGTTTGTTGATGTTTTTGAAGTTGAGATGGGAGAGTCTCTTATGCCAGAGCCAGTTTTCGCTATCAGATGCTTTGGCAAAGAGACAGGTGTTCTCTCCTTCAGGGGATGATGTCATGTCAATGACATAAACATCCCTTCTTCTGGGTGCAATTAGAACGACATCATCGTTCTGATTGAAGATAGTTCCTTGGGTCTTAGAGAATAGAACCTTGAACCCAGCATCGCAGAGTTGACTGATGCTGATTAGGTTGTGCTTCAAACCATTTACATAAGCGACCCTTGTGAAAGTTAATCCATTGCAATCCACTGAGCCATATCCTTCGGTGGCCCCTGAGGAGTCATCCCCAAAGACTACTTTTGGACCAGGCTCCTTCTTATATCTATGCAGATATTGTTTAATTCATGTCATGTGTCAGGAGCACCCACTATCCAAATACCAAACAGATTTCTTTAGGTATGCCTGCATAGATATAACAAACCAGATTAGTTTCTATGATGAACCCACTTTCCAGTGGGTCCATGTTGTCGCTGACTGGCGACATTGGGTCTTTTGGGCCTTTCTCCCCCTCTTTGGTTGCAATCCCTGGTTTCATGACGCATGCTGCCACAGATGTCACAACCAGGGTAATGTTCACACTCATCAGAGTGGTGGTCATAAAAGGCCACAATATTTGCAGGGAGGATTAGGCCTGTATCCCTGAGAACTTTCTCTAGATTTTGGTTGCTCAGGTCTTCTAGAGGGCCTGTGAGGGGTTTTAGATCTAAGCTGTGTTCGAGTTCTTTGAACAGCGATGATCTCCTCATGCTCTCTAGAAGAGTGTTCAGTGGACTCACATGTGATACACTTGGGTCTCTTGGAACAATCATCTGAGGAATGATTTTTGAACCCACAGTGTTTGCAAGGCCTGAATAGCGTTCTCCCCTTTGAGCTGCTGGAGCTTTCACCAAGGGAGTTAACAGAAGGACTGTTATCCTTGGGGTTGATTTTTTCTTTCAACCCTTTTACCTCTTCCATCAGGGTAAGGAGAAGTTTCTTGGTGGGTGATAACTCTTCGGGGGAAGAAGTGGGTATGTCAGTGTTCTTGGCCACATAAACCTTCTTGTGTGCTTTATCAGCAACTTTGGAAGTGAGGTTCCCAGAGGTTTTGAGAACTGGTTTTGGGCCAAGCAAGGAATCTGATGGGTTAGCTCCAGCAAGTTTGGGAGTAGCTGATGCGTCAGATTCTTTGTCAGAGTCCTTCTCAACCACAGAGGTGGATAGAGGAGAAGTGACTTCTGATGGGACAAATTTAACACTGGGCACTGGAATGTGGTTTTTGAACCTACCCTTACCCCCTATGGCTTGAACCACATTTCCTGGAATGGTTTCAGCAACTATTTCTTCCACAGTGGACTGGGCAAGGTTCCATTTTTCAATGGTTTTTCTCAACACAGAGTTTTCATCAGCTAAAGATTCATTTTCAATGGACAACTTGCAGACCTCATTTTGAAGTTGATTAGCGATGTTCACAAAAGGTTTGAGATTAGCTAATTCAGATTGACAAAGACTCAACTCATTTTTGAGATTTTGAAACTTATTTAACAGATTTTTTCTTTGTTCTTTAACAAAATGGAGGTCAACTAAAGTGTAATCACTGACATGGTCTCTGTCAAGACCCTCAGGCATGGAAAGTAATCTTTGTACCTTTTTCATTGTGATGTCAACCCATTGACCTGATCTAGCTTCACTTTTACCAACCGTTGGTTCTTCATCAGCAACAGCCATGAAGGCTCTGACGGTGGTGGTTCCTTCATCCTCAGAGGTGAGGGGTTCATCATCCCAGTCAAAAGAAGCAGCTATTAGACCTTTTTCAGTCTTTTTGTTATCCTTCTTCTTGGCTACATCATCAGCTTTCTGATTGAGTTTAATCAGCTCAGCTTTCAAGGCCTTGTATTTTACCTCGTAGTCCTTTTTACCCTCAGAGTCACTGAGAGAGGATTGCTTGAAAGGTGAGGAGGAAAACTTCTTTTTGCTGTGGGTTTTGCTGGATGATGGAAAGCTGGGAGAAGATGTCTTGTTTGACCAGCAGTCCTTTTGGAAATAACCAGTCTTTCCACAAGTGTAACATGACACTTTGGATTTGTCAATCTTGGCAGCACCAACTCTACCAGATCTTTTGTAGTATCTCTTCTGGTCAGCTAAGAGGGCTCTGTCATGGAATTCAACATGTAATTCATCAAGGAATTCTTTACTACTTCTTGTGTCTTCTTCCACGTTAGAGTCACTATCCTGAAAAGAGTGGTTAGCAACAAGAGCTTTTGACCCAGATATAGGAGAAGCAAACCTATCAGTCTCTGATTTGTAAATAGAGTCAATCAGTCCTTCTTCATAATTGTATCTACCAAACAGTTGAGCAAGAGTATCATTTTTTATGGCATTATTTGCTCTCAGGGTTTGGTTAAGACTAAGCCATTTCCTAGGCAAGCTGTTTACAAAAGTGGAATTAACCTCAGCCTTGGGTAGTACAACACCATTGTTACCTAAATCATTCAGCAAGATCTTGAGTCTAGTGTAAGTTTGAGAAACAGTTTCAGTTTCCAAGGCTTTGAAAGCGTTAAACTTAAGTCTTAATGCTTGGATTTTGGTCTCTTTAGTCTCTTCTGGTCCTTCATACCCTAGAACCAACTCAGTCCACATTTCTTGTGCGGTATTGCACTTGATGATGGACTTCATAATGTTCTTGGGTAGGCAAGAGACTATTATACTTTTAAGTCTCTTGTCCTGGTTAGCCAGACGTCTATCAGCGGGAGACCATTGCTTAACAGGTTTCTTAATGGGCCTCTCTGGTGTAGAGGAAATAGCCAGTGGTACATAAGGACCATTTTCTAAGATTTCAAATAAGAAGGGTTCTAGACCATCTAAGTATATAAGAAATTCACTTTTCCAACTTGAGAAATCTTCTTCATCAAACGCTGGAACATTAGACACATGTGACCCTCCACGATTATCAAGAAGTTGTGGAAGATCATCCTCATTTACACCAGTGCTTACAACAGGTGTAGGCATGGTAGTAGATGTGGTGGCTGGAGCGTTTGTTGAAGTATTTGCTTGGTTAGATTGACCAAACGGTGGTGGGATGGGTAGCATAGTTTCAGTCATATTTGGATCTTGATTTTAAAAACAAGAACGGTTTTTAGAAAAGTTTTATAAATTAAACGGCTCTGATACCAATTGAAAGTCCCAAAATACAACTATTGTTGAAACTAAGACACGAAAACAATAACACACAATAGATATACTTTTCAAACGAGTAATCTTTTATTAACTATTATCAACAAAGTATTACAAAGTGTTATGAATACACCTGTTGAATAACAACAAGAAATGAACCCTAGAACGAGTAAACTTGATTCGAAACTCAAGTTTACAAGAGAACCAACGAGTCGTTGATGGACAGCTGAGGCCTCAGTGGTTCTAGTGGGAGAAAGAACTTAGATAAAGATTCCAAGCACAAGGGTTGAATCTTAACTTCTTTCTCATCCCCTATTTATAGTGGTACGAGGTTGTATCCTTAGTGGGGATAGTTGATACGTGTCATCTTCTGAATGGAAGAGTACAACGTATTAAATGCATGTCCAAATCGAGACATGCCTTTAACTACAATAGGTGAACAGTTCTGCCAACTGTTCACCTTTGTCCCACTAGGTCATACTAGGCATTGACTTGAATCTCTTGTTTTGTCCCGCTCAAAACACTTGTAAGATTCTCCCGCCTAAACTATAAAGGGTTGGATAAGCTTTGCTTAATCCAAGTCTCTAGGGTTCTTAAGTGATCTCTGAGTGTTGTCAACTCAGAGATCCTTGAACACCAGTGCATTCCTTTGACATCCCAGCTATCCATAATCGCTGGTGAGTCTGACTTCAGATTGTCTTCGATTTCTCTGACGTTGTCTTTGACTTGAATGATCCTGGTGTGCCAGTTGAGGCTTTGCCTTCCACTGGTCTAGTCTTTGTCGCTGGTCCTCTCAGCGACCTTTCAAAACTTAGTCTAATTTAAACAAATCTAGACAGGGCCATAGTTAAAACTTTCATTGGCCCAACAGTGCCTTACCACTTCGTGTGGTAATCACTTTCATCTCTCCCTTCGGGTTTGATACGGTGTTACTAGGCAAACTTCCCGAAGTAGAGGCTTTGTTCCCCATGACGGCTTCTAAAATGGCATTAAGCTTAGCATCTTGACTATTAAACTTAAGATCTTGACTAGCGGCTTTTTGGTCAATTCTTTGTTCAAGCCTAGCATGACTTTGTTCAATTTTATTGTTTTGCCCTCTAATTTGATTAGCAAAATCATTTTTCAACTCATTTCTCATGTTAAGATTTTCCTTCACAAAATTAGCCAACTCTTTGGTGTTTTTAGTCGTGTCCCTAGCTTGACTAGACAATTGCTCTTGAATGTTTTCCAAAATCTTATCATTTGCCGTAGCGTAATTCAAAAAGTCCATTGGAAGTTCTTTAGTGTAAACATTTTGAAGACCTTGACTTGTGTTTTGAAAATTACGGTTTTGGTTTTGATTTTGCAATTGGCTACTACTTCCTTGATTCCCATAGTTGTTATTACCCTTGTAATTGTTCCTTTGATTGTTTTGGTAACCAACTTGATTGTTTCGATAATTGTTAGCATTTTGATTTGGTGGAAAACCCGGTGGAGTAAATTGATTAGTGCGAGGAACTTGACCGTTTTGGTTATAAGTTCCCGCGGCCGCGAAGGCACTCGAAGTGTTACCACCGTTGGTAATGCACTCGGAATAATCGTGAGCTCCACCACAATACATACAAGAAACATCAACCGCTTTAGCCGTAGCGGGAGTGGGTTGTTCACCAACTTTAAACTCAATTAACAATCCCTTAAGCTTATCAAAAATCTTGTTCTCCAAATTAGCCTCGATTTGGCAAGCATCAACGGTGTGTGACAATGAAGGCGAAGGTGAAGACGAAGTCTTACGAACACTCGACGTGCTACGAGGACTATAGACCTTAGACCTATTCTCAATGATTAACAATGCTTCCTCGACCGTCTTACACAAAAAATTACCACCCGCGGCGGCATTAAGATAATCACGCTCATGATCGTTCAAGCCATTGTAAAACGTGTCTATTTGATGCAAGTCGGAAAAACCATGATGAGGACATTCGTGCAACATTTCCGTAAACATATTCCAAGCCGTTGAAAAACTCTCATTATACTCTTGTGAAAACTTTGAAATCTCGTTTTTCAAATGCGTAGTCTTAGAGGGCGGAAAAAATTGGTTCACGAATTTTGAAACGAGATCCTTCCACGTGAATATAGAATTGGGTGGCTCTTTCTCTAACCAAATTTTTACGGGCCCCGCTAAGGAATACGGAAAAAGCATCATCTTAATCGAGTCGTTAGAGACGTCCTTAAACGAAGAGTGATTTTCCTAGCATGCACATCGATAAGTGCTCTCGAGGTATCCAAAAATGATCTACCTAAAATTAGAGGAACTTTAGGATCGATGGGAATGTCAACAACAATAAAGTCTACGGGATAGTAGAACTTTCCAACTTTCATGAAGACGTCCTCGGCTACTCCACAAGCTAGAATCGTAGAATGATCGGCCATCTCGATTGACATTCTTGAAGGAGTGAGATTAGGAAAATTGAGTGACTTAAAAATCTCAAGAGGCATCAAATTAATACTAGCACCAAGATCGGCCAAGGCGTAGCATTCTTCCATATCTTGTATAGCACATGGGATTAAAAACTTGCCGGGATCACCGACTTTTTGAGGTATGCGGCTAAGAAAAACCGAAGAACAACTAGACGATTTTTGCAATTTCTCTTTGTTATTCAACATACTTTTAAAGTTCGCGGTAAATCGAGGCATCATGACCAAGGCGTCAGCAAAACTTATATTAAAATGCAAGTCACGAAACATTTTCATAAAAAGTTCAAATTGATAATTATTTCGTTCTTGTGCCTTTTCCTTGTCTTGTCTTGAAGGGTAAGGTAAGGGTGGTGTGGGTTGGGGCATAGGCAAAGGCCTTGAAATCTCGGGTTCCACAATTGGTATTGGTTCAACCGTAGGTGTGGTTTGAGCGGTACTTCGTGGGCTTGGAATTTGCTCCTTTTTTACCACCACCTCGGGTTCTTTCTCTTTTTCCTTCTCCGTAGAAGTACTTGGACGAGAAGTGGGTTCTTTGAAAGTTTTACCACTACGAGTAGTAATAACCTTCAATTCTCCTTTCGGGTTCACGATGGTATCACTAGGAAGACCACCCGAAGAAGAAGGTTTACACATGATAGATTCAAACATTTTTCCCATTCGATCTTCAAACTTAGATTGCCTAGCATCCACTTTTAACAATTCTTGCTTAATCTCATGTTGACCTTGCTCCATTTTTTGTTGATTTTGTTGGAGACGTTGAACATTTCCTTCCATTTTATTAGCATGAGTTTTAAGTTCATTAGCAAGTTCGTTTTTAAGCTCGTTTTTCAACTCGGATCTTAAGCTAACCATTTCACGTTGCATATTATAAAACTTAGCATCGTTTGCTTTAGCATAATTTAAAAATTCTCCTTGATGATTTTTGGTGTGATCATTTTGAAAACCTTGTGTGGTAGTTTGAAAATCACGGTTTTGGTTTTGGTTTGAAATTTGCCCATTTCCACTTTGATAATTTCCCTTGTTGTAGTTACGTTGATTGCCTTGATAATTACCACCTTGATTGTTGTTTTGATAGTTATTAGCATTTTGATTTGGTGGAGCTTGATTTTGGCGGGAACCTTGACCGTTTTGGTTATAAGTTCCCGTTGCTACATAAGCACTGGAAGTGTTACCATTCGCGGTAATGCACTCGGAAAGATCATGAGCTCCACCACACGACAAACAACTCTTAGAAACCGCTTTAACCGAAGCGGAATTCGAAGCTTCTTGAGGTTTCCAATGGGACATAAGATTAGCAAATCTATCAAAAAATCGATTCTCCTCATTTGCTTCATCTTGCAAGGCATTAATGCTACGAGACGATGATGACGATGATGAACCCAATTTGGCAACACTCGGTGTGTTACGAGGGCTATAAACCTTAGACCTATTCTCAATTATCACCAAAGCTTCCTCAACCGTTTTACACAAAAAATTACCACCCGCGGCGGCATTTAAATAATCTCTTTCATGATCATTAAGTCCATTGTAAAACGTGTCAATTTGATGCAAGTCGGAAAAAACGTGATGAGGACATTCATGTAACATTTCCTTAAACCTATTCCAAGCCGTTGAAAAACTTTCATTAAATTCTTGAGAAAATTTTGAAATCTCGTTTTTCAAGTGCGTAGTCTTAGAGGGCGGAAAAAATTGGTTCACAAATTTTGAAACGAGATCCTTCCACGTCAATATAGAATTGGTTGGCTCTTTCTCTAACCAAATTTTAGCGGGCCCCGCTACGGAATACGGAAAAAGCATCATCTTAATCGAGTCATTCGAGACATCCTTAAATTTGCAAGTAGTTGTAAGACGATTGAATTGGCAGATATGGTTGTGTGGATTGTCCTTCTCATCACCACGGAATTTGTTGTTTTGGATCATCGACAACAAACCCGTTTTCACCTCAAAATTCTCCGCAAGGATAGCGGGAATCACAATAGCCTCTCCATAACCCTCGGTGGGTGCTTGAAGTAACTCCATCATAGTTCGATTCGCCATGGTTGGTGCTTCTCTTACAATGGGTTCGTCAATAGGAGACTCCTCACTAGAAAGATTGGGAGTGGGAGTTTTGTTCTTTCATTTACGTGCACGTCTTGCTTGATTACGAGTTAGCATAAACGTCACGTACAACGAGGGGACGAGCAAAGAAGATTCTTTTTGGTGTTTTGTATTTTTCAATTTTTTTTTTGTGGTTTTTGATTGTTTTAACCTTTTTGGAATTTGGTGAATGTATTAAGTAGACAAAAATCTACAAATCTCCTCCTTAATCAAATCTCTCGATTAAAGAAGCCTGAAGGAATGAAAACGATCACGTGAAGTGAACGCCTTCGATGACTTTAGAACGTTGGTGGAACACCAAAACGTTCAAGAGGGTTTAATCAATGAAACCAAGAAAAGATATATGATACTTAGTAATACTTTGGGCGGAAAAACCCTCGATTAGCTTTCAAAATCAAATACTCACAAGCAAGCGGGGAAACGAGGCGGCGCGAAGCACTTAAGAGCCTTTTTCCTTAGGATATATTTTATAATATCCGCCTTATACCCAACTTATAGTTTGTATTTTCAAAATCGAGCTTCACGAAAGTATTTATCTATTTTTTCCTTTTTTCTTTGGTTTGAGATTCGAATACAATGATTGGGTAATGACCTCCCAATTCAAGGTTGTGATTTCTCACGTATTTGGAGTACTTGTGAATTTATTGTTTTACGTATACACTATAGTAATAGTATTCATACAAAAACCGAAAACTGATAATACGTATTAGTAGAGTGCTACTAATACAAATACTATTTATGGTTAGTATATAAAAACAACAATGCCAAATCAAAACACAACACGCCTCCCCGGCGGCGGCGCCAAAATGATGGTTGTAAAATTACCCCTTTAGGAAAAGGATGGCAAATAGGGTAAGTAAGCACGACGATTTAGGAAAACCGTGTGTAAATGACCCTAAAGTGAGTTCGTTCTCGAGGAGGCAAGTGCGTTGTGTAATGAATTGATTAATTGTTTGTGATTATAATGAGAAAAAGAAAAATAGGAATGGGGTAAGAAGAGAATGACGGTTACGAAGACGGATTAAAATAAGACGAAAAGGTCGTTCACGTAAAACCGTACAAAGCTACAAATTAAAAATTTTAAACCTAAAAATTAATTAAAAGCTAAAACTAAGTCTAAAATAATATAAATAAGAATACAAATCCAACAAAAATATTTTAAAACCTTTTATTAATTAAATATTCAATTTTAAATGCTAATTAAAGCCATAAAATTAAATATAATTAACAAAATGTCCAAAATATTATTTTATTGAACAAATAACTCACTTATATTACTTAAAGATTAGAAAGTATTTTTCCTAATTTTTAAAAACTATTTTTCTATTTTTAAAACACTAAAAACTATTTTTAAACTAAAATAATCATAAAAAAAAATAATGAAATAATGCCAAAAATAATTTGACACATTTAAAAATCCTAAATTATACTAAAGAACAGTAGAAAAATGAAAAACTTTGAAAAATGTAAAATTTTTCACTAGAAGACAAAAACAGTTATAATAAAAACCCTAATTAAACTAAATTAATTCTAAAAAATAAATAAAAAGTGAACAGTAAAAACTTTTTGAACTAAAAATCTTAAAATGTTTTTCTAAGTCTAATAAAATTTTTGAAATCTAAAAATATTAATTTTCTACACTAAAAGACAAAAATCAGAATATTAAAAAGTATTTAAAAATGAAATTAAACCTAAAAATAGCAAATGAACATTAATAGAAAAATAAATTAAACTGAAAAATCCAAAATAAAATAAGAAAAATATAGAAACTGGTTTCAAGTCCTAATTCTTAATTAAGTACACAAAAGACAAAAATCCTATGTTTCTGATAGTGACACTTGCTAGGGTTTTGTTTTTTAGCTCAACAGTGGAAACAAATGCACAAGCAGGGGGAACTTAGTTCCCACTGTTAGTAAAAATAGTTTGGTCAGTTGACCAATAAGCTTAGGAAAGCTTATTTGAAGCTTTTTCTTGGGCAATAAGGCACTCCCACAACCAGTTGGGTTGTGGGAAGTCAAATAAACAAGAAAATCACACAATCACTTCACAAAATCAATCACAAAAGGCACAAGAGGGTGACTGTAATGCATATACCCTATCTGATGAACAGTTTGTTGATTTAAAGTGCACAAGAGTGGATTTCAAAGCTTCAATTCTGGCACTCAATCCAACCAAATGACATAAAACTGATTACAAACCCTGCTTGGACCTATCTCCTAACAAACTATCAAGATTTGATGGCACAAATTTCACAAAACAGGCAGATAAAGGACCTTGTTGTTTTTAGCTACTTTTAACCAATCTTGAACATGCAAACTTGTTTTAAATTCAACCAACCTGAAATCCAAATACTGATATTACCTAATAACAACCTAATGAGTGTGTTAAACAGGTTTTTAAGCAAGATTTATGTTATTTAACCCAACATAAACCCTAATCCAAACACACCTTAAATTACTGAATATGAAAATTAACAAAGTAAAGCTATTCAAAACTACACAAATCTGATTGACAAAGCTTCTAGCATGCATACAAACCTAAAGTGAGCATAATCTCACCATACAACAAGCACTTAAACAACTTGCACAAAAAATCCATCAAATCACATAAAACTGAAATTTTAAGAAACTTAAAATAACGTACAAGCCAAGTTACCTTGTGGGACCTACAATCCAGGTCCCACAATGGCTGAAAAGCCACCTCCTTTCAGGCTGGGGCCTGAGCTGAACCTTTTTGGCTGTTTGAATGCAAGATGATGATGATGATGATGATAGCCTTTTTATTCTTCTTTTGATCCTGCACAAAAACAGACAACCAAGAGGAATACTACAAGTTTAATAAGCTTGAAGCCAATAAACTTATCAGGCTTATTGGTTTTAGCTAATTAAACAGTAAGTGTTAATAAAAATAAGGAAATAAGATTTTCTTGGAAAATCTTTTATAAACCTGAAAAATTTGTAACCAACCAAGACTTTTTTTTTGACAAAAGTTACACAAGTGTAAAACCAAAATTATGAATCCATTCAAGCTTATGAAACAATTTCCAAAACCCTTTAACTGATTTTCTGAAAATGTTCTTAAAATACTTTTTGACAAGTCAAAAAAAAACTTTAACAAATAACTTTGGAACACAGCTAGCTTTCAAACACACACCAACTTTTACAAACTATAAAAGGAATTACTTTTGCAATCAAAATACCAACTTCTATTAATTAATAAAAAGGGATTACAAATGTTGAAAAGCTAAAACCGGAACAATGAAAATGGGACACAAGCCGTCCCATTTATACAAGCTAATAGAATAATCTAGATACTAAAACCCTAATAGCATGAAATTCCTGAAAAGCCCTTTGTTTGAATTCTTGGAATCTTGGTCAATTGAGCCTCATGTGAATGAAAGTGACTGATGAAGAGATGCCAGCTAGAATCTTTTGATCTTGGACGTTGGTTCTTCCTTTGGGACAAAGGAATGGATGTGAGCTGTTCATTTGGTCGGTTTTAGGGGTTTGGGAAGAATGTGATGGGCAGGGGAGGGTCCCACAGGGCACATGGGTTGGTTGGGAGATTATTTGTGAGTGGGTTTAGGATGAGGGTGATGGTAATCAAGGATCTGGAGAAGATAAAACAAAACCCCTTTGTTTTTAAGTGGACTGAAGCTGGGATTAACTAGGGTTCTTGGGTGGGGTTTAATCTATTTTGGCGGTAAATACGTTTTAAAAACGTGTTAGGAGGGAAAAGTAATACTGATTAATAAATCAATATTTAGCTTTGGGTGGAAAAGTGACGTGGAGAGGGTGGTGAGGTATAGGGCTGTGAGTGGATGGTGGGGGTGATGTGGAGGCATGATTGGTGGTGGTGTGTTTGAGTGTCTGGCAAAAACAGTCCCCCTACTCTCTTCCTTTCTTCACTTTGTTTTAAACAGCAAAAACTCTTTTTCCTTTGTAACAAGTTTGGAACACTTGTTAAATTTGGCACATCATGTTTTCAAACTTAAAACAAGGACTTCTTTTGTAATTTCTTCATTCTCCAAGGACTACACTTGTAAATTCTTGATAATTTAGGGACCCAAATGCAATAAATGAGATTTGCAAGGGTATAAATTGACAAGTCTTCAATTCTTGAGGGACCAAACTTGTACAATCTTCAAACTTCAAGGACCATTTTGGAAATTCTTGATTCGGGTCCGGTTCATTGTGCGGCTTCATTTCCCGTGTTCATTTTTGATTGATTCTTGTGATCTTTTTGTCATTTCCTCAATATCCGTACCTAAAATACACAAGCAACAAACACGAGCATATATTTGGCAGTTTTAATGATATTTAATGCATTTTAAGCCCAATTTGGACGATGAGACTATGTATAAAAGCAGTCTCATCAGATACACCAATCATAATAGGAGATCTGTCAGCGGCTGAAGTAGTCATGTCAGCGTGTGAAGTACCTTTGTCAGCGGCTAAAATTCCACTCACTTGCATCATCACCTCTGTGAAGGATAGCTTTGTAGGAGTAACCACAAAAGGATCAATAGTGGTTGCCTGCTTCAAACCTGTAAGTGCCTCAGCTACCTCCTTTGTTCCATAAGAACCTTCTTGGGACCCCTTATCACTCAGATTAGCTGGCTTTCTAGGGGCATCCTCCCCTTTGTAAGAATCATCTCCAGAGGACAACGCCATAAACTTCATTTTCCTTGAACCATCATCTTCCAAAGTAACCAACCTCTCCCTCAAATTAATGAGTTCAAGGCCTTGTTCACTGACCTTTTGTACAAGTTCTACATTAGTCTTTTGCAAGCCAATGTAGAATGCCGTCAATTCAAAATTAGAAAGTGGTTGCATACTGCCCTCCTCCACATGTGGTATTTGACTCCTTAATGTGGACTCATCAGGCATGGAAGTGGGCTTATCAACAATGGTCCTGGCTTGACCTACATCTAATCCAGAGTCAATAGGACTAGCCACTCCCATGTCACCAACCACACTTGTAGTGGTGGTTCTCTCCGCTTCATGACTAGGACCACTAGAGGAGATCACTCTATTATTCCTTTGGCGTTTCTCCAACCTAAAATCAAATGGTTCAAAAGATGAGGTGGAATGGGGAGCATGTGTAGTTTGGGGGAGAGTTGTCAGCGGGTGGAATGGTCGTGTCAGCGGTTGAAACATGAGTCTCAGAAGGCTGACGGCTATGGTCAAGGTGCATTTTTTCAACATAGTGGGGGGGAGGTGGTGGTTGTTTAATGGTTGGTTCATTTTGTGGGTGAGGGTGCAAGGCTGCTTCAGTGACAACCAACATGGGAGGGGTCAAAGGTAAATCCCTAGATGGTGAAGTATTCATGGACAAGAAAAGCTTTGACTTTTGAGTAGGGATCTTGTAAAAGTTGTCATGATCCCTACGACAATACCTTTGAAGATCAAAAACCATTTGTAAAAATCTAGGGTAGGCAAGTGTCATGTTGCTACCCTTATTGTGCAACATGCCCTCAAAAATCATACTAGAAAAATTATACTTTTGCCCATTTTCTAGACATACAAGAGCACTCCCGAATGGACGGTTGATCTCATTGAATGACGCGCATTTAGGACTAAGACATTGTAGGAGGACATGTATCAAGAACTTCCAAGTTGGGGAAATTGTTGTTTGGATTACTTGTTTATATGCCCAACGGGAGGCAAAGCATACCCCAAGCCTTGAAGTCCTGTTTCTATCTCTTCAATGGGAAGGGTGATCACACCATCAGCATCATCAAGTTGTAAGGCTTGATGAATGAGTGCTTCAGTAACCACCCATTGAGTCCCATGAACAGTACCTATGAGTGTAACCACTCCATCAATTGTTTCAGAACGAGAAGTGTTCCAAAACTATTTGATGTGTGTGGTAGGAATGAGAGGAGCAGGAGTCAAGGCATACTTTAAGTTGGACTCCAACGATACTCAATCATTCGTGTGTATTGGGGATGATGTTCATCATCAGCTTCAAGATATGCAATCATGCTATGCTGATCTCTGAACCCCAATGTAGCAGCAACAGGTTTGAACAATGGTGCCATTGAAAATGATTGTAAAAGCTTTAGAATGAATGAAAATGGAGAATTTTGGTTATGTAGAAAGAGAGACAAATAGGCAAGTTACCCTGTGTAAAATAATGAGTAGTTTATATAGGAGGTAAAATAGGCTACTATTGGTTGAAAGAGAGGTATGTAATATTCGAAAAGTGATGATTAAAATATTTGAAAAAAGATATGTAACACCCCACTTGGATAAGTGGACCGTTACGTGTATTTATGGCGTGTCATCAAAGCATGCAAGGAATTGTATTAAACATTAACTGACCATAACGGAAATACCGAAATCAAACATCGGTAATCCAATAGTAAGCTCAAATGTAAAAGATTAAGTACTGAAGGAAAAAGGACGAAACAATGTCCAAACAACCAAAGTACTCTATGAGTGCATAAAGTAAAGGAGTCTGGATAGCTCCCATCCAATGCACGTACTCTCTCAGAAGTCCTAAGAGCGTCCCTGTATACCTGTCGTTTGGAACATGAAAGGAAACTACGGTTCAACATAACGCCCAGTGAACGGATATGAAGCATGATAATAATGTACTGAAGTGGAACAGATAACAAATATTGAAACTATAACCGTTATGAAAATAGAGGAAAGCTGTGTAAAATCAGAGAAGTCTGATTTATATGTAATAAAGATAAATTATTAACTTTTAAATCTAAAAACATGCATTTACTGTATTTTAATTGCCAAGAGCTTATATAGGTCATGTGATGTAACAACTGTTGCATGAATAACTGGAGGGGTGACCTCGTCATGCTGTAGAGGGGTGACTTCTAAATAATTTGCTGGGTGGAGGGATCAATTCCAATGTGAAGGATGTAGAGCACTAATGAGATGGCATTTATACATGATCTCATCGTTCTTTTCGGGCTTTAAATGCATTAAAATGTCATAAAATACCATATATATGCTTGTATTTGTTTACTTGTGTGTTTTAGATATGGATATCGTGAAAAAGACAAAAGATCACAAGAAACAAGGAAAAACGGACACGAGAAACGAAGTCGTACAAAGAATCGGGCCCTAGTTCATGAATTATCCAAGATAAACCCTTGAAGACTTGAAGATGTACAAGATTGATCCTCAAAATATAAAGAAATGACACTTAAAAACCTTGTATATTCATAATTACAAGTTTGGTCCCTTAAGTTTGTCAAAATTACAAAATGGTCCTTCTACTTTGAAGAATTGGCAAGTTTAGTCCCTCAACAATTCTAAATTGTCAATTATGGTCCCTCATGAAGTCAAAGATACAATGAATACCTTTGAAGATCAAGAATATCCAAGATCAGTCCCTAAAAAATTCAAAACTGGCAAAACAAACCCTTGAAATCTTTTTGGAAAAGTTTTGTGCCAAAAGTGTGAAGTATGAAACTTAGTTAACAAAGGAAACCAAGTTTTGTTGGCTGAAAACACGTTTTACCATCTTTCTGAAAACACAAGGGCCAAAGTTGGGCATTTGAAACATTTAAAAAAGAAATGCGCTAGACAAATCCCACTCCACCAAAAATGGATCAAAGGGACCACTATTCATGTTCATCCCACCCAGATTTTACTTTTACTAAACAAAGGGTAATTTACAATTACCTTGACACAGGCTTAATTCACACACACATGAACTCATCCCACACCCAAAACCCTCACTCCCACTCACCATGTGACCCCACCATTCAAATCCGTCCACCAAGCACAAGCCAACTTAACCTCCAAGGAATGCCACGTGTCTAAATAAACAGCTGACACTCTTTGCTTGGTCACAAAGCTAAAAGGAACGCTCAAGATCATTTTGGACAGCTAAACAACTCAATGCACTCAAGGGCAAATTTGGGAATTTTAGACTAGGGTTTTCATGTATTTCAGCATTCTAGAATCATCTCTTGTACTCTATATAAGGACTCCTCAACTTGTGAGAGAGCCTTGTTCCAGTTTTACCTTTTAAACATTTTAATTCCTTTTTAAATTTTATAAAAGTTGGTATTTTGAGAAAATTGTAATTCCTTTTTATGTTTTTAAAAGTTGGTGTTGTTTAAGGGTAATTCTGAGTTCCATTTGATGTTATAAGTGTGCTTAAATCTTGTGGTTTAAGGACATTTATGTTTGGTAAGGTTTTCAAGTTTGAAAATAACTTGAAATCAGTCATCTGATTTTGCTATTTTTCTTGTGCTAATCCTTGACCAAAATCTATAAGCTCTTACAAGCTTGTTGACACCAAGCTTGTGAAGGGATTGTAGCCTTTGGTTGGGCTGTTTGTTGCTTGTGTTGAAGAAATCAAGTCCTTGAGTTTCTACTTTGAAACATCCACCAAGGCAGTCATCATCTCCTTTGTTGAAGTACCTTGGTCTTGTTCTAGTTGTTGAACAAGGTCCAAGGAGCATTGCTGATCCTCCTAGGATGTTGTGGATGACAAGTATAACCTCTTGTTAAGATTCCTCTAAAAAATCACATGTTATGGTCTGATTTATATTTTGCTAAGTGATTTGTTGATTTTGTGTTTGTTCTTTGTATTTTATGGTTGGTATCTGTTAGTTGTCACCTAGTTGAGCTATTTGATCATTAAAATCAGTAGGTTGTTTGTAGAATTAAGAAGTTGCTTTGAAAAAGGGCTTAGAAAAGGATGTTTGGGTTTACTGGTTCATAAGGCCTTGTGGCCTTGTGCCCATGGTTCTTAGGGTTTGGGAGGTCTAAACAAGTCATATAAAACAAGTTTTAGTCATTCATTAAGTTTCTGAAAGTTTGGAAAAGGGATTTCAAGTTTTGTAAAAATCTGATAAAAAGTGTTTTGGAATTGGTCAAACACATCAAATCCAATAACTTCTTTGTTTGTTGGATCTAAGGTCTGAAATCAGGTTTGGGAATAGTTTAGATGATAAAATATTTGTGCATTATCTGTTTGTTGAATTTGGTGGCTTATTGAAGGTGCTAGAGCTTATCAAAGTTGGCTGAAGTGGTCATTTGCATCAGCAAAGTGACCACCTCATTTTGTGCTTGTATTTGTCATTCTAGTGTTTGCCCTGCTTGTTTATTACTTGGATCTTGTTTATGTGTTGCTTGTAAGTAGATTTGGCTATTTGGTTTGCTTTGTTGCTGGCTTATAAGCTCATTGGCTTATTAAGCCTTATTTGCCAAAATCAGTCAGCAATTGGTCAACTGACCTCTTGATTCACAAGGACTCCTCCTTGAGTTCTTCACAAAAGTTGCTTATAACAAGCCTATAAACCATCCCTGATCATTTGGTGAACTTTGGAGTACTTTGACTTTTGGTCAAATAAGCACAGTTTGGCTTATTTTTGAGAACTGCTTATTGGTACATGCAAAAACTTGGTTTTTGTAATAGGTGTCACTTATCTCAGCTTAATAACAAGTCTGGAAGGTTACAAGTCTTTTGGTTAATCTTTTGCTAGAAAACTAGCTTATTTGGCTTTTTCAGCCAGCTTATTGGTTCACACAGCTTATTCTACTTGGCTTTTTGTGATTTTCTTGATTGATTATTCTTAGTTAAGCTATTTTTGAGCTTTTGCAACAAACCAGAGCTTCTTAAACAGCCTAGAACTCAAACCCGACTATTTTGTCTTTTAGTGAAATTGTTCTTTGCTTATTTCTGGCTTATTGAGTGTACTTTTTCAAAATTTCTTTTCACATATCTCTTAGGCATCTCAAAAGAAGGTTGTCTGTTTAAGCAGAGCTTATGGCATTGGCTTATTGCTTAATGGGCTTATTGGCCCAATAAGAATAAGCTGTTGACTATTTAAGCTGTGATAAGCTCAAAATAAGCTTTTGGGCCTTTAGACTTTTGTGTTTAGAATTAAATTTTGAGTCAGATAGGGCTTTTTCAGGTCATTTGGGCCTATTTTGACTTTTTGGGCCCAAAAGCCCATTAAGGTTGACTGTTTTTGGTTTTAGCCCATTTGGGGGCCCATTAGGGATAATTTGGTAATTTCACTTTCATTTTCTGATTATTTAGGTTAAAATAAACTAGTATGCAAGTTTTTAGAATTTTTTATAATTTTTGGAATTTTAATATTATTTTAATATTATTTTATTATTAAATTTCAGATTTCACTTGTTTGCACTTTTTATATTTTTCTTAGCTTTAATACAATGAAATAGGATTTTTGCAACTCTTAGATTAATTTTATCATTATTAGATTAATTTTTATTATTATTTTAAGTTTTAATAGTTTTAAATCATTTTAAATAGTTTTTCTTAGTTTAAAATTTATAAAAATAGTTTTTAATCTTTTTAGGTCATTTTAGAGGTTTAGCAATTGAAAAATCTTTATTTGGGCTTTTTGAAAATTATTTTGATTTTTAGGGCTTTAATTAGCATTTAAAAGTTAAAATTTAATTAATTAAAAGGTTTAAAAAAGTTTTGATCATTGGTAAACTCTTAGTTTATTTAATTTGATTTTTGGTAAATTTTTCGGAATTTTTAGAATTAATTTTTATTTTAGCTCTTTTTACGGTTTTACGTTTAGTCGTCGTAGTAATTAATTTCACGTCTTCGTCATTCTATTTTCTCTTCCCCTTCTCTCAAATATTAATCTCAAATCTTGTTTCATCTTAGTCACATACATATACCTCCTTGGGAAACGAACTAGGAACTTATTTGGGTCATTAGTACACGGTTTTCCTAAACCGTCGTATTTAATACTTTCCCTATTTACCTCCTTTTCCTAAAGGTGTGGTGAAACACTATAATCATTTTGGTGCCGCTGCCGGGGAGGTGTGACGTGATTAATTTGTCTTGTTGTTTTTAATATTAACCAAAAATAGTATTTGTATTAGTAGAAATCTACTAATACGTATTATCGTTTTTTTCGTTTTTCTTGTGAAATTATTATTACTATATTGTATTAAGTATCACAATCAATACAAAATATCTCTAAAAGTGTGAAAACACAACCTTAATTGGGATTTGATCTCCTAATTATTGTATTCGAATCTCAAACAAAAAGAAAAAGGCAAAAATAGATAAATACTTTCGTGAAGCTCGATTTTGAAAAATACAAACTATAAGGTGGGTATAAAGCGGGTATTATAAAATATACCCTAAGGAAAAAGGCTCTTAAGTGCTTCGCGCCGCCTCATTTCCCCGCTTGCTTGTGAGTATTTTGAGATTGAAGGCTAATGGAGGGTTTTGCCGCCCAAAGTATTATTACATATCATATATATTTACTTGGTTTTCTTTGTGATTAAACCCTCTTGAACAATTTGGTTTTCACCAAAGTTCTAAATTCATTCGAAGGCGTTCACTCCACTTGTCTACGAAGATACACCAAAATCCAAAAAAAAATAAAAACAATCAAAAACACAAAAAAATAAATTGAAAATTCACAAAACACCCAAAAAGAATCTTCTTTGCTCACCTCCCATTCTTCGTGAAGTTTATGCAAACTCGTAGTCAAGCAAAACGAGATCGTAAACGTCGTCAAAGTCAAGGAAATCAAGAGACGTTGATTGAAGAACAAACTCCAATTGTTGAACCTATTGTAGAACAAGAAGTCGTCATGGCTAGTCGTACTATGATGGAGTTGCTTCAAGCACCCACCGAGGGTTTTGGAGAAGCTATTGTGATTCCCGCTATCCTTTCGGAGAATTTCGAGATTAAGACGGGTTTAATGTCTATGTTGCAAGCAAATAAGTTTAGAGGTCATGAAAAAGACAACCAGCATTACCACATAAGGAATTTTAATCGTCTCACCGCAACTAGCAAGTTTAAGGATGTTCCACATGACGTCATTAAGATGATGTTGTTTCCATACTCGTTAGATGAACCCGCAAAAATTTGGCTCGAGAAAGAACCGCCAAATTCGATTATGATATGGTATGATCTCGTGTCTAAGTTTGTGAACCAATTTTTTCCACCATCTAAAACAACACATTTGAAAAATGAGATTTCAAGGTTTACACAACGAAATAGTGAAAGTTTTTCAATGGCATGGGGACGATTTAAGGAAATGTTACATGAATGTCCACACCGTGATTTTTCGTAATTGCATCAAATAGATACTTTCTATAATGGGCTTAATGATCATGAACGAGATTATTTGAATGCCGCCGCGGGTGGTAATTTTTTGTGCAAAACAACCGATGAGGGTTTAAAGATTATTGAGAATAGATCTAAGGTTTACAACCCTCGTAAGACACCGAGTGTTGCCAATATGGGTTCGTCATCATCGTCATCGTCTCGTAGCATTAATGCCTTAGATGATGAAGCTAATGAGGAAAATTGGTTTTTCGATAGGTTTTCAAATCTTATGACTAATTGGAAAGCACAAGATGCTTTGAATTCCGCTTCGGTTAAAGCGGTTGATAAGAGTTGTTTGTCTTGTGGTGGAGCTCATGATCTTTCCGAGTGCATTGCCACCGGTGTTAATACTTTGAGTGCTTACGTAGCAACGGGAAATTATAACCAAAACGGCCAAGGTTCCCGCCCAAATCAAGCTCCACCAAATCAAAATGTTAATAACTATCGAAACAACAACCAAAATGGTGGTTATCAAGGCAATTCACGTAACTACAACAAAGGGAATTATCAAAGTGGGAATGGACAAGTTGCAAATCAAAACCAAAACCGTGATTTTCAAAACACTACACAAGGTTTTTCAAAATGCTCACACTAAAAATCTTCAAGGAGAATTTTTGGATTATGCTAAAGCAAATGATGCTAAGTTTGGCAACATGCAACGTGAGATGATTAGCTTAAGATCCGAGTTGAAAAACGAGCTTAAAAACGAACTTGCTAATGAACTTAAGACTCATGCTAATAAAATGGAAGGAAATGTCCAACGTATTCAACAAAATCAACAAAAGATGGAACAAGTACAACATGAATTAAGCAAGAATTGTTAAAAGCGGATTTAAGGCAATCAAAATTTGAAGACCGAATGGAAAAAATGTTTGAAGCAATCATGTGTAAACCCTCTTCCTCGGGTGGTCTTCCTAGTGATACCATTGCAAACCCGAAGGGAGAAATGAAGGTTATTACTACACGAAGTGGTAAAACTTTCAAGGAACCAAT
This sequence comes from Glebionis coronaria, assembly GCA_025667525.1. Lineage (NCBI taxonomy): Eukaryota > Viridiplantae > Streptophyta > Magnoliopsida > Asterales > Asteraceae > Glebionis > Glebionis coronaria. The sequence goes on along the minus strand of CM046877.1, from coordinate 287,744,600 downwards.
TTTTCGTCCAAGTACTTCTACGGATAAGGAAATCGAGAAAGAACCCGAGGTGATGGTCGAAAAGGAGCATATCACAAGCCCACGAAGTACTGCTCAAACCACACCTACGGTTGAACCAATACCAATCATGGAACCCGAGTTTCCAAGGTCGTTGCCTAATGTCCAACCCACACCACCCTTACCTTACCCTTCGAGACGAAACAAAGAGAAATTGCAAGAACGTAACAAACAACAAATCGAGCTTTTTATAAAAATGTTTCAACAAGTTCATTTGGATGTGAGTTTAGCTGACGCGTTGTTATATATGCTTCGTTTCGCTTCCTCTTTTAAAAGTATGTTGAGCGATAAGGAAAAGCTTTCAAAGCTTGCTAATTGTTCTTCGGTTTATCTTAACCGCATACCAGAAAACGTTGGTGACCCCGGAAAGTTTCTCATTCCTTGTGACATACAAGATATGAAAGAATGTCTCGCCTTGGCCGATCTTGGTGCGAGCATTAATTTGATGCCATTTTCCATTTGGAAATAGCTTTCGCTTCCGGCTCTTACTCCTTCGAACATGTCTATCGAGATGGCTGATCATTCTACGATTTTAGCATGTGGAGTAGCCAAGGATGTTTTCGTGAAAGTGGGGAAGTTCTACTATCCCATTGATTTTATAGTAGTTGACATCCCTGTGGATCCTCAAGTTCCTCTACTTTTAGGTCGTCTATTTTTGGACACCTCGAGATCGCTTATCGACGTTCATGCAAGAACTATCAGTTTGAGATTCAACGAAGAGGAACTTGTTATAAACGCTACTCAAAACTCAAAACCTTCTCATGTTTATGCAATCGCTACCATCAATCACATTGACTTAGTTGATGTGGTTTGCGATGAGTTTTCACAGGAAGTGTTAGGTTTTTCCGATAGCTCGTCAAGTGGCAATCCCACTATATTGGATCCGATTCTTGCTAATTCTACACCAAATCTCACTCCATTCCAAGGAGGCGAGTTTTCTTCAAATGAAATCGACAATGAAGATGAGGTGATTATTAGTGATGATACTTCTATTCCACCATTTCTTCCACCGATGGAAGTTATGAGTGTTGGCAAAAATCTTCAATCGAGGAACCGCCTATCCTTGAATTGAAAGATCTTCCATCTCACCTTGAATACGCATTCTTGGAAGGTGATGACAAGTTGCCGGTTATTATTGCAAGAGGTCTTGCTAATAATGAAAAAACCGAGCTCTTGAAAGTTCTTAAAGCTCATAAAGGGGCAATTGCGTGGAAAATTTCCGACATTAAGGGTATTGACCCAAAATTTTGTACTCACAAGATTTTAATGGAGGAGGACTACAAACCCGCAATTCAAAGTCAAAGAAGGGTAAACCCCAAAATTCACGATGTCATAAAGAAGGAGGTTCTAAAACTCCTTGACGCTGGATGATTTATCCTATCTCCGATAGCCCATGGGTGAGCCCAATCCATTGTGTCCCTAAAAAGGGAGGAATGACCGTTGTACCTAATGAAAACAACGAGTTAATCCCCACTCGTGTTGTGACCGGTTGGAGGGTGTGTATTGACTACCGAAAGTAAAATGACGCCACTCGTAAAGACCACTTTCCTTTGCCCTTCATGGATCAAATGTTGGAGCGACTCGCGGGAAATGAATTCTATTGCTTTTTAGATGGTTTTTCCGGTTACTTTCAAATCCCTATCGACCCTCGTGATCAAGAGAAGACTACGTTTACGTGTCCTTATGGAACGTTTGCTTATCGTAGGATGCCTTTCGTACTTTGTAATGCACCGGGTACATTTCAACGGTTTATGATGGCTATTTTTCACGAAATGATCGAGAAGTCGATGGAAGTGTTTACGGATGACTTTTTAGTGTTTAGCATTTCCTTCACGTCGTGTTTATCTAATCTCGAGCAAATGTTAAAACGTTGTGAAGAAACCAATCTTGTGCTTAATTGGGAAAAATGTCATTTCATGTGTAAAAAAGGAATCGTCTTAGGACATAAGGTCTCGAAAGCGGGATTGAGGTCGATAAACCTAAGGTAGACGTCATCGCCAAGTTACCTCATCCCAAAACCGTTAAGGGATTTAGGAGTTTCCTAGGCCACGCGGGCGTTTATCGTCGTTTCATCAAAGAATTTTCGAAAATCTCTCGACCTATGACACACCTTCTCGAGAAGGATGCTCCTTTTTACTTCAATGAGGATTGTGTTAGAGCTTTCAAAACTCTCAAAAGGAAACTTACCGAAGCTCCCATTCTTGTTGCTCCTAATTGGGAATTACCCTTTGAAATCATGTGCGATGCAAGTGATTATGCTATAGGGGCCGTCTTAGGGCAACGTTATGAAAAGCATTTCCGTCCTATCCATTATGCTAGTAAGACGATGACCGAGGCTCAATTAAATTACACCACAACGGAAAAGGAATTCCTTGCCGTGATCTATGCTTTTGAGAAATTCTGACCTTATCTCGTCTTAACTAAAAGCATCGTGTATACCGACCATTCGGCTATCAAGTATCTCTTATCTAAGCAAGATGCTAAGCCGAGATTGCTTCGTTGGATGCTCCTCCTCCAAGAATTTGATGTCACCGTGCTTGACAAAAAAGGAGTCGAGAATCTAGCGGACGATCATCTCTCTCGTCTAGAATATCCTCACAAAGATGTTTTCGAGAACAAGGAAATCACCGAAACATTTCCTATCGAGACTCTCGGTGTAGTGAATTCTAAAGACACCACCCCATGGTTTGCCGACATTGCAAATTACCATGCGGGCAATTTCATAATCAAGGGTATGACGACACAACAAAAGAGAAAATTCTTTCGTGGCGTCAAGTTCTATTTTATGGACGACCCTTATCTCTTTCGGGTTTGTGCGGATCAACTCGTTCGACGTTGTGTTTTTGGTGCCGAAGCTTCTAACATACTTAGAGCTTCTCACGAGTGGTCACCACGGTGCTAATATCACGGCTAAGAAAGTGTTCGATGCCGGCTTCTTTTGGCCTTCTATCTATCGTGATGCACACGCACTTGTGAAGTCGTGTGATTCGTGCCAACGTCAAAGAAAATCGTCTCAACGTGATGAAATGCCGCAAAACATAATTCAAGTGTGTGAGATTTTCGAAATTTGGGGCATAGACTTTATGGGGCCGTTCCCATCGTCTCATGGTAACAAGTATATCCTCATCGCGGTCGACTACCTTTCTAAGTGGGTGGAAGCTAAGGCTTTACCTACTAGTGATGCCCGTGTGGTAGTGAAGTTTTTGAAGCAACTATTCTCTCGGTTCCGAACCCCTCGTGCTATTATAAGCGATCGTGGAACCCATTTTTGTAATGACCAATTCGAGAAGGTCTGAAAGGAATATGGAGTTACTCATCGTCTTTCTACGGCTTATCACCCACAAACGAGTGGGCAAGTCGAGGTTTCGAACCGAGCTTTGAAGAGGATTTTAGAGAGGTCGATTGGAGAAAACCGTGCTTCATGGTCCGACAAACTCGATGACGCTTTATGGGCCTTTTGGGACCGCTTATAAGACACCTTATAAGTTAGTCTATGGAAAGGGTGATTAACAAGGCATATTGGGCCCTTAAGAATGCAAACTTTGACTTGAAGACCGCGGGAGATCACCGGAAACTACAATTGAATGAATTGGATGAACTAAGAGACAATGCTTATGAAAATTCATTGATTTTCAAACAAAAGACTAAAAAGTTTCATGATGCAAAGATTAAAAACCGGGTTTTTAACGTTGGTGATCAAGTGTTACTTTTAACTCTAGACTAAAGATATTTTCCGGGAAATTGAAATCTCGTTGGTCGGGTCCTTTCACCGTTACACAAGTTTTTCGTTATGGGACCATCGAGCTAGCTCAAAATGATGGTTCTAACTTCAAGGTTAATGGACATAGGCTTAAGCACTACTTTGGTGGGGAAATTCTTTCATTGGATGACCTCGACCAAGTCACCTTCCCCAATGATAATTAGCATTGAGGGGATCGAGTCGAGCTCATGACTCGGTAATCAAAAATGAGGTGCCTCGTGGGGGAATCCCATGCTTATCTTTTATATGCTTTCTAATAAATAATGAGAGGGGATTTGTGCCCTTCCAACTCGTTGTCTCGTGGTTGTTTGTGATTGTGTTATCTAGATTATCATCATCATCTACGATTGAAGACTCTCGTGTTCGTTTACGTGAGCCTCCACGTTTGCTTGAAGAAGTTTTTTTCACGAATCCATGACATATCCTTTATTGTTCTAACAATTATCTTTTAGCATAATTAATAAATGGCTTTAGATATATTGTTAATCACCCATTCTATGCTAGATCCTAAGCATTCGATTCTTCGTCTCTAGTATGGGGGTGCTCCACCTTTAGACTCGAAACATTGAGTACAATGTTTACTTTTAGTATGTGGGGGTGAATAGGTACTTGCTTTACTACGCCCTCACGTTTTCCAACTTTCAACGTTTTGTTTTGTGTTATTTCTAATAAGGCTAGAAAATGGCCAAATTTTAAAAAATTTCTTAGTTTTAATAAGTGTTTTTTTTAAGACACGAATGTATATTTTACGATGGGTAGAATAAGAGCTAATTTTTGACTTGATGGGCATTTGGAGCCCTTTACATTCCTTAACCCGCTCAATTCAAGTTTTGCTAGACTTTTATATAGGGAACTTTAAAACACGAAAGTCTTAGCTCATTCGGGTTAAGAACAAGAACTTTTCGCAAGTTGCTATAATTGATCCTAGAAAGTCATTTATCAAGGTAACTACAAAATGCATTCTCAAAACATGAAAAAGTCCAAGAAAGTGCAAGATCCTATAGGTGGCTTGAATACCCAAAACTTTGATTTGATATTGTCTTAATGAAAGCTAATCCAAATTTGGCTTAATTTTGACTTGCATGGCTAAGTATTCACGAGTCTCTTTAATTAGAGGTCTTTAAATAGTGAAGAACGAGAGATGATAGAGTTAGACAAGTAATCATGCTAAACGTAGAACATGAAAATGTTCTTTCAAAAACTCATATGTTTTTAATTGTGGCTTTTTCTCCCATAAGATCAATGCATTAGGAATAAAAATAATTGCAATAAGTAAGGTCGTACGATTTGAAAGGTTACTTAGCTTCTAGCACAAGATCGTTTAAAAGTTGCTCGGGATTGAATAGAGTTCATAGCCAAGGCATAACTTATTGAAGCGGGACGCGAAGATTGGTGAAGATCCAAAAAGGCCCTAACAAGGCATGAGGAGCTCTATTTTTTTGCTAAAGATCCAAGATGATGTGAATTATCATTATTCCTAAATCAATATGAAGGATTGAGACACACGACGAAAAGCAATTACTCCCCTAAAGATCATGGTGAAAGTCTATCCAAAAAGACCCTTACAAGGTATGAGGATAAATATATCCATGTCCGAAAAGGAGGCGGATCGTTGTATATCAAAATCCAAAATACAGATTGAAGAAAAATGATGAAGTCGTGGTCCAAGTATGAAGAATCTCTCAAAAACGTCAAGTGGAGAAATTCCAAAATATGAAGAGAAGACCATAATTTCAAGAACATCTTCCCAATATATGAAGTATGAAGTACATGCAAAATATCGGTCCGAGAAAGGTCTCAAATCGTGAAACGAGTTATGCCAAGATATGAACTTAAGGAGATACACGAGAAGCCGTTTTAAAAGATTTTGTCCTTCGGCTAACTATCGATTAAATCGTGCTACTTTGCTTTCGGACTAATAAATACTCAAATAAGTCAATATGAATCACTTGTGATCCATGACAAATAGTTAAAAAATTCTAGTAACCCATTTCCTCTTATAATAACTAGGATTGCGGGGAGAAAAAGTATTACACAATTTGGACGTATGAGTAGTGTTAGCATTGTGACGTGTACCAACAATGATCTCGTTTTTGCACTTAGCATGGAATGTATGACAATCAAGGATGACGAAATTTACTCTATGAGACATTTACTTATTTCTATTCATTGACCCTAAAAGTCACATTCGTGATGAAAATCATACGTTATGTCTTTACACATCTTAGTAGTATTGTTGCAAGTATTTTACTCTTCAAATAAAGGTTAATAAAATTGAATTTTGGTGATGCTTAGATACTTTATTCTAGCATTGCGTGAGGGCACGGCAATGGCTTAGTATGGGGGAGTGATGAGATGGCTTTTATACATGATCTCATCGTTCTTTTCGGGCTTTAAATGCATTAAAATGTCATAAAATACCATATATATGCTTGTATTTGTTTACTTGTGTGTTTTAGGTATGGATATCGTGAAAAAGACAAAATATCACAAGAAACAAGGAAAAATGGACACGAGAAACGAAGCCGTACAAAGAACCGGACCCTAGTTCATGAATTATCCAAGATAAACCCTTGAAGACTTGAAGATGTACAAGATTGATCCTCAAAATATGAATAAATGACACTTAAAACCCTTGTATATTCATAATTACAAGTTTGGTCCCTTAAGTTTGTCAAAATTACAAAATGTTCCTTCAACAGTGAAGAATTGGCAAGTTTAGTCCCTCAACAATTCTAAATTGTCAATTATGGTCCCTCATGAAGTCAAAGATACAATGAAGACCTTTGAAGATCAAGAATGTCCAAGATCAGTCCCTCAAATATTCAAAATTGGCAAAACAAACCCTTGAAATCTTTTTGGAAAAGTTTTGTGCCAAAAGTGTGAAGTATGAAACTTAGTTAACAAAGGAAACCTAGTTTTGTTGGCTGAAAACACATTTTACCATCTTTATGAAAACACAAGGGCCAAAGTTGGGCATTTGAAACATTTAAAAAAGAAATGCGCCAAACAAATCCCACTCCACCAAAACGAATCAAAGGGACCACTATTCATGTTCATCCCACCCAGATTTTACTTTCACTAAACAAAGGGTAATTTACAATTACCTTGACACACGCTTAATTCACACACACATGAACTCATCCCACATCCAAAACCCTCACTCTCACTCACCATGTGACCCCACCATTCAAACCCGTCCACCAATCACAAGCCAACTTAACCTCCAAGGAATGCCACATGTCTAAATCAACAGCTGACACTCTTTGCTTGGTCACAAAGCTAAAAGGAACGCTCAAGATCATTTTGGACAGCTCAACTTGTGAGAGAGCCTTGTTCCAGTTTTACCTTTTACACATTGTAATTCCTTTTTAAATTTTATAAAAGTTGGTATTTTGAGAAAATTGTAATTCCTTTTTATGTTTTTGGAAGTTGGTGTTGTTTAAGGGTAATTCTGAGTTCCGTTTGGTGTTATAAATGTGCTTAAATCTTGTGGTTTAAGGACGTTTATGTTTGGTAAGGTTTTCAAGTTTGAAAATAACTTGAAATCATTCATGGTTTTGCTATTTTTCTTGTACTAATCCTTGACCAAAAGCTATAAGCTCTTACAAGCTTGTTGACACCAAGCTTCTGAAGGGATTGGAGCATTTGGTTGGGCTGTTTGTTGCTTGTGTTGAAGAAATCAAGTCCTTGAGTTTCTACTTTAAAACATCAACCAAGGCAGTCATCATCTCCTTTGTTGAAGTACCTTGGTCTTGTTCTAGTTGTTGAACAAGGTCCAAAGAGCATTGCTGATCCTCGTAGGATGTTGTGGAGGATAGGTATAACCTCTTGTTAAGATTCCTCTAAAAAATCACATGTTATGGTCTGATTTATATTTTGCTAAGTGATTTGTTGATTTTGTGTTTGTGCTTTGTGTTTTATGGTTGGTATCTGTTAGTTGTCACCTATTTGAGCTATTTGATCATTAAAATCAGAAGGTTGTTTGTAGAATTAAGAAGTTGCTTTGAAAAAGGGCTTATAAAAGGCTGTTTGGGTTTACTGGTTCATAAGGCCTTGTGGCCTTGTGGCCTTGTGCCCTTGGTTCATAGGGTTTGGGAGGTCTAAACAAGTCATATTAAACAAGTTTTAGTCATTGGTTAAGTTTCTGAAAGTTTAGAAAAGGGATTTCAAATTTTGTAAAAATCTGATAAAAAGTGTTTTGGAATTGGTCAAACACATCAGATCCAATAACTTCTTTGTTTGTTGGATCTAAGGTCTGAAATCAGGTTTGGGAATAGTTTAGATGATAAGCTATTTGTGCATTATATGTTTGTTGAATTTGATGGCTTATTGAAGGTGCTAGAGCTTATCAAAGTTGGCTGAAGTGGTCATTTGCATCAGCAAAGTGACCACCTCATTTTGTGCTTGTATTTGTCATTCTAGTGGTTGCCCTGCTTGTTTATCACTTGGATCTTGTTTATGTGTAGCTTGTGAGTAGATTGGCTATTTGGTTTGCTTTGTTGCTGGCTTATAAGCTCACTAGCTTATTAAGCCTTATTTGCCAAAATCAGTCATCAATTGGTCAACTGACCTCTTGATTCACAAGGACTCCTCCTTGAGTTCTTCACAAAAGTTGTTTATAACAAGCCTATAAACCATCCATGATCATTTGGTGAACTTTGGAGTACTTTGACTTTTGGTCAAATAAGCACAATTTGGCTTATTTTTTAGAACTGCTTATTGGTACATGCAACAACTTGGTTTTTTTAATAGGTGTCACTTTTCTCAGCTTAATAACAAGTCTGGAAGGTTACAAGTCTTTTGGTTAAGCTTTTGCTAGAAAACTAGCTTATTTGGCTTTTTCAGCCAGCTTATTGGTTCACACAGCTTACTCTACATGGCTTTTTGTGATTTTCTTGATTGATTATTCTTAGTTAAGCTATTTGTGAGCTTTTGCAACAAACCAGAGCTTCTGAAACAGCCTAGAACTCTAACCCGACTATTTTGTCTTTTAGTGAAATTGTTCTTTGCTTACTTCTGGCTTATTGAGTGTGCTTTTTCAAAATTTCTTTTCACAGATCTCTTTAGGCATCTCAAAAGAAGGTTGTGTGTTTAATCAGAGCTTATGGCATTGGCTTATTGCTTAATGGGCTTATTGGCCGAGTAAGAATAAGTTGTTGACTATTTAAGTTGTGATAAGCTCAAAATCAGCTTTTGGGCCTTCAGACTTTTGTGTTTAGAATTAAATATTGAGTTAGATAGGGCTTTTTCAGGTCATTTGGGCCTAGTTTGACTTATTGGGCCCAAAAGCCCATTGAGGTTGACTGTTTTTGGTTTTAGCCCATTTGGGGGCCCATTAGGGGTAATTTGGTAATTTCACTTTCATTTTCTTATTATTTGGTTAAAACAAACTAGTTTGCAAGTTTTTAGAATTTTTTTTAATTTTTGGATTTTTAATATTATTATAATATTATTTTATTATTAAATTTTAGATTTCACTTTTTTGCACTTTTTATATTTTTCTTAGCTTTAATACATTAAAATAGGATTTTTGCAACTCTTAGATTAATTTTATCATCATTAGATTAATTTTTATAATTATTTTAAGTTTTAATAGTTTTTAAATCATTTTAAATAGTTTTTCTTAGTTTAAAAATTTATAAAAATAGTTTTTAATCTTTTTAGGTCATTTTAGAGGTTTACCAATTGAAAAATCTTTATTTGGGCTTTTTGATAATTAATTTGATTTTTAGGGCTTTAACTAGCATTTAAAAGTTAATATTTAATTAATTAAAAGGTTTGAAAAAGTTTTGATCATTGGTAAACTCTTAGTTTATTTAATTTGATTTTTGGTAAATTTTTGGGAATTTTTAGAATTAATTTTTATTTTAGCTCTTTGTACGGTTTTACGTTTAGTCGTCGTAGTAATTAATTTCACGTCTTCGTCATTCTATTTTCTCATCCCCTTCTCTCAAATATTAATCTCAAATCTTGTTTCATCTTAGTCATACACATATACCTCCTTGGGAAACGAACTTGCAACTTATTTGGGTCATTAGTACACGGTTTTGCTAAACCATCGTATTTAATACTTTCCCTATTTACCTCCTTTTCCTAAAGGTGTAGTAAAACACTAAAATCAAGCACACACCACATTCACCTGATAATTGTAAACTGATAGCCTAGGATGCACCCATACGCCCCGCTGATAATATTGATAAATTGCCAAGCTGAAATAAATGGGACGTTGTTAGAAATAACTCCCTCGTAGAGGAGTCATGACACCGGTGCCTCTAGTGTCATGGTTACGGTACCTCCGTAACTAGTACATAAACTGGTCCTGCTTGTATATAATGCTCAGGCAATTTATTTAGTTATTAAATGATTACTGATAAACATAAACATATACTGGGGAAAACATTTGGCTGGAGATGGGGAATCCTAATCATGCATAGAAGGAAGTCCTTACTAAAGGACGGGAAATCCGTACCTCTTGTCCAGTAACCGACCGAGATCAACTGACAGAAAGTCTACTCTGATTTCATGCGAGCTACATGAATAAAGGCGTGAATAAGTTAACTGATATTCGTTTATTTTATTTATCTAATGGACTTAGTTAATTTATTTATTCTTGTATTACTTGTAGGATATTGTAAATCTATGAATATTCTAGAGAGAGAAAGAGATAGAAAGATGGTGAGAACACACACACACTTAGAGAGAGAAAGTGTAGAAAACACACTTTTCACTATATGTATTATTAATGAACAACACCCTCTCCAACTAAGGAGAGGGTTTATATACCCAAGCCCAAGAGATGGGCTTGGGCTTACATTGGGCCGCCGGCCTACACAAGTTGTAGGCTTGGCTTGGCCTTGTTTGTTTACTATTACGATAACTAAACTACGAGATACTTCTTAGACTATTGTTGGATTGACCAATCCTTTCTAATACATAAAACGTATTTCCAACAATCTCCCCCTAAGGGAGGTCACTCCAAACAAGGACGTTACCCAAGTTACAATAATAAAATAAACCTAGCATTCTATGCTTGTCTTGAGCTCGTAGTCTTCGTCTTTCTTTTCTTTTTCTTTTCTAGTGAACATGCTTATGTGATCTTAGATATCAATTTTGAGCATTAATCTTTTGCATTGATCTTGTGCATCCATCACTTGTGATCTTCGCCTCTTCGTGACTTCACGTTCCACATACTTATACCATTGTAATTCTAGAAAGCTTCAGAGTTTGATACAGCGGAAGACTTGACTTTTAGGCTTTGTAGAATTAGATGAAGTATTAAGTGTATAAAGTATAAGCATGCGGGGACGACTTCTTCTCGGATTCCGCAACGCCACCGTCTTCAAATGTCGCAACCTAAGTAGGCATGAACGAAATGGCTTTGAACATTTCATTCTAATTCGGTAGCCTTTTACCTCCGGTCGGTGAAGACCGTTGGATGATATAAAATATCATACTTGTGGCAGGTAGATTTAATTAAAAATCTCCTTGACAAGATTTCGCGGGTAAACCCGTTCTCTTTACTCGACCGTCCAAATATGATAACTAACGTAAAGAGTGAATCACTTAGATAAAATTATCCGCATGATTGAAGCCGTCAATTCCGATTCCTGGAACAAGCTTGATTGATTAAATAATCGCACCATCGTTGCTTTCTAGTTGTCACGAGCTTGATTCATATAGAATCTTGCAAGTTACCTACCAAGTGCTGTTTGAGATTAACACTATAAGGATTTCCACTCATCACTTTGAACACTAAGGTATCACTCTGAGTGTTCTGGCAAAATCACTAAGATATTACGTAGAGGCCTGGAACGTGTTTAAATTCAATTAAGAATTAAACAACTGTTGCTTTCCAGTTATCACAAGTTTGATTCATAAAGAATCGCACAAGTCACCTACCATGAGCTTTTGAATGTTCGCTCAAGAAGGATTTCCATCTTCATTGTAAATACTTTCGTATTACTCGGATGTTCAGGCAAGATCATGAAGATTTTGCGTAGGACTCTTAAGATCTTTCTTACTTTTCACAGTGTGTGAAGAAGCAAGGAAATATGGAAGTGTGTCCTAATGAGATATTTGATGATCTCAAATGCTCTAGACTCGATCGTGCATTTTGGATTTTTAGTGATCGGAGGCTGGAGAGGAGTGCTACCTTTTCAATATCAATATACTCGGAGTGAATAAATCGATAGGTAATGAGTTGTCTCCGTGTGAGTAAAACAAATACCTTTTGAGAGATATCTGAGTTAGTTGGGATGGGTTGTGCATTGCATCAATGGGTCCATGATGTCTATCTTCAATATCGAGCATCATTAAAATGATCTTAACAGCATATGTGTTGACCCAGTTTCTGCCTAAGGTTGTAAGGAGGGCTTCTTTCTTTACATTGTTTATCTTTACAATTCTTTTTCATTCTTCAACCCCTTCAATGCTTACCAATACGTCATAACTAGTACCTTGTGGTAATTGTTCCAGTGCTAACTTAAGTACTTGGTCGGCATTCAGCTACATTCACAATGTTTCTCCATCTTTCCTAAAGACTACTATTTCTAGCTTTGGAATGTCCTTAGGAAGATTCCTCTGGTTTTAGAAGAATCATTGGACTTAACCTATCCTACCATCCTTATGTCACCACAAATCTTCATCGTCGTGAAATAAATGGGTTTAGGGTAAGTATATGTCACCATGAAATCCATTTTGGTATAGCAAATCTATTTTGCTCCCCCTTAACATATGCCACGAAATTCAAGAACATTTCACAAATGTCAGGATGAGCCATCACGTTAAGTCAAACCATTTTTGAATAATCATGTCCCATATTAAATCACTTTTTCTCCCCCATATTAAAAATATTAACCCAATCGATGTTTTTAATATCAATTAATTTAATGAAGTTTTAACAAAGTTTTGGGAAGAAAAATGCAAGTCCGTTTTATCTTCATGCTACTAAATGTTGAGATATGATACCTATTAGTAAAATGATCACAGATTCACCATATTAGAATAAATTGACAAGGTTCGACCTGATTGATGAGAATATCTTGACACCACATGTACGATTGGTATTGTTGTCTTGACACCAATTTGTGAACTTGTCACTTTCGGCATCGAAGATTCTGAATGCTTGACAATTGCTCCCCCTCAATTGTTGACACGTGTTCTATTGAAAGAGTTGTAGTCGCCGTTTTAGTAGTCGCATCGTCGAGTATGTAGATACCAATTGTAGATTGCTATGGTTGTAGAGATGATAGCTTCATAAAAACAAGATTTCTCTTGTTTTAACAAATAAATGCACTCATGCGTACATATATTCATGTTAGATTGTGTTATAACGTAAACACAATCCCTTACATGGTTATAAAGTAAACCATGCCCGAGAATATTAATTCCCGTTGTGAGCCAAAGCTTTCATAAGAAATACTTGACTTTAATATGAAAAGCAGATTGCAGTCAGAGATAACTACAAACCATATGGGTATGTTTTATGAAATATTTACAACTTTTGTACGAACTCTATTTATGGCGCCGTGTCAATATTAATCGACATTTCTAAGGCCGTAAATATTATCGTACCAAAAGACATGCCTTTGAAAACTAAAGTAAAAATATTTTTTGATTTTTCTAAACTTTTCAATTTTTATGGTTTTTATATGGTTTTATATTTTTGTATTTTTCTTTTGTGGATAAAAATATAAACAATATATAGAGATGATCACCAAGAATATGAAGAATAGTTTACCACCACTATTCTTTCGCTTCATCTACCAATTCCTTTAGAGTCTCGGGCGAGAATGTTCTCAATCCTACCGTGTCGGCCAAAAATTCCATTCGCGCGCGATCTAAAGCCTTGGTGAAAATGTCCGCCAATTGATACTCATATCAAACAAAGTAAAGCTCTATCACTCCATTTTCCACTTGCTCCTTGATAAAGTGGTAGCGAATGTCAATATGCTTCGACCGGGAGAATTGAACATTGTTGTAGCATACGACAATTGCACTTTTGTTTCGCAGTACATCGGAATTTTGTTGAAACCTAGACCATAGTCGGTTAATTGCGATCTCATCCAAAGAATCTGAGCATAACATCCGGATATAGCTACGTATTCTGCTTCCATACTTGAAATTGCAGCGCTTTTCTGCCTTTTTGATGCCCAACTGATTAGTCGATCTCCTAGTAGTTGCAAAGTTCTACTCGTGCTACGCGTTGTATCTTGACAACCCGCGTGATCCGCATATGCATATGCCATTAGTACGACTGAACAGTCCTTCGAATACCAAAGTCCCTGATTAAGATTCCTTTAAGATACCGAAAGATCCGTTTAACAGTAGCTAAGTGTAACTTAGTAGGCCTAGTTTGATACCGAGCACACATACATATAGCAAATTGAAGATCAGGTCGACTAGCTGTGATATACAGAAGAGCACCGATCATTCCCCGATAAAGGGTCGGATCAACGGCAGTCCCATGTGGATCTACATCAAGCTTAGTTCGTTCCACCACTGGAGTATCCACGGGGTCGCAAGATGCCATCTTATATTTCTTAAGAGATTCAAGGGCATACTTGGATCGATTGATAAAGATGCCCCTAGGACTCTGAGATATCTGAAGACCTTAGAAGAATGATACCTTGCCCATCATTGACATCTTAAACTCGGAAGAAATGAGTGTCCCAAACTCATCGGATAAGGTTTGGGTCGAGGCAACAAATATAATATCATCAACATATATTTATACAATAATCATATCTTTACCTCGTTTCTGAATGAACAGCGTGGGATCCACCTTGCCTTTACCAAAGCGTTGCGTAATGAGGAATTGTGACAAAAGTTCATACCATGCGCGATGAGCTTGCTTCAACCCATAGAGAGCCTTCTTAATCTTGTACACATGATTAGGATATTTATAATTCACAAAACCATCCGGCTGTTGAACATAGACCACTTCCTTGATTTCACCATTGAGAAATGCCGTCTTCACATCCATCTGATAGACGATCATATTCATGTGGGCTACATAAGCGAGGAATCTCCTAATAGCTTCCAAACGGGAAACAGGTGCAAAGGATTCCATAAAGTCGATGCCCAATAATTGCATGTATCCACAAGCTACTAGCCAAGCTTTGTTCTTCAATATTCCGCCTAACTCGTCGAGTTTCACCTGATAAACTCATTTCAAAGTGAGTAACTGCACTTGATCCGGGCATGGGACAAGTTCCCATACTTCAAGATGTATAAATTCATTAAGTTCTTCTTGCATAGCTTCTATCCAAAAGGATTAGGTAAAAGCTTGTTTCCACGTCTTAGGTTTAACTTCACTGAGAAAAGCATCAAAATGATAAAACATTGCACTTTCTTGTAACTGAATTCGTGTGGACACCGAACGATTAGGGTCACTAATAATAGAATCTATAGGATGATCCTTTGTCCACTTGCTGTCATGTTCACGAATCTGTGGATTGGAGTAAACGTAGTAGGAGCTTCCTCTGAGGTGGAAGACCCGGCTTGATTATGGTCGGGAATAGGTACGCCAAAAATGGAAGTTCACGCATTTGAGCGAATTCTAAATTGTTATCATCATCATCCTCTTCATCACCAATAGGCATGACATGGGTAATTGATTCAGGTGTTGGTTGAGAATTACTCGTTGAAGGTATATCTTGACCAATTGTAGGTGCAGACGTATTTGATTGTGCTTCGGTTGCAGGAGCTACAATTTCGGTAACCGGAGATATTACCTCAGGTTCTGGAGCAACAATACTTGGAGGACTAAAGAATTCATTATTATAATAACCAAGCCAAAATGTGTATTTTATGTCGTAAATGTCGGAATTATGCGTGGTTTATGTTTTTATTGTGTTTTAGGACCAAAAGATGAAAAAAGAAAGAAAACACGGGCCTTCATGGACTTTTATCGAAGAAAAGGAGAAAAGACGAAGTCAAAAGATCAAGAGTGCAAAAAGAACGGAAGTCCAAGGCCAATTCTGAAGATTTATCGAAGAATAAGTCTAAAGACGGAAGTTTAATGAAGTCGAAGAACTCAAGTCTAATTATTGAAGAAATTATAAGACAAGTTCAATTTATTTCGACAAATCTCGAGACGACGTCGAGAAAGACAAAGAATTAAAAGACGAGAACGAGAAAGAGAAAGAAAGAAGGAAGCAACACATGCACTCCCCACTTCCTATATATACCCTCCTAATGACACATTAGGAGGGTGTTATGTTGATCACAAACTTAGATCGATTTAGCTTGTGTAAACGAGATTAGATCAAGTTATACACGTAGAGAAACTTTGTTTATGTTTAAACAATTTAAGTGTTATGCGGAATTAACACTTAAACAAGAACACAAACAGATGTAAAACAAACTTTCACTTGATTGATGATAACGAACTTGCTTACAATGAAAGTGTTTAACGTATGAAAACTTATTACGAAACATAACCTAAAGGTCTTCTTTTATAGACATAAGAAGCCTTGTACAAGAGTCTACGTATCAACTATTTTAGGTAAAGATAATTATAGAAAATACAATGTTGATCATATCTTTACTAGAAACAAACTAGAAACATAATACGCATAGACCATATCTTTCTATCAGTGCTTGTCTTCAACCTATCAACGCTTGACTTCTTCCTGTCAACGCTTGATCTGTCAGCGTTTGTTTTCTTCTTATCAACGCTTGTTTTCTTCTTGTCAGCGCTCAAGTGGGCTGGCTACATTTATTCCCAACAATCCTCCCTTAAACTTGATATCTACTCTAGTAATCAAGTTTCTGAATAAAAATTAAGAACTAGGATGAATATTACAAATCTTATCATATTGGTAATAAACATGCCTAATCAAATCTTTGGCCACGTCACTTGAATAGTCAATCTCCAGCTGTGTTGTCTTCAACTTTTCCAAAACTTCTTTGGACATGGGATACTGACCATCTACAAGAAGATACTCAGCAAACTTTGTAGAGCTCAAGTAGTACACACCAGCAGTTGAATACAAACGCCATTGAAGACCACTGATATCATCCTCAAGATCCTTCCAAACAGTAGGATCTTCTTCTTTTGGTCCACACATTCTCTTGAATGTTGACCAAAGTTTTATTCCATTGACTGAAGTAGGAGCTTCAGTCTCATACTTGGCCTCCAACAACCTCCAAAGGTCTACCAAGTCTTCTCTATCCACACTTGCAAAGAGAGACACAAGAGTAGTAAATGTGTGTACCTCTTTCCCATACCTGTCAATCTTCCAAAACCCACTTGCATCTTCTTCATAGCTTATGATAGGGTTTCTGGCATCAAGAGGTAACACTTGTACCATATCTGAAGCTTCCATGGGTGAGAGCTTGATGCTCCTTCTTATAACAGCTTCACTGGGATTCAATTTATCCATATCTTTTTAGGGAACTCAATTGGAACTCCCTTCTTCAAAGGCCTTGGAACAATCATTGCCTTCTGAATCTCCATCTCTTCTGCAAATTCTTCATTCCTTTCATCTGAAAGAAGTCTTAGAGTGTTCATTTTCTGCACTTTTGCCCAAATGGGATAAGCCTTGTACTCCAATTCTTGAAAAGATAATCCCTGCAATTTCTTGAAGGTCCATCCAGTTCCATGACATCTGAGTAGCATGTAATAAAGCTCTCTTCTATCCCTCTTCATCAGTGAGAAAACATTGCTAGCCTTGTGTTTCAAAATTACCTTGCAGTCACTTTGAACTCTTAGAAGAATCTCCAAACCCCAAATCTGGTCTGAAATTGTCAAATCTGGATTCTCCATAATCCTATTCTCCCAAGCATGGTACATCTGAACAACTTCTGGCATATCAAAGTCTACTTGCAATTTCAACTCTCTAAGATTCTCCCTTGCCAAGTCATCACCATATTCAAGTCTTTCTGGTTGTTCAATTATCATCACACTTGAATCTGAACTTTCTTCATTACTTCCTTCTTGTTCCTCAGAAGTGACATCAAATGGTGATTCACCAACCTTCTTCATCTCTTGTTCCACAAGTTGTGTAGCCAACCTTGAATCAAACTCTACTTGTGCTGCATCCTTTGGAACTTCTACTTCTACCATAATTCCTTTACCCTTATCTAATGGATCAATGATGGATAAGGATGATGGTGATACCTGTGATAACACTTCTTTGATGATAGCTGATGACTGGAATACATCAACCATATCTACAGGTTTGTCAACGCTCAAATTCCTTGTGTCAGCGCCCAAATTACTCTTGTCAGCGCTTGGTTTGTCAGCGTTCAAATTTTGCTTGTCAATGCCCAACTTACTTGTCTCAGCGTCTCTTGTAAATTGTTCCAACATAGCTGTAAAAGACAAGTTTAAATTTGTAGGAGTAACCAGAGATGTATCAAAACCTGGTTGCTTCTTCAATGCAGTGAGGGCTTCAACAACACCCAAAGATTCTCCATCATGTGAGCCTTTATCACTCACACTAATCTGCTCATCCTCCCTTTTGGAAGATTCCTCCATCCTACGCCTAGGGCTAGCATTCTCCAAAATGACAATCCTCTCCCTCAATTGCTTGAGTTCAAGGCCTTGTGTACTGACTGTTTGTACCAGGTCTGCATTTTGCTTTTTCAAGCTAATGCAGACAGCCGTCAATTCCATCAATGTGTATGGTTCCAATCTGCCCTCCTCTAAAATGGATATTTGACCTCCCAAGGTAGAGTCATGGGACATGGATGAGGTCTTAAAGATGTTAGGACTGTCTTGGCATGCATCTAAGCCAGAACCAATAGTCCCAGCCTCATCCATAGCACCAACCACACTTGTGGTGGTGGTTCTCAGCTACATGGCTAGGACCACTAGAGGAGAACACCCCATTAGTCCTTTGGCGTTTTTGCAACCTATAATGAGGTGGGGTAGAAGATGATGTGGATTGGGTAGATGTTGGAAGGTTAAGGGGTGTTTGGGTCTGTGAAGGAAAGGTGTCAACGTTTGGATTACTTGTGTCAACGCTAACAGTTAACGTGTCAGCGTTGAAGGGTTCTTGGTCAATTTCCATGTGTTGAGGTGAAGGCAAAGGTTCTGGTATTGGGTCAAGTTATGGTTGTGGGTCTGGTTGGGGTTGTGTTGCTGCAATAACAGCAAGCATAGCTGGGGTGAGGGGTAATTCACGGTGAGGGGGTGAATTCATCTTTGTAAAAACAGCTTTCTTTTGCACAGGGATCTCATTTAAATCATCATGATCCCTTGTGCAGTAATTTTGCACATCAAAAACCATTTGTAAAAATCTGGGATAAGCCAAAGTCATCTTATTCCCTTTGTTTTTACACATGCCATCAAAAATCATTTTGGAATAATTAAACTTTTGCCCATTTGCAATGCACACAATTGCACTAGCAATTGATCTATTAATTTCATTGTGTGCAGTACACTTGGGACTCAAACATTGTAGGATGACATGTATGAGGTACTTCCAGGCTGGGGGAAACTCTTGTTTATGATATTTGTTTAAAGTGCCCTCATCAGGGAAAGGATACCCCAAAGCCCGAAGTCCTTGTTCTATTTCATTTATGGGAAGGATGGTTATACCATCTGCATCATCAAGATGCAAAGCCTGGCGAACCAAGGCTTCAGTAACCACCCATGTACGCCCATGAACAATAGCTGATAATGTAGTCACATTATTAACTGTTGAGGAACTAACAGTGTTCCAAAACTGTTTAATATGCGTGACAAAGATGAGAGGAGCATGAGAAAGAGCATACCTAATAGGGTATGCATTCAAATACGCCACCATCTGGGTGTATTGTGGAAACAGAGTATCATCAGCGTCCAAATAAGCAATCATGTTGTGTTTACTCCTGAATCCCAATACCAAGTCACTTGGTTTAAATTTTGGTGCCATTGTTGAAGAAAGCTGTTTGTGAATTATTAAGAAAGATGAATTATAGGAGAAAATTGTTAGACAAGAATATGAGGTACCCTGTTTAAAAATAGGAGCCAAATATATAGGAGAGATAGGCACATGTGATTGGTCAAAAATTAGGCAACTATTTTCAAAATATAATGATGAAAATATTGAAAAGAAAATAAGTTATCCTTGTGCATTAATTAAAAGTTATCTGCTCCCAAAATTATGGCCCTAAAATTCGTCAAAAATAACAACTGGGTAGGTCCCAATGAGTGTCAACGGTAAAAAATAACCCATCAACGCCCAACGGCTATATTCTTGTCAACGTTTGCCAAAGCCACGTCAGCGTCTAAATTGGTCATAACAACGCTTGGAAAAATACTTGTCAGCGTCCAAAACTAAAATTAATAAAAATGAAAAAGGACCTTAACAAAGTAATTTATCCTAGTGAAGATAACCTATAAATTGATAAGTATTATAGGGCGGCAAGCACTGTCAATTATGCACACTTGCTTATACAAGATAGACATTACAGTCCTCTAGTGTCCCTTGCTAACCAAAATTCTTAAAAATTAAGTTATCTCATAAAATTCCTTGTAACTCCCAGGTAAAACCCATTATAAAGCATTCCCAAGTCTCCCAACAAACCGCATCCAATTCTAAGCCAAAAATGTCTTGGCAGCATGCATAGTATATCAACTTTGCATGCTACAGTGCCTCATGATTTATTAAACTAACTCATACTCACCTGTGGACACAATCTAGAATTGTGATAAGAGTATTATAAGAATACCCAAAAGTCCTAAAGGTTCCTAAAACCTCCCCTTAAACTGTGATACATATGTTGCCCACTAATATGCATGAATATAAAAATTTATGTCAAGATAGGAATATAAATATTCCAACCATCATCCATAAACTAAAACATGTTCAAATGATTCTCCAAGGATCCATAAGCAACTCTGTATCCAATGGTACAATGCTATCAACGCCTACACACTTAGATCAAAAACCACAAAACTAACATCGTTGTTGACAACGTCACGATAACACTTGTCAGTGTTAAGGTAACCTTTGTCAGCGTTAGACAAATATAGTGGAAAATCTAACTTCTCAAAAAGACCAATAACAATGCATTATCCTGTACATACTTTTACATAAAGACCCCAAAACACATATTATGTGAGATTGATCATTCCAATACTTGTTACCAAGTATTGAAACCTTCTAGCATCAAAAGGTTTAGTTAATAAATCAGACACATTTTCTTCTGTGTCAACCCTATCTGGTTGTATTAAACCCTTTTCAAAACAATCCCTTAAAAATTATGTCTAATTTCTATGTGTTTGGTTTTAGAATGATGTACAGGATTTTTAATAATGCATAAAGTACTGTTATTGTCTACAAAAATCTTGGTATGCATGAAATTATACCCATAATCCAATAACTGGTTCTGAATCCATAAGACTTGTCCACAACAAACAGCTGCAGCAACATACTCTGCTTCAGTTGTAGAATTGGCCACCACTATTTGTTTCTTGCATTGCCAAGATATCAACCTACTCCCAAGAAACTGACATCCAACAGTTGTGGATTTTCTATCAAATTTATCACCACCATAGTCACTGTCTGAATATGCAATAAGCTCCAATGGTGAATCTTTTGGATACCATAATCCAAGATCTGGATAACATCTGAGGTACCTAAAGATTCTCTTGACAGCATAAAGGTGACACTCTTTGGGAGTCACTTGATGGCGTGCACATGCACACACAGCAAACATAGTGTCAGGTCTTGAGGCTGTGAGATACATCAATGAACCAATCATTGATCTATAGTGCATGACATCCACATCTTTTCCATCTCCAACTTTTCCCCAAGGGTGTTCTCTATCCATAGAAGTAGTAGCCCTCTTTTCATTTGGAGAAAAGCCAAACTTCTTCAAGATTTCTGCCACATATTTTTCCTGAGAGATGAAGATACCATCTTCTTTCTGCTGAACTTGTAACCCTAGAAAAAAGTTCATCTCCCCTATTGCACTCATCTTGAATTTGTCTGTCATATGCTTGGAAAAGTCTTCACTCATCTTTGGATTGGTGGAGCCAAAGATGATATAATCCACATAAACCTGAACAAGTAAGACATCCTTACCAGTCTTCTTTATAAATAATGTCTGGTCTATGGTGCCCCTTTTGAATCCATTTTCCACCAGATAAGTGGACAATATGCCATACCATGCTCTTGGGGCTTGATGAAGTCCATACATAGCTTTCTTGACTCTATACACCTTGTCTGGATGTTCTGGATCTTCAAAACCAGGAGGCTGCATGACATACACCTCCTCAACAATTATGCCATACAGAAAATCACTCTTCACATCCATTTGATAGACAGTAAAGCCCATGCAGGAAGCATAGGCTAGAAATATCCTTATATCCTCAATCCTTGCAACTGGTGCAAAGACCACCTCATAGTCTATCCCTTCCTCTTGTGTATATCCTTGAGCCACTAGACATGCCTTGTTTCTGACCACAATGCCTCTTTCATCTTTCTTGTTTCTAAGAACCCATTTTGTCCCAATAGGTCTGACATATCTGGGACAATCAACCAGCTCCCAAACATCCTGAATAGCAAATTGGTGAAGCTCATCCTGCATTGCTTCCACCCAACTTGGTTCTTTGAGAGGATCAAAAATCTTCTTGGGTTCCTGTTGTGACGGAAAACAGGCAAAGAAACATGCTTGAACAATAGGGGTATCAACCTTCTTGTGTATATTGGCAATAAATCCTCCAAGACTCTGATGAGATCTTCTAGTCTGAACAGGAGACATGACATCCCAATAATTTGAGAAGAGGGGTGATTCTTCATGGTAGAAGTGAGAACTCCTCCCTCAAAAAGTTTATTATCTTCAATCGCATCATCCAAGTTACCAATATCTTCTTCAGACTCTCTTCCATCAATATTTTTATGAACCTCTTCATTTCTGCTTGAAGGTTCATCTTGTTCAAAATTGGAAGAGAAAATATGCTCAAAAGAGTTGTGAACGCCTGAACCAAGGTTGTCAACGTTTGATCCATCCACGCCTGAAATGGTGTTGTCAACGTTTGAGCCATCAACGCCTGAATTTGTCCTGTCAGCGCCAGATTTTCCTTTGTCAGCGCCTGAAGAACCATGCATGTTGTTTACTGGTGATACTTGGGGACCACCATTTTCCTTTCCAGCAGCAGCAAAAGCATCTGTCCATATAGGAACAGTAACATACTCAAGTATGGGAGATGACTTGTCTGCTTGTGATCCAACCTCTTCATTAACCTGTGTACCTGAAACATCAACAACTGGTTCTTCCACAACATTTGAAGTTACCTTCACAATGTCTAGATTAGTAACAGGCATATAATTCAAAGTGCTAGATAGAGGTTCCAAGTCAAACAACCAATTTAGACCACTTTCAGGATCACTAGGTTTACTCTCTAAAAACCTGTCATGTACTTTTTCAAGTATACGTTTTTCCTTCTTAAGGTAAACCCTATATCCCTTACTCTGCACTGAATAACCCATGAAATAGCCTTCATCACCTTTAGCACTAAATTTACCTAAGGCATCACTAGTATTCAACACAACTACATGACAGCCAAAAGGTTTAAGAAAACCAATATTAGGTTTCCTTCCCCAAAGTAACTCATAAGGTGTTTTGTTATGTATCTTGTTGACCACTGCTCTATTCTGAACATAACAAGCTGTATTCACAACCTCAGCCCAAAAAGCTATGGGAAAATGAGCATCAGCCAACATAGTCCTGGCTGCTTCAATTAGGGTTCTATTCTTTCTCTCAGCAACCCCATTTTGCTGTGGGGTTCTGGCAATACTAAACTTCCTAGTAATCCCTTTCTTGGCACAAAAATCATCCAATAGTTTATTTCTAAACTCACCACCATTATCACTTCACATTTTAACTTCATTACCACTTTTCTTTTCTATTTGGTTAATAAAGTTAATTAAAGTATCAGCAGTGTCACTTTTCATGGCTAAAAAGAAAGTCCAAGTAAACCTAGAAAAGTCATCTATAATGACAAAGCAGTATGATTTATCATTCAAACTCTCTATATTAGTTGGACCAAACAGGTCCATATGCAGCAAGTGAAGTGGTTTAAAACTAGAGTAGACCTGTTTAGAATTAAATGAGACCTTGTGCTGTTTGCCTTTAAGGCATGCAACACAAGAGTGGTCATTGTGGAAAGCCTTTTCAGGCAAACCATCAACCAAACCAAGTCTCACAAGTCTGTTTATATTTTTAAAGTTAATGTGCCCTAGTCTCCTGATCCATAGATTACTCTCATCAACTGAAGCTTTAGCATAAAAACATGACATATTATTATTCATCCTAATACCATTAAGATTCACATTATAAATGTCCTTATGCCTAGGTGTTCTATAGTCAATAAATTTCTCATCTGGTATTTTAAAATCCTTGCTTAACACCAAGCATTCAGTATCAATGAAAAGAACCTTATTTTTGTTATCACAAACTTGTGATACACTAAAAAGATTATAATCAAGTTCTCTTACCAGAAACGCGTTTTCAAAACGCAAGTTTTTGGTGAGAAGAGTTCATTTGCCTGTGATAGTTCCATATCCGCCTCCAAAGTAAACTTTATCACCATCCTTAATGGGAGTGAAGTTTGTAAGGTAATCTTCCTTCCCTGTCATGTGCCTAGAGCATCCACTATCCCAATAGCCATAATCATTCACCTGTTTATGAATGCCCTGCACATAAAGAAAAAAAATAGTTTTCTTTGGGAACCCAAGCCTGAGCAGACTTGGATTCATCTGGTTGTTCAACAAGAACAGACTTAGTTCTCATAACAACCCCTTGTTCATCCTTTTTTGGATGAAACACCCATTTAACCCTAATTCGTTTTGTGATGAACTTTTAAATATAATTAAATATGTTGCAGGTCATAGAAATCCCATTAGAATTAGGGTTTTGATCTTGCTTAGGTCTCCATGTCAAGCTAGAAGAAGCTTTAGACCTTTTTCCCTGTGGTTGCAAATATTTAGGTTTGGCAATGTTTCTGTCAGCGTTGGATTTGGTCTTGTCAACGCTGAAATTACCCTTATCAGCGTTGAACCTAGGGTTTGCTACAGGAACCCATTGCCTATTAGACCATGTATTGGTCTTCTGAAAAGGTCTTTGTCCATGAGTGTTAGACCCTTTAGTGAAGAATGGGGCTGGTCTAACAACTTGTGGACTTTTCTCCATAAAAGTTTTGGGTCTGACAGTGTTTGACCTTTTGTCAGCGTTGACCTTGGAAGCGTTGACACACTTATAGGCTAAATGTAAAAAGCTACCACAAGTGTAACAGGCTTTTCTAGACACAACTATAGGTCTAGAAGAAAAGAAACATGTTCCATTATCACTAACTTGGCTTTTTGGTGACCTAGTATTCCTATACATTTCTGCATACTTAATGCTAGGTTTTCTAACAGTGTTTGAGCCAAGGTCAATAGTCTTGCCAGTGATTGGGTTTGTTACTTTGATAGGGGTCGACTCATTTGGACTATCACAAAGCATGCCACCCTTGACAAACAAGGTAGGGTTGGTAATAATTCGTTTTTTAGTGTAGTTGTCTTCTCAGCTCGATTCGAATTGATATAACTTTCCAAGCTTGACTTAATTGTTTTTGGTTATACAAATTTGTTTGGTATCTATTTCTAATTTGCACAAAGCATTCAAAAAGGTAAAAATAGCTATAATACTACGTATATGTACTACTCTAAAACATATTGCAATTACAACATTTAAATGCACGAAATTTAAAACTTGAGAATACAAATTCTAGACTACAAATGAAATTACACAATACAAAATATAAAACTAATTTTAACAAAATACAAATTGTAAATTTTATAAAACTATACTTGAAAATGAAATGTTTTATTGATTTTAGCTGTAATTCGTTAATCAAACCAAACTGGCCCAACAAGGAAATAGCCCAATATATCCTAACAATCCACTAACACTGATCCATTAACCTAACTAACAGACTTAACGAGAAGGACTACTCATGTAACATACATAACGGTATTAAACTAACAAGCTTAATGAAAACTAACTAAAAGGACTAACAATGCAACAAATCTAACGAGATCAAACTATCTATCAAACGAGGGGACTGTAACTGAAATGATACGCTACAACATCAGGGACCAAACGTGTGCATTTACCGAACTTGTTTCTAAACTTCTAAAATACAGGTACTGATAATTGAATCTTAGCTAGCTACCTTTTTTATCCTTTTTATTATTCCTTTAAAACCAAGAAAACTTACTAAGCTTAAAAAAAAACTGAAAACTAACTAATATTATCAAAGTTGGTTAACATGACTAGAAGTCAAACATAATACCTCTATAAGAACTGTATTTGAATATCAATATTATACTACAATACCACAACTACATTCAAACTGGATCAACTACAAATGAGAAACTAAGCTATATTACACTATTTCAAGAAGTCAAAGAAAAGTGAGGAAAATAAGTGAGCTATATCGATCAAATCAAAGCACAGACCTAAATCAGATAATGAGCATATATCAAATGAGAAAATCAAGTAGTTTGCACGTAAAGTTATACTACAACAAGTAACTAGCAAATTTTACTAAAAATATGCAAAGAATTAAGTGTGCTTGACCTGCTCATCCGAAGCCAGTCCTTTGATGTCGAGAAGCGCGGCGCTGAGCCGGCTTAAAACCAAACACCCCTAAACGTCAAATCTACTGCTATCTTCAACAAATCCAAACACCACCAATCTGCTACCTGCATCTTTTGAATCAGCAAGTGAAACCTGCAAGATTTAAACAAACACAATACCAAACGAGAAAAAAACTGGACGAAATCTATCTTCTCACATTTGCTTGCTACAGTTTCTGTAAATTCCAAACTAATTTCCTACACGGATATCAAATTCAGCAAATCTGACTCACATCAAACCAACAATTAAACTTTGTATTTATATTGCTCGAATTATGTACTAAAAACCTGTATTTAAAGAAAACTGAACTTATACAATCTAAATCAGCTTTAATCAACAATTTTCGTAATCAATTAACAATCTATCTAATCAGCTTACGACAAACTATCTCAACTAACTAAACTAAATCATTAACTGATTCAACAGAAAACTCAAATTCACGAGAGTTGACTTTAAAGTTCTACTGACTGAAATCAAACAGAAATTAAGCAAAGCCATCTGAACTGATCCATTATCTCGAAGTATCGCAAGAACAAAACCGAAAAATCAATCGGTGTAAATCGTGAACAGTAACTCTATTGAATGATTATTAACATAACATTCTATAACTTTTTAAACACTAAACAGGAAAAGATGAGAAAGAAGAAAATATATGAAGCTTTTAAAGATTCATTAATGGAAGAAAACTAGAAACGGTTACAAAAGTTTAAACTGAAAAAACAAAGTTTGTTACAAAAGCTTTAACTAACTAATCCTATCTAACTAACTATGTGTAAAAACACCTAAGCTAACCCTTTGCAAATGAAGGCCTCGTCTTCTTTATATAGCCGTCGAGAAGAGGTGATGTGACGTGTATCCTCCAATCATTGAATGACACGTGGAAAATACGAGGATAACTCTTCGTTCTTCATCTTCAACTTTGGGGGTTTCTTCAATTCTTGATTCCAATATAATTAACTTGTATCTTCGTGTAGAGGAGAATGAGATGAACATCTTCTCTTCTTTAATCTTTGGCTGATTCTTTCTTGATCATTCATGATTTTCGTTTGCAGGTGTTGGAGTAGAATGGAGAAAAGAATTCGTTTCTTTCTCTCTCTTGAAGAATGAAGAAGAAACGAAAACACGTTTTGGTGTGTGTTAAGTTGACCGAGACTTGGTCAAAAACCAAGTAAATAGAACTTTTCAACATATTCGCCATTTGGTCCCTCAATTTTCATTTCTCTTCAAATGGTTTTAAAACTTTGAAGTAATATCTCTTAACATCCTTAGTCTTTTAAAAATTGCAACTTGAGCCCTTGATCTTTGTATTCTTGGCAAATAAAGTCCTTGAAAGCATCTTTCGTCTTTTTCTTCGTCTTTTCTTCAAATAAATCCTTGAAAGCTCGTGTTTTGTCTCAAATGTACCTATATACCTGAAAATACACAAACACCAAATACACGCGTAATTCTGATAATTAACAGTTAAATATGATGTATTTGACTGTGTTTTTAATGGTTTTAGGATCATAATTGATGAGTGTTTTCACACTTATCAACTCCCCTCCACTTGACCATTGCCATGTCCTCATGCAATGCAGCATTTTAAAGCACCAAGTTACACTTTTCTCATAATTAACCAACCTTGGCCATTTTATGATTTAATAAACTAAACTATACTACATGATGAATGGTTTTGAATATTTACAATGCAGTGCATGGAAAACAATTTTATTTATATATTTTTGGATTTTTCTTAAATGGTTTTGATGGAAATAACTCATAAAGAAATCAATGACTTAGATTAGGGCTTTGGTACCATGGACATTTATCACCCTCAAGTTTCACTTTCCCCATACCAAGCTTAAAAATGGAATCATTGTATTCACAAGTAAAAAGTGCTTCAACTTATTCATGACAATTAAATGTGGAACCGGTTATTATTTGAGCAAATTGCTTGTGAGCAAATTTGTCATTATTTAAGCGTGAAGTATAAGAAATGTAAAATCCAAAAATAAGGAAGCACGGTTTTAATCCTAAGTAATCCTCTCATCCATTACTTGAAAAACCGCTCACAATTAATATAAGTCCGTATTAAGAGTAATAAGTCATTCGCCTTATGTGTAAAATCCTCATGTCATGCTTTCATAAGTAGCTACACACTCGCTATGGAAAGAAAAATAAAACTCACGCAATAATTTACATCCGCCATCTTTTTGAGACTTTGGATCTTCAACCCCGCAACCCATCAAGGCAATATTGGATTGGAGCAATCTATTGAATCCCCGCAACCCGTCAAGGTAATATTGGAACTCAATAGTCACTATAATTAACACCACACTGCCCCTCTTGGGAGTCTTGCATTATTTTTTTTTTCTTTTTGTTTTTTTTTTTTTCTAGCCACTCATTTTTTTCATAAGCCGCTCTTATTTTTCTTTATTCCTCACAAAGAAATTTGCAAAGAAGAAAAGGAAAAACACCCGCTAAGTATGGAGCATGACATAAGTCTAGTACACATAAAACGTGCTAACTTAGAATCTTAAGACGTACTCATATCAACCATAAATGATTAGTCAAAAATGCATAAGAGATTACAAACCAATTAAAACCGTACTTGATTATTTATTAACAATTATATACATGCGAAGAAAATAGAGGTCGAGAAGAGAAGGGTTTAGCCACAAGTAATTGCCATGAAGTCTATCTAGCCCTTTTACACTTGCTTCAACTCTATCATTTCCCATTCTCCACAAATTTAAAATTTCAAATAATGAAATTGGTGGATGCTTAGCCTAATAGACCAATGAAGGACTACATGGTTAAGGATACTAGCTAGAGAGTGCTAAAATAAGCAAACTCGGGTTGAGTCAAAATATCCATGGTGGGCCTAATATGTCAAAGAAATCTAAACTTGTTAAAACCATGTTTTATTATATTTTTTCCTTTTTATATATTTTTGATGAAAAGCAAAAGAAGAAATATATACGATGCAAATGTGATTTGCAAATGAAAAATGATTAATGCAAAAATTATGAATGCATATTTTTGGTGGCCAAAGTAGATCAAAAATTTGAAAAATGTTGAAAATTCAATTTTCCCAATTATCATGAAGTTAAGGCAATGGTCTAGGTAAGGTCACTTCGATAGAAGTCTCCCCTACACTTAAGATAAACATTGTCCTCAATGTTTAAGAGTATTGGAGTAAACTCCCCTACACTTATGACATTGATAACCTTGCTTAACCCAAGTTAAGGAAAAGACAACTAAAGGGTATTCATTTTAAGCACAAATGTTGAATATCATAATAGCAAAAACTAATCGAAGTGAACCAGATACACAGGCCTCCTCCATAAGCTCCAAGTATGAAATGTGAGAGAGCAACCCTTGAAACAAACACGAAAAGACGAAGAAAGGCACCCCTCCACTTCAGCTCTACTATAACATCCTTTTAATTAAACCTAACCTATTGAAAATCTACTCTACGTTTTCTAACCTAGTTATTCAATGCTTGAGTTTTTTTAACCCTAAGTCGCTAGCTCGACTCGGCCCCGAATTAAGTTGTCCTTGGGGAAACCATCATGGAGAATAAAGAATATCCACTTTGAAGCACGTCTCACAAGATACACTCAAACTTAGCACGTTGCCATTTACTATAAGATTTACAATGTCCGCCTCGATAAATGGAACGGTCCAACGTGTCTCAAGTTTGTCCAACATACGAAATCTCTCAAATATGAAGCACACCAGGATCAAATACATAGTTTCCATCTCTACACTCGAACAACTCCAAAGTAGGTAGCATCACCAAAGTAAGCTCATACAAGAAGTCCATATCAATCGAAATCACACTCTTAAGTGGACTAGATGAAAACCAATTTTTCCCAAATTTATGTATCCCAGGATCAAAAACCTTTCCCTTCATGGGAAAATAAGAAGATGAACTCGTATCAACCATATAAGATTCCCCCTTAGTGATCAAAGCATCATGAGAATATGAAGGTGTAGGTATCAAAACATTCATAACAATTATGTCCATATTAGGCTCCTCATCATCATCAAAAGGTGGGTAATCTTCCATAGAAGGCATAGAAAAAGGAGGATCAAGATGAATAGTGTCTTGTGAAGAAGGTGTAGGCTCTAGGGTCCCAAAAAGCAAGTTCTCACTAAGACGAATTTCCTCTTCCCAATTAGAGTCACTATCATCAACCTTAATATCAATCTTAGCAAGATAAGCCTCTATGGTGACATCAATATCCATATGAGAATCCATATCAAAGGTTTTGGGTTCTAAAGGTGCCATAGGTGAAAAAGGATCAATCTCTAAGAGTATAGGATCTTCATCAATAACCAACTTCAAGGGTGGGAGGGTGGGAATAGAAGGCTCAAAAGAAGGTATATTGAGAGAGTCACTCAAAGGGATGATATCATCATGAAAGTCAATAGGTGCAACCTCAAAAACCGGTGAAGAAATGTCAATGAAAGGTTCTTCTTCTATGGAATCATCATTATGGTTTCCATTCAAAGCTTCAATCGAGGATATAAGATTATAAACGTGTGATAAAACCTCTCGAATATGAACATCTTCCACTTCTTCTATATGATCAACATCATCATCCAAATTAGGAAGGTCATCTTGACATGAAAAGTCCTCGGATAATATATCATAAGATGCCTCACTAGAATCACAATCATCATCCTCTATATCTTGCATAAACTCTTCCTCAATCTCATTATCCCTTTCTTTGAACAATTCATCAAGATCAAAATCACCAAAATCACTAGTAGTAGTATGAAAGTCAACATGTGATGAAATCTCAATGCGATCATGAGGAGAAGTATCAGTAGAAAGCTCATCACATGGTTCAATGGAAATACCCTCAAACTCTCTTTGGATTGGGATAAGGTTCTCAACACTAGAAGCGGTTAATTCTTCTAAATTGGTGTTTGTATTAGTGCTAAGAGGCTCGTCCCCCATGGTTAAAGAGTCGGTGGGTTCCACGTGAGGTAAAGGTGATGAAGGTGTGTCATCATTAAGTGTCATACAAATCGAAGGATAGTCATCATCGTCATATAAGCATTGTTTAAGCAAACGAGCACGATTAGCAAAATATCGTTCTTCTTCCTCTTTTTCATCAATCTTAAAGAGGAAATCATTTAAATATTTCCTGAGGTGACAAGAACCTTTTTTCAACGATTCACGACACATTTCACCGATCTCCTTGTCATTAAATTGCCAAGTCATAATTTCCACTTCCTCAAAAAACTTAATTTGTTCCTCTAACAACGGGCAAACGCTTTTCATTTCCTCAATGCTTATGTCGTTCTTACAATCAATCGCCTTAGAAATTCCATCAATCGATTTGTTTATTGTCTCAAGTAAAGAATGAAACTTCTTGACATTATCAAGGACATAGGATGGCGGATCCCTCGGTCTACAATCATAACCATAATGGGGTGCGTTCCCACAAAACTCACATGAATAAGTCGAAGAATATGGTGGAGGCGGATTTCCATAATTAGGTGGATTATAGGTTTGAAAAGAGTCTTGATTGTGAAAGTTCTCATGATTGTAACCTTGAAAATTTCCTTCATTTTGAAAACCCTCATAATGTGAAAATCCTTGATTTTGAAAAGTATCTTGATTATAGCATGGAAAATTTTCATCATTATTTTGAAAGCCTTCATTGTTTGAAAATCCTTGATTATGAAAGGTTTCTTGATTATAGCCTTGAAAAGTATCATTATTTTGAAAACCTTCATAATTGGAAAATCCTTGGTTTTGGTATGGCACATTAAAGGTTTGATCATGAAATGATGGTGGAGGTTGTGATGAAAAACCGGAATATCCCATATAGTCATTACAAGTGTAGTCCATTTGAGTGTTAGGTTGAAAATTAGGGTTCTCGGTTCCATTGTAAGCATATCCCTCCCCATAATAACCATTGTTTTGATCACATAAATAAGTATCGTGTGGACCACCACAAGTCGAACAAGGCGAATAATTAGCGTTGGCGGATCGTTGTTGCAAAATCTCCAACATGGAACGAGTATCCATGTTTAGCAAGGTGGCCGAATGTATATACAAGTATAATGACGTTTAAAAGCTTCCTCGGGGAAGGAAGTAATACACCAAAGGTGGTATGTTTACACGCGTGCGAGTACACGTGTAAGTAAACACGAGGAATGAGGAAGTAGCCCTCGGTCGACTTTTGAAGAGAAAAGGATTATCCTCTTCGAGGTTCGATATGAAATATCCACAAGAAAGTATATATATAATTACTACTTGGGTGCAAGACCCCCAATAAAGCCTTCCTTCTCAAAATACGCACTAGTGAACGGGGGGTTAGGTGGCGCGAAGCACTTAAGTACCTATTGACCCTTAGACGGCATTTTATAGCACGTCGCCTATCTGTTCACTTTAGTAGTTTGTATTCTTCGAATTATTGCCAATTGGAAGTATTTATCTATTCTTGCTTAATTAAATTGGATCGATACGCGTGTCAAGGACCGGAACGCCCCTCAACACGGTGTATTGCCTCGGCAATACTTATGGAAGATATGTGTATTGGTTGTTCTTATACGTATACTTATTTACATATAATAATATAAAAATATTTTTGTATTTATTTGATTTTTTAAGAAAAATACTATATCTACGTAAAAAGCGATGAAATCGATATAATATATATATATTTTTTTTGTTGTAATCTTTTAGGAAAAAGATTACTTTTTGGATTTTTTATTTTTTTGGTTCAATTCTTTAGGAAAAGAATTGATTTTGTGATTTTTTATTTTTTTGTATTTTTATCTTTTTGATTTTTTTATCTTTTTGATTTATAATACGTAAAAAAAATAACGTTCACAAAGTGAACGGATCCCAAAATCCAATCTTCTCACTCGAAATCGTTAATCTTCACGAAAAGAACCGGCAGCGGCGCCATTTAATAATTCGTTTTTTAGTGTAGTTGTCTTCTCAGCTCGATTCGAATTGATATAACTTTCCAAGCTTGACTTAATTGTTTTTGGTTATACAAATTTGTTTGGTATCTATTTCTAATTTGCACAAAGCATTCAAAAAGGTAAAAATAGCTATAATACTACGTATATGTACTACTCTAAAACATATTGCAATTACAACATTTAAATGCACGAAATTTAAAACTTGAGAATACAAATTCTAGACTACAAATGAAATTACACAATACAAAATATAAAACTAATTTTAACAAAATACAAATTGTAAATTTTATAAAACTATACTTGAAAATGAAATGTTTTATTGATTTTAGCTGTAATTCGTTAATCAAACCAAACTGGCCCAACAAGGAAATAGCCCAATATATCCTAACAATCCACTAACACTGATCCATTAACCTAACTAACAAACTTAACGAGAAGGACTACTCATGTAACATACATAACGGTATTAAACTAACAAGCTTAATGAAAACTAACTAAAAGGACTAACAATGCAACAAATCTAACGAGATCAAACTATCTATCAAACGAGGGGACTGTAACTGAAATGATACGCTACAACATCAGGGACCAAACGTGTGCATTTACCGAACTTGTTTCTAAACTTCTAAAATACAGGTACTGATAATTGAATCTTAGCTAGCTACCTTTTTTATCCTTTTTATTATTCCTTTAAAACCAAGAAAACTTACTAAGCTTAAAAAAAACTGAAAACTAACTAATATTATCAAAGTTGGTTAACATGACTAGAAGTCAAACATAATACCTCTATAAGAACTGTATTTGAATATCAATATTATACTACAATACCACAACTACATTCAAACTGGATCAACTACAAATGAGAAACTAAGCTATATTACACTATTTCAAGAAGTCAAAGAAAAGTGAGGAAAATAAGTGAGCTATATCGATCAAATCAAAGCACAGACCTAAATCAGATAATGAGCATGTATCAAATGAGAAAATCAAGTAGTTTGCACGTAAAGTTATACTACAACAAGTAACTAGCAAATTTTACTAAAAATATGCAAAGAATTAAGTGTGCTTGACCTGCTCATCCGAAGCCAGTCCTTTGATGTCGAGAAGCGCGGCGCTGAGCCGGCTTAAAACCAAACACCCCTAAACGTCAAATCTACTGCTATCTTCAACAAATCCAAACACCACCAATCTGCTACCTGCATCTTTTGAATCAGCAAGTGAAACCTGCAAGATTTAAACAAACACAATACCAAACGAGAAAAAAACTGGACGAAATCTATCTTCTCACATTTGCTTGCTACAGTTTCTGTAAATTCCAAACTAATTTCCTACACGGATATCAAATTCAGCAAATCTGACTCACATCAAACCAACAATTAAACTTTGTATTTATATTGCTCGAATTATGTACTAAAAACCTGTATTTAAAGAAAACTGAACTTATACAATCTAAATCAGCTTTAATCAACAATTTTCGTAATCAATTAACAATCTATCTAATCAGCTTACGACAAACTATCTCAACTAACTAAACTAAATCATTAACTGATTCAACAGAAAACTCAAATTCACGAGAGTTGACTTTAAAGTTCTACTGACTGAAATCAAACAGAAATTAAGCAAAGCCATCTGAACTGATCCATTATCTCGAAGTATCGCAAGAACAAAACCGAAAAATCAATCGGTGTAAATCGTGAACAGTAACTCTATTGAATGATTATTAACATAACATTCTATAACTTTTTAAACACTAAACAGGAAAAGATGAGAAAGAAGAAAATATATGAAGCTTTTAAAGATTCATTAATGGAAGAAAACTAGAAACGGTTACAAAAGTTTAAACTGAAAAAACAAAGTTTGTTACAAAAGCTTTAACTAACTAATCCTATCTAACTAACTATGTGTAAAAACACCTAAGCTAACCCTTTGCAAATGAAGGCCTCGTCTTCTTTATATAGCCGTCGAGAAGAGGTGATGTGACGTGTATCCTCCAATCATTGAATGACACGTGGAAAATACGAGGATAACTCTTCGTTCTTCATCTTCAACTTTGGGGGTTTCTTCAATTCTTGATTCCAATATAATTAACTTGTATCTTCGTGTAGAGGAGAATGAGATGAACATCTTCTCTTCTTTAATCTTTGGCTGATTCTTTCTTGATCATTCATGATTTTCGTTTGCAGGTGTTGGAGTAGAATGGAGAAAAGAATTCGTTTCTTTCTCTCTCTTGAAGAATGAAGAAGAAATGAAAACACGTTTTGGTGTGTGTTAAGTTGACCGAGACTTGGTCAAAAACCAAGTAAATAGAACTTTTCAACATATTCGCCATTTGGTCCCTCAATTTTCATTTCTCTTCAAATGGTTTTAAAACTTTGAAGTAATATCTCTTAACATCCTTAGTCTTTTAAAAATTGCAACTTGAGCCCTTGATCTTTGTATTCTTGGCAAATAAAGTCCTTGAAAGCATCTTTCGTCTTTTTCTTCGTCTTTTCTTCAAATAAATCCTTGAAAGCTCGTGTTTTGTCTCAAATGTACCTATATACCTGAAAATACACAAACACCAAATACACGCGTAATTCTGATAATTAACAGTTAAATATGATGTATTTGACTGTGTTTTTAATGGTTTTAGGATCATAATTGATGAGTGTTTTCACACTTATCAGTTGGCTTTCTTCCATTCATTCAAATCAGTCAACTTTTGCCTATATTCCTCAACTAGGGTAAGGACTCTTGGTGGAGGAATAAATTCCTCTTCTTGGAGTTCTGGTAAACCAGTCCAAGATAAGTCCTTTCTTTGGACACCATAGAAGTCCCCAGCTGGTTGTGGAACACCAGAATACTCTTTCATCCCAATCCCAGTCATGTCCCTAGAATCCCTCTGTTTACTAACACATTCTCATAGGGTTTGTGAGGCCTTATAAAATCTCTGAATTTTAAGGTCTACATTATCCTTATTCTTGATAGCCTCATCTAACTTAGCATGTAATTAAGCATTGACCCTCTCCATGATGTTTCTAATATCATTACTATCATTTAAATCATGTTTTAAGATATTTATTTTATCTTTTAGGTCAAGCTCCATTTTCTTATACTCATAAACTGTCTTTTCAGTTTGAGTGAGAGCAAGTTGATAGTTAGACAACTTGCATCTCTCAGTACTCAAATCTCCTAACAATCTTAAAACCTCTTTGTTAAGTCTTTCTGTATTTAAACGACAACCCTTACTACAAAAAGCATCATCGTATACCTCATTGTTTGATGAAGATGAGGTGTGTGCCATGAGAGCATATTGAACATGCTCTTCTTCTTCTATCTCAGCAACCAAAGCTTTATCCTCTTCCTCATCCTTAGCCAAATAGCTCCAGTCCCATCTAATGCCATAAATTTATTGCACTACCACCATGGCCTTAGGATCCTGAGCCTTAACAATTTGGCTTGAGGGTTTTCCAGCATCAGGCTTCTTGGAGATCTGCATTCTCTCATAAAGTGCCCCATACGATGACAATTGTAACACTCAACCTTGGATTTATCAAATCCAACAGTGTCCTTTGCATTAAAGGTCATCTTCTTCTTGAAACTTCTATTCCACATGTTTGCTCTTATACTTGTAAGAGCCATGTTCCACTTTATTTCCATCTCCTCCAAGTGCTCATCATTTATTTGCTCAAGGTCCTCATATGTAATCACTGAACCATTGGGAAATGAAGCAATGTATGCACACACAGTATCCAGATCCAAACCAGTAGGCTTAACTCTTGGTGAGTCAATTTTGTACGTGTTAGCGTTTGAATGTGAGGCGTTGACAGGATATGATCCAGCGTTGACACATGTTGATCCAGTAACTGGGTGCATGTATGAATCCTTCTGATCAAATTGGCCTTTACTATGTGAGAAGAATGGCATGTTCCTATTGGTAGACTTACTTCCATGATCCAAAAGAGTTTCATTCTCCAACAGCCTTAGTTTGTTGTAAACATCATCAAAAGTAGAACTTTTGTGAGTGTTGTTGGCAATTATAGATCTTGCCTCAATCTTCCACGCATCACCAAGGCTTTTAAGAAAAGTGGAAATAATGTCAACATCACCAATTATTGTCCCCATGAAGGACAGCTTGCTTGTAATGTCAAGAAGTCTGCTTCTCACACTACTTAGCTTCTCATTAGGTTGAGACTTAAAAACAACATACTTGATGAGATAGCATTTATACATGATCTCATCGTTCTTTTCGGGCTTTAAATGCATAAAAATGTCATAAAA
Organism: Glebionis coronaria; assembly: GCA_025667525.1. NCBI lineage: Eukaryota > Viridiplantae > Streptophyta > Magnoliopsida > Asterales > Asteraceae > Glebionis > Glebionis coronaria. Next base: position 287,706,961 of record CM046877.1, on the reverse strand, counting down.
TACCATATATATGCTTGTGTTTGTTTACTTGTGTATTTTAGGATGGATATCGTAAAAAAGACAAAAGATCACAAGATACAAGGAAAAACGGACACGAGAAACGAAGCCGTACAAAGAACCGGGCCCTAGATCATGAAATATTCAACAAATACCCTTGAAGACTTGAAGACATGCAAGATTGGTCCTCATTTAATGAAGAAATGACACTTAAAACCCTTGTATATTCATAATTACAAGTTTGGTCCCTTAACTTTGTCAAAATCATACAAATGGTCCTTCAACTTTGAAGAAATGGCAAGTTTAGTCCCTCAACAATTCCAAATTGCCAATTATGGTCCCTCTTGAAGTCAAAGTTATATTGAAGACCTTTGAAGATCAACATTGTCCAAGATCAGCCCTTGAAATATCTCAAAATGGCAAAAACAACCCTTTGAAACATTTTTCCAAAGTTTTGTGCCAAAACTGCCAAGTCATGAAAGTTAAAAACAAAGGGATATGAGTTTTGTTGCTGAAAAACGTGTTATACACTTTTTACCAAAACACAAGGACTTAAACTGCCACATTTGAAACATTCAAACAAAATTGCGCCAAACAACATTGTTTCCCCCAATTTCGGATCAAAAGAACTATTGTTTACCCTTCTTCACCCCTAGTTTTTACTCCACTTAAACTTAGGGTAAAAATCAATTACCTTTGCACATGTGTGATTCACACATGTAGAAACACATCCCAACCTTAAAACCCTCATGCCCACTCACAATGGACCCCACCCCCAAATACCCGTCCACCAATCATGTGACAACTTAACCTCCAAGTCATCCTACGTGTCCAAATCAACAGCTAAGGATCCTTGCTTCATTCCAAAGCTAAAATGAACGCCCTTGATCACTTTGGACAGCTCACATCAGAGAATTATCTAGAAGACCTCAAGGACAAATGTGGAATTTCAGTGCTAGGGTTTATGAATAGTGTTAGCCAGGCATTTGCCTATAAAAGGAGACCTCAACATGTGAGAGTCCCTTTGTTCCAGTTTTAGGCTATCAATCTTTGTAATTCCATTTTAAGTTAATAAAATTTGAATTTCTTAAATTTTGAATTCTCTTTTGTGATTGATTAAAAGTTGGTGTTAGAATAGCCTAAATCTGAGTTCCATTTGATTGTTTAGACCTTCCTTAATCTTGTGGTTAAGGCACGTCTTGGTTTATAAGGTTTTCAAGGTTCAAAAGCCTTGAAATCCTAGTTTCTGATTTTTGGTTATCATTGTGTACTAACCCTTAGCCATAAGCCTTGAGCTCCTTCAAGCTTGTTGACACCAAGCCTAGGAAGAGTTCTAAGCCTTTGGTTGAGTTGTTTGTTGTTTTGTGTTGAAGACATATCATAATCAAAGCCTTGTTCTACTTTGAACATCAGCAGGCTTTGATCATCTTCTTTGAAGTACCTTGGTCTTGTTCTAGTTGTTAAACAAGGTCCAAGGAGCATAGCTGGCCCTCCTAGGATGTTGTGGAGGGCAGGTATAATCTCTTGATTAAGTTTCCCCTAAAAATTTCATGTTACTGCCTGTTTTGGATTTGGTGCTTTGATTTTGAGTTCTTTTGTTTAAGCTGGTAATTTTTGAGTTTGATTCTGTTAGTTGCTACCTAGTAAGTGTTTTTGATCATTAAAATCAGTAGGTTATTAGTAAAAATCACAAGTTTCTTTGTTAAGTAGTTGATTAAGGGGTGTTTGGGTTAACTTCATAAGTTGAAATTATGGTTTGTTAAGAGGTGGTTTTGAGTTTGCAAGTATTGGTATCTGTTTATTGGGTGCCATTGTTCATCTGTTTTCAGGTTTTGAGGGTTTAAACACCTAGATTCATAAAATAGGGTATAAAATCTTGGTTACTTGGTAAAATTGGCTAGGATTTTGAGGACACCTAGATCTATGCTTAGGCTAGGGCTAAAAAGTGCTAAACCTTAGTTAATTACACCAGTAGAAGAGATTTGACTGCTTAAAATTGGATCTAGTGTCAAATAGATCAGCAAACTTGTTTGCATATTGTTCATGTTCTTATCAGTAACTGTTTATGCTTTGATCTTGTTGTTTACTTTGATTCGGTGTTTGTTATAAGTTGATTTGTGCTTATTCATAGTTAATATAGCTTGTGTATGCATCATGTTAAGTTTGGTTGGCTTATTCTTGCTAAATCTGCTTATTAAGTGCATAACTGCTTATTTCCATGTCTGTGCATGATCTGGTGACTGTTTGATCATTTTTGGCTTATTGTGTGAACCAAATTTGGATTTTCTTGTTGCTATTGACTCCTTGTGGTTCACTGATCACAAGGGTGCCCTTGTTTCCAATTGAATCCAACTAAAACTCTCTAAAAAACTTAGTCAAATAGTCAAAGCAGTGGGAACTCCTTTCCCCTGCTGGTTACCACTGCTAGTGTTAATTTGGTGTCAGCTTATCAATAAGCTATAATAGCTTATTTTAACCAGCAAAAACTTGGATTTTGTAATAGGTGCTCATTATTTGACCCATTTGTTCATACTGGAGCATTTGGTGGGTTGACTTTAGGGTTTGACTAGAAAACCAACTTAATTGACTTTTTCATAAGTGCTTATTGGCTTATTCTGGCTTATTGGTTTTGCTTATTGGAATTTTGTTGATTGTTTTGGCTTATTGAGTCCATTTGTGATCTTTTGCAAGTTGAATCAAGTCCTGAGGTGCCTTATTTCTCAAAAATGACTATTTTGTCTTTTAGTGAAATATTACTTTGCTTATTTCTGGCTTATTGAGTGTGCTTTTTCAAAATTTCTTTTTACATATCTCATAAGCATCCCAAAAGAAGGTTGTGTGTCAAATTAGAGCTTATGGCATTAGCTTATTGCTTAATGGGCTAAAAAGCCCAATAAGAATAAGCTGTTTGCTTATTAAGCTGTGATAAGCTCACATTCAGCTTTTGGGCCTTTAGAGTTTTGTGCTTAGAATTAAATTTTGAGTCAGATAGGGCTTTTCCAAGTCAATTGGGCCAAGTTTGACTTTTTGGGCTAAAAAGCCCATTAAGGTTGACTGTTTTTTGTTTTGGCCCATTTGAGGGCCCAATAGGGGTATTCTGGTCATTTCACTTTGATTTTCTGATTATTTAGGGTAAAATAAACTAGTTTGCAAGTTTTTAGAATTTTTTATAATTTTTTGATTTTTAATATTATTTTAATATTATTTTATTATTATTTTTCAAATTTCACTTTTTCCAACTTTTTACATTTTTCTAAAGCTTTAATACGTTAAAATAGGAATTTAGCAACTTTTATAATAATTTTATCACTTTTAGATTAATTTTTATAATTATTTTAAGTTTTAATAGTTTTTAAATCATTTTAAATAGTTTTTATTAGTTTAAAAATTTCTAAAATAAGTTTTTAAACTTTTTAGGTCATTTTAGAGGTTTACCAATTGAAAAATCTTTATTTAGGCTTTTTGGTAATTTATTTGATTTTTAGGGCTTTAATTAGCATTTACAAATTGAATATTTGATTATTTAAAAGGTTTGATAAAGTTTTGATCATTGGTAAATCCTTAGTTTATTTATTTTGATTTTTAGTGATTTTTTGGTAATTTTTAGAATTAATTTTATTTTTGTAGTTTTTACGGTTTTACGTTTTGTCGTCGTAGTATTATTTTCACGTCTTCGTCATCTTCTTTTCTCATCCCCTTCTAAACCAAATATTAATCTCAAATCATTTACAAGTTTTTCACACACATATACCTCCTTGGGAAACGAACTTTCACACCATAAGGGTCATTAGTGCTTGATTTTCCTAAATCATCACTCGATACTTACCCTATTTACTCTCTTTTCCTAAAAGAGTTGTAAAACACTACAATCATTTTGGCACCGCTGCCGGGGAGGTGTGTCGTTATTAATTTGCATTGTTGTTTTTAATATTAACCATAAATAGTATTTGTATTAGTAGAAATCTACTAATACGTATTATCGGTTTTATTGGTTTTTCTTGTGAAAATATTATTACTATATTGTATTAAGTATCACAACAAATAAACAATATCTCCAAAAGTGTGAAAACAAAACCTTAATTGGGATTTGATCTCCTAATTATTGTATTCGAATCTCAAACAAAAAGAAAAAGGCAAAAATAGATAAATACTTTCATGAATCTCGATTTTGAAAAATACAAACTATAAGGTGGGTATAAGGCGGGTACTATAAAATATACCCTAAGGAAAAAGGCTCTTAAGTGCTTCGCGCCGCATCGTTTCCCCGCTTGCTTGTGAGTATTTTGAGATTGAAGGCTAATCGAGGGTTTTGCCGCCCAAAGTATTATTACGTATAATATATTTGCTTGGTTTCTTTGTGATTAAACCCTCTTGAACAATTTGGTTTTCACCAAAAGTTCTAAAGTCATTCGAAGGCGTTCACTCCACGTGATCGTTTTCATTCCTTTGAGGCTTCTTTAATCAAGAGTTTGATTCGAGGAGAGATTTTGTAGGATGTTGTCTACGAAGATACACCAAAATCCAAAAAAATTAAAAACAATCAAAAACACAAAAAAATTGAAAATTCACAAAACACCCAAAAAGAATCTTCTTTGCTCACCTCCCATTCTTCGTGAAGTTTATGATCACTCGTAATCAAGCAAAACGAGCTCGTAAACGTCTTCAAAAGCAAGCCAATCAAGAGACGTTGATTGAAGAACAACCTCCAATTGTTGAACCTATTGTAGAACAAGAAGTCGTCATGGCTAATCGTACTATGATGGAGTTGCTACAAGCACCCACCGAGGGTTTTAGAGAGGCCATTGTGATTCCCGCCATCCTTGCGGAGAATTTCGAGATTAAGACGGGTTTAATGTTGATGTTGCAAGCAAATAAGTTTAAAGGTCATGAGAAAGACGACCCGCACTATCACATTAGAAATTTTAATCGTCTCACCGCTACTAGCAAGTTTAAGGATGTTCCACATGACGCCATTAAGATGATGTTGTTTCCATACTCGTTAGATGGACCCGCAAAAATTTGGCTCGAGAAAGAACCGCCAAATTCAATTTTGACATGGGGTGATCTCGTTTCTAAGTTTGTGAACAAGTTTTTTCCACCATCTAAAACAACACATTTGAAAAATGAGATTTCACGATTTGTGCAAAGAAATAATGAAAGTTTTTCATTGGCATGGGAACGCTTTAAAGAAATGTTACATGAATGTCCACACCATGATTTTTCGGAATTGCATCAAATTGATACTTTTTATAATGGGCTTAATGATCATGAACGAGATTATTTGAATGCCGTCGCGGGTGGTAATTTTTTGTGCAAGACGACCAATGAGGCTTTACAAATCATCGAGAATAGATCTAGGGTTTATAGCCCTCGTAACACACCGAGTGTTGCCAATTTGGGTTCGTCATCGTCGTCATCGTCTCGTAGCATTAATGCCTTACATGATGAAGCTAATGAGGAAAATCGGTTTTTTGATAGATTTTCTAATCTTATGTCCCATTGGAAAGCTCAAGAAGCTTCAAATTCCGCTTCGGTTAAAGCGGTTGCTAAGAGTTGTTTGTCTTGTGGTGGAGCTCATGATCTTTCCGAGTGCATTACCGCGGATGGTAACACTTCGAGTGCGTATGTAGCAACGGGAACTTACAACCAAAACGGTCAAGGTTCCCGCCCAAATCAAGCTCCACCAAATCAAAATGCTTATAACTATCGAAACAACAACCAAGGTGGTAATTACCAAGGCAATTCACGTAACTACAACAAAGGGAATTATCAAAGTGGGAATGGACAAGTCACTAATCAAAACCAAAACCGTGATTTTCAAAACACTACACAAGGTTTTCAAAATGCTCACACTAAAAATCTTCAAGGAGAATTTTTGGATTATGCTAAAGCAAATGATGCTAAATTTGATAACATGCAACGTGAGATGATTAGCTTAAGATCCGAGTTGAAAAACGAGCTTAAAAATGAACTTGCTAATGAACTTAAAACTCATGCAAACAAAATGGAAGGAAATGTCCAACGTCTTCAACAATATCAACAAAAGATGGAATTAGGACAACATGAGATTAAGCAATAGTTATTAAAAGCGGATGCTAGGCAATCAAAATTTGAGGACCGAATGGCTAAGATGTTTGAAGCAATCATATTTAAACCCTCTTCCTCGGGTGGTCTTCCTAGTGATACCATTGCAAACCCGAAGGGAGAAATGAAGGTTATTACTACACGAAGTGGTAAAACTTTCAAGGAACCAATCTCTCGTCCAAGTACTTCTATGGAGAAGGAAATCGAGAAAGAACCCGAGGTGATGGTCGAAAAGGAGCACATTACAATCCCACGAAGTACCGCTCAAACCACACCTACGGTTGAACCAATACCAATTGTGGAACCCGAGTTTCCAAGGCCGTTGCCTAATGACCAACCCACACCACCTTTACCCTACCCTTCGAGACGAAACAAAGAGAAATTGCAAGAACGTAACAAACAACAAATCGAGCTTTTTATAAAAATGTTTCAACAAGTGCATTTTGATGTGAGTTTAGCCGACGCGTTGTTGTATATGCCTCGTTTCGCTTCCACTTTTAAAAGTATGATGAGCGATAAGGAAAAGCTTTCAAAGCTTGCTAATTGTTCTTCGGTTTATCTTAACCGCATACCGGAAAAAGTTGGTGACCCCGGAAAGTTTCTCATTCCTTGTGACATACAAGATATGAAAGAATGCCTCGCCTTGGCCGATCTTGGTGCGAGCATTTATTTGATGCCATTTTGCATTTGGAAATCTCTTTCGCTTCCTGCTCTTATTCCTTCGAACATGTCTATCGAGATGGCCGATCATTCTACGATTTTAGCATGTGGAGTAGCCGAAGATGTTTTCGTGAAAGTGGGGAAGTTCTACTATCCCGTTGATTTTATAGTAGTTGACATCCCCGCGGATCCTCAAGTTCCTCTAATTTTAGGACGTTCATTTTTAGACACTTCGAGATCGCTTATCGATGCTCATGCGAGAACTATCACTTTGAGATTCAACGAAGAGGAACTTGTTATAAACGCTACTCAAGACTCGAAACCTTCTCATGTTTATGCAATCGCTACCATCAATCACATTGACATCGTTGATGTGGTTTGCGATGAGTTTTCACAAGAAGTGTTAGGTTTTTCCGATAGCTCGTCAAGTTGCAATCCCACTATTTTGGATCCGATTCTTGCTAATTCCACACCAAATCTCACTCCATTCCAAGGAGGCGATCTCACTTCAAATGAAATCGACAATGAAGATGAGGTGTTGATTAGTGATGATACTTCTATTCCACCATTTCTTCCGCCGATGGAAGTTATGAGTGTTGAACCAAAATCTTCAATCGAGGAACCACCTATCCTTGAATTGAAAGATCTTCCTTCTCACCTTGAATACGCATTCTTGGAAGGTGATGACAAGTTGCCGGTTATTATTGCAAAAGGTCTTGCTAATGTTGCAAAAACCGAGCTCTTGAAAGTTCTTAAAGCTCATAAAGGGGCAATTACGTGGAAAATATCCGACATTAAGGGTATTGACCCAAAATTTTGTACTCACAAGATTTTAATGGAGGAGGACTACAAACCCGCAATTCAAATTCAAAGAAGGGTGAATCCCAAAATTCACGATGTCATTAAAAAGGAAGTGTTGAAACTCCTTGACGCGGGAATGATTTATCCTATATCCGATAGCCCATGGGTGAGCCCAATCCATTGTGTCCCCAAAAAGGGAGGAATGACCGTTGTGCCTAATGAAAACAACGAGTTAATTCCCACTCGTGTTGTGATCGGTTGGAGGGTGTGTATTGACTACCGAAAGTTAAATGACGCCACTCGTAAAGACCACTTTCCTTTGCCCTTCATGGATCAAATGTTGGAGCGACTTGCGGGAAACGAATTCTATTGCTTTTTAGATGGTTTTTACGGTTACTTTCAAATCCCTATCGACCCTCGTGATCAATAGAAGACTACTTTTACGTGTCCTTATGGAACGTTCGCTTATCGTAGGATGCCTTTCGGACTTTGTAATGCACCGGGTACGTTTCAACGGTGTATGATGGCGATTTTTACGATATGATCGAGAAGTCGATGGAAGTGTTTATGGATGACTTCTCGGTGTTTGTCAATTCGTTCAAATCGTGTTTATCTAATCTCGAGCAAATATTAAAACGTTGTGAAGAAACCAATCTTGTGCTTAATTGGGAAAAATGTCATTTTATGTGTAAACAAGGAATCGTCTTAGGACATAAGGTGTCGAAAGCGGGGATTGAGGTCGATAATGCTAAGGTAGACTTCATCGCCAAGTTACCTCATCCCAAAACCGTTAAGGGAGTTAGGAGTTTCCTAGGCCACGCGGGCTTTTATCGTCGTTTCATCAAGGACTTTTCGAAAATCTCTCGACCTATGACACACCTTCTCGAGAAGGATGCTCCTTTTAACTTCAATGAGGATTGTGTTAAAGCTTTCTAAACTCTCAAAAGGAAACTTACCGAAGCTCCCATTCTTGTTGCTCCTAATTGGGAATTACCCTTTGAAATCATGTGTGATGCAAGTGATTATGCTATCGGGGCCGTCTTAGGGCAACGTTATGACAAGCATTTCCGTCCTATCCACTATGCTAGTAAGACGATGACCGAGGCTCAATTAAAGTACACCACAACAGAAAAGGAATTCCTTGTCGTGGTCTATGCTTTTGAGAAATTCCGACCTTATCTTGTCTTGACTAAAAGCATCGTGTATACCGACCATTCGGCTATCAAGTATCTCTTAGCTAAGCAAGATGCTAAGCCGAGATTGCTTCGTTGGATGCTCCTCCTCCAAGAATTTGATGTCACCGTGCTTGACAAAAAAGGAGCCGAGAATCTAGCGGCCTATCATCTCTCTCGTCTAGAAGATCCTCACAAAGATGTTTTCGAGAACAAGGAAATCACCGAAACATTTCCTCTTGAGACTCTCGGTGTAGTGAATTCTAAAGACACCACCCCATGGTTTGCCGACATTGCAAATTACCATGCGGGCAATTTCATAATCAAGGGTATGACGACACAACAAAAACGAAATATCTTTCGTGACGTCAAGTTCTATTTTTGGGATGACCCTTATCTCTTTCGGGTTTGTGCGGATCAACTCGTTCGACGTGGTGTGTTTGGTACCGAAGCTTCTAATATCCTTAGAGCTTGTCACGAGGGACCCACGGGTGGTCACCACGGTGCTAATCTCACGGCTAAGAAAGTGTTCGATGCCGGCTTCTTTTGGCCTTCTATCTATCGTGATGCACACGCACTTGTGAAGTTGTGTGATTCGTGCCAACGTCAAGGAAAATCATCTCAACGTGATGAAATGCCGCAAAACATAATTCAAGTGTGTGAGATTTTCGACATATGGGGAATAGACTTTATGGGGCCGTTCCCATCGTCTCATGGCAACAAATATATCCTCGTCGCGGTAGACTACCTTTCTAAGTGGGTGGAAGCTAAGGCTTTGCCTACTAATGATGCTCGTGTGGTAGTGAAGTTTTTGAAGCAATTATTCTCTCGGTTCGGAACCCCTCGTGCTATTATAAGCGATCGTGGAACCCATTTTTGTAATGACCAGTTCGAAAAGGTTCTAAAGAAATATGGAGTTACTCATCGTCTTTCTACGGCTTATCACCCGCAAACGAGTGGGCAAGTCGAGGTTTCGAACCGAGCTTTGAAGAGGATTTTAGAGAGGTCAATTGGAGAAAACCGTGCTTCATGGTCCGACAAACTCGATGATGCTTTATGGGTCTTAAGGACCGCTTATAAGACACCTATCGGTTGCACTCCTTATAAGTTAGTCTATGGGAAGAATTGTCATTTTCCCATTGAGTTGGAGCACAAGCCATATTGGGCCCTTAAGCATGCAAACTTTGACTTGAAGACCGCGGGAGATCACCGGAAAATACAATTGAATGAATTGGATGAATTAAGAGATAATGCTTATGAAAATTCATTAATTTTTAAAGAAAAGACTAAAAAGTTTCCTGATTCAAAGATTAAAAACCGGGTTTTTAACGTTGGTGATCAAGTGTTACTTTTTAACTCTCGACTTAAGATATTTTCTGAGAAATTGAAATCTCGTTGGTCGGGCCCGTTCACCATTACACAAGTGTTTCCTTATGGGACCATTGAGCTAGCTCAAGATGATGGTCCTAATTTCAAGGTGAATAGACATGGGCTTAAGCACTACTTTGGTGGGGAAATTCCTTCAATGGTTGCCCTCGACCAAGTCACCTTCTCTAATGATAATTAGCATTGAGGGGATCGAGTCGAGCTCATGACTCGGTAATCAAAAATGAGGTGCCTCGTGGGGGAGATCCCATGCTTATCCTTTATGCTTACTATTTACTAATAACGGGACTTGTACCCTTCCAACTCGTTGTCTCGTGGTTGTTTGTGATTGTGTTATCTAGATCATCATCATTGTCTACGATTGAAGACTCTCGTGTTCGCTTACGTGAGCCTCCATCGTTTGCTTGAAGAAGTTTTTCACGAATCCATGACATATCCTTTATTGTTCTAACAATTATCTTTTAGCATACTTAATAAACGACTTTAGATATATTGTTAATCGCCCTTTCCATGCTAGATCCTAAGCATTCGATTCTTCGTCTCTAGTATGGGGATGCTCCACCCTTAGACTCGAAACATTGAGGACAATGTTTACTTTTAGTATGGGGGGGTGAATAGGTACTTGCTTTGCTACGCCCTCACGCTTCCAACTTTCAATATTTTGTTTTGTTGCTAATAAGGCTTAAAATGGCCAAATTTTAAAATTTTTCTTAGTTTCCATAAGTGTTTTTAAGACACGAATGTATATTTTCTGATGGGTAGAATAAGAGCTAATTTTTGACTTGATGGGCATTTGGAGCCATTTACATTCCTTAACCCGCTCAATTCAAGTTTTGCTAGACTTTTATATAGGGAGCTTTAAAACGCGAAAGTCTTAACTCATACGGGTTAAGAACAAGAACTTTTCGCAAGTTCCTATAATTGATCCTAGAAAGTCACTTATCAAGGGAATTATAAAACGCATTCTCTAAACTTGAAAAATTCCAAGAAAGTGCAAGATCCTATAGGTGGCTTGAAAACCGAAAACTTTGATTTGATATAGTCTTAATGAAAGCTAATCCAAATTTGGCTTAATTTTGACTTGCATGGCTAAGTATTCACGAGTCTCTTTAATTAGAGGTCTTTATATAGTGAAGAATGAGAGATGATAGACTTAGACAAGTGATCATGCTAAACGTAGAACATGAAAATGTTCTTTCAAAAACTCATATGTTTTTAATTGTGGATTTTTCTTCCCATAAGATCAATGCATTAGGAATAAATCATAATTGCAATAAGTAAGGTCGTACGATTTGAAAGGTTACTTAGCCTCTAGCGCAAGATCGTTTAAAAGTTGCTCGGGGTTGAATAGAGTTCATAGCCAAGGCATAACTCATTGAAGCGGGACGCGAAGATTGGCGATCATCCAAAAAGGCCCTAACAAGGCATGAGGAGCTCTATTTTTTGCTAAAGATCCAAGATGATGTGAAGTATCATTATTCCTAAATCAATATGAAGGATCAAGACACACGACGAAAAGCAATTACTCCCCTAAAGATCGTGGAGAAAGTCTATCCAAAAAGACCCTTACAAGGTATGAGGACAAATATATCCAAGTCCGAAAAGGAGGCGGATCGTTGTATATCAAAATCCAAAGTGATTGTGGTAAAATACGACCTTTTAGGAAAAAGGCGTAAAAGCGGTAAGTATCGAACAAATGATTTTAGGAAAAATCAAGTGTTAATGACCCTTTACGGTGTGAAAGTTCGTTTCCCAAGGAGGTATATGTGTGTGAGAAATTTGTTAAATGTTTGTGATTAATGATTGGTTTAGAAGGGGATTAGAAAAGAAGATGACGAAAAACGTAAAAATAAAAATTAACAAAAATACACTACTAGAAAGTTAAAACGTAGAACCTTAAAAATCACAAAAATAAAAATAAATTCTAAAAATTACCAAAAATTTACCAAAAATCAAAAATAATAAACTAAGAGTTTACCAATGATCAAAACTTTTTCAAGCCTTTTAAATAATTAAATATTCAATTTTTAAATGCTAATTAAAGCCCTAAAAATCAAATAAATTATCAAAAACCCAAATAAAGATTTTTCAATTGGTAAAACTCTAAAATGACCTAAAAAGATTAAAAACTATTTTTAGAAATTTTAATACTAATAAAAACTATTTAAAATGATTTAAAAACTATTAAAACTTAAAATAATTATAAAATTAATCTAAAAGAGATAAAATTATTCTAAAAGTTGCTAAATTCCTATTTTAATGTATTTAACCTAAGAAAATGTAAAAAGTTGAAAAAAATGAAATTTTAAAAATAATAATAAAATAATAATAAAATAATATTAAAAATCCAAAAATTATAAAAAATTCTAAAAACTTGCAAACTAGTTTATTTTAACCTAAATAATCAGAAAATCAAAGTGAAATTACCAAAATACCCCTATTGGGCCCTCAAATGGGCCAAATCCAAAAACAATCAACCTAAATGGGCTTTTGGGCCCAAAAAGTCAAACTTGGCCCAATTGACTTGGAAAAGTCCTATCTGACTTAAAATTCAATTCTAAAAACAAAACTCTAAAGGCCCAAAAGCTGAATGTGAGCTTATCATAGCTTATTGAACACAAAGCTTATTCTTATTGGGCTTTTCAGCCCATTAAGCCATAAGCTAATGCCATAAGCTCTAATTTTACACACAACCCTCTTTTAGGATGCTTAAGAGATCTGTCAAAAAAATTTCCAAAAAGCACACTCAATGAGCCAGAAAATAGAAAAGCAAAAATCCACAAAACGACAAAATAGTCGTTTTTGAGAAATAATGCACCTCAGGACTTGATTTAACTTGCAAAAGCTTTCAAATGGACTCAATAAGCAAAATCAATCAACAAAAATCAAATAAGCACAACCAATAAGCCAGAATAAGCACAAATGAACTTATGTAAAAGTCAAAGGAGTTGGTTTTCTAGTCAAACCTAAAAGTCAACCACCCAAATGCTCCAGGATGAACAAATGGGTCAAAATATGAGCACCTATTACAAAAACAAAGTTGTTGCAGGTTGGAGTAAGCTATTATAGCTTATTGATAAGCTGACACCAAATTTGCACTATCAGTGGCAACCAGCAGGGGAAAGGAGTTCCCACTGCTTTGACTATATGACCAAGCTTTTATGAGAGTTATGGTTTGATTCAATTGGAAACAAAGGCACCCTTGTGATCAGTGAATCACAAGGAGTCAATAGCAACAATAAAATCACAAAATGGTTCACACAATAAGCCACAATAAGCCAAACAGTTACCAGATATGCTCCAGATATGCAAATAAGCAGTTAAGCACTTAACAAGCAGATTTAAGCAAAATAAGCCAACCAAACTTAACAGGATGCATACACAAGCTATATAAATTAAGAACAAACACAAAGCAACAAGAATCCAACACTAAATCAAAGTAAATAGCAAGATCAAAGCATAAAAATGTTTCTGATGAACAAAGAACAATATGCAGACAAGTTTTGCTGATATACTTGACACTTGATCCAATTTCAAGCCTCAAATCCTTCTTCCCTGATGTGATTAACTATGATTTAGCACTTGTTAGCCCTAGCCTAAGCCTAGATCTAGGTGTTCTAAAAATCCTAGCCAATTTTACCAAGTTATGAAGATTTTATAGCCAATTAATGAATCTATGTGTTCAAAACCCCAAAACCTGCAAACAGATGAACAATATCACCTAAGCAACAGATACCAACACTAGCAACCAACAAACAAAGACTTAACAAGCCACAAATCCAACTTATGCAGTAATCCCAAACACCCTTTTAAAACTTGATTTCACAAATTTTCAAAGGCTAATGAAGATTCAACCCACAAATCTGATCAATAACACCTCAATAACATCAAACCAAGCCAAATCAACAATATTCAACCACAATAACACAGATTCAAGCATAAATCCACAAAAATCACAAATAATATGAAACTTAAAGAGAAAATGAAAAGGGAAGAAGATGCAAACCTCCAAGACCTACATCCAGGCCTTGGATTGTTTGAGCTTAGGTACTAGCAGAACAAGTACCAGCTTCCAAGCTGATAAGATGAACAAACCACAAAGTGAGATAAAAAATAATGCCAACTTCAGATTTTTGATGCACAAGCTTTATCACTTAAAACCTTGCCTCAAAAACCTTCAAACAAGATAATGGAACTCAGATTTTATCTTCTCAAACACCAAACTTTTATAAATAACAGATTAGAACTCAAAATTTTAAGAAATTCAAACTTTATTTCATAAAAAGGAATTACAAAGATTAAAAGCTAAAATATGGAACAATGGGACTCTCACATGTTGAGGTCTCCTTTTATAGGCAACTGCCTGGCTAAACACTATTCACAAACCCTAGAAGTGAAATTCCCTAAATGCCCTAAGTCCTTCTAGACGTTTTCTGAATTTGAGCTGTCCAAATTGATCCTGGATGTTCATTTTAGCTTTGTGATGAAGCAACGAATCATAGCTGTTGATTTGGACACGTCACTTAACTTGGAGGCCAAGTTGCATTTTGATTGGTGGACGGGTTTGAATGGTGGGGCCTATTGGTGAGTGGAGATGAGGGTTTTGTGTGTGGGATGTGATTCTGCATGTGTGAATCACACGTGGGTATGGGTAATTTTGATTTACCCTTTGTTTTAAGTGATGTAATTCTAGGTGGTAAAAGGTAAATAGTAACACCTTTTGATCCGAAATTGGGGGAATGGGATGTGTTTGGCGCATTTTTGAAGTTTGAATGTTTCAGTGCATAAGAATGGTCCTTGTTCTTTGGGATTTTTGGTAAATTAAGTCTTTCAGCCTAAAAAACGTATTTCCCTTTGTATTAACTTTCACCACTTGTCACTTTTGGCACCAAACTTTGGAAAAAGGTTATCAAGGGTTATTTTTGACACTTTTGCATATTTCAAGGGCTGATCTTGGACATTCTTGATCTTCAAAGGTCTTTAATGTATCTTTGGCTTGATGAGGGACCATATTTGACAATTTGAAATTGTTGAGGGACTAATCTTGCTATTTCTTCAAAGTTGAGGGACCTTTTGTGTAATTTTGACAAACTTAAGGGACCAAACTTGTAATTATTAATAGTCAAGGGTTTTAAGTGTCATTTCTTCAATGAATGAGAATCAATCTTGTTTGTCTTCAAGTCTTCAAGGGTATTTGTTGAGAATTCCATGATTAGGGCCCGGTTCTTTGTACGGCTTCGTTTCTCGTGTCCGTTTTTCCTTGTAACTTGTGATCTTTTGTCTTTTTCACGATATCCATACCTAAAATACACAAGTAAACAAACACAAGCATATATATGGTATTTTATGACATTTTTATGCATTTAAAGCCCGAAAAGAACGATGAGATCATGTATAAATGCCATCTCATCACTCCCCCATACTAAGCCATTGCCGTGCCCTCACGCAATGCTTAGAATAAAGTATCTAAGCATCACCAAAGTTCAATTTTATTAACCTTTATTGAAGAGTAAAAGACTTGCAACATACTACGATGATGTGTAAAGACATAATGTATGATTTTCATCACGAAAAGTGACTATTAGGGTCAAAGAATAGAAACAAGTAAATGTCCCTTAGAGTAAACTTCGTCATCCTTGATTGTCATACATTCCATGCTAAGTGCAAAAACGAGATCATTGTTGGTACAAGTCACAATGCTAACACTACTCATACGTCCAAATTGTGTAATACTTTTTCTCCCCGCAATCCTAGTTATTATAAAAAGAAATGGGTTACTAGCATTTTTTTATCTATTTGTCATGGATCACAAGTGATTCATATTGACTTATTTGAATAGTTATTAGTCCGAAAGCAAAGTAGCACGATTTGATCAATAGTTAGCCGAAGGACAAAATCTTTTAAAACGGCTTCTCGTGTATCTCCTTAAGTTCATATCTTGGCATAACTCGTTTCACGATTTGAGACCTTTCTCGGACCGATATTTGGCATGTACTTCATACTTCAAATCTTGGGAAGACGTTCTTGAAATTATGGTCTTCTCTTCATATATTTGGAATTTCTTCACCTGACGTTTTTGAGAGATTCTTCATATTTGGACCACGACTTCATCATTTTTCTTCAATCTTTACTTTGGATTTTGATATACAACGATCCGCCTCCTTTTCGGACTTGGATATATTTATCCTCATACCTTGTTAGGGTCTTTTTGGATAGACTTTCTCCATGATCTTTAGGGGAGTAATTGCTTTTCGTCGTGTGTCTCGATCCTTCATATTGATTTAGGAATAATGATACTTCACATCATCTTTGGATCTTTAGCAAAAATAGAGCTCCTCATGCCTTGTTAGGTCCTTTTTGGATAATCGCCAATCTTCGCGTCCCGCTTCAATAAGTTATGCCTTGGCTATGAACTCTATTCAACCCCGAGCAACTTTTAAACGATCTTGCGCTAGAGGCTAAGTAACCTTTCAAATCGTACGACCTTACTTATTGCAATTATGATTTATTCCTAATGCATTGATCTTATGGGAAGAAAAAGCCACAATTAAAAACATATGAGTTTTTGAAAGAACACTTTCGTGTTCTACGTTTAGCATGATCACTTGTCTAACTCTATCATTTCTCGTTCTTCACTATATAAAGACCTCTAATTAAAGAGACTCATGAATACTTAGCCATGCAAGTCAAAATTAAGCCAAATTTGGATTAGCTTTCATTAAGACTATATCAAATCAAAGTTTTGGGTTTTCAAGCCACCTATAGGATCTTGCACTTTCTTGGACTTTTTCAAGTTTAGAGAATACGTTTTAAAGTTCCCTTGATAAGTAACTTTCTAGAATCAATTATAGGAACTTGCGAAAAGTTCTTGTTCTTAACCCGTATGAATTAAGAATTTCGCGTTTTAAAGCTTCCTATATTAAAAGTCTAGCAAAACTTGAATTGAGCGGGTTAAGGAATGTAAATGGCTCCAAATGCCCATCAAGTCAAAAATTAACTCTTATTCTACCCAACGGAAAATATACATTCGTGTCTTAAAAACACTTATGAAAACTAAGAAAAATTTTAAAATTTGGCCATTTTTAGCCTTATTAGCAAAACAAAACATTGAAAATTGGAAAGCGTGAAGGCGTAGCAAAGCAAGTACCTATTCACCCCCCCCATACTAAAATTAAACATTGTCCTCAATGTTTCGAGTCTAAAGGTGGAGCACCCCCATACTAGAGACGAAGAGTCGAATGCTTAGGATCTAGCATGGAAAGGGTGATAAACAATATATCTAAAGCGGTTTATTAAGTATGCTAAAAGATAATTGTTAGAACAATAAAGGATATGTCATGGATTCGTGAAGAACTTCTTCAAACGAACGATGGAGTCTCACGTAAACGAACACGAGAGTCTTCAATCGGAGATGATGATGATGATCTAGATAACACAATCACAAACAACCACGAGACAACGAGTTGAAAGGGTACAAGTCCCCATATTAGTGAATAGTGAGCATAAAAGATAAGCATGGGATCTCCCCCACGAGGCACCTCGTTTTTGATTACCGAGTCATGAGCTCGACTCGATCCCCTCAATGCTAATTATCATTGGGGAAGGTGAGTTGGTCGAGGGCAACCATTGAAGGAATTTCCCCACCAAAGTAGTGCTTAAGCCTATGTCCATTCACCTTGAAATTAGGACCATCATCTTGAGCTAGCTCAATGGTCCCATATGGAAACACTTGTGTACTGGTGAACGGACCCGACCAACGAGATTTCAATTTCCCGGAAAATATCTTAAGACAAGAGTTAAAAAGCAACACTTGATCACCAACGTTAAAAACCCGGTTTTTAATCTTTGAATCATGAAACTTTTTAGTCTTTTCATTAAAAATTAATGAATTTTCATAAGCATTATCCCTTAATTCATCCAATTCATTCAATTGTATTTTCAGGTGATCTCCCGCGGTCTTCAAGTCAAAATTTGCATGCTTAAGGGCCCAATATGCCTTATGCTCCAACTCAATGGGCAAATGACAATTCTTCCCGTAGACTAACTTATAAGGAGTGCAACCGATAGGTGTCTTATAAGCGGTCCTAAAGGCCCATAAAGCATCATCAAGTTTGTCGGACCATGAAGCACTGTTTTCTCCAATTGACCTTTCTAAAATCCTCTTCAAAGCTCGGTTCGAAACCTCGACTTGCCCACTCGTTTGCGGGTGATAAGCCGTAGAAAGACGATGAGTAACTCCATATTTTTTTAGAACCTTTTCGAATTGGTCATTACAAAAATGGGTTCCACGATCGCTTATAATAGCACGAGGGGTTCCGAACCGAGAGAATAGTTGCTTCAAAAACTTCACTACCACACGAGCATCATTAGTAGGCAAAGCCTTAGCTTCCACCCACTTAGAAAGGTAGTCCACCACGACGAGGATATATTTGTTTCCATGAGACGATGGGAGCGGCCCCATAAAGTCTATTCCCCATATGTCGAAAATCTCACATACTTGAATTATGTTTTGCGGCATTTCATCACGTTGAGACGATTTTCCTTGACGTTGGCACGAATCACACGACTTCACAAGTGCGTGTGCATCACGATAGATAGAAGGCCAAAAGAAACCGACATCGAACACTTTCTTAGCCGTGAGATTAGTGATGAGACTGCTTTTATACATGGTCTCATCGTCCAAATCGGGCTTAAAATCAATTAAATATCATAAAATATACCAAATATATGCTCGTGTTTGTTACTTGTGTATTTTTAGGTACGGATATTAAGGAATGGGCAAAAGATCACAAGAATCAATCAAAAACGAACACGGGAAACGAAGTCGCACAATGAACCGGGCCCAAGTTTGGAAAATTGCAAAAAGACCCTTGAAGAATTGAAGATTGGCAAATTTAGTCCCTCATCTTTGAAGAACTTGTCACAATTGACCCTCCATTTGTCAATTGTACAAGAATGGTACTTATTGTTTGAAGATATTACAAGACCAGTCCCTGAAAATTGAAGAATATACAAAAGAAACCCTTGGATAAAGTCTTTAAAGGTTTTGTGCCACTTTTGACAACTTGTCCAAGGGCTTTTAATGTATTTTCTTGATTCTTGATGGACTGGTCTTGTACAATCTTCAAACATTAAGGATTATACTTGTACAATTGACATTTTGAGGGTCAAATATGACAAGTTCTTCAAAGATGAGGGACCAAAATTGCCAATCTTCAATTCTTCAAGGGTCATTTTGCAAAATTCCAAACTTGGGCCCGGTTCATTGTGCGGCTTCGTTTCCCGTGTTCGTTTTTGATTGATTCTTGTGATCTTTTGCCCATTCCTCAATATCCGTACCTAAAAATACACAAGTAACAAACACGAGCATATATTTGGTATATTTTATGATATTTAATTGATTTTAAGCCCGATTTGGACGATGAGACCATGTATAAAAGCAGTCTCATCACTCCCCCATACTAAACCATTGCCGTGCCCTCACGCAATGCTAGAATAAAGTATCATAGCATCTCCAAAATTCATTTTTATTCCATTTATTGAAATGATAAACTAGCTACACTACTATTGCTACTACTTGTGTTTTAGACATAATGTATGATTTTCATCGCAAAATGGGACGTTTAGGTTCATAGAACAAGAACACGTGAATGCTTCGTTAGAAATAATTTCATCGTCCTCGATTTTCACCTTAATTCCATGCCAAGCGTGCAACGAGATCATTGTCATTATAAGTTAGTAATGCTAACACTACTCATATGCCCTAATCACGTACTTATCCTCCCATTATTCCTAAGTTGTATCTCTTATATTTTATGATGTCTTGAATGTTTCACGAGGATACATTGTTTGACTTATGCGATAATAGAGATTTAGGTCTAAAAATAGAGTCCTAACGGTGTAACTAAGACCATCAAATCAATAACCCCTCCTAATAGACAACGATGTTAAAAAATTAAGTTGACAAGAAGAATCGATAAACACGGTTTTATAACGGTTTTGAATATGAGACTTATTACCAAGACTTTTATACGCCCCCTAACGGAAGGGCCTTATTATCTTTGGTTTACCTCCATCTTTTATTCAACTTCGCCATGAAGCTTTTATTATGACTTCGGTCTTGCCTTGCCTTTTATTATCCGCCATCATCGGTGGTTTTATTAGCCAAAGACGTATATCCTCACGCTAAAGCGAATTTTGGATCTTTAAAGCTTCGAAGATTAAGGCTTGATTCACTTTCAATTTTGCATAGATTTTAGGCCTTGTGGGGCTTCAAATTGTTTTCTAGATTTAGGTGAGCACTTGAAATCTTATTATTAGGTGAAGCTTTCGATTATTGGGGTGCCAATACTTCAAAACCGTGACGCTGGCGATACCTTAATGTCTTCCCAATTTAATTACACGGAAGCTACTAGAAAAGACTAGAAACCCAACAATCCTAACTAAACCGCTAAGTCAATATTTATTAAGAAAAAAATATTTACATGCGAAGGGAGAATAAGCAAACAACGAGAACTCATGAGTTTTTGAAAGAATACGAGTACTCTACGTTTAGCATAGTAACTTATAATTAACTCTATCATTTCTCGTCCTCATTTAAGAGAATTAGCCTAATGTGTAGTTAAGGAATCAAAGCTAAGTGCTCAACACGCACGGTCAAGTAAAAAATTACTCTTATTCTCGCCATCGGAAAACCTACATTCGTGTCTTCAAACACTTATGAAACATGAGAAAAATTTTAAAATTTGGCCATTTTTGGCCTTATTTTGCAACAAAACGATAAACTTTGGAAAGCGTGAAGGTTTGGCAAGGCAAGTATCTATTCACCGCCAAAAATGATGTAGTGTTTTTACTACTCTTTAGGAAAAGAGCGTAAAAAGCGGTAAGTATTAAGTGTACGTTTAGGAAAACGTAAACACTTATGACCCTTAATGGGGATCGTTCTCTCGAGGAGGCACGTGTGTTGTGTGATGAATGATTGATTAATGTTTTTGGTTATTAATAAGAAGAAAAGAAGAGAAAATGACGAAGACGAAAAAATAGAAAAATAGGCAAAAACACTACTAGAAAGTTACGACGTAGAAACGTAAAAAAGACAAATTTTAAAAATTTAACCTAAAAATTCCTAAAAATTACTAAAAATCCACAATAAAATTCTAAGAGTTTACAAAAAAATCCAAACTTGCCAAAACCTTTTAATTAATTTAATAATGACTTTTTAATGCTAATTAAAGCCCTAAAAATCACTTTTAAATATTAAAAAGCCCTAAACAAGATTTAATAGTTTGTAAACCTCAAAAATGACCTAATTAAACTAAAAACTATTTTTAAAAATTTTAAAACCAAATTAAACTATTTTTAAACTCCTAAAAACTATTAAAATCTATTAAATCTTAAATTAATTCTAAAAATTAATTGAAAAGCCTAAAAATTAATTGGAAAGTGAAAAAGTTCCTATTTTAATGTCTAGAATCTAGGAAAAATGAAAAAAAATTAAAAATAAAACTTTGAATTTTTCTTAATAAAATAATAATAAAATAATCTAAAAAATAAAAAGTTCTCAAATAAATTCTAAAAAATTCTCAAAAATCCTAAATATTCTAACTAAGACAAAAATGTAAATTAAAGCTCCTAAAACCTCTTAATTAATTTTATATTAATTTTTAAAGTTGTCTAAAAACCCTAAAATTAAATAAAATTAAAAATAAGACTTTTTGAAAACTTTTTGATATGTAAACCTCAGAAATATAAATTAAAACCTAAAAACTATTTTTTTGTATTTTTATATTACTGTTTACTATTTTTTAATTACTTTCTAAATTTAAAACTAAAAATAATTCTAATAATTAATTAAATAATGGGAAAAATAATACTTTTAAACAGAAAAATCCTAAACTCTAATATTATCCTAGGAAAAATGAAAGGAAGCAAAAATGCTTATTCAATAAGCCAGAATAAGCTTAAAAGCCCACGGCTTATTTAAATAATCCAAAACCTAAATCACCTTATATACTTAATGAAATGAAAGGTTAACATAAAAACTCATCTGGATCACTGGTAGAACCCCTCACTCCTGAGCTGCAGGTCGGGGGTTCGAGTCCAGGCAGGGTGAAGTTTTGCAAAAATGTTCTCTTTTTTTTTTTACTTTTAAACCTCAAACAGTAGCACTATCTAAACACAAATACACAAACACAAACTAATTTCAACAAAGATTAAGCTAAATGAAGCCAAAAGTGGCCAGTTATTCTAATGTTTCTGATGAACTAGTGAAGAGTTCTTCACTTGTGCATGAACCAAGAGGACTTGGTTTTGAGTTTGATTTGTAGTGTTTTGTGGACAAGCAGGGCACCCTTGTACTCTTTGGAGTACAAGGAGTCAAGAATGAGCAGAAAACAACAAGCACTTAGCACAATCAAGCCAAAAAAATCACAAAATCAGGCACACAAGGTCATATCAAGTTGCTGAGGTAAAAAGTAGGGGTCTGGTGGTGTTCTTCTTGATTACTTGCACTCAAATGGGTTTCAAAGCCCAAGATTTAGCATACACATGCACCAAGTATCACACAAACAACATACAATCCTATGACTACCTAATTCTAACAGATTTTCAAAATCCAAGAGCAAATTGAAGGAAAACAAGCAGAAAATTGACCTAAGCAGATTATGCTTTGCTTTCTCACTTTTTAACACACAACTTCTCTTCAAATCTTTTCCAAACTGATAACTAAACTCTACACAACCTTTGACAACC
This sequence comes from Glebionis coronaria, assembly GCA_025667525.1. Lineage (NCBI taxonomy): Eukaryota > Viridiplantae > Streptophyta > Magnoliopsida > Asterales > Asteraceae > Glebionis > Glebionis coronaria. Next base: position 287,684,111 of record CM046877.1, on the reverse strand, counting down.
CTATTGACCACTCCTAACACGTTTTCAACTATAAAATCTATCAAAATTATCAAAATAAAAGCAGATCCAAACACACCTTTAAAACTTGAAAACAAGATTTTTCAAACCAAACTCTTTTAAAACTCACTCAAACTGATTAAAAACAGATCTAGCATGCATATATCATCCTAATGACTAAAATCCAACAGCTTAAACAAACATTCAACACAAAACATGAAATTCCACACAAATCACAACTTTCTGAAAATTTCAAAAAGGAAAGAAGATCTTTTACCTAAGAGCCCTACATCCAGAGCTCTTTGTGACAGCTTTGTCACCTCCTTATAGACCCGGGTCTATGCAGAACTTAATCAACAACAAACCTACAAAATGAAAAGGAAAATACAAGAAAAATAGCAACTTTCTGATTTTTCTTAAAACTTCCTTGAAACGCTTTGAAACAATGAACCAAATAACTTTAACCACGTTTTGGAAACAACTTATAAATCACAAATCATGGGATGTCATTCCATTTCACTTCATAACAACCTATGATTTCTTAAATTTATAAAATTCTTTCAAAACCTTTTTGAAAACCTTTTGAAAATCAAACACTCAAGGTGTTATACAATAAAGGTGGAACTCAGCTTAAGCTTTTAACACAACACACAACATTTAAAAAACATAAAAAGGAATTACACTGATTAACACAAACACCAAACTTTTATTTTCTTAAAAAGGGATTACAAGTGCAAAAGCTTAAAAACTGGAACAAAGCTCTTCTCACAGGTTGAGAGATGCTTTTATAGGCATAATAGAACTATCTAGATGCTGAATAAACAAATAATAAAAAGGAAAACCCTAAAGCTTGGAAAATCCGATTTTGCCCTTGTTCATTTGACTGAATTTTGGTCAAGATGCCCATGTGATGTTGCCAGCTCTTGTTGAATGATCTTGGACGTTAATTTTAGCTTGGGGACCAAGGGGTGTGATCTGGGATGTTGGTTTGGTCGGGTTTAGGGTTTTGAGGGAAAGTGATGTTGCAGGGGAGGGTCCCACAAGACACATGGGTGTGTCTTGTGGCGTTTTGTGATGTGGGATCAAGTGAGGTGGAGGGTAATTAAGATTCTGGAGGAGATGGGGTAATAACCCCTTGATTTGTGGTGGATTTGATTTAGGGTTTATCATGGGATTAGGCTAGGTTTAATCTTATTTGGGTATAATCAGATTTTAAAAAGTTGTTTAGGTGGGAAAGTGGTTTGACCAGGAGGGGGTTTGACTGGATAAAGTAATAAAACCGGGTGTGGATGTGGGTAGGGTCGGGTTTATGGGTTGGTGGGTGGGTTTTGCTGAGGTGTCACAAGCTGAGTGGGTGGGTTTGTTTGGGCAGTTGGCAGATTTGGTCCCCAATCTATTTCATACCTTCCACTTTGTTTTTAATCCCATCAGCGCCCAAATTACCTATAACAACTTTGGACAAGTTGTCAAAAGTGGCACAAAACCTTTAAAGACTTTATCCAATGGTTTCTTTTGTATATTCTTCAATTTTTAGGGACTGGTCTTGTAATATCTTCAAACAATAAGGACCATTCTTGTACAATTGACAAATGGAGGGTCAATTGTGACAAGTTCTTCAAAGATGAGGGACTAAATTTGCCAATCTTCAATTCTTCAAGGGTCTTTTTGCAATTTTACAAACTTGGGCCCGGTTCATTGTGCGACTTCGTTTCCCGTGTTCGTTTTTGATTGATTCTTGTGATCTTTTGCCCATTCCTCAATATCCGTACCTAAAAATACACAAGTAACAAACACGAGCATATATTTGGTATATTTTATGATATTTAATTGATTTTAAACCCGATTTGGACGATGAGACCATGTATAAAAGCAGTCTCATCACTCCCCCATACTAAACCATTGTCGTGCCCTCACGCAATGCTAGAATAAAGTATCATAGCATCTCCAAAATTCATTTTTATTCCATTTATTGAAATGATAAACTAGCTACACTACTATTGCTACTACTTGTGTTTTAGACATAATGTATGATTTTCATCGCAAAATGGGACGTTTAGGTTCATAGAAAAAGAACACGTGAATGCTTCGTTAGAAATAATTTCATCGTCCTCGATTTTCACCTTAATTCCATGCCAAGCGTGCAACGAGATCATTGTCATTATAAGTTAGTAATGCTAACACTACTCATATGCCCTAATCACGTACTTATCCTCCCATTATTCCTAAGTTGTATCTCTTATATTTTATGATGTCTTGAATGTTTCACGAGGATACATTGTTTGACTTATGCGATAATAGAGATTTAGGTCTAAAAATAGAGTCCTAACGGTGTAACTAAGACCATCAAATCAATAACCCCTCCTAATAGACAACGATGTTAAAAAATTAAGTTGACAAGAAGAATCGATAAACACGGTTTTATAACGGTTTTGAACATGAGACTTATTACCAAGACTTTTATACGCCCCCTAACGGAAGGGCCTTATTATCTTTGGTTTACCTCCATCTTTTATTCAACTTCGCCATGAAGCTTTTATTATGACTTCGGTCTTGCCTTGCCTTTTATTATCCGCCATTATCGGTGGTTTTATTAGCCAAAGACGTATATCCTCACGCTAAAGCGAATTTTGGATCTTTAAAGCTTCGAAGATTAAGGCTTGATTCACTTTCAATTTTGCATAGATTTTAGGCCTTGTGGGGCTTCAAATTGTTTGCTAGATTTAGGTGAGCACTTGAAATCTTATTATTAGGTGAAGCTTTCGATTATTGGGGTGCCAATACTTCAAAACCGTGACGCTGGCGATACCTTAATGTCTTCCCAATTTAATTACACGGAAGCTACTAGAAAAGACTAGAAACCCAACAATCCTAACTAAACCGCTAAGTCAATATTTATTAAGCAAAAAATATTTACATGCGAAGGGAGAATAAGCAAACAACGAGAACACATGAGTTTTTGAAAGAATACGAGTACTCTACGTTTAGCATAGTAACTTATAATTAACTCTATCATTTCTCGTCCTCATTTAAGAGACTTAGCCTAATGTGTAGTTAAGGAATCAAATCTAAGTGCTCAACACGCACGGTCAAGTCAAAAATTACTCTTATTCTCGCCATCGGAAAACCTACATTCGTGTCTTCAAACACTTATGAAACATGAGAAAAAATTTAAAATTTGGCCATTTTTGGCCTTATTTTGCAACAAAACGATAAACAAAACGATAAACTTTGGAAAGCGTGAAGGTTTGGCAAGGCAAGTATCTATTCACCCCCCCATACTAAAGTTAAACATTGTCCTCAATGTTTCGAGTCTAGGGGTGCAAACACCCCCATACTAGAGACGTAGTCGAATGCCTAATCTAGCATGGAAAGGGTTTAACCAATAAGTAATAGCCGTTTATGAAGTGTGCTATAAACCTAAGGTTAGAACATAAAAGGATATATCATATGGATATTGGGAAAGGCCTCCAAAGCAAACGATCGAGTGCTCCCATAAACGAAACACGAGAGGCTCCAATCGTGAAGATCATGATCTAAAAACCACATATCACAAACAACCACAGAACAAAGGTTGGAAGGGCACAAATCCCCTCACATTAAACTACATTAGAAAGCAATAATATGTACATGGATAAGCATGGGTCTCCCCCACGAGGCACCTTGTTTTTGATAACCGAGTCAAAAGCTCGACTCGAATCCACATAAATGTGATCATTTAGGGATAATCATGGTATGGTCAATTTTTGGTGGGGCTTACATGATAAACAAGGCCCAAAAGTACGTGGAGTACTTTAAAAACCCGATAAACGTATACCGGGGTCAAAGATAGCGTCTTCGTTTTTGGATGAAAGACGAAACAACGCTTCTTCAACACAAACCCCAAAGGGGTAGAAGAAAATAGGAGAGAAGAAATAGAAGGGTGGGACAATGGGTAAGTCAAAACATTGAGCTACTCGAGGTAGACTCGCACCAATCAAATGAAAAGATTTTCCATTTATTGCATCGGTGGAAGACCGAGATTTCCCTATATAAGCAATTCCAGGATCAAATATCTCGTCCTCGGTGGAGAAAGGGGAGGGAACATAAGGGGCTTCCCCCACACTAAGTCCACACAAAGCCTCGTCAAAAGGAGAAGACGAGCTTGTAGTACTCAATAAACGCGGTGATGACGGAGTTAGAATTGTAGAAAAATCTTTTAAATTTAATTCAAAATCTTTTCCTTTTTCATCTTTTAAACTCTCTTTGTGAAAACCCGATTTAATTATGTCAAAAATATTTGGTGTATCTAAAACAATGTTAGTCACACTAAAAATTCTCACATTTTGAAATCTTTTTGGTTTAGGTGGTGGCAAGTTTTCAAATCTTTTGTCAACAAAGAAAACCTCCCCATCGGGGTCAACGTATTCATCATCCGAAGATTCACTCGAGATTGGAATCATAGGCTTAACACTCTTAACCTCCACCGGCGAAGGGGACGGAACTTCATTTTTCTCAACAACTCCTAAAACTCTATTGGAAATCTTTTTGCAAATGCTTTTGATGGGATTGACATTGTACAAAGATGTGATAGAATACACATGAGAAAGAGTGGAGTTTTGGGTTGCATTAATGACGAGTTCTTCCTCATTAAAACGAAGAGTGATTTTTCTTGCATGCACATCGATAAGTGCTCTCGAGGTATCCAAAAAAGATCGACCTAAAATTAACGGAACTTTAGGATCGATGGGAATGTCAACAACAATGAAGTCTACAGGGTAGTAGAACTTTCCAACTTTCACAAAGACGTCCTCGGCAACTCCACAAGCTAGAATCGTAGAATGATCGGCCATTTCGATTGACATTCTTGAAGGAGTGAGATTTGGAAGATTGAGCGATTTAAAATCTCAAGAGGCATCAAATTAATACTAGCACCAAGATCGGCCAAGGCGTAGCATTCTTACATGTCTTGGATAGCACATGGGATTAAAAACTTTCCAGGATCACCGACTTTTTGAGGTATGCGGCTTAGAAAAACCAAAGAACAACTAGACGATTTTTGCAATTTCTCTTTGTTATTCAACATACTTTTGAAGTTCGCGGCAAATCGAGGCATCATGACTAAGGCGTCGGCAAAACTTATTTTAAAATGCAAGTCATGAAACATTTTCATAAAGAGTTCAAATTGATAATTATTTCGTTCTTGTGCCTTTTCCTTGTCTCGTCTTGAAGGGTAGGGTAAAGGTGGTATGGGTTGGGGCAAATTAGGCATAGGCATCGGCCTTGGAATCTCGGGTTCCATGATTGGTGTAGGTTCAAACGTAGGTGTGGTTTGAGCGGTACTTCGTGGGCTTGTAATTTGCTCCTTTTCAACCACAACCTCGGGTTCTTTCTCTTTTTCCTTCTCCATAGAAGAACTTGGACGAGAAATGGGTTCTTTGAAAGTTTTACCACTACGAGTAGTAATAACCTTCAATTCTCCTTTCGGGTTTACGATGGTATCACTAGGAAGACCACCTGAAGAAGAGGGCTTACACATGATAGCTTCAAACATTTTAGCCATACGGTCTTCAAACTTAGATTGCCTAGCATCCGCTTTTAACAACTCTTGCTTAATCTCATGTTGTCCTTGCTCCATTTTTTGTTGATTTTGTTGGAGTCGTGTGACATTTCCTTCCATTTTATTAGCATGAGTTTTAAGTTCATTAGCAAGTTCGTTTTTAAGCTCGTTTTTCAACTCGGATCTTAAGCTAACCATCTCACGTTGCATATTGTCAAACTTAGCATCATTAGCCTTTGCATAATTCAAAAACTCTCCTTGAAGATTTTTGGTGTGATCGTTTTGAAAACCTTAGGCATTGTTTTGAAAATCACGGTTTTGGTTTTGGTTTGAAATTTGCCCATTTCCACTTTGGTAATTACCTTTGTTATAATTTCTTTGATTTCCTTGGTAATTTCCACCTTGGTTGTTGTTGCGATAATTATTAGCATTTTGATTGGGTGGAGCTTGATTTGAACGAGAACCTTGACCGATTTGGTTGTAAGTTCCCGTGGCTACAAAAGCATTCGAAGTGTTACCATCCGCGGTAATGCACTCGGAAAGATCATGAGCTCCCCCACACGACAAACAACTCTTAGAAACCGCTTTAACCGAAGCGGTGTTGGAAGCTTCTTGAGCCTTCCAATGGGACATAAGGTTAGCAAATCTATCGAAAAATCGGTTTTCTTCATTTGCTTCATCATGTAATGCATTGATACTTTGAGACGATGATGAGCCCCTTTTGGCAACACTCGGTGTGTGACGAGGGCTATAAACCTTATACCTATTCTCGATTATGACCAAAGCTTCCTCAACCGTTTTACACAAAAAATTACCACCCGCGGCGGCATTTAAATAATCTCTTTCATGATCGTTAAGTCCATTGTAAAACGTGTCGATTTGGTGCAAATCGGAAAAACCGTGATGAGGACATTCATGTAACATCTCCTTAAACCTATTCCAAGCCATAGAAAAACTTTCATTTGATTCTTGTGAAAATTTAGAAATCTCATTTTTCAAATGCGTAGTCTTAGAGGGCGGAAAAAATTCATTCACAAATTTTGAAACGAGATCCTTCCACGTCAATATAGAATTGGGTGGCTCTTTCTCTAACCAAATTTTAGCGGGCCCCGCTAAGGAATACGGAAAAAGCATCATCTTAATCGAGTCATTCGAGACATCCTTAAATTTGCACGTGGCGGTAAGACGATTAAATTGGCGGATATGGTTGTGGGGATTGTCCTTCTCATCTCCACAGAATTTGTTGTTTTGGATCATCGACAACAAACCCGTTTTCACCTCAAAATTCTCCGCAAGGATTGCGGGAATCACAATAGCTTCTCCATAACCCTCGGTGGGTGCTTGAAGTAACTCCATCATAGTTCGATTCGCCATGGTTGGTTCTTCTCGTACAATGGGTTCGTCAATAGGAGACTCCTCACTAGAATGAGTTGGAGTGGGAGTTTTGTTCTTTCGTTTACGTGCACGTTTTGCTTGATTACGAGTGAGCATAAACGTCACGTACAACGTGGAGACGAGCAAAGAAGATTCTTTTTGGTATTTTTAATTTTTCAATTTTTTTGTGGTTTTTGATTGTATTAACCTTTTGGAAATTGGTGAATATATTAAGTAGACAATGAGTCCACAAATCTCCTCCTTAATCAAATCTCTTGATTAACGAAGCCTCAAGGAATGAAAACGAACACGTGGAGTGAACGCCTTCGATGACTTTAGAACGATGGTGGAACACCAAATCGTTCAAGAGGGTTTAATCAATAGAAACCAAGAAAATATATATGATATGTAATAATACTTTGGGCGGCAAAACCCTCGATTCACTCTCAAAATCAAATACGCACAAGCAAGCGGAGGAAACGAGGCGGCGCGAAGCACTTAAGAGCCTTTTTCCTTTAGGTTGTGAAATACAACCGCCTTATACCCACCTTATAGTTTGTATTATCAAGATTAAGCTTCACGAAAGTATTTATCTATTTTTGCCTTTTCTTTGGTTTGAGATTCGAATACAATGATTGGGTAATGACCTCCCAAGTCAAGGTTGTGATTGCTCACGTATTTGGAGTACTTGTGTATTTATTGTTCTACGTATACTATATAGTAATAATATTCACACAAAAACCGAGAAACGATAATACGTATTAATAGAGTGCTATTAATACAAATACTATATGGCTAATATAAAAAACAACAATGGTTCAATCAAAACACAACACGCCTCCCCGGCAGCGGCGCCAAAAATGATATAGTGATTTTGTATATACTTTATTTTAGGAAAAACAAAGCAACACAAATAGTGGTAAGCGTTAACGAGTGATTTAGGAAAACCACAAGTTATGACCCAAATGGGTGGGGATCGTTCTCTCGAGGAGGCACGTGTGTTGAGTGATGAATGATTGATTAATGTTTTTGGTTATTAATAAGAAGAAAAGAAGAGAAAATGACGAAGACGAAAAAATAGAAAAATAGGCAAAAACACTACTAGAAAGTTACGACGTAGAAACGTAAAAAAGACAAATTTTAAAAATTTAACCTAAAAATTCCTAAAAATTACTAAAAATCCACAATAAAATTCTAAGAGTTTACAAAAAAATCCAAACTTGCCAAAACCTTTTAATTAATTTAATAATGACTTTTTAATGCTAATTAAAGCCCTAAAAATCACTTTTAAATATTAAAAAGCCCTAAACAAGATTTAATAGTTTGTAAACCTCAAAAATGACCTAATTAAACTAAAAACTATTTTTAAAAATTTTAAAACCAAATTAAACTATTTTTAAACTCCTAAAAACTATTAAAATCTATTAAATCTTAAATTAATTCTAAAAATTAATTAAAAAGCCTAAAAATTAATTGGAAAGTGAAAAAGTTCCTATTTTAATGTCTAGAATCTAGGAAAAATGAAAAAAAGTTAAAAATAAAACTTTGAATTTTTCTTAATAAAATAATAATAAAATAATAATAAAATAATCTAAAAAATAAAAAGTTCTCAAATAAATTCTAAAAAATTCTCAAAAATCCTAAATATTCTAACTAAGACAAAAATGTAAATTAAAGCTCCTAAAACTTCTTAATTAATTTTATATTAATTTTTAAAGTTGTCTAAAAACCCTAAAATTAAATAAAATTAAAAATAAGACTTTTTGAAAACTTTTTGATATGTAAACCTCAGAAATATAAATTAAAACCTAAAAACTATTTTTTTGTATTTTTATATTACTGTTTACTATTTTTTTATTACTTTCTAAATTTAAAACTAAAAATAATTCTAATAATTAATTAAATAATGGGAAAAATAATACTTTTAAACAGAAAAATCCTAAACTCTAATATTATCCTAGGAAAAATGAAAGGAAGCAAAAATGCTTATTCAATAAGCCAGAATAAGCTTAAAAGCCCACGGCTTATTTAAATAAGCCAAAACCTAAATCACCTTATATACTTAATGAAATGAAAGGTTAACATAAAAACTCATCTGGATCACTGGTAGAACCCCTCACTCCTGAGCTGCAGGTCGGGGGTTCGAGTCCAGGCAGGGTGAAGTTTTGCAAAAATTTTCTCTTTTTTTTTTACTTTTAAACCTCAAACAGTAGCACTATCTAAACACAAATACACACACACAAACTAATTTCAACAAAGATTAAGCTAAATGAAGCAAAAAACGTGGCCAGTTATTCTAATGTTTCTGATGAACAAGTGAAGAGTTCTTCACTTGTGCATGAACCAAGAGGACTTGGTTTTGAGTTTGATTTGTGGTGTTTTGTGGACAAGCAGGGCACCCTTGTACTCTTTGGAGTACAAGGAGTCAAGAATGAGCAGAAAACAACAAGCACTTAGCACAATCAAGCCAAAAAAATCACAAAATCAGGCACACAAGGTCATATCAAGTTGCTGAGGTAAAAAGTAGGGGTTTGGTGGTGCTCTTCTTGATTACTTGCACTCAAATGGGTTTCAAAGCCCAAGATTTAGCATACACATGCACCAAGTATCACACAAACAACATACAATCCTATGACTACCTAATTCTAACAGATTTTCAAAATCCAAGAGCAAATTGAAGAAAAACAAGCAGAAAATTGACCTAAGCAGATTATGCTTTGCTTTCTCACTTTTTAACACACAACTTCTCTTCAAATCTTTTCCAAACTGATAACTAAACTCTACACAACCTTTGACAACCCTATTGACCACTCCTAACACGTTTTCAACTATAAAATCTATCAAAATTATCAAAATAAAAGCAGATCCAAACACACCTTTAAAACTTGAAAACAAGATTTTTCAAACCAAACTCTTTTAAAACTCACTCAAACTGATTAAAAACAGATCTAGCATGCATATATCATCCTAATGACTAAAATCCAACAGCTTAAACAAACATTCAACACAAAACATGAAATTCCACACAAATCACAACTTTCTGAAAATTTCAAAAAGGAAAGAAGATCTTTTACCTAAGAGCCCTACATCCAGAGCTCTTTGTGATAGCTTTGTCACCTCCTTATAGACCCGGGTCTATGCAGAACTTAATCAACAACAAACCTGCAAAATGAAAAGGAAAATACAAGAAAAATAGCAACTTTCTGATTTTTCTTAAAACTTCCTTGAAAATCTTTGAAACAATGAACCAAATAACTTTAACCACGTTTTGGAAACAACTTATAAATCACAAATCATGGGATGTCATTCCACTTTCACTTCATAACAACCTATGATTTCTTAAATTTATAAAATTCTTTCAAAACCTTTTTGAAAACCTTTTGAAAATCAAACACTCAAGGTGTTATACAATAAAGGTGGAACTCAGCTTAAGCTTTTAACACAACACACAACTTTTAAAAAACATAAAAAGGAATTACACTGATTAACACAAACACCAAACTTTTATTTTCTTAAAAAGGGATTACAAGTGCAAAAGCTTAAAAACTGGAACAAAGCTCTTCTCACAGGTTGAGAGATGCTTTTATAGGCATAATAGAACTATCTAGATGCTGAATAAACAAATAATAAAAAGGAAAACCCTAAAGCTTGGAAAATCCGATTTTGCCCTTGTTCATTTGACTGAATTTTGGTCAAGATGCCCATGTGATGTTGCCAGCTCTTGTTGAATGATCTTGGACGTTAATTTTAGCTTGGGGACCAAGGGGTGTGATCTGGGATGTTGGTTTGGTCGGGTTTAGGGTTTTGAGGGAAAGTGATGTTGCAGGGGAGGGTCCCACAAGACACATGGGTGTGTCTTGTGGCGTTTTGTGATGTGGGATCAAGTGAGGTGGAGGGTAATTAAGATTCTGGAGGAGATGGGGTAATAACCCCTTGATTTGTGGTGGATTTGATTTAGGGTTTATCATGGGATTAGGCTAGGTTTAATCTTATTTGGGTATAATCAGATTTTAAAAAGTTGTTTAGGTGGGAAAGTGGTTTGACCAGGAGGGGGTTTGACTGGATTAAGTAATAAAACCGGGTGTGGATGTGGGTAGGGTCGGGTTTATGGGTTGGTGGGTGGGTTTTGCTGAGGTGTCACAAGCTGAGTGGGTGGGTTTGTTTGGGCAGTTGGCAGATTTGGTCCCCAATCTATTTCATACCTTCCACTTTGTTTTTAATCCCATCAGCGCCCAAATTGCCTATAACAACTTTGGACAAGTTGTCAAAAGTGGCACAAAACCTTTAAAGACTTTATCCAAGGGTTTCTTTTGTATATTCTTCAATTTTCAGGGACTGGTCTTGTAATATCTTCAAACAATAAGGACCATTCTTGTACAATTGACAAATGGAGGGTCAATTGTGACAAGTTCTTCAAAGATGAGGGACTAAATTTGCCAATCTTCAATTCTTCAAGGGTCTTTTTGCAATTTTCCAATTTGGGCCCGGTTCATTGTGCGACTTCGTTTCCCGTGTTCGTTTTTGATTGATTCTTGTGATCTTTTGCCCATTCCTCAATATCCGTACCTAAAAATACACAAGTAACAAACACGAGCATATATTTGGTATATTTTATGATATTTAATTGATTTTAAGCCCGATTTGGACGATGAGACCATGTATAAAAGCAGTCTCATCAATTAGCACCGTGGTGACCACCCGTGGGTCCCTCGTGACAAGCTCTAAGGATATTAGAAGCTTCGGCACCAAACACACAACGTCAAACGAGTTGATCCGCACAAATCCGAAAGAGATAAGGGTCGTCCCAAAAATAGAACTTGACGTCACGAAAGAATTTTCGTTTTTGTTGTGTCGTCATACCCTTGATTATGAAATTGCCCGCATGGTAATTTGCAATGTCGGCAAACCATGGGGTTGTGTCTTTAGAATTCACTACACCGAGAGTCTCAAGAGGAAATGTTTCGGTAATTTCCTTGTTCTCGAAAACATCTTTGTGAGGATCTTCTAGACGAGAGAGATGATCGCCCGCTAGATTCTCGGCTCCTTTTTTGTCAAGCACGGTGACATCAAATTCTTGGAGGAGGAGCATCCAACGAAGCAATCTCGGCTTAGCGTCTTGCTTAGCTAAGAGATACTTGATAGCCGAATGGTCGGTATACACGATGCTTTTAGTCTAGACGAGATAAGGTCGGAATTTCTCAAAAGCATAGACCACGGCAAGGAATTCCTTTTCTGTTGTGGTGTACTTTAATTGAGCCTCGGTCATCGTCTTACTAACATAGTGGATAGGACGGAAATGCTTGTCATAACGTTGCCCTAAGACGGCCCCTATAGCGTAATCACTTGCATCGCACATGATTTCAAAGGGTAATTCCCAATTAGGAGCAACAAGAATGGGAGCTTCGGTAAGTTTCCTTTTGAGAGTTTCGAAAGCCTTAACACAATCCTCATTGAAATTAAAAGGAGCATCCTTCTCGAGAAGGTGTGTCATAGGACGAGAGATTTTCGAAAAGTCCTTGATGAAACGACGATAAAAGCCCGCGTGGCCTAGGAAACTCCTAACTCCCTTTACGGTTTTGGGATGAGGTAACTTGGCGATGACGTCTACCTTAGCTTTATCGACCTCAATCCCCGCCTTCGACACCTTATGTCCTAAGACGATTCCTTGTTTACACATGAAATGACATTTTTCCCAATTAAGCACAAGATTGGTTTCTTCACAACGTTTTAACATTTGTTCGATATTAGATAAACATGACGTGAACGAATTACCAAACACCGAGAAGTCATCCATAAACACTTCCATCGACTTCTCGATCATATCGTGAAAAATTGCCATCATACACCGTTGAAACGTACCGGGTGCATTACAAAGTCCGAAAGGCATCCTACGATAAGCGAACGTTCCATAAGGACACGTAAACGTAGTCTTCTCTTGATCACGAAGGTCGATAGGGATTTGAAAGTAACCGGAAAAACCATCTAAAAAGCAATAGAATTCATTTCCCGCAAGTCGCTCCAACATTTGATCCATGAAGGGCAAAGGAAAGTGGTCTTTACGAGTGGCCTCATTTAACTTTTGTTAGTCAATACACACCCTCCAACCGGTCACAACACGAGTGGGAATTAACTCGTTGTTTTCATTAGGCACAACGGTCATTCCTCCCTTTTTAGGGACACAATGGATTGGGCTCACCCATGGGCTATCGGATATAGGATAAATCATTCCCGCGTCAAGGAGTTTAAGGACCTCCTTTTTAATGACATCGTGAATTTTGGGATTCATCCTTCTTTGACTTTGAATTGCGGGTTTGTAGTCCTCCTCCATTAAAATCTTGTGAGTACAAAATTTTGGGTCAATACCCTTAATGTCGGATATTTTCCACGCAATTGCCCCTTTATGAGCCTTAAGAACTTTCAAGAGCTCGGTTTTTTCATTATTAGCAAGACCTTTTGCAATAATAACCGGCAACTTGTCATCACCTTCCAAGAATGCGTATTCAAGGTGAGAAGGAAGATCTTTCAATTCAAGGATAGGTGGTTCCTCGATTGAAGATTTTGGTTCAACACTCATAACTTCCATCGGCGAAAGAAATGGTGGAATAGAAATTTCATCACTAATCAACACCTCATCTTCATTGTCGATTTCATTTGAAGTGAGATCACCTCCTTGAAATGGAGTGAGATTTGGTGTAGAATTAGCAAGAATCGGATCTAAAATAGTGGGATTGCCACTTGACGAGCTATCGGAAAAACCTAACACTTCTTGTGAAAACTCATCGCAAACCACATCAACGATGTCAATGTGATTGATGGTAGCAATTGCATAAACATGAGAAGGTTTCGATTTTTGAGTAGCGTTTATAACAAGTTCCTCTTCGTTGAATCTCAAAGTGATAGTTCTCGCATGAACATCGATAAGCGATCTCGAAGTATCTAAAAATGAACGACCTAGAATTAGAGGAACTTGAGGATCCGCGGGGATGTCAACTACTATAAAATCAACGGGATAGTAGAACTTCCCCACTTTCACGAAAACATATTCGGCTACTCCACATGCCATAATCGTAGAATGGTCGGCCATCTCGATGGACATGTTCGAAGGAATGAGAGTCGGAAGCGAAAGCGATTTCCAAATGGAAAATGGCATCAAATTAATGCTCGCACCAAGATCGGCTAAGGCGAGGCATTCTTTCATATCTTATATGTCACAAGGAATGAGAAACTTTCCGGAATCACCAACTTTTTCCGGTATGCGGTTAAGATAAACCGAAGAAGAATTAGCAAGCTTTGAAAGCTTTTCCTTATCGCTCATCATACTTTTAAAAGTGGAAGCGAAACGAGGCATATATAACAACGCGTCGACTAAACTTACATCAAAATGTACTTGTTGAAACATTTTTATAAAAATCTCGATTTGTTGTTTGTTACGTTCTTGCAACTTCTCTTTGTTTCGTCTCGAAGGGTAGGGTAAAGGTGGTGTGGGTTGGTCATTAGGCAACGGCCTTGGAAACTCGGGTTCCACAATTGGTATTGGTTCAACCGTAGGTGTGGTTTGAGCGGTACTTCGTGGGATTGTAATGTGCTCCTTTTCGACCATCACCTCGGGTTCTTTCTCGATTTCCTTCTCCGTAGAAGTACTTGGACGAGAGATTGGTTCCTTGAAAGTTTTACCACTTCGTGTAGTAATAACCTTCATTTCTCCCTTCGGGTTTGCAATGGTATCACTAGGAAGACCACCCGAGGAAGAGGGTTTACACATGATTGCTTCAAACATCTTAGCCATTCGGTCCTCAAATTTTTATTGCCTAGCATCCGCTTTTAATAACTCTTGCTTAATCTCATGTTGTCCTAATTCCATCTTTTGTTGATTTTGTTGAAGACGTTGGACATTTCCTTCCATTTTGTTTGCATGAGTTTTAAGTTCATTAGCAAGTTCATTTTTTAGCTCGTTTTTCAATTCGGACCTTAAGCTAATCATCTCACGTTGATGTTATCAAATTTAGCATCATTTGCTTTAGCATAATCCAAAAATTCTCCTTGCAAATTTTTAGTGTGAGCATTTTGAAAACCTTGTGTAGTGTTTTGAAAATCACGGTTTTGGTTTTGATTAGAAATTTGTCCACTACCACTTTGATAATTCCCCTTGTTGTAATTGCGTGAATTGCCTTCGTAATTACCTTGGTTGTTGTTTCGATAGTTGTTAACATTTTGGTTTGGTGGAGCTTGATTTTGGCGGGAACCTTGACCGTTTTGGTTGTAAGTTCTCATTGCTACATAAGCACTCGAAGTGTTACCATCCGCGGTAATTCACTCGGAAAGATCATGAGCTCCCCCACAAGATAAACAACTCTTAGCAACCGCTTTAACCGAAGCGGAATTGGAAGCTTCTTGAGCCTTCCAATGGGACATTAGATTAGCAAATCTATCAAAAAACCGATTTTCCTCATTAGCTTCATCATGTAAGGCGTTAATGCTACGAGACGATTGTGACGAAGATGACGAACCCATATTGGCAACACTCGGTGTGTTACGAGGGTTATAAACCTTAGATCTATTTTCAATGATTTGTAAAGCCTCATTTGTCGTCTTGCACAAAAAATTACCACCCGCGGCGGCATTCAAATAATCTCGTTCATGATCATTAAGCCCATTATAAAAAGTATCCACTTGATGCAATTCCGTAAAATCATGGTGTGGACATTCATGTAACATTTCTTTAAAGCGTTCCCATGCCATTGAAAAACTTTCATTATTTCTTTCCACAAATCATGAAATCTCATTTTTCAAGTGTGTTGTTTTAGATGGTGGAAAAAACTTGTTCACAAACTTAGAAACGAGATCGGCCCATGTCAAAATTGAATTTGGCGGTTCTTTCTCAAGCCAAATTTTTGCGGGTCCATCCAACGAGTATGGAAACAACATCATCTTAATGGCGTCATGTGGAACATCCTTAAACTTGCTAGTGGCGGTGAGACGGTTAAAATTCCTAATATGGTAATGCGGGTTGTATTTCTCGTGACCTCTAAACTTATTTGCTTGCAACATCGACATTAAACCCGTCTTAATTTCGAAATTCTCCGCAAGGATGGCGGGAATCACAATAGCCTCTCCAAAACCCTCGGTGGGTGCTTGTAGCAACTCCATCATAGTACGATTAGCCATGACGACTTCTTGTTCTACAATAGGTTCAACAATTGGAGGTTCTTCAACAATCAACGTCTCTTGATTGGCTTGCTTTTGAAGTCGTTTACGAGCTCGTTTTGCTTGATTACGAGTGATCATAAACTTCACGAAGAATGGGAGGTGAGCAAAGAAGATTCTTTTTGGGTGTTTTGTGAATTTTCAATTTTTTTGTGTTTTTGATGATATTTAATTTTTTTGGATTTTGGTGTATCTTCGTAGACAACAATCTACAAAATCTCTCCTCGAATCAAACTCTTGATTAAAGAAGCCTCAAAGGAATGAAAACGATCACGTGGAGTGAACGCCTTCGAATGACTTTAGAACTTTGGTGAAAACCAAATTGTTCAAGAGGGTTTAATCACAAAGAAAGCCAAGCAAATATATTATACGTTATAATACTTTAGGCGGCAAAACCCTCGATTAGCTTTCAATCTCAAAATACTCACAAGCAAGCGGGGAAACGAGGCGGCGCGAAGCACTTAAGAGCCTTTTTCCTTAGAGTATATTTTATAATACCCGCCTTATACCCACCTTATAGTTTGTATCTTTCAAAATCGAGCTTCACGAAAGTATTTATCTATTTTTGCCTTTTTCTTTTTGTTTGAGATTCGAATACAATAATTGAGTGATGAAATCCCAATTAAGGTTGTGTTTTCACACTTTTGGAGATATTGTAAATTTATTGTGATACTTAATACAATATAGTAATAATATTTGTACAAGAAAAACCAAGAAAACCGATAATACGTATTAGTAGAGTTCTACTAATACAAATACTATTTGGTTAATATTAAAAACAACAATGCAAATTAATCACGACACACCTCCCCGGCAGCGGCGCCAAAGTGATTGTGGTAAAATACGACCTTTTAGGAAAAAGGCGTAAAAGCGGTAAGTATCAAACAAATGATTTTAGGAAAAATCAAGTGTTAATGACCCTTAACGGTGTGAAAGTTCGTTTCCCAAGGAGGTATATGTGTGTGAGAAATTTGTTAAATGTTTGTGATTAATGATTGGTTTAGAAGGGGATTAGAAAAGAAGATGACGAAAAACGTAAAAATAAAAATTAACAAAAATACACTACTAGAAAGTTAAAACGTAGAACCTTAAAAATCACAAAAATAAAAATAAATTCTAAAAATTACCAAAAATTTACCAAAAATCAAAAATAATAAACTAAGAGTTTACCAATGATCAAAACTTTTTCAAGCCTTTTAAATAATTAAATATTCAATTTTTAAATGCTAATTAAAGCCCTAAAAATCAAATAAATTATCAAAAAGCCCAAATAAAGATTTTTCAATTGGTAAAAGTCTAAAATGACCTAAAAAGATTAAAAACTATTTTTAGAAATTTTAAAACTAATAAAAACTATTTAAAATGATTTAAAGACTATTAAAACTTAAAATAATTATAAAAATTAATCTAAAAGAGATAAAATTATTCTAAAAGTTGCTAAATTCCTATTTTAATGTATTTAACCTATGAAAAATGTAAAAAGTTGAAAAAAATGAAATTTTAAAAATAATAATAAAATAATATTAAAAATCCAAAAATTATAAAAAATTCTAAAAACTTGAAAACTAGTTTATTTTAACCTAAATAATCAGAAAATCAAAGTGAAATTACCAAAATACCCCTATTGGGCCCTCAAATGGGCCAAATCCAAAAACAGTCAACCTAAATGGGCTTTTGGGCCCAAAAAGTCAAACTTGGCCCAATTGACTTGGAAAAGCCCTATCTGACTTAAAATTCAATTCTAAAAACAAAACTCTAAAGGCCCAAAAGCTGAATGTGAGCTTATCATAGCTTATTGAACACAAAGCTTATTCTTATTGGGCTTTTCAGCCCATTAAGCCATAAGCTAATGCCATAAGCTCTAATTTGACACACAACCCTCTTTTAGGATGCTTAAGAGATCTGTCAAAAGAAATTTCCAAAAAGCACACTCAAGGAGCCAGAAAATAGAAAAGAAAAAATCCACAAAACGACAAAATAGTCGTTTTGAGAAATAATGCACCTCAGGACTTGATTCAACTTGCAAAAGCTTTCAAATGGACTCAATAAGCAAAATCAATCAACAAAAATCCAATAAGCACAACCAATAAGCCAGAATAAGCACAAATGAACTTATGTAAAAGTCAAAGGAGTTGGTTTTCTAGTCAAACCTAAAAGTCAACCACCCAAATGCTCCAGGATGAACAAATGGGTCAAAATATGAGCACCTATTACAAAAACAAAGTTGTTGCAGGTTGGAATAAGCTATTATAGCTTATTGATAAGCTGACACCAGATTTGCACTATCAGTGGCAACCAGCAGGGGAAAGGAGTTCCCACTGCTTTGACTATTTGACCAAGCTTTTATGAGAGTTTTGGTTTGATTGGAAACAAAGGCACCCTTGTGATCAGTGAATCACAAGGAGTCAATAGCAACAATAAAATCACACAATAAGCCACAATAAGCCAAACAGTTACCAGATATGCTCCAGATATGCAAATAAGCAGTTAAGCACTTAACAAGCAGATTTAAGCAAAATAAGCCAACCAAACTTAACAAGATGCATACACAAGCTATATAAATTAAGAACAAACACAAAGCAACAAGAATCCAACACTGAATCAAAGTAAATAGCAAGATCAAAGCATAAAAATGTTTCTGATGAACAAAGAACAATATGCAGACAGGTTTTGCTGATATACTTGACACTTGATCCAATTTCAAGCCTCAAATCCTTCTTCCCTGGTGTGATTAACTATGATTTAGCACTTGTTAGCCCTAGCCTAAGCCTAGATCTAGGTGTCCTCAAAATCCTAGTCAATTTTACCAAGTTATGAAAATTTTATAGCCAATTAATGAATCTATGTGTTCAAAACCCCAAAACCTGCAAACAGATGAACAATATCACCTAAGCAACAGATACCAACACTAGCAACCAACAAACAAACACTTAACAAGCCACAAATCCAACTTATGCAGTAATCCCAAACACCCTTTTAAAACTTGATTTCACAAAATTTCAAAGGCTAATGAAGATTCAACCCACAAATCAGATCAATAACACCTCAATAACATCAAACCAAGCCAAATCAACAATATTCAACCACAATAACACAGATTCAAGCATAAATCCACAAAAATCACAAATAATCAGAAACTTAAAGAGAAAATGAAAAGGGAAGAAGATGCAAACCTCCAAGACCTACATCCATGCCTTGGATTTTTTGAGCTTAGGTACTAGCAGAACAAGTACCAGCTTCCAAGCTGCTAAGATGAACAAACCACAAAGTGAGATCAAAAATAATGCCAACTTCAGATTTTTGATGCACAAGCTTTATCACTTAAAACCTTGCCTCAAAAACCTTCAAACAAGATAATGGAACTCAGATTTTAGCTTCTCAAACACCAAACTTTTATAAATAACAGATTAGAACTCAAAATTTTAAGAAATTCAAACTTTATTTCATAAAAAGGAATTACAAAGATTAAAAGCTAAAATCTGGAACAAAGGGACTCTCACATGTTGAGGTCTCCTTTTATAGGCAAATGCATGGCTAAACACTATTCACAAACCCTAGAAGTGAAATTCCCTAAATGCCCTAAGTCCTTCTAGACGTTTTCTGATTTTGAGCTGTCCAAATTGATCCTGGATGTTCATTTTAGCTTTGTGATGAAGCAATGAATCATAGCTGTTGATTTGGACACGTCACTTAACTTGGAGGCCAAGTTGCATTTTGATTGGTGGACGGGTTTGAATGGTGGGGCCTATTGGTGAGTGGAGATGAGGGTTTTGTGAGTGGGATGTGATTCTGCATGTGTGAATCACACGTGGGTATGGGTAATTTTGATTTACCCTTTGTTTTAAGTGATGTAATTCTGGGTGGTAAAAGGTGAATAGTAACACCTTTTGATCCGAAATTGGGGGAATGGGATGTGTTTGGCGCATTTTTGAAGTTTGAATGTTTTAGTTCATAAGAATGGTCCTTGTTCTTTGGGATTTTTGGTAAATTAAGTCTTTCAGCCTAAAAAACGTATTTCCCTTTGTATTAACTTTCACCACTTGTCACTTTTGGCATCAAACTTTGGAAAAAGGTTATCAAGGGTTATTTTTGACACTTTTGCATATTTCAAGGGCTGATCTTGGACATTCTTGATCTTCAAAGGTCTTCAATGTATCTTTGGCTTGATGAGGGACCATATTTGACAATTTGAAATTGTTGAGGGACTAATCTTGCCATTTCTTCAAAGTTGAGGGACCTTTTGTGTAGTTTTGACAAACTTAAGGGACCAAACTTGTAATTATTAATATACAAGGGTTTTAAGTGTCATTTCTTCAATGAATGAGGATCAATCTTGTTTGTCTTCAAGTCTTCAAGGGTATTTGTTGAGAATTCCATGATTAGGGCCCGGTTCTTTGTACGGCTTCGTTTCTCGTGTCCGTTTTTCCTTGTAACTTGTGATCTTTTGTCTTTTTCACGATATCCATACCTAAAATACACAAGTAAACAAACACAAGCATATATATGGTATTTTATGACATTTTTATGCATTTAAAGCCCGAAAAGAACGATGAGATCATGTATAAATGCCATCTCATCAAGGAGCTCTATTTTTTGCTAATGATCCAAGATGATGTGAAGTATCATTATTCCTAAATCAATATGAAGGATCAAGACACACGACGAAAAGCAATTACTCCCATAAAGATCATGGAGAAAGTCTATCCAAAAAGACCCTTACAAGGTATGAGGACAAATATATCCAAATCCGAAAAGGAGGCGGATCGTTGTATATCAAAATCCAAAGTATAGATTGAAGAAAAATGATGAAGTCGTGGTCCAAATATGAAGAATCTCTCAAAAACGTCAGGTGAAGAAATTCCAAATATATGAAGAGAAGACCATAATTTCAAGAACGTCTTCCCAAGATTTGAAGTATGAAGTACATGCCAAATATCGGTCCGAGAAATGTCTCAAATCGTGAAACGAGTTATGCCAAGATATGAACTTAAGGAGATACACGAGAAGCCGTTTTAAAAGATTTTGTCCTTCGGCTAACTATCGATCAAATCGTGCTACTTTGCTTACAGACTAATAACTACTCAATCAAGTCAATATGAATCACTTGTGATCCATGACAAATAGTTAAAAAATGCTAGTAACCCATTTCCTTTTATAATAACTAGGATTGCGGGGAGAAAAAGTATTACACAATTTGGACGTATGAGTAGTGTTAGCATTGTGACTTTTACCAACAATGATCTCGTTTTTGCACTTAGCATGGAATGTATGACAATCAAGAATGACGAAGTTTACTCTAAGGGATATTTGCTTGTTTCTATTCGTTGACCCTAAAAGTCACTTTTGTGATGAAAATCATACATTATGTCTTTACACATCTTCGTAGTATGTTGCAAGTCTTTTACTTTTCAATAAAGGTTAATAAAATTGAACTTTGGTGATTCTTAGATACTTTATTCTAGCATTGCGTGAGGGCACGGCAATGGCTTAGTATGGGGGAGTGATGAGATGGCATTTATACATGATCTCATCGTTCTTTTCGGGCTTTAAATGCATAAAAATGTCATAAAATACCATATATATATGCTTGTGTTTGTTTACTTGTGTATTTTAGGAATGGATATCGTGAAAAAGACAAAAGATCATAAGATACAAGGAAAAACGGACACGAGAAACGATGTCGTACAAAAAACCGGGCCCTAGATCATGAAATATTCAACAAATACCCTTGAAGACTTGAAGACATGCAAGATTGATCCTCATTTAATGAAGAAATTACACTTAAAACCCTTGTATATTCATAATTACAAGTTTGGTCCCTTAAGTTTGTCAAAATCACACAAATGGACCTTCAACTTTGAAGAAATGGCAAGTTTAGTCCCTCAACAATTCCAAATTGCCAATTATGGTCCCTCATGAAGTCAAAGTTATATTGAAGACCTTTGAAGATCAACATTGTCCAAGATCAGCCCTTGAAATATCTCAAAATGGCAAAAACAACCCTTTGAAACCTTTTTCCAAAGTTTTGTGCCAAAACTGCCAAGTCATGAAAGTTAAAAATAAAGGGATATGAGTTTTGTTGCTGAAAAACGTGTTATACACTTTTTACCAAAACACAAGGACTTAAACTGCCACATTTGAAACATTCAAACAAAATTGCGCCAAACAACTTTGTTTCCCCCAATTTCGGATCAAAAGAACTACTGTTTACCCTTCTTCACCCCCAGTTTTTAATCCACTTAAACTTAGGGTAAAAATCAATTACCTTTGCACATGTGTGATTCACACATGCATAAACACATCCCAACCGTAAAAGCCCTCATTCCCACTCACAATGGACCCCACCCCAAAATACCCGTCCACCAATCATGTGACAACTTAACCTCCAAGTCATCCTACGTGTCCAAATCAACAGCTAAGGATCCTTGCTTCATTCCAAAGCTAAAATGAACGCCCTTGATCACATTGGACAGCTCACATCAGAGAATTATCTAGAAGACCTCAAGGACAAATGTGGAATTTCAGTGCTAGGGTTTGTGAATAGTGTTAGCCAGGCATTTGCCTATAAAAGGAGACCTCAACATGTGAGAGTCCCTTTGTTCCAGTTTTAGGCTATCAATCTTCGTAATTCCTTTTTAAGTTAATAAAATTTGAATTTCTTAAAATTTTGAATTCTCTTTTGTGATTGATTAAAAGTTGGTGTTAGAATAGCCTAAATCTGAGTTCCATTTGACTGTTTAGACCTTCCTTAATCTTGTGGTTAAGGCACGTCTTGGTTTATAAGGTTTTCAAGGTTCAAAAGCCTTGAAATCCTAGTTTCTGATTTTTGGTTATCATTGTGTACTAACTGATACTAACGTTTTCGCTATGGGTTCAAGTTTGTTCTCGGTATCTCCTCGAACTGATCACAGCTCAAAGTGGAATGATTTGTTCTTGGTGACAAAAAAGGGATTTGGTTTTCTATTCTACTAAAAAGGTAAATGCGTAAGTTAAGTAAAAGTAAACTATCAGCAACTCAGCAACTAAGTAATAAAAGTGAAACTTGAATACGGACTAAATTAAACAGTAACAGTAAATGACCTTAAAATTGCTCTATCCGGAATATTGAAGCTATTCGGAATGTTGAACTCTATGCGGAATAATCATGCAATTCGGAATCTTAAAGCTATGCGGAATATTTGACTACCCGGAATAAAAAATCCTACTCGGAATGTTTCTACTATTCGGAATAAAAGGGCCTACTCGGAATAAAAGTACTATGCAGAATAACTAAGCCTATGCTGAATAAAGTTCTACCCGGAATAATATCCTATGCGGAATAAATGAAGACTACTCGGAACATTGACCCTATCCGGAATACACTGCTATGCGGAATAACTTCTATCCGGAATAATACACTCTATGCGGAATAACTAGACCTATTCGGAATAATCAAGGCTATGCGGAAAATTTATACTATGCGGAATAATGAAGCCTACTCGGAATATTGCTCTATGCGGAATAAAAATTTAACAAAGCTTACTCAGAATATTTTGGCTTGTTCGGAATAACTGGGCATGAAGAACAGAAACAGTAGGAAACAGAGGAAAACGAATTTAATCAAAAATCACCAAATTTTTAACCCAATCTTAAACAAAACTAGTCATAAATCATTTACTAACCATAAACATTAAATCCCAATCATAAAAACACAAATCCCATTAACTTTAAAAGATCAAAATCAACAAAATAAGAACTTAAGAACTTTGAATAAAAAGAGAAGATGAACAAGATGAAATGAAAAGATTAAATTGATGATTAAGGTTTTAACAATCAAAAGAAAAAGATTAAACTACAAGTTTGGTAAAAACAAGAATCAAAAACACCAAACACCCTAATGGTGTTGGTGATGCCTACGAACAGAAAGGAAGAAACTGGGAAAAATTGAAAACTAAAAACTGTGTGAAAAGTGTGAAGGGGAAATCTTTATATAGTGCTTATCTTTGGTTGGTGAGTGGGCTTTCTTCCTTTCTTCTTGTCTTCTCGTCTTTTCAGAAAAGTTGACGTTTTCGATTCTGATTCGGGATTTGTCGACGATTAAATTCAACTCGTCTTTTAATTTCTTTGTTTAATAGACTTGAGTTTCTTCGACATTTGTAAGTCTTCCATCTTTGGTCCTTTTCTTCGATAAATCTTCAAATAGGCACAATGACTTCAAATCTTTTGCATCTCTTGGACAATAGACTTCGTCTTGAGTCTTTTTCTTCGATAAAACTCGTGCAATCCCATGTTTTCTTCAATATTCATCCGGTTGACTATGAAAACACAATAAACACAAAAACCACGCATAATTCCAAACAAATCATATTAAACACGTGTTTTGGTCTTGTTTTAGTAATAAATAATTGGTAAAAGGATGGGTGTTTTCACACCTATCAAATCCCCTACACTTAACCATTGCCATGCCCTCATGCAATGCTTAGTGATAAAGCAAATTTACATTTTTCTCATAATCAATCAACCTCGGCCTTATTAACATACTACTAAACAGAAATTAAAGTACTAAGAGAAATTAAAAATTTATAGTAAACAAAAGGATAGAAAACCATTTTGACTTGAAAATAGCTATATGGAAATAACTTGCAAAGAGATCAGGGACTTACATTAGGGCTTTGGTGCTGCGAAGATTTATCACCCTCAAGTTTCACGTTCCCCAAACTAAGCTTAAAAACGAGATCATTGTTATTATAAGTTAGCAAATCAAACACTTACACACATGGCTAAATTAAATGCTTAAACTCCCTTATTCCTAGAGGTATCTCTTATATTTTATTTTTGTCTTAGAATGATCGTGAAGATGCATTTTTGGACTTATTTCGATAGTTTATTAAGGCTGAAAGCAAAGTAGGACGATTTGATCAATAGTTAGCTAAAGGACAAAATCTCTTAAAACTGCTTCTCGGGATATCAAAAAGTTCATATATTGGCATAACTCGGTTCACGATTTGAGACCTTTCTCGGGCAGATATTTGGCATGTACTTCATACTTCATATCTTGAGATAATGGTCTTCTCTTCGTTATAGAGTTTCTTCACTTGGAGACTTTTGAGGGGTACTCCAACTTTGTTGACCACGACTTCATGATTATTTCTTCAATCTCTAATTGGGATTTTGATATACAACGATCTGCCTCCTTTTCGGACTTGGATCTATTTATCCTCATACCTTGTTAGGGTCTTTTCGGATAGACTTCTCCATGATCTTTATGGGAGTTGATTGCTTTTTGTCGTGAGTCTTGATCCTTCATATTGATTTTGGGAATAATGCTTTTCACATCACCTTGGATCTTTAGCAATAAGATTGAATCCTCATGCCTTGTTAGGGCCTTTTCGGACTCGCCAATCTTCGCGCCCCGCTTCATAAGTTATGCCTTGGCTATGAACTCTTATCATTACCGAGCAACATTTAAACGATCTTGGGCTAGAAGCTAAGTAACTTTTCAAATCGTACGACCTTACTTATTGCAGATAAGTTATTAGCAAGTGATGGGAGAATAGGCAGATAATTACACCAAGTGAGCTTGTGCAAGAATACCGACTTATAATTGACTCTATCATTTCTCGTCCTCCACAATTTAAAATCTCAAGTAATGAGACTCGTGGATGCTTAGCCTAATAAACCAATTAAGGTCTACATGGTTAAGGATACTAGCTAGAATAAACTTGGATAAGTCTATTTGCATTGAGTCAAAATAATCGCAACGGGCCTAATATGTCAAAGATTTCAAAACTAGCTACACCACTTTATTAATATTTTTGACTTTATTGCGGGATATATACATATGAAAGCAACGAGAAAAATTTAAAAATTACGACTAAATGGCCAAAGTTAATTAAAAATTTGAAAAATGTTGAAAAAGATGATTTTCTGGTTAAATGAAGGCATTTTCATGGAAAAGTCAACTTAAAACTTCGATAGAAGTCCCCCTACACTTAAGATAAACATTGTCCTCAATGTTTAAGCATGTGGGAAAAGTCTCCCCTACACTTATGACATTGTGCACGTTGGTTAACTCAAGTTAAGGAAGAGACGACTAACGTGATCAATTTCAAATGTGAGTATGAAGAAAATTGAATCACGATAGTTGAGAGATAGAACCGGATTTCGGATAACACGGGAGCACGGTTCTCCAAAGGTTCCAAAAGTGCATTCATCCCTGTAATCACATCACCATACAAACAAAAAGCACCTATAGAGGCCCCCCTACACTTAGGAGGTTAAAACAGAAAAGGATAGATACTCGGGTTGCCTCCCGAGGAGCGCTTGTTTTTGATAACCGAGTCACGAGCCTGACTCGACCCAAAATTAGTTCATGGGGAACGTGGTGAGGGATGGAATCATCTCATGAGAGATGTCCTCACCAAAGTACAATTTCACTTGTTGGCCATTCACCTTAAAATTAGGTCCATTAGGTTGAGCGAGCTCGAGAGTACCATATGGAAAAATTTGGGCAATGGTGAATGGGCCGGACCAACGAGATTTCAGCTTGCCCGAAAAGATTTTCAACCGAGAGTTAAAGAGCAAAACTTTGTCTCCAACTTGGAACTCTCGGTTTTTAATCTTAGAATCGTGAATGAGCTTAGTCTTCTCCTTATAGATCAAAGAATTTTCATAAGCCTCATTCCGGAGTTCATTCAGCTCATTGAGTTAGATCTTGCGTAGGTCACCGGCTTTGTTGATATCAAAATTAGCCCACTTCAAGGCCCACTAAGCCTTGTGCTCTAACTAAATGGGGAGGTGGCATGCTTTCCCGTACACGAGACGATATGATGTACAACCAATCGGAGTCTTGTATGCGGTACGGAAAGCCCACAGAGCATCATCAAGTTTATCGTCCCATGAGGCACGATGCTCTCCCACGGTTCTTTCAAGAATTCGCTTTAATCCTCGGTTGGATATTTCAGCCTGGCCATTAGTTTGTGGGTGGTAGGCGGTGGAAAGACGATGATTTACACCATACTTAGCCATGACTCTTGCAAATTGATCATTGCAAAAATGAGCCCCGCGATCACTAATAATGGCACGATGCACACCGAATCTAGCGAACAGCGATTTCAAAAAGTTACAAACCACCCTTGCGTCATTAGTAGGTAAAGCTTTGGCTTCAACCTACTTTGAAACGTAGTCAACGGCTACAAGGGTGTATTTGTTTCCTTTAGATGAAGGGAATGGCCCCATAAAGTCGATACCTCAAACATCAAAGATTTCACGTTCTTGAATGAAATTCTGAGGCATCTCGTCTTTATGTGTGATCTTGCCTTGTTTTTGGCAAGCATCACAACGTTTAACCATCTCGTGAGCGTCACAATAGATGGTGGGCCAATAAAATCTCGAGTCAAATACTTTTTTGGCGGTGTAGTTGGGACCAAAGTGACCATCGGTGGGTCCTTTGTGGCAAGCGTCAAGGATTTCTAAAGCTGCCGGTCCATCAACACATCGGCGAATAATCAAATCGGCGCATTGTTTGAATAGATACGGGTCATCCCAAAAGTAAGTCTTAATGTCTTTGAAGAACTTCTTCTTTTGTTGGGATGTTAGCCCGTCAACGAGAATTCCACCCGCCAAGTATTTTGCAATGTCCACAAACCACGGGGTTTCATCAGAAGTCGAGTTGATAGACATTAAGGTCTCCAGGGGAAAAGAGTCATTGATCTCTTTGTTTGGATGATCCCCTTGGTAAGGATCCTCAAGTCTACTGAGATGATCCGCGGCTAGGTTTTCAGCTCCCTTCTTATCACGAATTTCGATTTTAAATTCTTGGAGTAGCAAAACCCAGCGAAGAAATCTTGGTTTGGAATCTTGTTTAGTTAACAAGTACTTCAACGCGGAATGATCGGTATAAACTATTGTGGTGGAAAGGACAAGATAGGGGCGAAACTTTTCAAAAGCATAAACAACAGCTAAAAGTTCTTTTTCGGTTGTCGTGTAATGCAATTGAGCCCCCGTCATTGTCTTGCTAGCGTAATGGATCGGTTGGAAGTGTTTATTCACTCTTTGGCCCAAAACCGCTCCATTAGCAAAGTCGCTAGCATCGCACATCAACTCGAAAGGCAGCTCCCAATTAGGGGTAACCAAGACGGGTGCCTTAGTTAGCTTATCCTTAAGCAAGTTGAAGGCTTCAATACACTCATTGGAAAAGATAAAAGGAGTATCTTTTTCCAAGAGGTGGGTCATCGGGCGAGCGATTTTAGAAAAATCTTTGATGAATCGACGGTAGAAGCCCGCATGACCGAGGAAACTTCTCACACCCTTCACGGTTGAAGGTGGAGGCAACTTAGAAATAACATCGACTTTAGCACGGTCCACTTCAAGACCGGCTTTAGAGATCTTGTGTCCTAGCACGATGCCCTCTTTTACCATGAAATGGCATTTTTCCCAATTGAGAACAAGGCGAGTGTCTTCACACCGCTTAAGCATACGTTCTAAATTAGCAAGGCAAGCAGAGAAAGAATCTCCATAAACCGAGAAATCATCCATGAATACTTCCATAGTTTGTTCAACCATGTCATGGAAGATAGCCATCATACATCTTTGGAACGTCCCAGGAGCATTGCATAAACCAAAAGGAATACGTTTGTAAGCAAATGTTCCGTAGGGACAAGTGAATGTGGTCTTTTCTTCGTCCTTGGGATCGATGGGAATTTGAAAATACCCGAAGAAACCGTCTAAGAAGCAGTAATAGTCATTACCAGCTAGACGCTCGAGCATTTGATCCATGAAAGGAAGAGGAAAGTGGTCTTTTCTCGTGGCATCATTGAGCTTGCGATAGTCAATACAAACTCTCCACCCAGTAACGAGACGAGTGGGAATCAACTAGTTGTGTTCATTGGGAACAACGGTTATTCTGCCCTTCTTGGGCACACAATGGACGGGACTTACCCAAGGCGAATCCGAAATAGGGAAAATCAAGCCGGCATCAAGAAGTTTGATAACCTCTTGTTTGATGACGTCATGAATGCGAGGATTAACCCTTCTTTTTCTCTGGATTGCGGGTTTAAAGTCATCGTCCATGAGAAACTTGTGAGTACAAAAGTTCGGATCAATTCCGCGGATATCGGCGATGAGGCGAGATTTCTCTTCTTCTTTCAAGTCCTTAGCAATGATGACGGGCGACTTCTTCTTATCTTCAAGGAACACATACTCGAGATGGGGCGGCAACTCCTTAAGTTCTAAATCCGGAGGATTTTCGATGGGAGGCATATTCAAAGTCGGAGCATCGATAGCAATAACCGTGGGAGAATCGTCATGTTCTAAGTTCACATCTCCCATGGTGGCTTCCAAATCTTTCCAAAGGAAATAACTTTCTCCAAATAGAGATAGTGATGAATCAATAGAGGAAACGGTCTCAACATTGGGAAGAGAGGTAGGAATACTTTTAAAAGCATCAATAAAGTTTTCTTCACAAGCCTCATCAAGAACGTCAATACAATTAACACTCTCGTATGAATAAGGCTGTTTAGAAAGCTTTCCCATGTTAAAGACAATTTTATCGTCACCCACTCTCATGATAAGCTCACCGGCTTCAATTTCGATGAGAGTGCGACCGGTCCTCAAGAATGGACGACCAACAATTAATGGCATACGAGGGTCCATATCGTAGTCAACAACGACGAAATCGACAGGAAAAGTGAATTTGTCGACTCCTACAAAGACATCTTCGGCTATCCCCACTGGATAAGCAACCGTACGGTTAGCCAATACCAAAGTCATTTTGGTGGGGAATAGCTCAGGGAGAGATAATTGCTTCCACACACTTAAAGGCATTAAGTTAATACTGGCACCTAGATCGGCTAGGGCCATGCAATTCTCTACTCCCGGGAAGTTACAAGGGATTAAGAAGCGACCCGGATCACCAAGCTTGGTTGGAAATTTCCTTAAGAGCACTGCAGAGCAATTCTCATTAAGTTGGGTGTTAGCAATATCAAGAAGCTTCTCCTTGTCGCTAAGAAGATCTTTGAACATTTTCGCGTATTTAGGCATGTGAACGAGAGCCTCAACGAAGGAGATGTTAAAATTTAATTGTTTAAACATTTTGAGAAAGTTCGAAACCTGAATATCATCCTTGCTTTTGAGCTTCTCTTTCCTCAACCTAGATGGATAAGGTATATTGGAAGAAGAAGAAGTCTTTGAAATCGAAGGATCACTCACATCCTTGGGTGGAGGAGGGGTAGAAGTAAGAAGTGGAGAAATTGGGGAAGTAGAAGGATGAGGAATAGGAGCAGGTGACTCGTTCTCCTTAGTCACAATCACCGGTGGAGGTATAGGAAGCTCGGGTTCCTTGGTACCTTTGCCACTGCGAGTGGTGATTGCTTTCATCTCCCCTCTTGGATTCGCAACGGTGTTACTCGGAAGAGTACCCGAAGAAGAGGATTGATTACCTTGGAAGAAACCAGCCATCATGTTCTTTAAGTCATTCGTTTGACTTTCCAAAGTGTTTCTCATATCAGCTCGCAGATCGTTCCCTTGTTTCACCATGTCTTCTTTCAAGTTGAGCACTTCCCGCTGGAGATTTTCCACAATCACATCGTTGGTCCTCATGTAGGTTTCCACATCTTGGTGCAATGCGGTGGGTTGGTTGGGAGGAGGAGCATGGTATGCGGGTGGTTGATAAGCAGGTTGTTGGTAAACTTGGTTGTTTCTTTGAGGTGGATATGGTTGTTTGTGAGGTGGTATGTATGGTGCACGAGGTTGTTGTTGTTGTTGAGGAGGGCGATTGATGTTTTTTTGTTGGTTTGTGGTGTTAGGAGGAAAACCGGGTGGGGAAAGAAAGTTGTTAGAGCGGTAGCTAAGCAAGTTGCGGTCACCTTGAGGACGAGCTTGATAAGCGGCCGGAGGATAGGTACCGTATGCTACATTCATATTCTCAGAAGGGTAGTCTTAGGTGGTGGTACAAGTGGTGTAAGAATGAGGACCCCCGCATATCTCACATGGTTGGCTAACAGCATTGACTTGAGCATTTTTAGCATTGATGTTGTTGGTGTTGTTGGCGGTTTGAGTAGCAAGCGATTCAAGAAGCACAGTGATTTTGTCAAGTCGCTTGTCGTCGTCACTAGTACTAGCACTAGCGACATTGGTCTGAACACTCTTGGTTTGCACACGAGACTTATTCTCAATGATATCCCAAGCAGCATTAGAAGTCTTAACCAAAATATTACCCCCGAGGCACTGTTTAGTGAATCTTGGTCATTCATGCTTAAACCATTATAAAAAGTATTAATTTGGTGCACTTTGGTAAAACCATGTTGTGGGCACTTTCTTAAAAGATCTTTAAAACGGTCCCAAGATTCACTAAAAGACTCATCGTACTTTTGTTAAAAATTGACAATTTCATTCCGCAAAGCGGTAGTACGAGAGGGTGGGAAAAAGTAGTTGATAAACTTGGTCTGCAAATCCGTCCACGTCAGAATACTTTGTGGCGGTTCCTTTGCAAGCCAATGCCGGGCTTGTCCCTCTAAAGAAAAGGGAAAAAGTTGTAAACGGATTACCTATTGTGGAACACCATTGAATTTGACCGTATTCGTGAGTTGTAGGAATCTCTTGATGTGGTCATGTGGATCATCAATGGTACGCCCCAAGAATGGTTGAGCAGAGACCATCTGGATAAAACCGGATTTGAGCTCAAAGTTGTTGGCTGCAATCGCGGGTATGACATTTGGATCATTGTTGCCCTCCACATGTGCTTGTAACAGTTCAATCATCGGGCGATTATCCGGTAGAGGTTCATTGTTGTTGTTATTATTGTTGTTGAGAGGTGGATTGTTATTGTTGTTATTGTTTTGAGGTGGGTTATTGTTATTGTTGTGTACACCGGCCATGTCTAAGTCTTCGAGAGGCTCGGGCTCTTGATAAGACGTTGATCGTGTACGCATGCACCTGCAAAAGAACTAACAAAGCAAACAAAGCAGAAATATTTTTGGTTTGTATGGTTTTTTTAATTAATTTTTTTTTGTATTTTTGAAATTTTTTTATTTTTTAGGATTTTTGAAAATTTTTGTGAAAAAGTTCACGGTGAACGGATCCCAAAATTCAAGTACTCACAAAAAACTGGTAATCTTAACGAGAAGAGCCGGCAGCGGCGCCATTTGATACTAACGTTTTCGCTATGAGTTCAAGTTTGTTCTCGGTATCTCCTCGAATTGATCACAGCTCAAAGTGGAATGATTTGTTCTTGGTGACAAAAAGGGGATTTGGTTTTCTATTCTACTAAAAAGGTAAATGCGTAAGTTAAGTAAAAGTAAACTATCAGCAACTCAGCAACTAAGTAATAAAAGTGAAACTTGAATACGGACTAAATTAAACAGTAACAGTAAATGACCTTAAAAGTGCTCTATCCGGAATATTGAAGCTATTCGGAATGTTGAACTCTATGCGGAATAATCATGCAATTCGGAATTTTAAAGCTATGCGGAATATTTGACTACCCGGAATAAAAGGGCCTACTCGGAATGAAAGTACTATGCGGAATAACTAAGCCTATGCGGAATAAAGTTCTACCCGGAATAATATCATATGCGGAATAAATGAAGACTACTCGGAACATTGACCCTATCCGGAATACACTGCTATGCGGAATAACTTCTACCCGGAATAATACACTCTATGCGGAATAACTAGACCTATTCGGAATAATCAAGGCTACGCGGAAAATTTATACTATGCGGAATAATGAAGCCTACTCGGAATATTGCTCTATGCGGAATAAAAATTTAACAAAGCTTACTCGGAATATTTTGGCTTGTTCGGAATAACTGGGCATGAAGAACAGGAACAGTAGGAAACAGAGGAAAACGAATTTAATTAAAAATCACAAAGTTTTTAACCCAATCTTGAACAAAACTAGTCATAAATCATTTACTAACCATAAACATTAAATCCCAATCATAAAAACACAAATCCCATTAACTTTAGAAGATCAAAATCAACAAAATAAGAACTTAAGAACTTTGAATAAAAAGAGAAGATGAACAAGATGAAATGAAAAGATTAAATTGATGATTAAGGTTTTAACAATCAAAAGAAAAAGATTAAACTACAAGTTTGGTAAAAACAAGAATCAAAAACACCAAACACCCTAATGGTGTTGGTGATGCCTACGAACAGAAAGGAAGAAACTGGGAAAAACTGAAAACTAAAAACTTTGTGAAAAGTGTGAAGGGGAAATCTTTATATAGTGCTTGTCTTTGGTTGGTGAGTGGGCTTTCTTCCTTTCTTCTTGTCTTCTCGTCTTTTCAGAAAAGTTGACGTTTTTGATTCTGATTCGGGATTTGTCGACGATTAAATTCAACTCGTCTTTTAATTTCTTCGTTTAATAGACTTGAGTTTCTTCGACATTTGTAAGTCTTCCATTTTTGGTCCTTTTCTTCGATAAATCTTCAAATAGGCACAATGACTTCAAATCTTTTGCATCTCTTGGACAATAGACTTCGTCTTAAGTCTTTTTCTTCGATAAAACCCGTGCAATCCCATGTTTTCTTCAATATTCATCCGGTTGACCCTGAAAACACAATAAACACAAAAACCACGCATAATTCAAAACAAATGATATTAAACACGCGTTTTGGTCTTGTTTTAGTAAGAAATAAGTGGTAAAAGGATGGGTGTTTTCACACCTATCACTAACCCTTAGCCATAAGCCTTGAGCTCCTTCAAGCTTGTTGACACCAAGCCTAGGAAGAGTTCTAAGCCTTTGGTTGAGTTGTTTGCTGTTTTATGTTGAAGACATATCATAATCAAAGCCTTGTTCTACTTTGAACATCAACATGCTTTGATCATCTTCTTTGAAGTACCTTGGTCTTGTTCTAGTTGTTGAAC
Organism: Glebionis coronaria; assembly: GCA_025667525.1. Lineage (NCBI taxonomy): Eukaryota > Viridiplantae > Streptophyta > Magnoliopsida > Asterales > Asteraceae > Glebionis > Glebionis coronaria. Next base: position 287,650,150 of record CM046877.1, on the reverse strand, counting down.
AAGGTCCAAGGAGCATAGATGGCCCTCCTAGGATGTTGTGGAGGGCAGGTATAATCTCTTGATTAAGTTTCCCCTAAAAATTTCATGTTACTGCCTGTTTAGGATTTGGTGCTTTGATTTTGAGTTATTGTGTTTAAGCTGGTAATTTTTGAGTTTGATTCTGTTAGTTGCTACCTAGTAAGTGTTTTTGATCATTAAAATCAGTAGGTTATTAGTAAAAATCACAAGTTTCTTTGTTAAGTAGTTGATTAAGGGGTGTTTGGGTTAACTGCATAAGTTGGAATTGTGGTTTGTTAAGAGGTGGTTTTGAGTTTGCAAGTATTGGTATCTGTTTATTGGGTGCCATTGTTCATCTGTTTTCAGGTTTTGAGGGTTTAAACACCTAGATTCATAAAATAGGGTATAAAATCTTGGTTACTTGGTAAAAAGCTTAGTCAAATAGTCAAAGCAGTGGGAACTCCTTTCCCCTGTTGGTTACCACTCCTAGTGTTAATTTGGTGTCAGCTTATCAATAAGCTATAATAGTTTATTTTAACCAGCAACAACTTCGATTTTGTAATAGGTGCTCATTATTTGAGCCATTTGTTCATACTGGAGCATTTGGTGGGTTGACTTTAAGGTTTGACTAGAAAACCAACTTAATTGACTTTTTCATAAGTGCTTATTGGCTTATTCTGGCTTATTGGTTTTGCTTATTGGAATTTTGTTGATTGTTTTGGCTTATTGAGTCCATTTTTGATCTTTTGCAAGTTGAATCAAGTCTTGAGGTGCCTTATTTCTCAAAAACGACTATTTTGTCTTTTAGTGAAATATTACTTTGCTTATTTCTGGCTTATTGAGTGTGCTTTTTCAAAATTTCTTTTTACAGATCTCATAAGCATCCCAAAAGAAGGTTGTGTGTCAAATTAGAGCTTATGGCATTAGCTTATTGCTTAATGGGCTAAAAAGCCCAATAAGAATAAGTTGTTTGCTTATTAAGCTGTGATAAGCTCACATTCAGCTTTTGGGCCTTTAGAGTTTTGTGCTTAGAATTAAATTTTGAGTTAGATAGGGATTTTCCAAGTCAATTGGGCCAAGTTTGACTTTTTGGGCTAAAAAGCCCATTAAGGTTGACTATTTTTGGTTTTGGCCCATTTGAGGGCCCAATAGGGGTATTCTGGTCATTTCACTTTGATTTTCTGATTATTTAGGGTAAAATAAACTAGTTTGCAAGTTTTTAGAATTTTTTATAATTTTTGGATTTTTAATATTATTTTAATATTATTTTATTATTATTATTCAAATTTCACATTTTCCAACTTTTTACATTTTTCTTAAGCTTTATTACATTAAAATAGGAATTTAGCAACTTTTAGAATAATTTTATCACTTTTAGATTAATTTTTATAATTATTTTAAGTTTTAATAGTTTTTAAATCATTTTAAATAGTTTTTATTAGTTTAAAAATTTCTAAAAATAGTTTTTAAACTTTTTAGGTCATTTTATAGGTTTACCAATTGAAAAATATTTATTTAGGCTTTTTGGTAATTTATTTGATTTTTAGGGCTTTAATTAGCATTTAAAAATTGAATATTTAATTATTTAATAGGTTTGAAAAAGTTTTGATCATTGGTAAATTCTTAGTTTATTTATTTTGATTTTTGGTGAATTTTTGGTAATTTTTAGAATTAATTTTTATTTTTGTAGTTTTTACGGTTTTACGTTTTGTCGTTGTAGTATTATTTTCACGTCTTCGTCATCTTCTTTTCTCATCCCCTTCTAAACCAAATATTAATCTCAAATCATTTACAAGTTTTTCACACACATATACCTCCTTGGGAAACGAACTTTCACACCATAAGGGTCATTAGTGCTTGATTTTCCTAAATCATCACTCGATACTCACCCTATTTACTCTCTTTTCCTAAAAGAGTAGTAAAACACTACAATCAATACTCATGTAGGAGTTGCCTCCTTTTCTCTTCCACAATATCAGCATTACCACCATATGCAACTTCAAGGGCTGCCCAAAGGTCTTTTGCAGACTCATAACCTCTGTATTTGTGCTGATTTTCTTGTCCCAAAGAGAGTTTCAGAATGCTTAGGGTTTTCATATCAACCCTTTTCTTTGCTATGTCATCAGCAGACACAGCTCTACCATCTTCAGGTTTTTCTTTCTTATCTGCTTCAGAACAACCTTGAACAGCTGATCTTGTAGCAATGGCATCTGCAATCTTTTGAGCTTTATTGAATGTGTTTTCATATTCAATAATCTCCCAGAGAGTGTAGTCATGGATTAGCATATATTGCTCAAAGTTGAACTTCCACAGCTCAAAATTGTCTGCATCTAGCATGGGAATCTTGATGTTGTGGTTTGAGGAGGAGGAGGTTACTTCTGGAGTGGACATGATGTTTTTAGGTTTTGTGAAAATTAGGGTTTTGGTGATTTTAGGGTTCTTGTGTTCTTTTAGATCAAAGTTTCTCAACAAGCTCTGATACCACTTGTTGATCCCAAACTTAGATCGATTTAGCTTGTGTAAACGAGATTAGATCAAGTTATACACGTAGAGAAACTTTTTTATGTATGAAACAATTTAAGTGTTATGTGGAATTAACACTTTAACAAGAACACAAACAGATGTAAAACAAACTTTCACTTGATTGATGATAACGAACTTGCTTACAATGAAAGTGTTTAACATATGAAAACTTATTATGAAACATAACCTAAAGGTCTTCTTTTATAGACATAAGAAGCCTTGTACAAGAGTCTACGTATCAACTATTCTAGGTAAAGATAATTATAGAAAATACAATGTTGATCCTATCTTTACTAGAAACAAACTAGAAACATAATACGCGTAGACCATATCTTTCTATCAGTGCTTGTCTTCAACCTATCAACGCTTGACTTCTATCTGTCAACGCTTGATCTGTCAGCGTTTGTTTTCTTCTTATCAACGCTTGTTTTCTTCTTGTCAGCGCTCAAGTGGATTGGCTACATTTTATTCCCAACATGTTAGTCATTTAGGAGTAGTTAGATTAGTTTAGGAGTAGGTAATTTTCTCTCTCTAGTTTTTTTACTTTCTCTCTCTAGTTTTTCTTTCAAGTTTTAATCTTTAATCTTTAATCTTGTACTTTTGAATCTTTAATCTTAATCTTATTTCATGCTTTTTACAATCTTTCTCATTCTACATTTCTTGATCTTTTGCTTATCTTTAATCCGAAAGTTTTATACTTTTTGCTTAATTTTGATGTTTGATTAAAAAGTTCATCTTTTTGTTTCCATCTAGGCTTGTATACGATTTAAGCTATAGGTTTGAAAATCTTATTGGCTTATTTTGTATGTAGCTTATTTGTTTTAAAGTTTTCTTAAAAGTTTATCTTTTTAAAGTTTATTTTATATTTTATTTTGTGTCTTGAAAGTCTTCAAATTTGTGTCTTATTTTATTCGTATTATTATTTATTTGGTAAAGTTTTGATTTGTGCTTATTCAAGTTAGCTTATTGGTTTTGCTTATTGTGAATTTCAGTCCATCGGAATGAGGTATTAGGATTCCGGCAGCTTGTTACGATCGCAAAAACCACAAGGGTTTCTACATTGCAATCGGTATTGTGATACTCCCCCTTATTCGGATCTGGGATTCGGATCTGGGATTCGGATCTGGGATTCCGATCTGGGATTCGGATCTGGGATCCGGATCTGGGATGCGGATCTGGGATTCGGATCTGGGATTCGAATCTGGGATTCGGATCTGGGATTCCGATCTGGGATTCGGATATGGGATTCGGATCTGGGATTCAGATTTGGGATTCAGATCTGGGATTCAGATCTGGGATTCGGATCTGGGATTCTGATCTGGGATTTCGATGGAGTCTTTGTTTTTATGTCTTGTCTTTATTTTCAAATCAAAATTTTATATTTCCCGTCATTTTCTTAAACTTTATTTTAAATTGTTTTTATTTTAGTTTTGTTTTAAGATTGCATTTTATTTAAGTGTTTTTCTAGTAATTTTCTAGTTTAATTTTTCACCTTGTTTTACTTTTATTATTTGTACCTGTCTTTAATTTGCTTTTAAATACTTTCCACATTTACTTTTTAATTAGTTATAGATAATCAAGTTTCTTTTTGTTAACAAAAAACGACTGAGTCACACTTTGAACCGAAAATCAATTCGTTAAGACACCGAGAAAACGAAATTTTTAATCTAAGTAAAATCTAGTTATTAAATGGCGCCGCTGCCGGCTCTTTTCGTGAAGATTAACGGTTTTTTGTGAGAGACGTGTTGGATTTTGGGGTCCGTTCACTTTTGAACGTTATTTTTCTTGCTAAACAAAAATTTTCAAAAATCCAAAAAAAAAAACAAATTTCAAATTTTTTTTCCAAAAACATTTGAAAAATCATAAAAGCATTTCTTTTTCGAAAGTTTTGCACCAAAAATAATCTTCTTGCTTATCTATTGTTCTTCATGGATTATTATGTCCATTCCGTAGGGTGTGGGAGACGATTATATGGGTGCGAATCATGTCAATGGTGTTCATGCGAGCAATGCGGAAAAGACCTTCCTCCTATTTCAATCGATTCATAATTGGGATTTTGTCCATCGTGCAACTCGAATAATTCGTCCTTTTCTAATCCACCTCTTATTCCCCCTTGCATATATTGTAGAAGCGATTCTCATTGGCATGTTTCGTGTCCAATTCGATACCCGCCTCATTGCGAGCAAGAACTGGGTTACAATTATGACAATGATAATAGTTATCTACAAGAAGCACCGGGTTTTTCTTCATACCCATGTTGCCAAAATTGTGGGGGCCCTCACTATACTTCTTATTGTCAGCCAATGAATTATTATGAGCAAAATCCGTGTCCTCAGTTTTCTTCACCAATGGATTATTTTGAACCAAATCCGTGTTCTAATTCTTCTCAACCGATGAACTACTATAAGCCACATCCATGCTATAATTCAGGTTTTCAATATTTTGAGCCCCTACAACACTTCCTCGATCATCAACCCTCTTTTGCATTTCCCCAGAGCAAATTGCCACTCTTTTTGAGAACTTTTAAAAAGTTCAAGAAGCTTGCAACAAGATCATCGAAAAATGTCAAGAGGATCAACGACATGAGCAAATATCGAATATCGAGACTTATACTCCTTATCTGGTGTATCCATACTATTATGATGATGATGACGATGAGCCTACTATTTCTTGGAATGATCTTGTTGCTCAATGTCCTAGTGCATTTGTCATCCCTTATCTCGATATCCCAAACGCGTCTAAGGATTTGATACATTGAGTGAGATTAGTGATTTTGGTCTTGATAAATTCTTTGATGAGGTTTGTGATGCATCGAATTTTGTGGAGCCTATGGACGAGGTCGCTCTTAATGATGATGATTTTTCTCCATGCTATGAGAATTTCACTTTTGAAATTTCTCCTTCTCCTCCGGGCGATTAAGGCGATGTTGATTTATTCTCTACGACTTATGAGAAGTTCGCCCCTGAACTTGGTCTTTTAGATGAGGTGGAAGACGTTATCTTCGCGACAAATTACTGAAAGTTCATCTTCTTATTGCTAAGATTGAAACGTTGAATTCTGCTCCTATTTCCGAGTCTTTACCTCCGTCTATTACTTCAGTTGAGAATAATGATACAGCTATGGAGGAAATCAACATTCTCTCAATACCTCCGGGTATTGATGATGATGACACGGAGGGGGAAATTATTTTTGATAATTTGCTGCAGGAAGGTATTGTCCCAAGTCCCCCTCCCGAGCACCTTTCATCCACTCCTTTAGAGACCATTACGGAGGATGAGTGCTTTGACCCGGGAGGTGCCATTGATTATTTTATGATTGATAACCTTACGGCTTTGCCGCTTTCTGAGCATCAATTGTCTTTAAGGGATGACAATCTGCTTACTTTACCCACCCCACCTCCCATGGATCATGATTTCACATACTTTTCGTATGTTTAAAGGACTTTTCTACCCTTCAAGACTTATCCTCCAGCCTCCCCTGTTGTATTTTCCTCCGGGAACGAGGACAAGGTCTTTAATCCCGGTATTACATTTGAGGCTTCCCCATGGACCATTTAATTCGGGGATGAGTCAGGCTCGCGACTAGGTTAACAAAAACAAGCGCTTCTCGGGAGGCAACCCGATTATCTATCTATCTTTATCTGTTTTTATAATAAGTGTAGAGGGAGACCCTTGTATGTGTTTGTTGTTTTCTTTCTTATCATGTGCAGGGATTCGAGCTTTCAAAGACCCATTCTTGATGACTTTTAACGACCCGTGATTCTGTGTACCCGTCTTCCCGGTTCTATCCTATACTCTTTTGATTCTCTATTTTATATTTATTCCATATTAAAATAGGAATCACTTTAGTTGTCCTTTCCTTAGCAAGATTTAAACAAAGTGCACAATGTCCTAAGTGTAGGGGAGTTTACTCCCACATGCTTAAACATTAAGGATAATGTTTATATTAAGTGTAGGGGGGACTTCTATCGAAGTTAAGTGGTCTTTTCCTTGCATTTGTCCTCATTTTAACCGGAAAATTGATTTTTAGACATTTTTCAAAATTTTTGATCTATTTTGGCCTAGTAGTTTTTCCCTTGTTATTGTTATTTACTTTCTTTGATAGAATAAATTTTTAATAAAGTGGTTTTAATTTTTCAAAGTCGTGAATATTTTGACTCAACCCGAGTTTACTTATCTAAGTTTACTCTAGCTAGTATCCTTAACGTGTTTAAGTCAAGTTTTGCTAGGCTTTTATATAGGGAGCTTTAAAACGCGAAAGTCTTAACCCTCACGGGTTAACAACAAGAACTTTTCGCAAGTTTCTATAATTGATCATAGAGAGTCGTTTATCAAGGGAACTTTAAAACGCAAAGTCTAAACTTGAAAGAGTCTAAGAAGATGCACGATCCTATAGGCGACTCGAAAACCCAAAACATTGATTTAATTGGCTAAGCAACCACGAGTCTCATTCCTTGATATTTTAAACTGTGGAGGACGAGAGATGATAGAGTCAATTATAAGTTTGGTATTCTTTCGTGAATTTATGTGAGTTGATTATAAGCCTATTCTCCCATCGCTAGTTAATAAATATATCTGCAATAAATAAGGTTGTACGATTCGAAAAGTTACTTAGCTTCTAGCCCAAGATCGTTTAAAAGTTGCTCGGTATTAATTAGAGTTCATAGCCAAGGCATAACTTATTGGAGCGGGATGCGAAGATTGGTGAGTCTGAAAAGGTCCTAACAAGACATGAGGGCTACTTTTTGTTGCTAAAGATACAAATGTGATGTGAAGAATCATTTATCAAAAATCAATATGAAGGATCGAGACACACGACGAAAAGCAAATACTCCCCTAAAGATCATGGAGAAATCTATCCAAAAAGACCCTAGCAAGGTATGAGAATAAATAGATCCAAGTCCTAAAAGGAGGCGGATCGTTGTATATCAAAGTCCAAAATAAAGATTAGAGAAAAATGAAGAAGAAGTGGTCCAAAGATGAAGAATCTCTCAAAACATCAAGTGAAGAAATTCCTATTATGAAGAGAAGACCATAATTTCAAGAACGTCTCTCAAAGATTTGAAGTATGAAGTCGCTGCCAAATATTGGTCCGAGAAAGGTCTCAAATCGTGAAGCGAGTTATGCCAAGATATGAACTTTATGAGGTCCAGAGAAGCAGTTTTAAAAGATTTTGTCCTTTAGCTAACTATTGCTTAAATCGTCCCATTTTATTTTCAGCCTAAATAACTATTAAAATAAGTCAACAATGCATCCTCGTGATCATTCAAGACAATAATAAAATATAAGAGATACATCTAGGAATAAGGGAGTCTAAGTGAATAATTGGGCCACATGAGTTCGTGTTAGTTTATTAACTTATAATAACAATGATCTCGTTTATAAGCTTGGTGTGGGGAACGTGAAACTTTAGGGTGATAAACATTCATGACATCCAAAACCTCAATGTAAGTGTTTAATCTCTTTATTTGTTTTTCTTCCTTTAATTATGTTTAATAAAGGCCAAGGTGGGTAATTATGATGAAAAATGTAAAACACGCTTTGTAATTAATGCATTGCATGAGGGTATTGCAATGGTCAAGTGTAGTGGATTTGATAGGTGTGAAAACACCCATCCTTTTACCACTTAATTATTATAATAACCAAGCAAAAATGTGTATTTTATGTCATAAATGTCGGAATTATGCGTGGTTTGTGTTTTTATTGTGTTTTAGGACCAAAAGATGAAAAAAGAAAGAAAACACGGGCCTTCACGGGCTTTTATCGAAGAAAACGAGAAAAGACAAAGTCAAAAGATCAAGAGTGCAAAAAGAACGGAAGTCCAAGGCCTATTCTGAAGATTTATCAAAGAAAAAGTCTAAAGACGGAAGTTTAATGAAGTCGAAGAACTCAAGTCTAATTATTGAAGAAATTATAAGAAAAGTTCAATTTATATCGACAAATCCCGAGACGACATCGAGAAAGACAAAGAATTAAAAGACGAGAAAGAGAAAGAAAGAAGGAAGCAACACATGCACTCCCCACTTCCTATATATACCCTCCTAATGACACATTAGGAGGGTGTTAGTCATTTAGGAGTAGTTAGATTAGTTTAGAAGTAGGTAATTTTCTCTCTCTAGTTTTTTTTACTTTCTCTCTCTAGTTTTTCTTTCAAGTTTAAATCTTTAATCTTTAATCTTGTACTTTTGAATCTTTAATCTTAATCTTATTTCATGCTTTTTACAATCTTTCTCATTCTACATTTCTTGATCTTTTGCTTATCTTTAATCCGAAAGTTTTATACTTTTTGCTTAATTTTGATGTTTGATTAAAAAGTTCATCTTTTTGTTTCCATCTAGGCTTGTATACGATTTAAGCTATAGGTTTGAAAATCTTATTGGCTTATTTTGTATGTAGCTTATTTGTTTTAAAGTTTTCTTAAAAGTTTATCTTTTTAAAGTTTATTTTATATTTTATTTTGTGTCTTGAAAGTCTTCAAATTTGTGTCTTATTTTATTCGTATTATTATTTATTTGGTAAAGTTTTGATTTGTGCTTATTCAAGTTAGCTTATTGGTTTTGCTTATTGTGAATTTCAGTCCATCGGAATGAGGTATTAGGATTCCGGCAGCTTGTTACGATCGCAAAAACCACAAGGGTTTCTACATTGCAATCGGTATTGTGATACTCCCCCTTATTCGGATCTGGGATTCGGATCTGGGATTCGGATCTGGGATTCCGATCTGGGATTCGGATCTGGGATCCGGATCTGGGATGCGGATCTGGGATTCGGATCTGGGATTCGAATCTGGGATTCCGATCTGGGATTCCGATCTGGTATTCGGATATGGGATTCGGATCTGGGATTCGGATTTGGGATTCAGATCTGGGATTCAGATCTGGGATTCGGATCTGGGATTCTGATCTGGGATTTCGATGGAGTCTTTGTTTTTATGTCTTGTCTTTATTTTCAAATCAAAATTTTATATTTCCCGTCATTTTCTTAAACTTTATTTTAAATTGTTTTTATTTTAGTTTTGTTTTAAGATTGCATTTTATTTAAGTGTTTTTCTAGTAATTTTCTAGTTTAATTTTTCACCTTGTTTTACTTTTATTATTTGTACCTGTCTTTAATTTGCTTTTAAATACTTTCCACATTTACTTTTTAATTAGTTATAGATAATCAAGTTTCTTTTTGTTAACCAAAAACGACTGAGTCACACTTTGAAACGGAAATCAATTCGTTAAGACACCGAGAAAACGAAATTTTTAATCTAAGTAAAATCTAGTTATTAAATGGCGCCGCTGCCGGCTCTTTTCGTGAAGATTAACGGTTTTTTGTGAGAGACGTGTTGGATTTTGGGGTCCGTTCACTTTTGAACGTTATTTTTCTTGCTAAACAAAAATTTTCAAAAATCCAAAAAAAAAAAAACAAATTTCAAAATTTTTTTCCAAAAACATTTGAAAAATCATAAAAGCATTTCTTTTTCGAAAGTTTTGCACCAAAAATAATCTTCTTGCTTATCTATTGTTCTTCATGGATTATTATGTCCATTGCGTAGGGTGTGGGAGACGATTATATGGGTGCGAATCATGTCAATGGTGTTCATCCGAGCAATGCGGAAAAGACCTTCCTCCTATTTCAATCGATTCATAATTGGGATTTTGTCCATCGTGCAACTCGACTAATTCGTCCTTTTCTAATCCACCTCCTATTCCCCCTTGCATATATTGTAGAAGCGATTCTCATTGGCATGTTTCGTGTCCAATTCGATACCCGCCTCATTGCGAGCAAGAACTGGGTTACAATTATGACAATGATAATAGTTATCTACAAGAAGCACCGGGTTTTTCTTCATACCCATGTTGCCAAAATTGTGGGGGCCCTCACTATACTTCTTATTGTCAGCCAATGAATTATTATGAGCAAAATCCGTGTCCTCAGTTTTCTTCACCAATGGATTATTTTGAACCAAATCCGTGTTCTAATTCTTCTCAACCGATGAACTACTATAAGCCACATCCATGCTATAATTCAGGTTTTCAATATTTTGAGCCCCTACAACACTTCCTCGATCATCAACCCTCTTTTGCATTTCCCCAGAGCAAATTGCCACTCTTTTTGAGAACTTTTAAAAAGTTCAAGAAGCTTGCAACAAGATCATCGAAAAATGTCAAGAGGATCAACGACATGAGCAAATATCGAATATCGAGACTTATACTCCTTATCTGGTGTATCCATACTATTATGATGATGATGACGATGAGCCTACTATTTCTTGGAATGATCTTGTTGCTCAATGTCCTAGTGCATTTGTCATCCCTTATCTCGATATCCCAAACGCGTCTAAGGATTTGATACATTGAGTGAGATTAGTAATTTTGGTCTTGATAAATTCTTTGATGAGGTTTGTGATGCATCGAATTTTGTGGAGCCTATGGACGAGGTCGCTCTTAATGATGATGATTTTTCTCCATGCTATGAGAATTTCACTTTTGAAATTTCTCCTTCTCCTCCGGGCGATGAAGGCGATGTTGATTTATTCTCTACGACTTATGAGAAGTTCGCCCCTGAACTTGGTCTTTTAGATGAGGTGGAAGACGTTATTCTTCGCGACAAATTACTGAAAGTTCATCTTCTTATTGCTAAGATTGAAACGTTGAATTCTGCTCCTGTTTCCGAGTCTTTACCTCCGTCTATTACTTCAGTTGAGAATAATGATACAGCTATGGAGGAAATCAACATTCTCTCAATACCTCCGGGTATTGATGATGATGACACGGAGGGGGAAATTATTTTTGATAATTTGCTGCAGGAAGGTATTGTCCCAAGTCCCCCTCCCGAGCACCTTTCATCCACTCCTTTAGAGACCATTACGGAGGATGAGTGCTTTGACCCGGGAGGTGCCATTGATTATTTTATGATTGATAACCTTACGGCTTTGCCGCTTTCTGAGCATCAATTGTCTTTAAGGGATGACAATCTGCTTACTTTACCCACCCCACCTCCCATGGATCATGATTTCACATACTTTTCGTATGTTTAAAGGACTTTTCTACCCTTCAAGACTTATCCTCCAGCCTCCCCTGTTGTATTTTCCTCCGGGAACGAGGACAAGGTCTTTAATCCCGGTATTACATTTGAGGCTTCCCCATGGACCATTTAATTCGGGGATGAGTCAGGCTCGCGACTAGGTTAACAAAAACAAGCGCTTCTCGGGAGGCAACCCGATTATCTATCTATCTTTATCTGTTTTTATAATAAGTGTAGAGGGAGACCCTTGTATGTGTTTGTTGTCTTCTTTCTTATCATGTGCAGGGATTCGAGCTTTCAAAGACCCATTCTTGATGACTTTTGACGACCCGTGATTCCGTGTACCCGTCTTCCCGGTTCTATCCTATACTCTTTTGATTCTCTATTTTATATTTATTCCATATTAAAATAGGAATCACTTTAGTTGTCCTTTCCTTAGCAAGATTTAAACAAAGTGCACAATGTCCTAAGTGTAGGGGAGTTTACTCCCACATGCTTAAACATTAAGGATAATGTTTATATTAAGTGTAGGGGGGACTTCTATCGAAGTTAAGTGGTCTTTTCCTTGCATTTGTCCTCATTTTAACCGGAAAATTGATTTTTAGACATTTTTCAAAATTTTTGATCTATTTTGGCCTAGTAGTTTTTCCCTTGTTATTGGTATTTACTTTCTTTGATAGAATAAATTTTTAATAAAGTGGTTTTAATTTTTCAAAGTCGTGAATATTTTGACTCAACCCGAGTTTACTTATCTAAGTTTACTCTAGCTAGTATCCTTAACGTGTTTAAGTCTAGTTTTGCTAGGCTTTTATATAGGGAGCTTTAAAACGCGAAAGTCTTAACCCTTACGGGTTAACAACAAGAACTTTTCGCAAGTTTCTATAATTGATCATAGAGAGTCGTTTATCAAGGGAACTTTAAAACGCAAAGTCTAAACTTGAAAGAGTCTAAGAAGATGCAAGATCCTATAGGCGACTCGAAAACCCAAAACATTGATTTAATTGGCTAAGAAACCACGAGTCTCATTCCTTGATATTTTAAACTGTGGAGGACGAGAGATGATAGAGTCATATATAAGTTTGGTATTCTTTCGTGAATTTATGTGAGTTGATTATAAGCCTATTCTCCCATCGCTAGTTAATAAATATATCTGTAATAAATAAGGTTGTACGATTCGAAAAGTTACTTAGCTTCTAGCCCAAGATCGTTTAAAAGTTGCTCGGTATTAATTAGAGTTCATAGCCAAGGCATAACTTATTGGAGCGGGATGCGAAGATTGGTGAGTCTGAAAAGGTCCTAACAAGACATGAGGGCTACTTTTTGTTGCTAAACATACAAATGTGATGTGAAGAATCATTTATCAAAAATCAATATGAAGGATCGAGACACACGACGAAAAGCAAATACTCCCCTAAAGATCATGGAGAAATCTATCCAAAAAGACCCTAGCAAGGTATGAGAATAAATAGATCCAAGTCCTAAAAGGAGGCGGATCGTTGTATATCAAAGTCCAAAATAAAGATTAGAGAAAAATGAAGAAGAAGTGGTCCAAAGATGAAGAATCTCTCAAAACATCAAGTGAAGAAATTCCTATTATGAAAAGAAGACCATAATTTCAAGAACGTCTCTCAAAGATTTGAAGTATGAAGTCGCTGCCAAATATTTGTCCGAGAAAGGTCTCAAATCGTGAAGCGAGTTATGCCAAGATATGAACTTTATGAGGTCCAGAGAAGCAGTTTTAAAAGATTTTGTCCTTTAGCTAACTATTGCTTAAATCGTCCCACTTTATTTTCAGCCTAAATAACTATTAAAATAAGTCAACAATGCATCCTCGTGATCATTCAAGACAATAATAAAATATAAGAGATACATCTAGGAATAAGGGAGTCTAAGTGAATAATTGGGCCACATGAGTTCGTGTTAGTTTACTAACTTATAATAACAATGATCTCGTTTATAAGCTTGGTGTGGGGAACGTGAAACTTTAGGGTGATAAACATTCATGACATCCAAAACCTCAATGTAAGTGTTTAATCTCTTTATTTGTTTTTCTTCCTTTAATTATGTTTAATAAAGGCCAAGGTGGGTAATTATGATGAAAAATGTAAAACACGCTTTGTAATTAATGCATTGCATGAGGGTATTGCAATGGTCAAGTGTAGTGGATTTGATAGGTGTGAAAACACCCATCCTTTTACCACTTAATTATTATAATAACCAAGCAAAAATGTGTATTTTATGTCATAAATGTCGGAATTATGCGTGGTTTTTGTTTTTATTGTGTTTTAGGACCAAAAGATGAAAAAAGAAAGAAAACACGGGCCTTCACGGGCTTTTATCGAAGAAAACGAGAAAAGACAAAGTCAAAAGATCAAGAGTGCAAAAAGAACGGAAGTCCAAGGCCTATTCTGAAGATTTATCAAAGAAAAAGTCTAAAGACGGAAGTTTAATGAAGTCGAAGAACTCAAGTCTAATTATTGAAGAAATTATAAGAAAAGTTCAATTTATATCGACAAATCCCGAGACGACATCGAGAAAGACAAAGAATTAAAAGACGAGAACGAGAAAGAGAAAGAAAGAAGGAAGCAACACATGCACTCCCCACTTCCTATATATACCCTCCTAATGACACATTAGGAGGGTGTTAGTCATTTAGGAGTAGTTAGATTAGTTTAGGAGTAGGTAATTTTCTCTCTCTAGTTTTTTTTACTTTCTCTCTCTAGTTTTTCTTTCAAGTTTAAATCTTTAATCTTTTATCTTGTACTTTTGAATCTTTAATCTTAATCTTATTTCAAGCTTTTTAAAATCTTTCTCATTCTACATTTCTTGATCTTTTGCTTATCTTTAATCCGAAAGTTTTATACTTTTTGCTTAATTTTGATGTTTGATTAAAAATTTAATCTTTTTGTTTCCATCTAGGCTTGTATACGATTTAAGCTATAAGTTTGATAATCTTATTGGCTTATTTTGTATGTAGCTTATTTGTTTTAAAGTTTTCTTAAAAGTTTATCTTTTTAAAGTTTATTTTATAAAGTTATTTATTTTGTGTCTTGAAAGTCTTCAAATTTGTGTCTTATTTTATCCGTATTATTATTGATTTGGTAAAGTTTTGATTTGTGCTTATTCAAGTTAGCTTATTGGTTTTGCTTATTGCGAATTTCAGTCCATCGGAATGAGGTATTAGGATTCCGGCAGCTTGTTACGATCGCAAAAACCACAAGGGTTACTACATTGCGATCGGTATTGTGATACTCCCCCTTATTTGGATCTGGGATTCGTATCTGGGATTCGTATTTAGGATTCGGATCTGGGATTCGGATCTGGGATTCGGATCTGGGATTCGGATCTGGTATTCGGATATGGGATTCCGATCTGGGATTCGGATTTGGGATTCAGATCTGGGATTCGGATCTGGGATTCGGATCTGGGATTCGGATCTGGGATTCGGATCTGGGATTCGGATCTGGGATTCGGATTTGGGATTCGGATCTGGGATTCGGATCTGGGATTCGGATCTGGGATTCGGATCTGGGATTCGGATCTGGGATTCCGATCTGGGATTCCGATGGAGTCTTAGTTTTTATGTCTTGTCTTTATTTTCAAATCAAAATTTAATATTTCCCGCCATTTTCTTAAACTTTATTTTAAATTGTTTTTATTTTAGTTTTATTTTGAGATTGCATTTTATTTAAGTGTTTTTCTAGTAATTTTCTAGTTTAATTTTTCACCTTGTTTTACTTTTATTATTTGTACCTATCTTTAATTTGCTTTTAAATACTTTCCTCATTTACTTTTTAATTAGTTATAGATAATCAACTTTCTTTTTGTTAACCAAAAACGACTGAGTCACACTTGGAACCGGAAATCAAATCTTTAAGACACCGAGAAAACGAAATTTTTAATCTAAGTAAAATCTAGTTATTATGTGTGCATAACCAATGAAAATACCAATATCAGCCTTGGGTTGAAGTTTTCCCAAATTGTCACCATCATTATTTGGATAGCAAAGAGAACCAAATACATGAAGATATGATAAATCTGGTACTTTTTCATGTAGGAGCTTATAAGGTGTTTTACCATGGCGTTTACGAATTACTGACCAGTTTTGGGTGAAAACTGTTGTAGATACTGCTTCTGCCCATAAAAACAATGGACCCTTTGCCTAAATTAACATCGTTCGAGCAACTTCCATAAGTGTGTGATTTCTCTTTTCAATGACACCGTTTTGTTGTGGAGTGCGAGCAACAGATGTTTCATGAGATATGCCAACTTCTTCATAATAATTACGCCAGATTTGATTCATAAACTCATTTCCATTACATGTCAAATGCGTCGGATAGTAGTGTTGAGACACACTTGAATCATCTTGAGAAATCCGATGATGAATTTAGGTGCCTCATTTTTTGTTGTAAGAAATTTCACCCATGTAAACCGAGAGTAATCATCGACAATGACGAGGATGTACCTTTTACCACTAATACTTTCAACACGCATAGGCCCACAAAGATCCATATGCAACAAATAAAGTTTCTCTTGGTTTTTGTCTTAAGTCTTGGATTTGTATGATTTCTTAGTGCTCTTCCCCATTGTACACGCGGAACACAAATGGTCCTTGTGAAATGTAAGTTTAGGAAGGCCACGTACAAGTTCGTTTTTCGCCAAATGATTAATAGCGTCAAAATTAAGATGATATAATCGTCGATGCCATAACCATGACTTTGTCTTTGATGCTTTGGAGAGAAGACATACGGGAGAAGCGGCCATCATATCTTGTAGAGACAAAGTATACAAATTATTCCCTCAAGTACCTTTCAATAAATCAACCCCTTCCAAATTACGAATTAAGTAGGTATGCTCTCAAAAAGCAACTTCTAGGTTTGCATCACAAAATTGTCCCACAGAAAATAAGTTGTGACCGAGACTGTAACACCCCCAAATTTATACAATTCAATACAGCGGAAGACTCGTTGGTGTTACGGGATAGCACATTACTCACATCATAGACAACGCATAGAAATCGCGTCGTTTAATAATAAAGCATTTCCATTCATAAATATCAAATCTACATAGGTCCCAAGTCATATTATTTCATACAAATTTTATAAAGGATTTGAATGGAAATTGTTATTTAAGTGCGGGCCATGAATTCTTGTCGTCTTCCCGAGAATAACCTTCAAGTACCTGAGATAAAACATGTTAAAAGAAAAGGTCAGCGAAAACGCCGAGTGAATTCATAGAGTTTAATGAAATCCATCAATATAACATCGGTATAAAATTATTACTGAAAATCATTTTGTACAAATCTTTGTAATAGGCCATAAAATAGCCAAAGTCATTTTATACAAATCCTTATCAAAAATCATAATATAGGCTTTTGCCTTCAAAATCATTATACGAACTATTGTCGTAAAAACATCATACAATACGTTTTATAACATTGTATAGAGTTAAATAAAAACCGTTATATGAATATGGTTATGTAAAACCAAAACACGAACATAATATCAATAATAAGACCCCGTATTGCTAGTCAAGCAATATATCGTAATTCAGTGCGTATAACAATATTTTCGTTATTTGGATTATTATAAGCCGCATGACATTGTTACCTTACTACAAAAAACAACCGGTAGCTATCCCGAAACTCAATTTGCCCATCTAAGTTAGTGTGTCGTTACAAAAATCACGCTATGGAAATCTTCTCATACATAAATTCGCTTACCAATCAATGTGGCACGACGGGGATCAACCGTCAAGGCGCGAACTGGGGTGATCGTCCCCAAATAGTACTATTATATGCATAAGCGTCTACCAAATCCCAGTAGTTCACAATTCATGCTAATGGGACTTTTAGTGACATAACCTAACTTTAATAATCCGTTTTATTTCATACATCGGGTTATACAATCATCCATCGGGTCACACAATCATTCGGGTCCAAATCAATAAATAAACAATCGGGACAAATGGTGTCCTATTTTATCAAAACTAACATGTTATCTCCCTCGCTGGTTTATAAAACCTTTCATAAAAACATTTAAAAGAGTGTGAGGCTATGAACTCACGTTGATGTGGGAAGGCGGGTTATCGGCGATTCGGATGTACGGTACGTGCTTCAATCTCGGAAACCTAGACAAATAATACTTGTCTTAGACTTTTGTCCAATGACTTTATCAAAATAACAATTATGTATAGATATGATGATTTTATATATATGATGATGATCAAGTTGGTTTATAGATTCTCATTTACTCATTTTAGTGTTTTCTATTGGTAACTTTTATACTAGTTTACTAGTTTTACTTATTTACATGTTTTAGGCCCAATAAGCCTATTACAAGCCCAATACTTTTCATTAGCCCAATTATACTTTTAATATCAGTATTATACTTTACATGTTGGGCCCAAATGGTTTAAGCCCAATAAGTAAGTTTATAAGTGTTTTACCAACTAGTCGGGTTTATAGTCCAATAAGGCTACATTGGCCCGTTAATGTTTACATGTTGTAAAGCTAGGGTTTTATCGGTTTTTACTTGTTATATAAGTTTATATATCAGTATGTGAGTTTATAAAAGTTTACATTAGACGGGTCCGACCGTCTATGTTTTATTTGACAAAAACGTTAATCTTTCGGTTTTAGCCGAAAAGACGTAAAACTTAGGTATATAGTTTTATAACATGGAAAAACATGTATACTTGTAATTTATATAACATGTCCCATTTTAATATCAATATATATATATATATATATATTTCTTTATTTATGATTATTATCAACTAGTGAGTTTTATATATGTATATTTTATATAAATTTTTGAGTGCTTATATTATATACTATTTATTTACAAAATCAGTCCTAAATTTTAAGTCCACTAAAATGTCCATATCTGGAGTTTTATAATGATATAAGACCTCAAATTTTTATGACAGTAACTAAATGATATGTTCTTCATTTTATTCCTAGCTACTGATGAATCAACTTCTATGTATTTTAATAAATTCGTCCAAAACAGTATAGGCAGATTTGCACTCCAATCTTTTTTTGATCATATCTCATTCATTTTTATGATTCCATTATATGGCCAACTCTCACATGTGTATATGACTTATAAATTACTGTATATTGAGTAATCTATGCCATTTTTACAAGTTATCATATGGTCATCGTCTGTTTTATACAACCTACTTGTTTAAGCTAGATTTTATCATATTTTCATATAACTTTTAATCATGTTTCCCCACACAATATTTTTAATCATCATTAATCAACATATACATATAAATAAATAAAGAAAATACAAGATTACATAATCAAAATAATAAGAGGATAGGAAGAACAATCTCTATACCACCAAGATTGAGTAGTTTATGATCAAGGCTTGGATTTTGATGGATAAACTTGTGATAGATCAACACCAACTTTGAAGACCACCAATCTTTGTAAACTTCTTATAGAAATCAGCCCTAGGACATCATCAAATCACCTCCTTGGATGTTATAATCACCTCCAATCTTCAAGGCTTCAAAGGGGCATCATCATGTGTATGAATAACACATGATTTTATGGCTAAAATAGATCAAATGAGGGTTGTTGTTGGTGATTTTGGGAAAAAAATGACAGAGAAAGGGAGGAGAGTATGAGTGGTTTTGCATGTGTAAATGAAGAAATGGTTTGGTTTAGTGGTTTTGGTGTTGGTGTAGCTTCCTTTGTAAGCTTAGCTAACAAGTGTAACTTGTTAGTTATAACTTGACACATCATGAGATGTGGTGGCATAGTTTGGCCGTCCCTTTTGAGTGGGGTGGGACAAAACTTGTTTTTTCTCATCCCACTAATTTACGGGTATTCATCGATTCTAGTTTTCTCGATTTGCGTGCCCTCGGGTCGTTTTACGAAAAATGTTTTTATAAATTATGAATCAACGGCACAAAACGAATCTAATAAAAATTGTCTCGTAAGTCCTTATCTCTTCTTGTAAATTTGTGAGTTTATGAACCAACACAAATTTAAAATCCCAAAAATAATATTAACGGATAAATCTGAAATGTCGGACTGTCACCAAAACGGTGTATGTAAACGTAAGCACGCAATGTAGAGTCCTTCGGTTTAAACGTAGTCGATGCTACTTCAAGACGTAAACCCAAATTTCTTCCCAAAATATGTGAGTTCATGTAAGACCCGTGAAAGTGCCGTAAGATGCTAAGTTATTGTCTCAAGAGCTGTTCAGTATGAGCATCTCTCTTAAGTTGTGTCTCACTTGTGGATGTGATATCCCGAGCCCAACGTCATTTATATAATCCTATTTTACGAATATTTTTGAAATTTTTAAGAAATTTCGTTTGTTATATATATTTGACGGTTTAAGTTGAAACCAACGTTTACGGTCGTAATTTTAACATTTGACGATTTAAGAAGAACCGATGATGACTACGATACCGACGGATGCCCAAACTTACATTTTATTATCGATTGATCGATATTTAAGTTTTTCGAGATTTTATTTTTATTACGTGTTAAGTCGAGTCGGAACCATATGAATATTCGTTTTGTGTGCGTTTGAACCATTTAAAAGTATTTTCGAATGTTCGGGACGACCCCCGACTCCCGTAAATTTTTAAAACAGACAACTAGTCATAATCCCGCTCTTTATAACTAGTTTTACTAGTAAGGCCAAAAGAAAGCTATAATTATACCATTAGTCCCTCCACCATTATATATAAAACAAAAATAAACACACACACTCATTTTTCACATTCAAAATTTTTCTCTCCCCTCTCCCTTCTTCTCTAGCCGACGGCCAAGCCCCCACCACCATCAAAAAGCACCACAAAAATTGATTTTGAGAAAATCTAATCAAAGACCACCTCTCCTATCATCCTTGTAAGTAAATCCCACCTAAAATAACATGCATGCATCCATTGATTTTTCCAAAAATTTGTGATTTTCCAAAAACGGATTTTGGTCTAATTAAACCCGTTTATTGTTTAATTCATGTGTTTATAATGCTAATTAATCCATAAAATAAGATGGGTTTTATGTTATTGGTCTTCCACAGCCCCTAAAAGCCACGAAATGTGGGGGGTGTTGGGTGCGTTCAAGGTGTTTGATGAAATGTGTCATGGGTTTGTGCCTAGATTGATGTTTTGGGTGTGTTTGAATGGTTTAAACATATTGCATGCTTGAATTTGTGTTTAGGTTTTGAGATGGGTTTGATAATTAGGTAGTTTAGGACTGATTATTATGATTGGGTATGGTTAGGAGTGTTTAGGTTGAGGTCTAGTGCCGATAAAATGGATTGAAAACAAGTAGAAAGGTGATTTTGAATGAGTCGTTTTCAAACAGATTGTTTAGGGCTATTTTCGTGGTTTTAGTTTTTGGTCCAGGTTGTGATTGTAGGATATAGTTGTAGTGGTCTTCGAGACGCTCGTTTCGGTATAAGATAGAGTTTTTAACTCCAAACGAGTCAAAAGTTATGTTGTTTTGAAAATCGTGTACCGGGAGATGAGAACTTTCATAATCCGAAATTATGCATAGTTTTAGGTCAAATCCCGGGGACCATAGGTATAGTTTGGTAAAAGGTCAAAGGTTGATTTTTGGTCTCAAACCTGTGTATTTGAGTCTATTATTAGACTTATGTGTCGTAGAGGTCAATGGTATATTATAAATGGGTCAAATGAGTCCGACTTGGTCAAAGTGCAATTTCAGTCCGAAAAATGTAGGTTTAGTAATGTGTTGAGTAACGGGTCGTAAAAGCGAAAACTTTTAATGGGATTAAAAAAGGGTTTTCTATAGGTCTTAAGGTATTTTTGAGAATTTTGTTAATTTTTATAACAAGGGTTAAGTCTAGTAAAACAGCCCATACTTTTGGTAAGTATCGGTAAAATCGTAAAATGGATAGTAACTTTAATTACGTAGGTAAATGGTATAAGTCTAGTAACAACTACTTGTTTGATTTTGGCGTGAGTTTTCATAAGCAGTGAGTGTGTTGCATATGCGTGCGTTAGTACAATTATGCACGCGGTGTATTGATTTGGTTTTCGTACTTTGACTTTTAGGTCAAGTGTTTGATTTTCCCGGGCATCCACGTCGTCGGTGACATTTCTCGTTACGTCTTCGCTAGAACTACTACTACTACGCAAGGTGAGTCTATCTCCTCGCTCTTTACTTATTTCAAATGTTTTTACCCACGAGGGGGATACATGCTATTTAAATGAAAATGAACATAAGTCATGAATGATTGTTGGACCCGAATGTTGCCTTGAAATTGTGTTGAGTACCTAGTTGCAAAAGGCCCTAAATTCATGAACTATTAACTATTGTCTTGCCCTTGCGAAGGGGGAAATATCCGCTTATACAAAGTGATAGTACTATGGGGTTGACTACCCTATCCGAGACGAGGGCTAGTACGTTGATACCCCCTGTGGACGGATAATTTGTGATAAGAGATAAGGTATAATTGCAACTAATGCCTTTAGTATGGGCACTGGTTTCATCTGAATCACGCCGGTAATTATTACGCGGGTGATTGAGTTAACGGATTAGTGTCATGAGCTTAAACACAATTGTCATATCCTTGAATAATAGATTGTGAGTACGACAATGCTATTGAACGGTCATGATTGGTTTTTAATACTTATGTTCAACTTATGATTTGATAAACCTATAGATTCGCTCAACCTTTGTGTTGATAGTTTTAAGCATGTGTTTCAGGTAACCAGGGTTGATAGCAGCGGAGCATGCGAGGATGGAAGTTATTGTGGCTTGGCGGTCTACTTGTTTTTCCACCCTTATTTAACTTAAAACTCTTTTATTATTCTGTCATGTGAGAAAAAAAAGTACTTTTGGGTTGAGATTCAGTGGGGACCTAACGCAAACTCTGTTTAGTATTATCTTGGGATTTGGAAAACTGTAGACTTTGATGATTTAATCAAACTTTAATATATTTTAAACTTTTACGTCTCTTTGAGTCGTTTAATATAGCTTATGTGTGATGATAACTAAGTAGCACCCAAATGTTGTAGTTCCGTTGCGCATAGCATTTGTTGGGGGTGTTATAGATTGGTAATCAGAGCCATGAGTTATAGAGAACTAGGTCATTTTGAAAAATCCTAAACTATAACTTTTGGTGTCGTAAGAAATTGTCCAAGCACATAACTATCCTGCATGGCTCCGGTAAGCTTTCTTTAGCATTGCTTTATATTTTAGATGTATCCCTCAAACTGACACGAATTCTCTAGTATTTAGTAAGTAAATACTTTGATATATATTGAGATATATTGTTGTGTACGTTGAGTACTTATCATCGTAATTTGCAAATTCTTGTAAGATTATCTTATATGTTGCATGTATTTGGCATAACGGGCTACATTGCATTACATGGCAACACTGCGTTGTAATCCTACGTGTATGTAGGAATGATTTTATGTATAAATACGTATATACTATGGTATTTAAAGGCATTGCACTTGAAGCAATGGTCCTTGAGTGATTATCGTACATGTTATAATGCGGTTTTGTTGAGAATTCGGCCTCACCGCAAATTATCAATCTTGATAATTAATTTATTGTTCGGATAACCGAATATGAACCTCGTTTGATACTCTATATACGTAAATGATGCTTCGTAACATATTTTATATTGACTAGATTGATCTCGATTGTCGTTATCGCACTGTGATGTGTCATTTTTGGGACACCTTCTTTTTGGATCGTAAATTACTAACGTACTATTTTATTTCCTTTATTCCTTATGGGTTTGATATATTAGTTCGCGTAACTATAACATAACCGAAGTATAATCAACGATGCGTACATCGTGGCGGCGAATCATGTGTGTATATTATGAAATGTGGTTGAGGCGTGTCGCCATTTAAATCGTTTTTATCATCCTACTTGGATTTAAATATGCATTTTAAAATAGACTAGCGTTGTGATCAATCGTGATAACTTGGAATTTGGTTGGTTTTTGTGTTAACTTTATGGAGTACGATTTCGAGACTCATCCGAGGCCGATAACAACATTTAGTTGACATACGTATTCCCGTTCCATTTATTTCATTTTGTTTTGTTGTTTCATTATTTTGGAGTTAATATTTTACATGACGAGGTCCGGCATTTGTGCGAGTTAAGTAAGCATCGAATTTTGTTGATTGAATGATTTAAACATAAAGTGTGTTACATAGTAAATAAATGGTGAATGAAACTTTTGGATAAAAATGACCTATGATATGCCTTTTAACAAGTAAAATTCGTATAGAGAATAAAATGGACAAAGTGAAATTATTTTCCCTTTTAATCTTGGTTGGTAAATCATAATAAGTAATTATTATTACTCGTAAAACCCTTGTTTTTATATGTTAAAATTTGATACTAAAAGACTGTGACGGACTTGTTAAGAATTTGTTTAATTTAATTTGAAAAAGGAGTTTATAATAAAATCTACGATATGACTGTCGAGTATATATAACTTGGATTTAGTATGAATTAATTTTCGGGTCAATGTAGTAAACTTTTGACGTATCTTGTAATATAAAACATGAGTAGAAGATGTGGACATGTGTTTTGGAGCTAGAAACTTTGTAAAATTGGTTTTATTTTAAACATAAGGTTATGTTTACGTATGCATTGATATAAACTAGAACTCGTCACTTGTTGTAGTGAATAAACTGGGTTAAAATCGGAATTTACACTTTAAGTGAGAAATTATAATGCTTGAAATGAATTATAAAATCTTGATGGAACGTCGTTGGAAACCATTTGTTTGTTTAATTGTCGTTATAGAGAATCACTATGCATAATTCGATGATGCTTGTTTAAAAATCATTTGAAAAATCTTTTGTTTTATTCCGCTGCAAGATGTGTTAATGTTAAAAACCGTTTGATAATGGGCTAAGGATTAAAAGTTGAATTTTCCACATTTAAAAATTAATTGAAATAAGCATCTTAATTATTTATTATTATTATTATTATCATCGAGATTCAAGTGTCTACTAAAATCAGTAATTTATCCGAAATAATACTACGTGAAACGTCTTTGACGCCTGGCTCGAGTCGCGTGAATAAAATATAGCATACAAATCAGTTTTAAGGAACACATGTGCATAATGAAAAGTCAAAGGTTGATTTTTAAGAGTCAGTTGGACTAATTTGAGTCATGTTGGATAGGTATATATGTGATAAGATAAGTCGTAATAATAATAACGTAAAACTTGGAAAATTCTTACTATGTACGTTTTTGGTACTTAAGATATGAAGATTAATGAGATTTTACCAGTTATAATAACCGAGTCACCGCATCTACTAATGTTAATAATTACCTAGAGATTGTAATTTTTCCAGAATTAAAAACTTTGTAAAGATTGAGAAATGAAAGGTATAAATTCTTTAATGGTGTAACCCAAACTAAAAATATGCAAATGATCGTTTTACAATATACGAAGTAACATTGATTTGAATATGCAAATGGATTACCCAACACATGTCTACTTGTACATTATTTTATAAAGATGTATATTTAATATTTCAAGTCACGATGGTTCGATCATATAACATCACTTCTTTGATTTCGCGAGTCTAAATCTGAACTTGGGTAGTAATATGATTGTTCATTTTAATATCGTCTATGGTATGAAATCTTTATTATTATATTTGTTTTTGAACTTCTATTTCGCTAGTACTTGATGATGAGGGTATGTCACCCAGTATATTTTGTTCTGTTCATGGACGTTGTGACTTTTCTTCTTTCGGTTAATGGAACCTAAAATTCTGTATTCACTTGAATGATGCTATAAATCTTCATTAAATTGGTTATTTATATATATTGAACAAAAGTGAGGAGGCGAAGCCGCTTTACCAAATTGCAGAGGTGAAAGAACTTGATTTTCCTGGTGAAATTGTTTCTATTCGACCAAGTGATTATTCTCCTCTCTCCGTATACCCTTGGTGGAATGTGTGTGCAACTCGAGGCAATGGGAATTATGATCGTTGTTTTATTTTTGACGCTTGTGTTGATATTCAATTTTTACTCTATGTATTCGTAGATGGCTGTTGTTATCCCTAGACTTTTGTCATATATTTGAAGTATTTTCATTTCTAATGTAGTTAAATTTTAGTTGGAAATTATATTGCTCGTTTACCTCGTTCTATCTCATTGCTTTATGATTTTATTACTTGTTGTGCTTGCAATGATCTTTAATCATGAACCACCTTATCGTTATTTTGTGAGTAGTCTATTTTGAAAATATGTATGAGTGTGAAATGTTTCGTTTAACCAAATGTAAATGGTGTCTATTTATTTACTTAATTATTTATTCATTTTTTTTTCTCATAAATAGGCAAAGTAATGTATGTTCCAAAAGTAGACGAAAAATGTTTGATGTGTTTCTTAAAACGATGGTAACAATATTTTCCCATTTCAAATTACACTTCAAGTGATTTAATTATTTTTAAGATTAGGTCGAAAACTTTCATAGTCACCTTCGGTGTGTAATAATAATGTTTGTGTCGTCACTCGATCCTCAATTATGCACAGCTAAGCTAACTATGCATAATTCGGGAAGAGTCCTGTTTTGTTAATTGTCGTTGCTTGACCCTTAAGTATGCATGATCTAGCTAATTATGCATAGTTTAGGAAGGGCACTATCTTGTCAAACAAGTTGGTCATCTTGAAACTTGTAGTGTTTTGATAAACGTTTGGATGAGAACGTTTCTTTTTAAAATGGTGGATCATTTTTGCAAGTAGTCGTAATTTCTTTGATTCTTGAAGAAAATTTTTGAATTTTCTTGTGTTCTTTGAAATCTTTTCTTTTTGTTTGGCGTTGACTTAGTAAGTCACTGTGACCGAGTAATTTTGGAAAATGTTTTCATATGTTGTGTGTGACGTGCGAATTTCATCGGAATCACGAGGGTGTTGATGAAATACCTAAGGGGCTTGTATCGACACTGAGAAGAGTTTTTAACAAGAAAGAAGACTGCCGAAGTGAGGAAATCTGAGTTCGAGTGACTCTGAGGGAAATGACGAAGGCTTCTCCTACATCAAATGTATCGTACTTTATTTTATTTTATTTTCTTGTTATTTTGATATGTCAAACGACACGCGATAAACTGTTGAAGTTTACCAACTGTGCATCGGTAATTGGAAGACAATTCCATTTCCGTCTTCGTTTATTTAAGTGAGGAATCCTTTTTGCTTAACTCAACCATCCTTGATTATCGATGGTTAAACGATAGATAAACATAGTTGATGTTTTTATGGTGGACCCTTGTCTTTTATGTATTTATGTGGTAAGTGATCTGGTCGAGTGATCGTAAGTTGTGAGAACTTGAGACGACATTGTCCAATGAAGTCCGATCATGGAGAACACGTGCCATGTAATATATTTCTTTTTATATTTAACTGTGAACGGTGATGCTTGTTGAGATTTTGACCATGTTTGGGACGAAAGTAAGATGGTGTTCTTGTATTATATATATATATATATATATTTTTTTTGTTATGGATTCGTGTGTGAGCACCCTACGATGACACATGTAAGTATTTTATTTCTTTTTGGATACGCATCCATAGCTGGCAAACTCGTAAACCTTCTTTAACTTGCCATTTTCTTTTGACTCGACTCATCCGGTATCATGTCAAATATTCTTGTTTTATCCTGGCTTGGCTGATTAGCAAGCGTGGGTTAATTGATTGAACTGATTGATTTGGCATGGTTTGGCTATGTTGCAAACATGTCGTAATGCGGTTGTATGTGTTTCATAATGGCTTTTGTGTTTGATTGGATTGTGATGTTTTCGAGAGAGTTATGTGTACGTCGGATGATTTCCGCATCGATGAATTTGTTTTTGACGAACTAGGGTTGTATGTACGTAATATTGCGATAAGGTGATTTTGTACGACTAGTATTAATTACTTCGTCTTTTATATTTTGAACGTTTTTCGATGGGGTTATGTGTGACCCGTGCGATTTTCATTTATGAATAATTGTTTTTATGAGACGACGAACCAAGTGAAAGGACGATTCGAACGTTGGAAGACGTGCTCCGAGTGTGTGTGATTGATTTTGGTAGTTGTTGAGATCGATACTTGTCGTTGGTAGTATCTTTGTACAACGACATTTACCACGGTAGCATTGAAGCTGCAGCCTTTGAGGAATTATGATGATGAAAAATGTGAATCGCCAGTTGGATAGAATGAAGTAAGAAAAAGTCAGTTGAATGAGCTCGAAATGATTCGAGAAGCTATGGAAGAGATGGTGTAGATTAAGAATCACTCGCTAACCGCGAGAAGCTTTGAAAAGAGACGTGTTGATAACCGTAGGAAGAATTTGGGAAATTGAAATGGAGATCATGGATCGAGATGTTAAGAGATTTAAGCAAGGCATAACACTCATTGTGAAGGTGTGATGGAACCCGAGACGTAAACCGAATTCCATATTGGAACGTGAATACCTCTATAGTAAGAAGTACCCCCATCTTTCTAGTAGTACGAAATGCGAGTATAAGAACCGGAGAGCGCCGGGACGTCGCTCCCTTAAGGAGGGGAGGATGTAAGAACCGTGAAAGTGCCGTAAGATGCTAAGTTATTGTCTCAAGAGCTGTTCAGTATGAGCATCTCTCTTAAGTTGTGGCTCACTTGTGGATGTGATATCCCGATCCCAACGTCATTTATATAATCCTATTTTACAAATATTTTTGAAATTTTTAAGAAATTTCGTTTGTTATATATATTTGACGGTTTAAGTTGAAACCAACGTTTACGGTCGTAATTTTAACATTTGACGATTTAAGAAGAACCGATGATGACTACGATACCGACGGATGCCCAAACTTACATTTTATTATCGATTGATCGATATTTGAGTTTTTCGAGATTTTATTTTTATTACGTGTTAAGTCGAGTCGGAACCATATGAATATTCGTTTTGTGTGCGTTTGAACCATTTAAAACTATTTTCGAATGTTCGGGACGACCCCCGACTCCCGTAAATTTTTAAAACCGACAACTAGTCATAATCCCGCTCTTTATAACTAGTTTTACTAGTAAGGCCAAAAGAAAGCTATAATTATACCTTTAGTCCCTCCACCATTATATATAAACCAAAAATAAACACACACACACTCATTTTTCACATTAAAATTTTTCTCTCCCCTCTCCTTTCTTCTCTAGCCGACGGCCAAGCCCCCGCCACCATCAAAAACCACCACAAAAATTGATTTTGAGAAAATCTAATCAAAGACCACCTCTCCTATCATCCTTGTAAGTAAATCCCACCTAAAATAACATACATGCATCCATTGATTTTTCCAAAAATTTGTGATTTTCCAAAAACGGATTTTGGTCTAATTAAACCCGTTTATTGTTTAATTCATGTGTTTATAATGCTAATTAATCCATAAAATAAGATGGGTTTTATGTTATTGGTCTTCCACAGCCCCTAAAAGCCACGAAATGTGGGGGGTGTTGGGTGTGTTCAAGGTGTTTGATGAAATGTGTCATGGGTTTGTGCCTAGATTGATGTTTTGGGTGTGTTTGAATGGTTTAAACATATTGCATGCTTGAATTTGTGTTTAGGTTTTGAGATGGGTTTGATAATTAGGTAGTTTAGGACTGATTATTATGATTGGGTATGGTTAGGAGTGTTTAGGTTGAGGTCTAGTGCCGATAAAATGGATTGAAAACAAGTAGAAAGGTGATTTTGAATGAGTCGTTTTCAAACAGATTGTTTAGGGCTATTTTCGTGATTTTAGTTTTTGGTCCAGGTTGTGATTGTAGGATATAGTTGTAGTGGTCGTCGAGACGCTCGTTTCGGTATAAGATAGAGCTTTTAACTCCAAACGAGTCAAAAGTTATGTTGTTTTGAAAATCGTGTACCGGGAGATGAGAACTTTCATAATCCGAAATTATGCATAGTTTTAGGTCAAATCCCGGGGACCATAGGTATAGTTTGGTAAAAGGTCAAAGGTTGATTTTTGGTCTCAAACCTGTGTATTTGAGTCTATTATTAGACTTAGGTGTCGTAGAGGTCAATGGTATATTATAAATGGGTCAAATGAGTCCGACTTGGTCAAAGTGCAATTTCAGTCCGAAAAAAGTAGGTTTAGTAATGTGTTGAGTAACGGGTCGTAAAAGCGAAAACTTTTAATGGGATTAAAAATGGGTTTTCTACAGGTCTTAAGGTATTTTTGAGAATTTTCTTAATTTTTATAACAAGGGTTAAGTCTAGTAAAACAGCCCATACTTTTGGTAAGTATCGGCAAAATCGTAAAATGGATAGTAACTTTAATTACGTAGGTAAATGGTATAAGTCTAGTAACAACTACTTGTTTGATTTTGGCGTGAGTTTTCATAAGCATTGAGTGTGTTGCATATGCGTGTGTTAGTACAATTATGTACGCGGTGTATTGATTTGGTTTACGAACTTTGACTTTTAGGTCAAGTGTTTGATTTTCCCGGGCATCCACGTCGTCGGTGACATTTCTCGTTACGTCTTCGCTAGAACTACTACTACTACGCAAGGTGAGTCTATAGCCTCGCTCTTTACTTATTTCAAATGTTTTTACCCGCGAGGGGGATACATGCTATTTAAATGAAAATTAACATAAGTCATGAATGATTGTTGGACCCGAATGTTGCCTTGAAATTGTGTTGAGTACCTAGTTGCAAAAGGCCCTAAATTCATGAACTATTAACTATTGTCTTGCCCTTGCGAAGGGGGAAATAGCCGCTTATACAAAGTGATAGTACTATGGGGTTGACTACCCTATCCGAGACGAGGGCTAGTACGTTGATACCCCCTGCGGACGGAAAATTTGTGATAAGAGATAAGGTATAATTGCAACTAATGCCTTTAGTATGGGCACTGGTTTCATCTGAATCACGCCGGTAATTATTACGCGGGTGATTGAGTTAACGGATTAGTGTCATGAGCTTAAACACAATTGTCATATCCTTGAATAATAGATTGTGAGTACGACAATGCTATTGAACGGTCATGATTGGTTTTTAATACTTATGTTCAACTTATGATTTGATAAACCTATAGATTCGCTCAACCTTTGTGTTGACAGTTTTAAGCATGTGTTTCAGGTAACCAGGGTTGATAGCAGCGGAGCATGCGAGGATGGAAGTTGTTGTGGCTTGGCGGTCTATTTGTTTTTCCACCCTTATTTAACTTAAAACTCTTTTATTATTCTGTCATGTGAGAAAAAAAAGTACTTTTGGGTTGAGATTCAGTGGGGACCTAACGCAAACTCTGTTTAGTATTATCTTGGGATTTGGAAAACTGTAGACTTTGATGATTTAATCAAACTTTAATTTATTTTAAACTTTTACGTCTCTTTAAGTCGTTTAATATTGCTTATGTGTGATGATAACTAAGTAGCACCCAAATGTTGTAGTTCCGCTGCGCATAGCATTTGTTGGGGGTATTATAGTTCATAATATAACATTAAAACAATATTTTTAAATAATACTTGAGAATAAAATATCAACCATATATTGACGGATTGTCACAGCATTTACCCCTAAACAGGATCTTTGTCCTCAAAGACCGATTTATCTTACTACTCGCTTCTTATAGATTTAGAGCCATGTGGGTATTTCCTCAACATCCGATCTTTTCTTACAAGTGTAATTCATTACAATACGCGGGTTTCATCAAACATAATTACGGGAATATGATCAGGCTTAATGTTGACTTACTTTCTCTATCCATGATGTTCACGTGTTTTTGATGAATGCAACCTTTTGCCGATCTAAACTTCATCAAGAAGTAATCTGATTTTCACTTGATAGACATTTTATCAAGTTCGATATACGAAACATAATTCACGCAGTCCTTGAAGCCATAGGGTAGATCCAGCTTATATGCCTTTCAAACCAACTTTTTACATCATCTCAATGGTCCCATACAACGGAGACTTATTTACCATGATGTTTTAGATCATCAATTCATTTTTCCAAGGTGAAAATTTTTGGCATAACTTCGCTACCCATCCGACACTTCAAGATCTACACTTCATATTCACATAACCTCCTGCCCACTACTGGCAGTCAATAATCAGATCTTAATTTTAACAATCATTTCAGGTCTCGCGGGTCGAGTATTTTGTAAGGTTAGGTTTGTCATCATAGGCAACCTTAAGCCTAAAAGACATGTCCAACTCACAATGGGTGTATGTCGGGTGTCTTCCTCCCAACTCCTGCTTACAGATGCTCTCATATTTATATCCTAACAAGATTCGGTCTCGATCCTAATACGATAATTATCAATGATAATCTCTCCAAAGGAAAGAGATTATACGGTTTATTACCAAAGGTCAATCATTCAAGCATAAAACAACACTTCTAGTATTTTGTATCGTTACTTTACATCGTCCCTTCGATTGGGGTGGTAAATAGTACTCTCATCAAGGTTCGTTCACAATGACTTCTGAGCAAATCTCTAGAAATTCGATGCAAAGCGAGGATCTTGATAGATATGATCGATACAGGCACACCATGCTTACACAACTCCTTTAAATACAAAAGAGTCAATTTCTTCATCAAGAATCTATCATTAACTGGAATGATATTAGCAGATTTGGTCAGTCTGTCGACGATGACCCAAATCGAATCAAATTCAGATGATGACCTTTGCAATAGTTAGACGTTTACTAATGTATGAGGGAATGTCTGCCTTCATAATTTGCCATCAGTACAACTTCTTCAGATAAAGATATATTTAGTCAGAAATGTCATTAATAAAATACTTATACTTACGAGATTTCAACATGACTAAATCTCGAAATCCTCCATATTTAGGCAACCACAAGTGGCCTTTTATACATTTAACGTCATCGGCTTCTCAATTCTAATGGTTCACATTAGCCGCGGATCCCTTTTATTATTTATATTATTCTTTTTACAAACCTCGTCTATTTTTAAATTGTTTGGCAATTTATTTTGCACAGTCATTATTAAGAAACACATCCTAATTGATTCTTTATCCTTTCTATATAATATGTCAGTATCTATATTCACCTTTCCTGGTGAAATAATTATCATGACCAAAATTCACTCAGAATTTCTTTCTTCATATTTTCTAAGTTTTAATTTCGTTTCAACTATAATTTTTATCAAGTTTGCTCAATCCGACATCTAAAGCGTCGATAATTATTACAAGTAATTAAATAATAAATATTTAATTTTAATGAAATGTAAACGTAACAATTTTAAATTTCTTAGTTCAACCAATTATGTAAAAATGTTCAAAATAAATTTGATTTTAATTAACACGATTTTTGTTGATTTATCAAAAATAACTAATAAGATTCATAAACGTTCGAAAAATCTTTGGTTATACTTTGGTCAAAATTTTCTTAGTTGAAAAACAAAAATTGTCGTTTCAAGTTTCAAGTCATGGTTTAAACGGTTTCCTCAATCCCTCTTAGGTTGTCTTGAGGTATGTACAAACATTTACCCCTAAACAGGAGTTTATTTAAATGATTTCGATATAAGGAAATAATTCCTTAAAAATTCCTTTGATAATACATTTGTCAAAACATATTTGCACTTTATTTTTGGTAAAACTCAAAATCTTAAATGGCTCAAATTTTTGAAGAGTCAATATAGATTTCATTATCTTTTAATCACACGGTCAAATAATGTAAAGGATTAAGTCTTAAATCACATGTTAAATACTCAAGGTACAGGTTTTCACTACTCGGCCAATTCAAGGTAGTCTACAATTAATTATTAACTCATTCTTATTCTTATAAACAAACAAATGGTCCTTAATGATCACTAGCATGAATATATCAAATTACAGTCTACACACGTGATTCACCAAATTTATGGATGCTACATGTGTATGAGTCAATCCAAACAACATAACATGAAACTCATAATGTTCATTACGAGTCCCGGATGTAGTGATTGGAATAGATAATCTTTTCGCGGACGCGAAGTTGATAATAACCATGTTGTGGATCAAATTCCTGAATATACGCTAGAACCTTGTAAATGATCGAACAAATCTATTATCTTGGGTAGTGGATATAGATTTTGATCATCAATTTACTTAGTTCACGATAATAAACAAATATAAAGAATGGTAATACCATAGCTCTTCATGATGACGAGCTCGGTAGAATAAAAGCTTTCTCCGACAACTCTCTCAGTTGCACGGTAATTCTTTTAATTCAGATGGTGCTGACGTACAGTGCACATGCCACATGTGCAGCACCGGGAATATAATCAATACCGAATTCAACTTGCCTTAATGGCAAAACTCTATGTAATTCACCAGCAAATACCTCTCAAAGTTTCAGATAACAGAAACATCTTTTATTAAACTCACCTTAGGTTCCTTCTAGATTACAATATCTATGACTAGTTCACAACCATTCACAGTATACTTTCAAGTCTAAATGTAGGATATGGTCATCCATCAAGAACTATTTAGATCACTTTTGATAATCAACATCTTATCTTTTAGGGGAATTCTACTCGAGTTCCCATCAATTAAGACAATGTCGTTATGTCATAATCAATCAGTCCATTCTACTGGCACTATCCGCTTTCCAGTTTCATTATCGTTGATAAGATGTGAACTACCCAAAAGACTAATAATAACTCATAATCCTTCACAAATTCAAGGATATATGGAGACACAACTACCATTAAAAGAGTAAGGTCAACGCATATTCTACGCGAGAGAATTTCAAATCAGATATAGACGAAAACATTTAATGAATATGAATATATCTCATGTTTTCATAATTTGAGTACGCATTCGAAAGCTCCTCGGATCGTTACCCAGGTCATTCAAATGAAATCTAATCAAAAGAAATGATAGGAACGTCGATACATCCAGTCGGATATCAACACTTGGTAATCAGATACTTTTCCTAAGAATCTCACTACGAGAGAATTGGACAAGAAAGAGTTGTCAATTCTCAATGAAGACAATATCTACAGATGAGTATATTCGACTCAGAAGAATAAATGGTACGGGCACATATGTAGGTGTCTCTAACAATATGTCCCTATTTTGCACTTCTTGCAGAACTCATAAAAATTTAATCTTTCATAATGTAAGAAAAATGTAGTGTTTATCAATCAGTTTTATGGTGACTACTAATCAGCCTTGCATGGTCCCTTCCAAATTATATGTAGGCGCGCAACTATAAACAAATTTAAGATTAATGATGCAATACTCAGTTCATCAAAATTTTATCATCATTTTTAAAATAAAAATATTTTCATGCTTAATTGTTATATAAGAATCAAAAATAAATTTACAAAGATGTTCTTTGTTATAGAAACAATTAAGTTTTCCAAGGTGTTTCATAAACAACTTCATTTCGATAACGATTACTTATAAATCTCACTTTAGATAATCCTTACGGTGATGAAAATTCAATTTTTCTCAAGGAATACTGTTTTATCTTATAAAAACAATTAGCGATCTACAAAAGAGTGATGAAAAGTTGTTCACCAAGAACTAACTATAATATATCAGGAAATGAGCTTAGCCAATTAATCATAAGGTTCATGACTTCGATGGCTCTCAAAAAGAATAATCCACAACGTAACTCAAATCGAGATGAGTACTTGTTCAATGGTTGCATCACTAATGCGAATATTAGGATGAAGCAATAAAAGATAGATAACATCGATACATGTAGGATTTAGCAATCAATGGTAGTCTTTTCATTAACCACAAACAAGTCAAAATTGTATCGTAACACATTATGTGTCACTATGTCATACAATTCCAAGAACTCATCCTACCAACTGATGTCTCAGTTAAGTTATGGATTTTAAAAAGATGCTACAATGAATACTAATCTACAAGAGTCATAGGGGTTCCACCTGTCCCGGAAGATCCATCGGTCCCAATTCAGAAGAAGATTTCTTCAATTTATTTCTTGGACACTGGGCATCCTCGTCATTCGACAATGGTCTAGGAACAACCCTTAACATGAACTAACAATCATTTAAAACCTTATAATTAAATCACATAACTTAACGACTTCCTCTTAACAATCTCATATTCGATACGAGTTAAATTTTACTTCATTCAAGTTTCAACCAAATCATACTCAATGCGACATCCTACCTCATTCTCCAATACTTTCAACTTTATTTTGAAACCTTAAAAGGAAATAAAGGCTCGATATGATCAACACTTAATTTCCAATCCTATATCTCTTACAACAATAGCTATCAAATGAGTCACTAGTATGAAATGACTCACACATTCAATTATACCTCTAGGAAAGGTACTAGTGGCATGAGGCTTTTGGGTAATGGTTCCAATGACAGCCTCAAGTGCAACATTCACCCTTTAGATTCTCAAATTTAAGAATTGGGTGACAACGAATCAGATGACACCTTTCCAGGTGGTAATGTTTTGTCAAACTCCACTCTATATGGAAAGATCGTCATGACATCGATATCAGATTTAATCTCGCCAATTCTTCTTAAAGATCATAATCAACTAATATCAATATTTCTACGAATATAAACCATTATGTTGGGATTATAAACATCCACAACTTGGTTTAGATCTGGAATAGCTAGAATTCCTAGAGAAATAGCTTCGATTGATTTGCTAGGGGAGTTAGGGTTTCTTGTGACAATCTACGTCGTATAAATACCTCGTATAAATATTAAAATAATCATTAAAAATCATGTAATCAAATTACAACATATATATATAATCCAAGTTATATATATATATATATATATATTAAAATAACACTTCTCAGTCTGGCCTTGTCGGTAACTCGGGAATTCTTCGGCACCGTTATAGTCAAAAGATTTTTAGACATTTTGAGAAAAATGTTTATAGTTAAAAGATTTTGAAATGTTTTATTCAAAACCTTGGTTTTAAAAATCTTTCGTTCTCTATAACGAGAGCTCTGGTACCAAACTGTAACACCCCCAAATTTATACAATTCAATACAGCAGAAGACTCGTTGGTGTTATAGGATAGCACATTACTCACATCATAGACAACGCATAAAAATCGCGTCGTTTAATAATAAAGCATTTCCATTCATAAATATCAAATTTACATAGGTCCCAAGTCATATTATTTCATAAAAATTTTACAAATCATTTGAATGGAAATTGTTATTTAAGTGCGGGCCATGAATTCTAGTCATCTTCCCGAGAATTACCTTCAAGTACCTGAGATAAAACATGTTAAAAGAAAAGGTCAGCGAAAACGCCGAGTGAATTCATAGAGTTTAATGAAATCCATCAATATAACATCGGTATAAAATTATTACCGAAAATCATTTTGTACAAATCTTTGTAATAGGCCATAAAATAGCCAAAGTCATTTTATACAAATCCTTATCAAAAATCATAATATAGGCTTTTGCCTCAAAATCATTATACGAACCATTGTCGTAAAAACGTCATACAATACGTTTTATAACGTTGTATAGAGTTAAATAAAAACCGTTATATGAATATGGTTCTGTAAAACCAAAACACGAACATAATATCAATAATAAGACCCCGTATTGCTAGTCAGGCAATACAACGTAATTCAGTGCGTATAGCAGTATTTTCGTTATTTGGATTATTATAAGCCGCATGACATTGTTACCTTACTACAACAAACAACGGGTAGCTAGCCCGAAACCCAATTTGCCCATCTAAGTTAGCGTCTCGTCACAAAAATCACGCTATGGAAATCTTCTCATACATAAATTCGCTTACCAATCAATGTGGCACGACGGGGATCAACCGTCAAGGCGCGAACTGGGGTGATCGTCCCCAAATAGTACTATTATATGCATAAGCGTCTACCAAATCCCGGTAGTTCACAATTCATGCTAATGGGACTTTTAGTGACATAACCTAACTTTAATAATCCGTTTTATTTCATACATCGGGTAATATAATCATTCATCGGGTCACACAATCATTCGGGTCCAAATCAATAAACAAACAATCGGGACAAATGGTGTCCTATTTTGTCTAAAGTAACATGTTATCTCCCTCGCGGGTTTATAAAACATTTCATAAAAACATTTAAAAGAGTGTGAGGCTATGAACTCACGTTGATGTTGGAAGGCGGGTTATCGACGATTCGGATGTACGGTACATGCTTCAATCACGGAAACCTAGACAAATAATACTTGTCTTAGACTTTTGTCCAATGACTTTATGAAAATAACAATTATGTATACATATGATGATTTTATATATATATATGATGATCAAGTGGGTTTATACATTCTCATTTACTCATTTTAGTGTTATGTCTTGGTAACTTTTATACTACTTTACTAGTTTTACTTATTTACATGTTTTAGGCCCAATAAGCCTATTACAAGCCCAATACTTTTCATTAGCCCAATTATACTTTTAATATCAGTATTATACTTTACATGTTGGGCCCAAATTGGTTAAGCCCAATAAGTAAGTTTATAAGTGTTTTACCAACTAGTCGGGTTTATAGTCCAATAAGGCTACTTTGGCCCGTTAATGTTTACATGTTGTAAAGCTCGGGTTTTATCGGTTTTTACTTGTTATATAAGTTTATATATCGTATGTGAGTTTATAAAAGTTTACATTAGACGGGTCCGACCGTCTAAGTTTTATTTGACAAAAACGTTAATCTTTCGGTTTTAGCCGAAAAGACGTAAAACTTAGGTATATAGTTTTATAACTTGGAAAAACATTTATACTTGTAATTTATATAACATGACCCATTTTAATATCAATATATATATATTTCTTTATTTATGATTATTATCAACTAGTGGGTTTTATATATGTATATTTTATATAAATTTTTGAGTGCTTATATTATATACTATTTATTTACAAAATCAGTCCTAAATATTAAGTCCACTAAAATGTCCATAGAGTTTAATAATGAGATAAGACCTTAAATTTTTATGACAGTAACTACATGATATGTGCTTCATTTTATTCCTTTATAGCTACTGATGAATCAACTTCTAAGTATTTTAATAAATTCGTCCAAAACAGTATAGGCAGATTTGCACTCCAATCTTGTTTTGATCATATCTCATTCATTTTTATGATTCTATTGTATGGCCAACTGTCACATGTGTATATGACTTATAACTTACTGTATATTAAGTAATCTATTCCATTTTTACTAGTTATCATATGGTCATCTTCTGTTTTATACAGCCTACTTGTTTAAGCTAGATTTTATCATCTTTTCATATAACTTTTAATCATTTTAATCATGTTTATCAACACCAAATCCCCACATAATATTTTTAATCATCATTCATCATCATATACATATACATAAATAAAGAAAATACAAGATTACATAATCAAAATAATAAGAGGATAGGAAGAACAATCTCTATACCACCAAGATTGAGTAGTTTATGATCAAGGCTTGGATTTTGATGGATAAACTTGTGATAGATCAACACCAACTTTGAAGACCACCAATCTTTGTAAACTTATTATAGAAATCAGCCCTAGGACATCATCAAACCACCTCCTTGGATGTTAGAATCACCTCCAATCTTCAAGGCTTCAAAGGGGCATCATCATGTGTATGAATAACACATGATTTTATGGCTAAAATAGATCAAATGAGGGTTGTTGTTGGTGATTTTGGGACGAAAATGAGAGAGAAAGGGAGGAGAGTATGAGTGGTTTTGCATGTGTAAATGAAGAGATGGTTTGATTTAGTGGTTTTGGTGTTGGTGTAGCTTACTTTGTAAGCTTAGCTAAGAAGTGTAACTTGTTAGTTATAACTTGACACATCATGAGATGTGGTGGCATAGTTTGACCGTCCCTTTTGAGTGGGGTGGGACAAAACTTGTTTTGTCTCATCCCACTAATTTACGGGTATTCTTCGATTCTAGTTTTCTCGATTTGCGTGCCCTCGGGTCGTTTTACGAAAAACGTTTTTATAAATTATGAATCAACGGCACAAAACGAATATAATAAAAATTGTCTCATCAAAAACGGAGTTCAAAAACGTAAATACGTAATCCTAAGGTTTCCGGTTTAGTCGTAAAGGACGTTAAATTATGCTCGTAAGTCCTTATCTCTTCTCGTAAATTTGTGAGTTTATGAACCAGCACAAATTTAAAATCCCAAAATTATATTCACGGATAAATTTATTTTCTGAAATGTCATACTGTCACCAAAACGGTGTATGTAAACGTAAGCACGCAACGTAGAGTCCTCCAGTTTAAACGTAGTCGATGCTACTTCAAGACGTAAACCAAAATTTCTTCCCAAAATAAGTGAGTTCATAATATAACATTAATATAATGTTTTTAAATAATACTTGAGAATAAAATATCAAACATAAATTGACGGATTGTCACAGTGACCTTCCATATAATACACTCTTGAAATTATAACATTCCCAATATGATAATCACCGTAACCCATTATCTTTGCAATATGATCATTTCCTAATCGAACCATACCAAGAAACTTGCTGACGAAATTTCTGAGCTGAGAGCGATCTCCGGTCATATGCTTGGAGCAACCAGAGTCTAAATACCAGAGAACAATTTGGACCACCTGTTTTCAACAACAAAGTAGACAATGCATTGGAAACTATTGGTTCTGGATTATTAACAGATACAAATATAATATTATCAGAATTTCTAAAATTTTTGTAATCCTTAGACTTCCAGCGTTTTCTAATGTGAGTTTTACCATTAACAGGTTTTATTGTTCCAACTTTCTGAGGTTTTGGAGTATTAGTGGGCACTATAGTGGGAGTAGACCTATTTAAAGGGCAGTTGGTTCCTACAGTAGTGTCGGTGTTCCTAGTTAAAGGACACGCTTGTGTTTTGGTAGCCTTGGTACTCCTAGTTAAAGGGCACACTTTCTTCGCTTTAGTGGGAGTGATCCTAGTTAAAGGGCACGCATTTCATACTATAGTGAAAGCTCTACCAGTGGGCTGCCACATCCAACCAACTTGGGTTAACACTTTCCCAGGCGGTTTCCATTCTAATACATTTTTCCGGGCATTCATTTCATTCACATGGTCAGTAAGGCAAGAATCATGACGACTAGAAAACATACATTCATTGCAATTCCAACATTTCAAATTAGAATTCATACTAGGCTTAGAACGCTGCACAACCGAAGAGCCTTTAGGTTTAGCTACATGATTCTCTTTATGCAAAACAGAAATAACATTCCTAGGGTGGGCTTCTACTTTCTTCTTCACTTGACTACTAGATGGGGGCAAGATCTTATCATTCTTCTTGTTTCTTCTAAGCTTAGATCTTTGAGCCTTAGTAGTGGTGCTTACTCCTGTAGAAGGCAACACGGGAATATTAGAAGCTGGTTTTGATTTTGCCTTATCTTTTGTGACCAATTTTTGAGATGGTTTAGTCCTAGGGCCCTTGTTAAGTGGTGTGACGGTCTGAGTAAGCTTTGTCATAGACTTAGCTAGAGAATCCTTCTATGAATCTCCGATAGTAACCGGCAAGACCTATGAATTGGCGAATCTCTTTCGGTGACGTAGGCGATGCCTAATCCTTTACGGATTCGACTTATGAGGGGTCTACATGTATTCCCTTGCTATCAATCACATGACCAATGAAATGCACTTTAGGAATCCAAAAATCACATTTGGAGAATTTGGCGTACAGTTTCTCTTCCTTAAAGAATTTTAGTACCTGAGCAAGATGTTTCCGTGCTCTTGCTCATTCTTGTAAGATGAGTATGTCGTCGATGAACACGATGACGAATTTAACCAGATACTGTCTGCACACTCGATTCATGAGGTCAATAAATAAGGTTGGTGAGTTGGTCAATCCAAATGGCATGACCTAAAATTTGTAGTGACCGTAACGAGTTCTAAAAGCTGTCTTTGGTATGTCTTCCTCTCTGACCCTCAACCGATGGTATCTGGATCGTAGGTCGAAAATAGGTCATCAATTCGAGGAAGTGGGTAACGATTTTTCACAGTTAACTTATTCAGTTCTCTTTAATCAATACACATTAGAAAAGAACCGTCTTTCTTTTTGACAAATAGTACTGGAGCTCCCCAAGGCGTGGAACTGGGTCTAATAAAACCTTTGTCTGACAGTTCTTGGAATTTTTCTGCGAGTTCTTTCATCTCGTTCGGTGCTAACCCGTATGGTGCTTTAGCTACAGGTGAAGCTCCTGGTATTAAGTCGATTTGAAATTCTACTTGACGTATGGGTGGTAAACCAGGTAAGTCGTCTGGGAAAACTTCAGGATAATCGCGGATAATTGGTACGTCCTTGATTTGTTTCTTCTCTCGTTCGTCTTCCTTACCTACCTGAGAAATATGTGCTGAAAAGATAGGACATCCTTTTAGTATGTACTTTTGGACTTTGGTGCATGAGATGACACTTAGTCTAGTGTCAGTCCTGTAACACCCCCAAATTTATACAACTCAATACAGCGGAAGACTAGTTGGTGTTACGGGATAGCACATTACTCACATCATAGATAACGCTTAAAAGTCGCGTCGTTTTAATAATAAAGCATTTCCATTCATAAATATCAAGTTTACATAGGTCCTAAGTCATTGTATTTCATACAGGTTTTACAAAGCATTTGAATGGAAAATGATTATTTAAGTGCGGGCCATGAATTCTTGTTGTCTTCCCGATAATTACCTTCAAGTACCTGAGATAAAACATGTTAAAAGAAAAGGTCAGCGATAACGCCGAGTGAATTCATAGAGTTTAATAAATTCCATCAATATAACTTTGGTATAAAATTATTACCAAAAATCATTTCGTACAAATCATTGTAATAGGCCATAAAATAGCCAAAGTTATTTTTATACAAATCCTTATCGAAAATCGTAATATAGGCATTTGCCTTAAAAATCATTATACGAGCCAATGTCGTAAGAACATCATACAATACGTTTTATAACGTTGTATCGATTAAATAAAAACCGTTATATGAATATGGTCATATAAAACCAAAACACGAACATAATATCAATAGTATGACCCCCGTTTTGCTATTCAGGCAATACATCGTAATTCAGTGCGTATAGTAGTATTTCGTTAACTGGATTATTATAAGCCGCATGACATTGTTACCTTACTACAACAAACAACGGGTAGCTAGCCCGAAACTCATTTGCCCATCTAAATTAGCGTGTCTTCACAAAGGTCACACTATGGAAATCTTCTCATACATAAATTTGCTTACCAATCAATGTGGCACGACGGGGATCAACCGTCAAGGCGCAAACTGGGGTGATCGTCCCCAAATAGTACTATTATATGCATAAGCGTCTACCAAATCTCGGTAGTTCACAATTCATGCTAATGGGACTTTTAGTGACATAACCTAACTTTAATAATCCATTTAATTTCATCTATCGGGTCATTTAATCATTTACCGGGTCATACAATCGGGTCATACAGTCATTCGGGTCCAAATCAATAAACAAACAATCGGGACAAATGGTGTCCTATTTTATAAAAACTAACATGTTATCTCCCTCGCGGGTTTATAAAAAATTTCATAAAAACATTTAAAAGAGTGCGAGGCTATGAACTCACGTTGATGTGGGAAGGCGTTTATCGGCGATTTGGATGTTCGGTGCGTGCTTCAATCACGGAAACCTAGACAAATAATACTCGTCTTAGACTCTTGTCCAATGACTTTATAAAAATAACAATTATGTATACATATGATGATTTTATATATATATGATGATCAAGTGGGTTTACATATTCTCTTTTACTTATTTTAGTGTTTATGTACTGGTAACTTCTTACTAGTTTACTAGTTTTACCTATTTACGTGTTTTAAGTCCAATAAGCTTATTATAAGTTCTTTAACTTGTATTAATCCATTTTATACTTTTATTATCAGTATTTACCCTTTACATGTTGGGCCTAAATGGGTTAAGCCCAATAAATAAGTTTATAAGTGTTTTAGCCCATTTTGTGGTATTATTAGCCCAATAACGTTAACTTAGCCCGTTAATGTCCGTATGTTTTATAGTTCGGGTTTTATCTGTTTTTACTTGTTATACATGTTTATATATCAGTATATGAGTTTATAAAAGTTTACATTAGACGGGTCCAACCGTCTAAGTTTTATTTAATAAAAACGTTAATTTTACGGTAATAGCCGAAAAAGTCGTAAAAATCATGTTTATAGTTTTATAACTTATGAAACTTATCAAACTACAATTTTTATAAAATGTCCATTTACTTATCCTTATACATATTTATATAAATGTATTATATAAGTTAGTGGGTTTTAATTCACATTTTATACTATTTTTATTTGAGTGCTTATATAATACTATTATACTTTAATTTCCAAAATCTGATTTTTACTTTCATGTTCACCAAAACTGCCATATCTAGAGTTCTATATGGAGATAGGAGCTCAAATTTTTATGACATAAACTAAATGATATGTGCTCCATTTAACTCTCCTATAGATACTGTTGTATCAGCCACTAAATATTTTCTAAA
This sequence comes from Glebionis coronaria, assembly GCA_025667525.1. Classification (NCBI taxonomy): domain Eukaryota; kingdom Viridiplantae; phylum Streptophyta; class Magnoliopsida; order Asterales; family Asteraceae; genus Glebionis; species Glebionis coronaria. The sequence continues at coordinate 287,606,164 of CM046877.1, read as the reverse complement.
AATCGTCTAAAACAGTGAACTCAGATTTGTACTCTAAACTTGTTTTGATCATATCTCACTCATCCTAATGATTCCATTGCATGGCCAACTCTCACATGTGTACAAGATATATTACTTACTGTATATCCATTAATCTATTCCATTTTATCAGTTCATCACATGGTTCTTTACTGTTTTATACAGCCAACAATTTAAACAAGATTTTAGCCTTGTTTCTTATAGTTTTTCATCTTTTTATGTTTATCAACACCAAATCCCCACACAATATTTTTAATCATCATTCATCATCATATACATATACATAAGTAAAAGAAATACAAGATTACATAATTAAAAATAACAAGAGGATGAGGAGAAATATCTTTATACCACCATGATGATGTAGGTTATGATCAATACATGGATTTTGATGGAGAAACTTGTGCTAAACCAAGACCATCTTCAAGACCACCATTCTTCAAGAAATCCTTGTGGAAAATCAGCCCTAAGACTCCATAGAAACTCCTCCTTGGAAGTTATAATCACCACCAATCAATAGGGCTTCAAAAGGGCTTCAACTTATGTATGAATAACATGAGATTTTGTGGTTAATTTTTGTATGAATGGGGTGTTTGATGGTGTTTGTTGGATGGCACACATAGAGAAGAAGAGAGGATTTTTGGTTGTTTTGCATGTGTGAAATGAATAAGTGGTATGTTGCAAGTGGTTTTGAGGTAGCTTAGCTTACAATGTAAGCTCAAGTTACATGTGTAGCAAGTTTGTTGCAAGCTTGACACATCACAAATGTGTGTGTCCTTGTTTTAGCCGTGGGTTTGTGGGGGTGGGGCAAGTGTCCCACTTGTCTCATCCCCATTTAATTACGGGTACTCCTCGATTCTAGTTTCCTTGATTTGCGTGCCCTCGGGTCGTTTTACGAAAAACGTTTTTATAAATTATGAATCAACGGCACAAAACGAATCTAATAAAATTGTCTCATCAAAAACGGAGTTCGAAACGTAAATACGTAATCCTAAGGTTTCCGGTTTAGTCGTAAAGGACGTTAAAATAAAATCGTAAGTCCTAATCTCTTCTCGTAAAATTGTGAGTTTATGAACCAACACAAATTTAAAATATCAAAATAATATTCACGGACAAATTATTTTCTGAAATGTCGGACTCTCACCAAAACGGTGTATGTAAACGTAAGCACGTAACGTAAAATCCTCCGGTTTAGACGTAGTCGATGCTACTTCAAGACGTAAATCCAAATTTCTTCCCAAAAATGAGTGAGTTCATATTATAACATTAAAATAATGTTTTCAAATAAATATTGAGAATAAAATAACGACCATAAATTGACAGATTGTCAAAGCATTTACCCCTAAACATGATCTTTGTCCTCAAAGATCATCTTACTACTCGCTTCTTATAGAGTTAAAGCCATGTGGGTATTTCCTCCACATTCGGTCTTTTCTCACAAGTGTAATTCATTACAATACGCGAGTTTCATCAAACATAACTACGGGAATAAGATCAGGCTTATTGTTGACTTACTTTCTCTATCCATGATGTTCACGGGTTTTTGATGAATGCAACTTTTCGCTGATCTAAAATTTACTAAGAAACAATCAGATTTCGCTTGATAGATACTTATCAAGTTCGATTTACGAAACATAATTCACGCAGCTCTTGAAGTCCTAGGGTAGATTCAGCTTATATGCCTTTCGAACCAATCTTTTACATCATCTCAATGGTCCCATACAACGGGGACTTATATCCCATGATCTTTCAGATCATCTATTCATTTTTCCAAGGTGAAAGATTTTTGGCATCACTTCGCTACCCATCCGACACTTCAAGATCTACATTTCATATTCACGTAACCTCCTGCCCACTACTGGCAGTCAATAATCAAATCCTAAGTTCAACAATCATTTCAGGTCTCGCGGGTTGGGTATTTTGCAAGGTTAGGTTCGCCATCATAGGAAACCTTAAACCTAAAAGACATGTCCAACTCAAAATGGGTGTATGTCGGGAGTCTTCATCCCAACTCCTACTTACAGATTCTCTAATATTTAGATCCTAACAAAATTCGATCTCAATCCTAATATGATAATCATCAAGGATAATCTCTACAAAGGAAAGCGATTATACGGTTTATTACCAAAGGTCAATCATTCAAACATAAAACAATACTTCTAGTGTTTTGTATTGTTACTTTACCTCGTCCCTTCGATTTGGGGTGGTAAACAGTACTCTCATCAAGGTTCGTTCCCAACGACTTCTGAGCAAGTCTCTAGAAATTCGATGCGAAGTGAGGATCTTGTTAGAGATGATCGATACAAGCACACTATGTTTACACGACTCCTTTAAATATAAAGAGTCAATTTCTTCATCAAGAATTTATCATTAACAGGAATGATATTAGCAGATTTGGTCAGTCTGTTGACGATGACCCAAATCGAATCAAATTCAGATGATGACCTTTGCAATAGCTAGACGTTTACTAATGTATGAGGCGATCTCTGCCTTCATAATTTGCCATTAGTTCAACTTCTTTAGATAAAGATACATTAAATCAGAAATGACAAGAGTAGAATACTTATACTTACAAGATTCCAATATAACTACCTCTCACAATCCTTCATGTTTAGGCAACCATAAACGGCCTTTTAAAACATTTAACGCCATCGGTTCTTATTACTAATGGTTCACATTAGCCGGGAACCCCTTTTTATTATCTATATTATCCTTTTTATAAGCATCGGCTATATTTTAATTTGTTCGGCAATTTATTTTGCACATTCATTATTAAGAAATACACCGTAATTAATTCTTCATATTTTCTACATAATATGTCAGTAATTACGTTCACCTTCCTTCATATTTTCTAAGTTTCAGTTTCATTTCAGCTATCATTTTTATCAGTTTTGCTCAGTCCGGCGTCTAAAGCGTCGATAATTATTACAAGTAAATAAATAATAAATAATTAGTTTTATGAAAGGTAAACGTAAAAGTTTTAAATTTTCTCAGTTCGACCAATTTTATAAAAGTGTTCAAAATAAATTTGAAATTAATTAACAAGATTTTTGTTGATTTATCGAAAATAATTAAAATAATTAATGAGATCTGTAAATGTTCGAAAAATATTTGTTTATACTTTGGTCAAAAATTTTCTTAGTTGAAGAGCAGAAATTTGCGTTTCAATTTCTAAGTCATGGTTTAAATGTTTTCCTCAATCCCTCTTAGGTTGTCTTGAGGTATACACAAACATTTACCCCTAAACAGGAGTTTAGTTAAATAATTTGTGTATAAGGGAATAATCCCTTAAAATCCTTTGTTAAAACATTTGTCAAAATATATTTGCACTTTCTTTTTAGTATAACTCAAAGTCTTAAAAGGGCTCTTAATTTTTGAAGAGTCAATATATATATATATATATATATATCTTTCCATCATTAATCAAATGGTCATTTTATGTAAAGGATTAAGTCTTAAATCACATATTAATTATTCAAGGTACAGGTTTTCATTATTCGGCCAATTCAAGGCAATCTATAAATAATTATTAACTCATTCTTATTCTTATAAACAAACAAATGGTCCTTAATTATCACGAGCATGAATTTATCAAATTACAGCCTTCACACATGATTTACCAAATTTATGAATGCTACGTGTGTATTAGTCAATCCAAACGAAATCACGTGAAACTCATAATGTTCATTACAAGTACCGGATGTAGTGATTGGAGTAGATAATCTTCTTCGCGGACGCGAAGTTGATAATAACCATGTCATGGATCAAATCTTTAAAACATACGCTAGAACCTTGTAAATGATCGAACAAATCTTCCATTTCGAGTAATGACGAGCTCGGTAGAATAAAATCTTTCTCCGACAACTCCCTCAGTTGTACGGTAATTCTTTTAATTTAGATGGTGCTGACGTACAGTGCACAAGCCACAGGTGCAGCACCGGGAATATGATCAATACCAATTTCAATCTGCCTTAATGGCAAAAGTCTAGGTAATTCACCAGCAAATACCTCCTAAAGTTTCAGATAATTGAAACGTCTTTTAACAAATTTATTTTTAGTTCTTTCTAGATTATAATATCTATGACTAATTCACAACCATTCACGGTATAATTTCAAGTCTAAATGTAGGATATGGTCATCCATCAAGAATTATTTAGATCACTTTTGATATTCAACATCTTATCATTTAGGGGATTCTACTCGAGTTCCCATCAATTAAGACAAGGTAGTCATGTCATAATCAATCAATCCAATCTACTGGCATTACCAACTTTTTAGTTTCATTGCCGCTGATAAGATGTGAACTTCTCAAAAGACTAATAATAACTCATAATCCTTCACAAATTCAGGGATATATGGAGACACAACTAACCTTAAAAGAGTAAGGTCAACGCATAATCTACGCGAGAGAATTTCAAATCAGATACAGACGAAAACATTTAATGAATATGAATATATTCCATGTTTTCATAATTCGAGTACGCATTCGAAAGCTCCTCGGATCGTTACCCAGGTCATTCAAATGAAATCAAATCAAAAGAAATGATAGGAACGTCGATACAACCAGTCGGGTATCAACACTCGGTATTCAGATACTTTTCATAAGAATCTCACCACGGGAGAATTGGACAAGAAAGAATTGTCAATTGTCAAATAAGACAATTTCCATAGATGAGTAAATTAGACTCAGAAGAATAGATGCTACAGGCACATATGTAGGTGTCCCTAACACTATGTCCTTATTTTTCACTTCTTGCAGATCTCGTAAAATTTAATCTTTCACAATCTTTAAAGAAAATTTAATGTTTATTAATAATTTCACGGTGACTACTAATCAGTCTTGCATGGTCCATTCCAAATTGTATGTAGGCGCGCAACTATATACAATTTCAAGATTAACGATGCAATACTCAGTTCGTCAAAATTTTATCATCATGTTTATAATAAAAACATTTTCATGCTTAATTCTTAAATAAGAATCAAAAATAAATTTACAAAGATGTTCTTTGTTATGGAAATAATTAAGTTTTCCAAGGTGTTTCATAAACAACTTCATTTCGATAACAATTACTTATAAATCTCACTTTGAATAATCCTTTTAGTGATGAAAATTCAATTTTCTCAAAGGATACTGTTTTAACTTTATAAAAACAATGAGTGATCTGCAAAAGAGTGATGAAAAGTTGTTCACCAAGAACTAACTACAATATGATAGGAAATGAGCTTTAGCCAATTAATCATGAGGTTCATGACCTCGATGGCGCTCAAAAGAATAATCCACAACGTAACTCAATTCGAGATGAGTACTTGTTCAATGGTTGCATCACTAATGCGAACATTAGGATGAAGCAATAAATGATAGATAACATCAATACATGTAGAATTTAGCGATCAAAGGTAGTCTTTTCATTAATCACAAACAAGTCTAAATTGTACCGTAACATAGTATGTGTCACTATGTCATACAATTTCAAGAACTCATCCAACCAACTGATGTCTCAGTTAAGTTAGGGATTATTTTTAAAAGATACCACAATAAATACTAATCTACAAGAGTCATGGGGGTTCCACCTGTCCCAGAAGATCCATCGGTCCCAATTTAGAAGAAGATTTCTTCAATTTATTTCTTGGACACTGGGCATCCTCATTAGTGGACAATGGCCTAGGAACAACCCTTAACACGAACCTACAATCATTTAAAACCTCATAATTCTATCAAAGAACTTAACGACTTATATTAACAATCTCATATTCCATACGGGTTAAATTTTACTTTATTCAAGTTTCAATCAACTTATACTCAATTCGATATCCTACCTCGTTTTCCATTACTTTCAACCTTATTCATAAATCTTAAAAGGGAAATAAAAGCTCGATATGAACAACACTTAATTTCCAATCCTATATCTCTTACAACAATAATTATCAAATGAGTCATTAGTATGAAATGACTTGATCATTCAACTAGACTTCTCGGAAAGGTACTACTGGCATGAGGCTTTTGGGTAATGGTTCCAATGACAGCCTCAAGTGCAACATTCACCCTATCGATTTCAATTTAAGAATTGGATGACAACGAATCAGATGACATCTTTCTAGGTAGTAACGTTTTGTAAAACTCCACTCTATAAGGAAAGATCGTCATGACATCGATATCAGATTTAATCTCGCCAATTCTTCTTCAAGATCTTAATCAACTATTATCTACATTTCTACGAATATTAACCATTTTGTTGGGATCATAAATATCCACAACTTGGTTTATATCTAGGATAGCTAGAATTCCTACGAGAATAGCTTCGATTAATTTACTAGGGGATTTAGGGTTCCTTGTGACAATCTACGTCGTATAAATACCTCGTATAAATATCAAAATAATCATCAAACAATCATGTAATAAAATTACATCATATATATATATATAATCCAAGTTATATATATATATTAAAATAACACTTCTCAGTCTGGCCTTGTTGGTAACTCGGGAATTCTTCGGCACCGTTATAGTCAACAGATTTTTACACATTTTTAGAAAAATGTTTATAGTTAAAAGATTTAGAAAAATCAGTCTGGCCTTGTTGGTAACTCGGGAATTCTTCGGCACCATACAGGTTTTACAAAGCATTTGAATGGAAAATGATTATTTAAGTGAGGTCCATAAATTCTTGTTGTCTTCCCGAGATTTACCTTCAAGTACCTGAGATAAAACATGTTAAAAGAAAAGGTCAGCGATAACGCCGAGTGAATTCATAGAGTTTAATAAATTCCATCAATATAACTTTGGTATAAAATTATTACCAAAAATCATTTCGTACAAATCATTGTAATAGGCCATAAAATAGCCAAGTCATTTTTATACAAATGCTTATTGAAAATCATAATATAGGCATTTGCCTTAAAAATCATTATACGAGCCAATGTCGTAAGAACATCATACAATACGTTTTATAACGTTGTATCGATTAAATAAAAACCATTATATGGATATGGTTATATAAAACCAAAACACGAACATAATATCAATAGTATGACCCCCGTATTGCTAGTCAGGCAATACATCGTAATTCTGTGCGTATAGTAGTATTTCGTTAACTGGATTATTATAAACCGCATGACATTGTTACCTTACTACAACAAATAACGGGTAGCTAGCCCGAAACTCATTTGCCCATCTAAATTAGCGTGTCGTCACAAAGGTCACGCTATGGAAATCTTCTCATACATAAATTCGCTTACCAATCAATGTGGCACGACGGGGATCAACCGTCAAGGCGCGAACTGGGGTGATCGTCCCCAAATAGTACTATTATATGCATAAGCGTCTACCAAATCCCGGTAGTTCACAATTCATGCTAATGGTACTTTTAGTGACATAACCTAACTTTAATAATCCATTTAATTTCATCTATCGGGTCATTTAATCATTTACCGGGTCATACAATCGGGTCATACAGTCATTCGGGTCCAAATCAATAAACAAACAATCGGGACAAATGGTGTCCTATTTTATAAAAACTAACATGTTATCTCCCTCGCGGGTTTATAAAATATTTCATAAAAACATTTAAAAGAGTGCGAGGCTATGAACTCACGTTGATGTGGGAAGGCGGTTATCGGCGATTTGGATGTACGGTGCGTGCTTCAATCACGGAAAACTAGACAAATAATACTCGTCTTAGACTCTTGTCCAATGACTTTATAAAAATAACAATTATGTATACATATGATTATTTTATATATATGATGATCAAGTGGGTTTACATATTCTCTTTTACTTATTTTAGTGTTTATGTATTGGTAACTTCTTACTAGTTTACTAGTTTTACCTATTTACGTGTTTTAAGTCCAACAAGCTTATTATAAGTTCTTTAACTTGTATTAATCCATTTTATACTTTTATTATCAGTATTTACCCTTTACATGTTGGGCCTAAATGGGTTAAGCCCAATAAATAAGTTTATAAGTGTTTTAGCCCATTTTGTGGTATTATTAGTCCAATAACGTTAACTTAGCCCGTTAATGTCCGTATGTTTTATAGTTCGGGTTTTATCGGTTTTTACTTGTTATACATGTTTATATATCAGTATATGAGTTTATAAAAGTTTACATTAGACGGGTCCAACCGTCTAAGTTTTATTTAACAAAAACGTTAATTTTACGGTAATAGCCGAAAAAGTCGTAAAAATCATGTTTATAGTTTTATAACTTATGAAACTTATCAAACTACCATTTTTATAAAATTTCCATTTACTTATCCTTATACATATTTATATAAATGTATTATTATATAAGTTAGTGGGTTTTAATTCACATTTTATACTATTTTTATTTGAGTGCTTATATAATACTATTATACTTTAATTTCCAAAATCTGATTTTTACTTTCATGTTCACCAAAACTGCCATATCTAGAGTTCTATATAGAGATAGAAGCTCAAATTTTTTATGACATAAACTACATGATATGTGATCCATTTAACTCTATAGCTACCGTTAAATCAGCCTCTATGTATTTTCTAAAAATCGTCCAAAACAGTGAACTCAGATTTGTACTCTAAACTTGTTTTGATCATATCTCACTCATCCTAATGATTTCATTGCATAGCCAACTCTCACATGTGTACAAGAATTTAAACAAGATTTTAGCCTTGGTTCTTATAGTTTTTCATCTTTTTAACCATGTTTATCAACACCAAATCCCCACACAATATTTTTAATCATCATCATCATATACATATACATAAGTAAAAGAAATACAAGATTACATATTCAAAAATAACAAGAGGATGAGGAGAACAATCTTTATACCACCATGATGATGTAGGTTATGATCAAGACATGGATTTTGATGGAGAAACTTGTGATAAACCAAGACCATCTTCAAGACCACCATTCTTCAAGAACTCCTTGTGGAAAATCAGCCCTAAGACTCCATAGAAACTCCTCCTTGGATGTTATAATCACCACCAATCAATAGGGCTTCAAAAGGGCTTTAACTTATGTATGAATAACATGAGATTTTGTGGTTAATTTTTGTATGAATGGGGTGTTTGATGGTGTTTGTTGGACGGAACATGTAGAGAAGAAGAGAGGATTTTTGGTTGTTTTGCATGTGTGAAATGAATAAGTGGTATGTTGAAAGTGGTTTTAAGTCAGCTTAGCTTACAATGTAAGCTCAAGTTACATGTGTAGAAAATTTGTTGCAAGCTTGACACATCACAAATGTGTGTGTCCTTGTTTTAGCCGTGTGTTTGTGGGGGTGGGGCAAGTGTCCCACTTGTCTCATCCCCATTTAATTACGGGTACTCCTCGATTCTAATTTCCTCGATTTGCGTGCCCTCCGGTCGTTTTATGATAGTTGTGTTTTTTAGTCGTTTACTATCTTTTAGGAAAAAGAAAGCAAAAAACCAAAGTCGTAGCAAGTATTAGTAATTACGTTTTGTGAAAAACGCAAATACCGACAATCAAGTTCGTTCTCAGTGGAGGTATGGTGTTTAGCCAAAAGATATAGACGTATTTAATCGAGTGATTACGTTTTTGGAAAGAAAGAAAGAAAGAAAAACCGAGACGAGTTACGCTAAAAACGGTCGAAAACGCTTAAACGTACGAACGTAAAAACGCGACCTAAAAATTAAATAATAAGGATAAACCTAGTCTAAAATAATATAAATAAGGATAAAAATCCAAAAAAATAATTTTTAAAACCTTTTATTATATAAATATTCAATTTTAAATACTAATTAAAGCCCTAAAATTAAATATAATTAAGAAAAAGCCCAAAATATTATTTTATTGAACTAATAACTCACTTATATTATTTAAAGACTAAAAAGTATTTTTCCTAAATTTTTAAAACTATTTTTCTATTTTTAAAAGGCTAAAAATACTTTTTAAACTAAAATAATAAAATAATGCTAAAAATAAATTTTATTTTTCTAAAAATCTTTTTTTTTAACTAAATTAACAAGGGAAAAATGAAAAAGTAAAAAAAAAACTAAAAAAATGGCTAAAAACGAAAGTACCCCAAAGTACTCCAAGGTGGAGTACTTTAGTGTCGTCCAATATCCTGCCAGACAAAGGACTTGTCCAACATCAGTGTTGTCCGATACCGGACAACACTAAAAAAATAAAAAATCTGCAGCGTTCTCAGAGAACAAAGAAAAAGTTGCTGTATGGTTTTTTCGGCTCGTTTTGGGCTTGTTTTAGGCTTGTTTGTTGGCGTTTTTGGGCACAAACGGCACCCCCAATAGAAATAGGCTATTGGGGAGTCACACAAACAACAAGTTACACAAACACATGTAATCAAATCACCAAAATCATCACGTGTGAACCAAAAAAAATGAGGTATGTTGGTTGTTTAAGGTGCATAGTGGGCTCTTAAGCAAATTCAACAAATGCACGAGTGTACACAGTGGGCATTCATAAGCACCAAGTAGCCCTTCCTAATCGTTTTCTTTGATATTTGTAGGTATGCTAGGTGCAGACCTCAACTGTGCCACAAACTAACTTTGAAGGCCAGCAGTGGCTTATACTCGACTTGTTAATGAACTTAGATTTAAGCACGAACTAGCTTAAACTACCCAACACCTAAATATCAGCAAGCAGATACATACACACCTCAATTCTTAACAAATGACCACATACAAAAAAACTGTTGATAACACCTTTTGCTGCCAAAATGGCCGACTATTGCTTTGGTTTGTTTTGGTGTTAGTATGCTGTCGGGACAGTGGGCTAGCAGCTATCAAACAAACACCCCTTAACTTCCTTAAGTACACAGTGGACGAGGACCTAAGCCAACAGTGACCCCTTTGCTTTTCAATGTAGTACCAACAGTGGCTCTATTTAGCTTCTTGGTGAAACTTGAAAGTTACTTTGCTGTATAAGCTATGAAAACTACACAACGCCAACAAGCACCCCTAAGATCTATCAATTAACAGGTTCAAACTGACAAAACCTCAACCTCAGTCTATAAGAGGTCACTGCTTAAACGAATAAGCAGATTCAAAACAGTGGGGTGTGCACTAGCAGATAGGTTCACAAAGTATGTGTGTAAGGCCAAGTTCAGCTTATCGAAGATTCTCAAATAAGCACCTAAGTCCTCAAATCCTTGAAACAAATGATGAATACCTAGAAATCAACTAGTGTGATGGATTTCAACTACGAAAACTTCCACATGAATGTACCAGACCTGCTGGTGTATTTGGCGGCTTGGAGGTCTATTTTCGAACTAAGTGCGACAAAAATATTGAGCATATGTGAGCTAGACTTGAGGCAAGTTATCAGAAAACTTCAAATGCACCTCAATGTATCTAAAACCCCTTATCCAAGACAGAAATAACAACTCGAACTCCAAACATTATGAAACATCAAAAATCATATCACAGACTTATCGTAGACAGATTGCTTTTTTTTCATATTACTTCAAACTAAGAGTGTATTATTACTAAATTTAACTCTAATAACAATAATGAACAGTAAGTCACCCACATAAACACATTTTAAAGAAAATTAAACACAAAAACAATGTAAGAAAAATGATGAGCAGTTACTACTCCTAAATGCATAAAGGTATTTCTAGGTCCAATTTTTGGCTTAACATAGTTATTCCAATAAGCACTTTCACAACACACTACCCAACACAAATCGATAACTCCTATCATTCTACTAGTTTCCTTGATTTCAATTCCAAATCCTCTAAATGGACTTAATATACCTGCTGGTCTGGGTAGTTTGGTGTTCAACACTTCACATAAATGTGTACACGTCTACGTGTGTTGAGACCACCTTCACAACACAAAGCCAAAGATATTAGAACCTAACTAAAATAAACCCAAATTCTAACCAAACCTGCAAGACCTAAATTCCTAATTTGCAAACTTAAAGCCAAAATCAACTAACATCCAACATATGACAGATTTTCGAACAAATTTGGAAAACAAATTTTCCTAAACAAACCTCAACTCTTATCATACAAACAAATCAATCACATAAAGATATTTTTTGGACAGAAAATTAGACAAAGGGAAAAGAAAAGTGCACCTCGAGGGTAGACCATCCCTACCCTCGACTGTTCGAGCTCAAGTGCACGCTCGTGCACTAGCTTCCTTTCCTGCTGAGATGAACAAACGTGAACAGAAACAACAATGATAAATTCAACAAACTGATATTTTACTTTTTCTTTCAAAACTTTTAACCAAACTCAAACCTTGAACAATTTTGAAACTCAAACTGAACTTGAAACAACCTTTTAAAAATAAATCGACAGAAAAGTAAAATGCTTTTTAAAAGTAAATGACAATAATTTAAAATCTTGGAACTCAACTTTTTATTAATCTAAATTCGAATTACAAACTAGAAGAATAGAAAAGTTGGAACAAAAACTAAGCTATCTGCTACTAGTCCTATTTATACAAGTATGTGAGGACCAACTACATAAACCCTAACCGAACTGAAGTTCCCAAACTACCCCAGCATCAAAAACGGATATGCTTCTTTGGATTCTGTCTTCTAGAGCCTTCTTGGGTATCATGTGATTGCTAGATGTTGGCGATTAATCTGAGCCCTTCATATTGTTGTGGGGAACACGTTTTCATCTTCAGCCATGGGTTTGGTCTCAATTGTCAGTCAATAAGATGAACCCGTGACTTAGAGGAATCTTGTGAGGACCATGTGATGAGGTGTCGTCTAATCTGGGTATGTAGGGTTGGTGTGTGTGGGGTAATGATCAAAAACCCCATGTAAATTTGAACTCGCCCAATGATTGGTGAAGGATTAATCCTGGGTAATTAGGTTAGGGTTCCTGAGTTTAAAAGGGGTGTTAGATTTGTTTAGTGGTAATAAAACATGTTTTCCTCCAGGTTTATGATTAAAACTTAGGGAAATGGCAACTTAGGTCCCTGCACTCTCAAAATATCTTCATAGCAAATTTCCAACAGCCCATAACTAAATTCCTTTGTTATATCTTTGATGAAGTTGCTAAATTTGGCACAATTACTTTAACAACTTATCATAAGGGCTTCTTTTGTAACTTTGACCCAAATTCAAGGGCTAAACATGCATTATCTTGAAATTTTAGGAACCCTTATGTAATTTTTGAGTTTTACAAGGGTATAAATGACAAGTCTTCCAAAGATGAGGGACCAATCTTGAGCAATCTTCAAACTTCAAGGACTTCTTTGGAAAATCAACATTCGGGTCCGGTTCTTTGTGCGGCTTCGTTTCCCGTGTTCGTTTTTTGCTTGAATCTTGTGATCTTTTGGTGAATTCATGATATCCGTACCTAAAATATACAATTAACAAACACAAGCATATATTTAGCATTTTTAATGATATTTAATGCATTTAAAGCCCGATTTGGACGATGAGACTATGTATAATTGCAGTCTCATCACTCCCCCATACTAAACCATTGCCGTGTCCCCACGCAATGCTAGAATTAAGTATCATAGCACTTCCAAAATTCATTTTATGATGACATTTATTGAAGACATAAATTTAAATAAACTACTACACGCGTTTTAGACATAATGTATTGTTTTCATCACGATTAAGTGACTTTTGGGATCATAGAACAAGAACACGTGAATGCTTCATTAGAAATAATTTCGTCGTCCTCGATTTTCACCCAATTCCATGCTAAGCGTGTAACGAGATCATTGTTATTATAAGTTAGCAACACGATCATATCTCATGAGTGTTAATTATATACCTAAACTCCCTTATTCCTACTTGGTATCTCTTATATTTTATTTTGTCTTAATGATCACGAGGATACATCATTAACTTATGCGTGAATAACGATTAAGTCCAAAAATATAGTCTTAACGGTGTAACCAAAATCATCGAATTAATAATTCATCCTAATAGACAACGATGTCAAAAAATTAAGTCAACAAGAAGGATCGATAAACACGGTTTTATAACGGTTTGTAACATGAGACTTATTACCAAGACTTTTATACGCCCCCTAACGGAAGGGCCTTATTATCTTTGGTTTACCTCCATCTTTTATTCAACTTCGCCATGAAGCTTTTATTATGACTTCGGTCTTGCCTTGCCTTTTATTATCCGCCTCATCGGTGGTTTTATTAGCCAAAGACGTATATCCTCACGCTAAAGCGAATTTTGGATCTTTAAAGCTTCGAAGATTAAGGCTTGATTCACTTTCAATTTTGCATAGATTTTAGGCCTTGTGGGGCTTCAAATTTTTGCTTAATTAATGTGAGCACTTAAAATCTTATTATTAGGTGAAGCTTTCGATTATTCGGGTGCCAATACTTCAAAACCGTGACGCTGGCGATACCTTAATGTTTTCCCAATTTAATTACATGGAAGCTACTAAAACAAATTAGAAACCAACAATAGTGACTAAACCGCTAAATCAATATTTATTAACAATTTATTATACAAAAGCGTGGGGAGAATAAGCTAATAATTACTACACATGAGATCGTGACGATTACGAGACTTATAAATAACTCTATCATTTCTCGTCCTCATTTAAGAGACTTAGCCTAAAAAGTTAAGGAATCGAAGCTAAGTGCTCAACACGCACGGTCGAGTAAAAAACTACTCTTATTCTCACCATCGGAAAACCTACATTCGTGTCTTAAACACTTATGAAAAATACGAAAAATTTTAAAATTTGGCCATTTTTAGCCTTATTTTGCAACAAAACGATAACAAAAAGATAAACTTTGGAAAGCGTGAAGGTTAGGCAAGGAAAGTATCTATTCACCCCCCATACTAAAGTTAAACATTGTCCTCAATGTTTCGAGTCTAAGGGTTGGAAAACCCCCATACTAGAGACGTAGTCGAATGCTTAATCTAGCATGGAAAGGGTGTAACCGTTAAATTAATAGCCGTTTATGAAGTGTGCTAAAAACCTAAGGTTAGAAAATCAAAGGATATATCATGTGGATATCGAGAAATTCTTCAAAGCAACGAATGAAGCTCGAGTAAAACGAACACGAGATGCTTCATCGTGATGATAAGGACCTAGATTACACAATCACAAACAACCACGAGACAAAGATTGGAAGGGCACAAATCCCCTCACATTAGGTTAACTAAAAAGCAATAATATGTACATGGATAAGCATGAGAATCCCCCACGAGGCACCTTGTTTTTGATAACCGAGTCAAAAGCTCGACTCGAATCCCCATAAATGTGATCATTTAGGGATAATCATGGTTCGGTCATTTTTGGTGGGACTTACATGTAATCAAGGCCCAAAAGCAACCGTGTATAAAGGCAAAACCTCTATACCGGGATCAAAGATCGTGTCTTCGTTTTCGGATGATAAACGAAACAACACAACTTCAAGTAACAACGTCCCAAAGGTACACAAGAAAATAGCATAAGAAGAGAAGGGTGGGACATTGTTTGGGCATAAAAATCGAGTCACTCGAGGTAAACTCATACCGTAAGTGTAGAAGGATCTTCTAGTGACTACTTCGGTAAAAGACCGAGATTTTATCTTAAACGTGATACCGGGGTCAAAAATCTCGTCCTCGGTGGAGAAGTGTGAGGGAACAAATGGGGCTTCCCCATACTAGATCCACACAAAACGTCGTCAAAAGAAGTAGACGCGTTTGTAGCAAGCTCAATTAAGCGAGGTGATGACGGAGTTAGCATTGGAAAAATTTTCAAATCAATTGTAAAATCTTTTCCTTTTTCATTTTTAAACTCATTGTTACGAAAACCCAAGTTGATTAAATTGAAAATATTTGGTGTTTCAAAAACAATTCTAGGCACACTTAAAATTTCCACATTTATCTTGAAGGCGAGAGGAGGATTTGAATTTTTAAAACTTGAATCGATTAATAAAACATCCCGCTCTGGGCTAACGCAACGGTCCTCATCAAACTCGAAAATTGAAGGCGGATCATCAAGTATACGTTTGATCTCGGAAAAATCACCGTCGGGATCAAAAACGTCTTCTCTTCCTCGTGGAAGAGGTTGGGAAATCAAGTCGTCGATAATCGAGTCGCTAGCTTCAACCGTCGTGAAAAAAGGAATAGAAGGCTCTTCGATTGAAGATTTTGCCTTTTTCGTTTCGACCTCGATAATGAAAAACGTATCGATGTGAGCAAGGCCATCGGCGGACTTCTCACATGATAAATCCAAAATCTCACTCGGTGTGGGATTAGGAGTAAAAGGCTCGTCTCGTGACGATTTTGCCTTGACGGTTTCAACTTTGTCCTTCGAAGGGATCAAACGTGGGTTTTCAAACATTTTAGCAAAATTACTAACACGTCCCTTCGGAATTAATTTTCGTTCATCTTGTAAAAACGAGGGTTCAATGATTTCCTTTAAAACCTTGTCACATTTTTCTTCTTTAAATTCATTTAATGGAATTTCTTCGTCAAAATTAAGTGTATATTGATTGAGAAAATCCTCAATAATTTCATTCTCATTAGAAAAATTAGGTTTAGAAGGTACAAGATTTAATAATCCCAAGTATCCTACGAGTTTTTCCTTTGGTTTACTTTCAAAAACATTTTTCAAAACTTCGTTGGATGACGTTTTTGTTTCCTCAACGTTTTTGCAAGACGACGAAGGTTGCACGACTCTAAAATTCGAGATATTGGGATCAATACGAGACGTATGAGTCTTAGGAATCGATAAGGCTTGAACCTTTCCTTTGAGATTAGGATTGGTGACATTCGATGAAGAACTCGACTCGTATGAAGCTACTTTTTTCTCTAAGGTCTCAATCGTTGAGAGAAGTTCATTTTGCTTATTAGTGTAAGCCTCCACAACTTTATCGACAATTTTATCCCATCTCTCGTCAACTTGGTCAGATAAACGTTCTTGTTCTTTATAAGCGGCATCATATTCGTTTTCCAACTCGGTTCTCATGGAGGCCATTTCCTTTAGGTAAAATTCCTTCTGAGTTTCCAATTGTTTTTTATGATGTTCCTTAAGATTCGCAACTTGTTCTTGAATCATCGTTAAGTTTGCATTATTACGTCTCACATAGTCATAAAAAGCGTTTTGATTCATTTCATCATTTTGATTTTGATCACAATTAAAAGACGAATCATATGACGAGTAGAACGAAGACGATGGGTGATCTTGGTCGTAAGATTGAAAATTGTCACCAAGACCACGTGGAGCGGAGTTATAGATATAACCCTCTCGACCTCCAATAACCTTACAATTAAAACAATTGGCACCATCGGGCGGGCCTCCACAATATGGACACGAATAGTAACCACCATGATTCGACATGATGCAACGAGAAAGTCGATTCGAGAATTAAACGATATAGAGGGTGAAAGAAGAGAACTATGAAAATAGAGGAAAAAATCGAAGAATCTTTTTGTGTTTTTGGTTTTTTTAATTTTTTTGGAATTTTGGTGTATTACGTAGAAATTAATCTACAAAAACTATCCACTAATCAAAGGTCTCGATTAATGAATCCAAGAAGAATGAAGGTAATTACGTGAAGTAAAAACCCTCATCGACTTTGAAACGTTGGCGGAACACCAAAACGTTTCGAGGTTCAATAATTAAAACTCACAAAAATAGATTAATAATACTTGATGTGGCATACCCCTAATTAATCGTCACTTTCAAAATACGCACAAGCGAGCGGAGAAAACGAGGCGGCGCGAAGCACTTAAGAGCCTTTTTCCTTAGGTCGTGAAATACAACCGCCTTATACCCACCTTATAGTTTGTATTTATCGAGATTAAACCAATTAAGAGTATTTATCTATTTTGCCTTTGATTTCGTTTGAATTCGATACAACAATAGTGACCGGAACGCTCAACTATTGAGGTGCGATTTCTCGCGTATTTGGATAATTATTGTGTATTAGTTGTTCTACGTAAATACAATATATTATGCACAATAAAAACGAGAAAACGATTTTGTGTTAATAGAGTTCTATTTAACACGTATTTATTTGTATGGCTAATAGTATAGAAAAATAAAAAGAAGTATTTACGATAAAAACGTAAACACTCAAACAAACACGATAAATAAATATGGCTAAACAAACCTCCCCGGCAGCGGCGCCATTTGATAGTTGTGTTTTTTAGTCGTTTACTATCTTTTAGGAAAAAGAAAGCAAAAAACCAAAGTCGTAGCAAGTATTAGTAATTACGTTTTGTGAAAAACGCAAATACCGACAATCGAGTTCGTTCTCGGTGGAGGTATGGTGTTTAACCAAAAGATATAGACGTATTTAATCGAGTGATTACGTTTTTGGAAAGAAAGAAAGAAAGAAAAACGGAGACGAGTTACGCTAAAAACGGTCGAAAACGCTTAAACGTACGAACGTAAAAACGCGACCAAACGAAAAATTTTACCTAAAAATTAATTAAAAGATTAAACCTAGTCTAAAATAATATAAATGAGGATAAAAATCCAAAAAAATAATTTTTAAAACCTTTTATTAATTAAATATTCAATTTTAAATGCTAATTAAAGCCCTAAAATTAAATATAATTAAGAAAAAGCCCAAAATATTATTTTATTGAACTAATAACTCACTTATATTATTTAAAGACTAAAAATTATTTTTCCTAAATTTTTAAAACTATTTTTCTATTTTTAAAAGGCTAAAAATACTTTTTAAACTAAAATAATAATAAAAATAATAAAATAATGCTAAAAATAAATTTTATTTTTCTAAAAATCTTTTTTAACAAAATTAACAAGGGAAAAATGAAAAAGTAAAAAAAACTAAAAAAATGGCTAAAAACGAAAGTACCCCAAAGTACTCGAAGGTGGAGTACTTTAGTGTTGTCCAATATCCTGCCAGACAAAGGACTTGTCCAACATCAGTGTTGTCCGATATCGGACAACACTAAAAAAAAATAAAAAATCTGCAGCATTCTCAGACAACAAAGAAAAAGTTGCTGTATGGTTTTTTCGGCTCGTTTTGGGCTTGTTTTAGGCTTGTTTGTTGGCGTTTTTGGGCACAAACGGCACCCCCAGTAGCAATAGGCTATTGGGGAGTCACACAAACAACAAGTTACACAAACACAAGTAATCAAATCACCAAAATCATCACGTGTGAACCAAAAAAAATGAGGTATGTTGGTTGTTTAAGGTGCACAGTGGGCTCTTAAGCAAATTCAACAAATGCACGAGTGTACACAGTGGGCATTCATAAGCACCAAGTAGCCCTTCCTAATCGTTTTCTTCGATCTTTGTAGGTATGCTAGGTGCAGACCTCAACAGTGCCACAAACTAACTTTGAAGGCCGGCAGTGGCTTATACTCGACTTGTTAATGAACTTAGATTTAAGCACGAACTAGCTTAAACTACCCAACACCTAAATATCAGCAAGCAGATACATACACACCTCAATTCTTAACAAATGACCACATAAAAAAAAACTGTTGATCACACCTTTTGATGCCAAAATGGCCGACTATTGCTTTGGTTTGTTTTGGTGTTAGTATGCTGTCGGGACAGTGGGCTAGCAGCTATCAAACAAACACCCCTTAACTTCCTTAAGTACACAGTGGACGAGGACCTAAGCCAACAGTGACCCCTTTGCTTTTCAATGTAGTACCAACAGTGGCTCTATTTAGCTTCTTGGTGAAACTTGAAAGTTACTTTGCTGTATAAGCTATGAAAACTACACAACGCCAACAAGCACCCCTAAGATCTATCAATTAACAGGTTCAAACTGACAAAACCTCAACCTCAGTCTATAAGAGGTCACTGCTTAAACGAATAAGCAGATTCAAAACAGTGGGGTGTGCACTAGCAGATAGGTTCACAAAGTATGTGTGTAAGGCCAAGTTCAGCTTATCGAAGATTCTCAAATAAGCACCTAAGTCCTCAAATCCTTGAAACAAATGATGAATACCTAGAAATCAACTAGTGTGATGGATTTCAACTACGAAAACTTCCACATGAATGTACCAGACCTGCTGGTGTATTTGGCGGCTTGGAGGTCTATTTTCGAACTAAGTGCGACAAAAATATTGAGCATATGTGAGCTAGACTTGAGGCAAGTTATCAGAAAACTTCAAATGCACCTCAATGAATCTAAAACCCATTATCCAAGACAGAAATAACAACTCGAACTCCAAACATTATGAAAAATCAAAAATCATATCACAGACTTATCGTAGACAGATTGCTTTTTTTTCAATTTACTTCAAACTAAGAGTGTATTATTAATAAATTTAACTCTAATAACAATAATGAACAGTAAGTCACCCACATAAACACATTTTAAAGAAAATTAAACACAAAAACAATGTAAGAAAAATGATGAGCAGTTACTACTCCTAAATGCATAAAGGTATTTCTAGGTCCAATTTTTGGCTTAACATAGTTATTCCAATAAGCACTTTCACAACACACTACCCAACACAAATCGATAACTCATATCATTCTACTAGTTTCCTTGATTTCAATTCCAAATCCTCTAAATGGACTTAATATACCTGCTGGTCTGGGTAGTTTGGTGTTCAACACTTCACACAAATGTGTACACGTCTGCGTGTGTTGAGACCACCTTCACAACACAAAGCCAAAGATATTATAACCTAACTAAAATAAACCCAAATTCTAACCAAACCTGCAAGACCTAAATTCCTAATTTGCAAACTTAAAGCCAAAATCAACTAACATCCAACATATGACAGATTTTCGAACAAATTTGGAAAACAAATTTTCCTAAACAAACCTCAACTCTTATCATACAAACAAATCAATCACATAAAGATATTTTTTGGACAGAAAATTAGACAAAGGGAAAAGAAAAGTGCACCTCGAGGGTAGACCATCCCTACCCTCGACTGTTCGAGCTCAAGTGCACGCTCGTGCACTAGCTTCCTTTCCTGCTGAGATGAACAAACGTGAACAGAAACAACAATGATAAATTCAACAAACTGATATTTTACTTTTTCTTTCAAAACGTTTAACCAAACTCAAACCTTGAACAATTTTGAAACTCAAACTGAACTTGAAACAACCTTTTAAAAATAAATAGACTGAAAAGTAAAATAATTTTTAAAAGTAAATGACAATAATTTAAAATCTTGGAACTCAACTTTTTATTAATCTAAATTCGAATTACAAACTAGAAGAATAGAAAAGTTGGAACAAAAACTAAGCTATCTGCTACTAGTCCTATTTATACAAGTATGTGAGGACCAACTACATAAACCCTAACCGAACTGAAGTTCCCAAACTACCCCAGCATCAAAAACGGATATGCTTCTTTGGATTCTATCTTCTAGAGCCTTCTTGGGTATCATGTGATTGCTAGATGTTGGCGATTAATCTGAGCCCTTCATATTGTTGTGGGGAACACGTTTTCATCTTCAGCCACGGATTTGGTCTCAATTGTCAGTCAATAAGATGAACCCGTGACTTAGAGGAATCTTGTGAGGACCATGTGATGAGGTGTCGTCTAATCTGGGTATGTAGGGTTGGTGTGTGTGGGGTAATGATCAAAAACCCCATGTAAATTTGAACTCGCCCAATGATTGGTGAAGGATTAATCCTGGGTAATTAGGTTAGGGTTCCTGAGTTTAAAAGGGGTGTTAGATTTGTTTAGTGGTAATAAAACATGTTTTCCTCCAGGTTTATGATTAAAACTTAGGGAAATGGCAACTTAGGTCCCTGCACTCTCAAAATGTCTTCATAGCAAATTTCCAACAGCCCATAACTAAATTCCTTTGTTATATCTTTGATGAAGTTGCTAAATTTGGCACAATTACTTTAACAACTTATCATAAGGGCTTCTTTTGTAACTTTGACCCAAATTCAAGGGCTAAACATGCATTATCATGAAATTTTAGGGACCCTTTAGTAATTTTTGAGTTTTACAAGGGTATAAATGACAAGTCTTCAAAAGACGAGGGACCAATCTTGAGCAATCTTCAAACTTCAAGGACTTCTTTGGAAAATCAACATTCGGGTCCGGTTCTTTGTGCGGCTTCGTTTCCCGTGTTCGTTTTTTGCTTGAATCTTGTGATCTTTTGGTGAATTCATGATATCCGTACCTAAAATACACAAGTAACAAACACAAGCATATATTTGGCATTTTTAATGATATTTAATGCATTTAAAGCCCGATTTGGACGATGAGACTATGTATAATTGCAGTCTCATCATTTTACGAAAAAAAATTTTATAAATTATGAATCAACGACACAAAACGAATCTAATAAAAATTGTCTCATCAAAAACGGAGTTCGAAAACGTAAATACGTAATCCTAAGGTTTCCGGTTTAGTCGTAAAGGACGTTAAAATAAAATCGTAAGTCCTAATCTCTTCTCGTAAATTTGTGAGTTTATGAACCAACACAAATTTAAAATCTCAAAATAATATTTATGGACAAATTTATTTTCTAAAATGTCGGACTGTCACCAAAACGGTGTATGTAAACGTAAGCACGTAACGTAAAATCCTCCTTTAGATGTAGTCGATGCTACTTCAAGACGTAAATCCAAAAATCTTCCCAAAATTGAGTGAGTTCATATTATAACATTAAAATAATGTTTTCAAATAAATATTGAGAATAAAATATCGACCATAAATTGACGGATTGTCACAAGTCCTATCCAAATTTCCTTATGCTCGTACAATCAAGTTTTCTTTCCACACACAATGGTTGCGTGATATTTTGCTAACCAGTCCATACCGATGATCGCGTCGAAACTACCAAGATTCACTTGGATTAGGTTGATATGAAAGGGGTGATTCAAAAGGTTTAGGATACAACCCCTTAAAATAGCATTGGTTTCGATGGTTTTGTCGTCGGCTTATTCGACTCTGTAACAATTGTCTAACTGGGTAGGGATGATGCCTAGTAAATTGCTAAACTCGCTAGATATGAAACTTCAATCAGCTCCGGTATAAAAAATGGATGCATATTGATTGTTCAAAAGAAACGCACCAGTAACCACATTGGAGTCGATCCTGGTGTCTCCTATTACATAAACTCTGGTTGGTGCTCCTCCTCCATTTTCGTTCTTGCTTGCTTTCTTCGGGCAATCGGGTCAGATATGTCCGGCTTCTCCACAACCATAGCAACGAACATCCTTCTGTTTCCCATCATTTACTCTTGTAGGAGGGCGATTTCCCTGTTGTCTGTTGCCATGGAAGTTCTGGCCATTCCCATTATTGGGCCTGAAGGTGGTGCTAGAATTGTTTCTATCAGCAGAAACATAGGCATTTCTTTGTCCGGGCCTTCTGCAATATGCGTCACTATAGTGGTGCAAATTGCACTTAGGACACTTGGGCTTGCTGCCCACATATGAAGGTGATCCTGAGAAACTAGCACTATAAATCTGCCCTGAGTTCTACCTCTTTGGTTGGGTTTGGTGATGATTACAGAAGTTCTCATCGGCTTTCCTCTTGTGCTCGGACTGTTTGATTGCATGATCACGTCCTTGTTTTTCCATCAGTTCAGTGGCGAAGTCGATGGCACTCTCGACTGTAGTGGGTCGAGATGCTAGTACACTGTCGTGAACAGACTCTGGAAGTCCAATAACGTACTTCTCAATCTTGTCCTTCCCCTCAGGAAACATCTTGGTACACATCAAGGTCAATTCCTGAAACCTTTGGTTGTAGGCTGTGATGTCATAGTTGGTGCACTTGAGATTCCATAGTTCAATCTCTAGCTTCTTGATTTCACCGTGAGGATAATACTTCCCGGTCAGTCTTTCTTTTAGTGCAGTCCAAGTCATCTCATAGGAATTATCATGCCCAATTGTAGCATTCAATGAATTCCACCAAGTGAGAGCGTGTTCCAGTAGTATACAAGTAGCGAATTTTACCTTGCTTTCCTCCGTACAATCACTAATACGGAACACAGTCTCGGTTCTTTCGAACCATTGCATGAGCTCAACTAACCCTTCTTTGCCCTTGAAGTAGCTGGTCTTGCATTTTAGGAAGTCAGGGTAAGTACACCCTCTGGTAACTCGGTCTCTAGCATTAGAGTTTTGGTTGTCGCCTTGGTTCCTGCTGGGATGTGTTTCCCTGGCGGCTAGGGCGTCAGCGATGCCTTGACCGATAAGCACTCTAAGTTGTGCTTCTGAAATAGTCGTTGTGGGAGCAGCTTTGGGATTATGTCGAGTGACTCTTTGTGCCATTTTTCTATGCTACACAAGGATGAGATTTATTAGCTGATCAATATGATGGTTATATTAAACTGCATGGAAAATGTATGCATAGAATTCACAACAAATTGTATAACTTGTCAAGAGTTTATAATAATATAAGTACAAGAGGTAATAGAGTAATGTAGGTACAAGTCATTTCTGGCAAAATAACGATTTCATAGACATACAACCGATCTAAGACAGGGATACAGCATGCTTGTTTGAAATAGTGGTACAAGTTTTTGTAGTACAACAAAAGATAACCTACCTACTATGGTTAGGTTCTAATGATAGGAATACAACTGAAAAAGGAAAATAAGAGATACAATAAAAAAAGTCCTAAATCATGCGAGCTGAGATGCAACTTAATGCTTGGCATGATATAGAAAGATATATATCCTACACTAGTGTGATTGTTTGTAGGTGCAGCTGGTCCAGCTGGCGGTATGGGTTCCTGAGCATCCTACATCATGATCAGCGCGTCTCTGGTCTCCCTAGAAAGTCGGAGAGCCTCCAATAGCTAAATCTGACATGCAGTGTCGTTTCTCCTCAGATAGTCAGTCTCTGCAATCGTCCCCTAATGACGAATCTCGGCTAAGTCGAAGATCCTGAAGGTCTCCTCCTGGGTCAATACAGCAGTGTGGGTCTCATGATGATGACCCTCAAGAGATGATAGGCAATGACGGAGAGTAGAGTTCTCCTTGAGTAGCCATAGCAGGTTGTTCTGGACAGTCGTCCAAGAACCCTGCACATCCTGTGACTCAGCAGCCACTGACGAGTAAAGAGAATCTATCCTCTCCTGAAGTACAGCACGTACCTGCTGGTCCGCGTGTAGCAATGCATGGATAAGAGCAGTATCCTGTGCATGTATGGCAACTAGCGCGTCAATCTGCGCTTGCATAGTGTCAAGTCTTGCCTGAGTGGCTCCTGAACCCTGTCCTATCTCAAAAATGGAGACAGGAGTAGAGGTATGCCTCCTCTTGCAAGGTGGAAAAGCTCTAGTGGGGTAAGTATGGAGACTAGAGAGTGGTGGTAGATTGGGTACAACCTGGTCAGGTTTCCTAGGTGGGGAAACAGGTACGACTGGTGGCGATGGAGTAGGAGAATATGTCAGCACGATAACCTCCTCTGTCGAGTGGTCTCGGGACTCTGTATCAGACTCAAGTCCGTGTAGTACGGATGTCGGTGATACGGGTGTAGCAGCAAGAGTCATGAGAGCGTCAATGTAGTCACGATAGTCAGTGACGTCATGATAATCTGAAAATAATAGCACTTCAAAGTTGAGTAAGTATTAGCTTACACAATTCAAAAAGTTTTCAAAAGATGCATATGCGATGCTTATGTATGCATGCAGTAGTGTAATCAAAATTACGTAGGTACTTAGATGATCATATAGAAAAAAGCCATATATCAATACACAGTTAGCTCACACAATATGTATGATCTATATGTGTATGCCTAACTATAAGGGTTCCCCAAAAATCAAAATTTTGTAATTATTGATTTTTAAATTCAGTTATAGTCCAGTTATAATTTTTTAGTATTTTAAAATTTTAGTTTTAGATCTGATTCTCTATAACTATGCGCTCCGATACCAATTCTTTAACACCCCCAAATGGTCAAATGTTGCGGAAAGGTACGTTTGGGCTGTTACTTTTGAAGGTGAATCGATACCACACAGTATATAGAGCAATGATCATAAAATGACATTAAAACATATTACATGAGTTTAATTGTGCAAATTGAATAATTGTCTTGAAAACATTATTTGTAGAAAATCCCAGCCCAATGGTAAACTTGATCCTTCCTATGATGCTGAAATCCAATGCAAGTACCTGCTTACTTTCCTAAGAAAACATAGAAAGTTAAATGTGGGGTTCAACACTAGGTTGGTGTATTCACATGTTTAATATAAAGTAAAAGTATTGTTATGCAAAACACCACGGGGATAGCAGCGCATAAAGCCACATACTATAGTAGTTCCTATTGCCCTGTAATAGATGCTAGGCATGATGCTCAAGTGCCTAAAAATAGGTCATCCTGATGTGAGACCCTCAGTCCGACAATGAAATAAACTTGTTGCTTGGCCTAAGCGTTTTGTGATAGCAAGTCACGCAAGCCGGGTGTTGTCAATGCCCAGATAGATCTATCGATAACATTCACGCTACACTATTAACTATTACAGTCCACGGGAATAATGGGGAAAACAATAGGTAGTAATCTGTTGTTGTTGTCTGTAAGCGTTTGCATAATCAATAATTAGGTATTTTTTCTCCCCCGGTTATAAAACAGTAAAAGATGGGGCCATGAACTCACCTCAATAGTGATGATGTAGGGGTAATGTCACTAAATGCACCGGAACAGTATCATCACGAAGTAGTGAAATTACCTAAGTAATTTATATGACTCAGTATATGCACAATAAAAATGCACAAATAAATGTAACTGATAAAAATGCATGATCACGAATTAATAAGTTGTTACTATTTTTTAAGCGTTAAACTTATAGTGAGTTATTGATAATAATTTATTTTTAGTTGCTAAAAATATATTCTAACTGTTCGTACAACCAAGGTGTAATAAATTAATTAAATAGATTTTTATTTAATTAACTGATTGTAAGAAAATAATATGTTTCACCAAATTTTCTTAGGGTTTCAAATGTACTAACGTAATTTGTTCTTTATAAAATGTCGTAAATAACTCTAATTGTTTATTTAATTTAATTAATGAAAATAAAACATAATTTAATTTATTCATAAAACACTTTTATTAATGTTTTAATTATATTAAATTTATACATTAGTCCTTGTAAAGTAATAACCTCCAAAATAACCCCTAAGGTTCGTTTGTTAAGTGTATCACTTTGTTAGTCCTTATTCGTTATATTTATTTTCAAAAACACCCCTAGGGCTCATATTATCTTTGAGATGTGGCAAAAGTAACCCCTAGGGTTTAAAACTTTCGTATATTTACAAACCGAGTCCCTAGGGCTCGGTTAAGTTTGGGAATATGGCAAAACACCCCCCTCCCAAATCCCGAATTAATTATAGAAGATAGCTAGGGCTTGTTTTAAGTTTAAAACATGTCAAAAATGGTCCTTGTGGTTGATTTGGGTCTCGGTATAAAAACAAACACACCCTATGATTTCAAACATGGCACATTTGGTCCTTATACTTTAACAAAAGTCTCGAAAACAATAAAAATGTTTTGTAAAGTTATGTTTTTAGCCTATACTTTCACACTTTGGCAAAGATGGAACAAAATGTCTCTAATTAAATTATTTAGTGTTTAATGGGCTCGGTTGGCCCATTAAGGTTCCGGTTTGGATTCTTGGGCTTAACGGGCTCATTTCTTGGGCTTGTTAAATACTAGTAAGTGTTTATTAAGCAACATAATTTATCCAAACTTGTAACTTGGGCTTATGGCTTATTTACATATTCGACTTATATTGATAAGCCATATCGTGGCTTATGGCTTATGGGCTTATCACGTGGGCTTTTCTAGCTTATTTATGAATCACTATTTATACTTAACATGAGTTTTAGGCTAGGGCTTCATAAACAATGGTTTGGTACTCGGTTCAATAACAAGCCGCGACCTTTGGGGCTTATTTCCTAGTGCACATCATTAGCTTGTTATCTATAGTTTATCTAGGGTTCATAAGTAAGGTTTTCTACTAGTTTTTTCGTAGATCTAAGGTTTTGAAGGTGTGTTTACCTACGAAACACAATAAGCCGTGGGCTTCTATACGTATGTGGGTCGTGTTTTAGTATGTTTTACGTGTGTATGCAACCCTAATCGTGATTCCATGGATTCTACACGTATTGCATGCCATGATAAGTAGGAAATGATAAATGAATTAGGATAGGGAGTGGATACTTACTTGTTTGATGGAGATAGTGATGGATGTCACAAACTAGCACTTATACGGATTCTATGTGTCGAGTACACTTCAAACGTTACCTAAGGCGGTCTTAGATTGCCTTGAACACCAAGATCCAAGTGTGGATTAGCACTAAATGCTCTAGTAACCAAGATTTGGGTTAGTAAATGCTTGTGTAAGAGAGGTTTCGTCTAGGTGATATATGAGGTAAGCGAGATCCGAAAATGGGTGTTGTGAGTTAGGTTAGATTGTTTAAATGCTAGATAAATATCCAAGGTTGTGTATGGTGTGTGGCTCGTGTATTATACACGTCTAAGAGAGAAGAGATACAAGATTTTGGTAATCTGCCAAGTACATAGTGTATCTTACATGAGATATGTCAAGTACTAGGTTTAATGTAATGTTGTCCACTTTTCCCCCTCATATTACTCCTAGCCGTCGCATAGTATGGGTCAAAGGGACAAAGAGTTGTTTTGCATAGTGTAAGTCTTAAATGAGGGTGATGTACAAGGTTTATGCAAAGTCCCAAGTGAGTTTGAAAGGCTTTAAAGTAAGTGTAAATGTTGTCATAGTATATTCGGCTAAGGTGAGATGTCTAGGATAGGTTTTAGTTCAATTCTTGTGTTCTTGTGTGGTTACTAGGAGTCTAGGTATTATATTGTATGTGTTGGTTCGAGTCCAAGTCGATTTGGTTATGTTTTAGGGTTTTTGAGTGTAAGTATAGTCTAGAATAAATAGAGGTATAGTTTTACTAATTAAAAGTATGAGACACATAATAAATGTTGTAATTTTGTTAAATGCAAAATTATAAAGTGATAATAGTTTTTGGTTGACTGTTGTAACACTTAATGTGTATAGAAAATATACAGTATATATATATTTTGTAGTAATATGATATTAAATAAGTATTATTAATTGTGACCATGGTTTTAGGTTTTTATGTTCCTACAATGATGCATTAGTATGCTCATGAGTTTATAGGTGACTTAAAAGTCCTAAAATGATGTCTTGTGTTATGTATGCTCATAAGAATGTAGTCATGCATATTGTTCCTGTGATCCCATGATTGAATATTCACAATCATAATGCATTGTTCAAAGTTCTTGTTGCTAAAATGTTTCAATTATTCCAAATATGATAAATGCTCAAAGTTTTAGTGATAAAATGATGTATGCTCATGAATGACGCATATGATGGTGCAAAATTTATGCAAAGGTGAAATATATATATATATATATATATATATATATATATATATATATATATATATATATATATATATATATATATATATATATATATATATATATATATATATATATATATATATATATATATCATGAGGTGACGTGTACAATGATGTCATAGTCAAAACCTGAAAACTGCAGGTTTTACAGCGCGCCCTAAGGTGACACGCTTGGACGAATGAAACCTCTTTCTAGAATTTCCTAAAGCTTATCTTTCAGTTCCTTAAGCTCTACAAGAGCCATACGGTTAGGAGCTTTATATACTGATTTTGCAACTAGAATGAGATCGATACCAAACTCTACCTCTCACATGGGAGGTATGACTGGGAGTTCCCCTGGAACCACATCCAGAGAATCTGACACAACTGGCTGATCATGAAGTAAAGGTGTCTCAGAATCAGTGTCATGAACTGTAGCTAGAAAACCCTCACAACCATGGTATAATAGAGTACGGGTCTGTAAAGCTGATATAATCTGAAAATGTTTTCCTGGCAGAAAACCACGGTGAATAAACTCTTGTGTCTGGACATCACCGAAGATGACCCGGTGAGCATGACAATCTATGGTGGCACGATGAGTTGACAACCAATCCATACCCAGTATAATATCGAACTCGCACATATCTACAGGTAGGGCACTAATTGGACGGATTTAATCGTCAAACTCAAGAGGGAGATCCCTGTACACCTAAGTAATGCGTACATAGTCTCGCATGGGTGTAGATATACAAAGCACACTATCTAGTGGTGTAGGGGTCATATTTATTCTAACAGCTAATGAAGTAGATATAACTGAGTGTGTGGCGCCTGTATTGAAAAGAACACATGCAGCCTGTCTATGTATAAAAAACATGCCAGTAATGGTACCTGCGGTCTTATTTGCTTGCTCTCGGGTAGTAGTGTAACCGCGACCAGTGGTTGGTGGTAGTGGTGGTGGTGGAGGTAAAATATGAGGAATCTGTCCTGAGGTATCGGCAGCATCTCTTTTCTTGCAATCCCTCATCATATGGCCCGGTTGACCACACTTGTAACAACTACTCGAACCACGGTGGCACGATCCCAGATGTTTCTTCCCACATGTGATGCAAGTGGGATTAGAATACCCCGAAGAAGCAGCTCTGGTTTGCAGAGAACCTGATTTAAGAAGATGTAAAAGTTTCATGATTCTAATAACATAACTAGAATAAGGCTGTTTAGCTGAAATTTAAAATTACTAGAATTTGCTGGTCGGGCAGACTGCTGACCTCTATAGTTTTGGTCACGCCCCTGTCCAGCATCTCTGTTGACATAGTGAAAGTTAGAAATTTTTTTACACGATGGTTTAGTATTATGAAGCTTAACGAATCACCTGTAGTTACCAGATGAGTTTGAGCTGCCGTGATAGTTATCACCACCACTTCTCTTATCAGATCGATTGCGGTCATAACACTGACCATGCTTTATGTAGTTCTGCTGTGGGGTAGCCGATTTGGATCGGTCTCCTCATCTGTGTCTGCAAGGTTGTAATTGGATAAGGCATGATATATATTGACAAGTAATAATTAGAGTTAAATTGTTTAAGTCTGCTGACTGAGATGTACCTCTTCTCAGGATGCTCTACATTATCTAGCTCATCCCTCTCGAAAAGCATCTCAATGTCACGAGCTGCATTAGCTACCTGCGACACGTTAGTGAACATGGCACTCATTAGCCTATCTGTAGTCCTAGAGTGAAGGGCCCATCGAATTTGTTTCGCTTGCTCCTCCGCGGTACCTGCCGCCTCTCCTAAGAACCCAGCCAACCTGAGATATCGGTGCATGAACTCGATACTGTTCTCGCCATGATTCTAACAAATGGCGTGAAAGTCCCTCTTTAGTTTTGCTTGCTCAGCATGAGGGAAAAACTGGTCATAAAACATTGCCTTGAACTATGTCCAAGTCAGTGTGAGCACCCACTCATCTCCCTCATTTGTCAACTTATGAGCCCTCCACCAATGTAGGGCGTGACCCTCCAACTTGTAAACATCAAGCCTAACCTTGAAGGCGTCACCACAACCCATGGCCCCAAAATTGTTCTCTATATGATAAATCCAGTTTTCTGCGTCTGTTTGAGCTATAGTCTGTTCAAAAGGTCGTGGTTTCTGTTTGTTAAACAAATCTAACCAGGTGGAAAAAGTGGCAGGTGGTGGAAGAGTAGAGTTGTTATTTTGCTTATGTGCGTTTTGGTATTCAGCTCGGATCTCATCACGTATCTCGGGTAGCATGGCTTGTACATCCGCTTGAACAGTAGCAGCAATAGCAGTTGCTGTAGCTTCATTCTCATTTTCGCGTCTAGGTGGCATCTGAAATTAAAGATGATAAACTGATTAACTTGTTAGTAACCAGGAATAAGAATCTGAAATGTGTATGAGGTAGTTCATGAAGGCATAGCCAATAAAATATGACATGAATACTGGTGAACGCCTATGGTCAGTTCACAAAATGACATTTAACTGGAAACATGAATCTGACATGAGTAAGGATGGACGCCTATGGTCAGTTCATCTATACAAAATCTTAACGACCAAGGGTGAACGCCTATGGTCAGTTCACCAAAACGAAAATTTGCTAAAAAGCACATGCCACTAAGTATGGCCAGTCCTGTACCAACCGTTTACTTAGTCAAAATTTTTAACAGAAACAGACTGATGAAATGCATGATGTACATGAAAGATAACAACGCCAGAATCTAGAAAGATCCTGGTGACTACCCACTAGTCACAGGTCAAGTTTTAGAGCCTACAATTCGAACCTTGCACTCTGATACCATAATTGTAACACCTCACTTGGATAAGTGGACCGTTACGTGTATTTATGGCGTGTCATCAAAGCATGCAAGGCAATGTATTAAACATTAACTGACCATAACGGAAATACCGGAATCAAACATCGGTAATCCAAACATAAGCTCAAATATAAAAGATTAAGTACTGAAGGAAAAAGGTCGAAACAATGTCCAAACAACCAAAGTAATGTATGAGTGCATAAAGTAAAGGATTATGGATAGCTCCCATCCAATGCACGTACTCTCTCAGAAGTCCCAACAGCGTCCCTGTGTACCTGCCGTTTGGAACATGAAAGGAAACTACGATTGAGCATAACGTCCAGTGAACGGATATGAAGCATGATAATAATGTACTGAAGTGGAACAGATAACAAATATTTAAACTATAACTGTTATGGAAATAGAGGAAAGTTGTGTAAAATATGAGAAGTCTGATTTATAAATAATAAAGCTAAATTATTAACTGTTAAATCTGAAAACATGCCTTTACTGTATTTTAATTGCCAAGAGCTTATATAGGTCATGTGCTGTAACAACTGTTGCATGAATAACTAGAGGGGTGACCTCGTCATGCTGTAGAGGGGTGACCTCTAAATAATGTGCTGGGTGGAGGGATCAACTCCAATGTGAAGGATGTAGAGCACACACCACATTCACCTGATAACTGTAAACTGATAGCCTAGGACGCACCCATACGCCCCGCTGATAATACTGATAAATGGTCAAGCTGAAATAAATGGGACGCTGCAAGAAATGACTCCCTCGCAGAGGAGTCATGAAACCGGTGCCTCTAGTGTCATGGTTACGGTACCTCCGTAACTAGTACATAAACTAGTCATGCTTGTATATAATGCTCAAGCAATTTATTTAGTTATTAAACGATTACTGATAAGCTTAAACATATACTGGGGAAATCATTTGGCTACAGACGGGGAATCCTAATAATGCATAGAAGGAAGTCCTTACTAAAGGACGGGAAATCCGTACCTCGTGTCCAGTAACCGACTGAGATCAACTAACAGAAAGTCTACTCTGATTTCACGCGAGCTACATGAATAAAGACGCGAATAAGTTAACTGAGTTAATTTATTTATTCTTGTATTACCGTTAGTATAAAACTGATAAGTCTGAATGTTCTAATATTTCTGAATAACGTATTCTTGTTCTATTATTAATTACGGTATAACACGTATTCTGACGTTATAATATTTCTATATTTAGTAACCTGTTAATAATAGAAAGTTTCCTAAATTAGAACGTTTCCAAAATGAATAAAATTATTTAATAATATTATACCCCTTTTAAATTTTATAAAACTAATTTAAATAATAAATTTAATTTACTAATTAAATCATTTAAACATTTATTTATTTAAGTGATAAAATAAGGTATAATTAAATCGTCGCTTTAATCCTTTTTTAAAATGTAGCCCCGAGCCTACCGAGATACCCCATCTCGGTCGCACTAAATCAAACAATTACTATTAAATTATCCCTATTAGAATCTACGTCAGAAAATTCTATCAATAAAAGCTGTGACTAAAACTGTGTCTAAAACTCTCATACAAAATTGTCACAAATAAAACTGCGACAGAATTTGGTGTCGCCAAACTGTCGCAAATCCTTTATTAACATCAATAATTTTCTGTCCAAATCTTTTTCCCACTGACCTCAATGGTGGTCGCACTGATTTAATAAAGTTCCCACTGTTTAGTAGTCCCAAACACCCATTTTATGTTTAAAACACCTCGATTGGGTTTCATGTCCTTCGGCTGGCCAAAAGGATCCCACGTCAGCCTGTGGTCATAGCTGGGCTTTGGGACAGTATACCAACACCTTATGGTCTCGGTTCCCATGTGAATCAACAACTCGACGCTCCCCCTTTTCTTTTTTTGGTTAGAACAGCCACAAACAAACACCACCGAGACTTTTAAAAGTCTCGGTTTTTTTCTACTCAACCCGCAGCCTGAATTAAGACCAACACCACCGAGACATGGTGGTGTCTCAGTTTTCGTGTAGCCATCCAATCCGACAGCCCCTTTTTATTTTTATACTTTCAAGATTTGTTTTATGTAATCATAGAATAATAAAATCGTGACAAAGATAATATAACAAGATGGGGGTGATACCGTTATGATGAATAATTAGAGAATGAAGAACACACGACCTTCTTGATAAAAAAACAAATCTCGAATCCCTTCTTTTGTTCTAAAACCCGGCGGCCTACTCCAACACAGAAACCCTAATACTTTCTTTTTTTGTTACGTAATATAAAAATAGGAGGCTCTGTTTTGTTTCATGTAGTGTAGTTATGGGATGGGTTGGGCCAAAAGCTCCATATGCTTTCTTTGTTAGCACTAAAAACCGCCCCCCTTTAAATACACAATACTTCGAGTTTTTTCGTATTAAAGTTATTCACGTATCTCGTATACGTTTCTCGTGTTAATAGTAATTACTCTTTTCTGTATCATAAATAATGCACACGTAATATTTTTCTGAAACTTAATTTCTGAAACTTAATAACTATTTCTGAATAATTATTATTCAAAATATATAACTGAAACTGAGCGTGCGTATTTAATATTCAGGAATTTTTAAATACGGGTTCTACAAGATAACTTATCACTTTGCTTTAAAATAAATTTACCAAATTCATAAAATTACGTCCCAAAATATCGCAAAAGAAACAACTAGGTGGGACCCAGTGTTCTTCAACGGTCAAAGTATATGTCAACGGGTAACGGATATATTTGTCAGCGTTTAAATTTGGCCATGACAACGTCTAAAAATGTAATTGTCAGCGGATACAACATTATTTGTCAAAGGCTAAAAATAAAAATAATAAAATAAAAGACCTTAAGAAAGAAGTTCACCGTAATGAAGATAACTCTTCCTCTAACACAGACTGAATTTAGCATTCTCTGTCCAATAGACACTTGCATAAGCAAGATAGACATAACTGTCCTTAAGTGAACCTTGCTAAAGAAAGTCCTTAAGAGTGAAGTTATCTTATATAAACCCTTTGTAACTCCCAGGTAAGCCAAATTGTTATTGACCCCAAGTCTCCCAACAAACCAATCCCAAAGCTAGGCCAAACAATCTTGGCAGCATGCATAGTTGTGTAAACTTTGCATGCTACAATGCCTCAAGGTTTAGAAATTCCAACAATCTATAAAAAGAAAAGTTTTCATTATTCCTAACCCTCACTCACCAGTGGGCACAATCTAGAATTGTGATAAGTGTACTCTCAAAATACCCAAAGTCCTAAAGGTTTCCTAAACCACCCCTTAAATTAAACTTAAATAGTTGCAAAATAAATATATGACAAATTTTTATTTCAAAATAGGAATGTAAACATTTCAACCATCATAAGTAAACACTTGACATATTCTTAAAGTCCATAAGTAACTCTGTATCCAATTGTAAAATGCTCAAAATGCCTACAAGATTAGATGAAAACCCACAAAAACTAACATATGCTGTCAGCAGCTTCTTTCCACTTGTCAGCGGATAGAATGCCTTTGTCAGCGGATAGAAAAAATAGTGGAAAATCTAACATATTTACAATGAATAATAACAGTAAAAATCCTGTACATACTATACACCATGTTTAAAAACACATATTTTATGGATTGATCTTTCCAATATTTGTTACCAAGTACTAGAACCTCCCAACATCAAAAGGTTTAGTTAAAAGATCAGCCACATTGTTCTCTGTGTCTATTCTATCTGGGTGCATTAATCCTTTTTCAAAACAATCCCTTATAAAACTGTAACACCCTAAAATTTACACAATGCAATACAGCAGAAGAGTCGTTGGTGTTACGGGATAGCATATTACTCACATCATAGACAACGCTTAAAAATCGCGTCGTTTAATAATAAAGCATTTCCATTCATAAATATCAAATTTACATAGGTCCCAAGTCATAGTATTTCATACAATTTTACAAAACATTTGAATAGAAATTGTTAATTAAGTGCGGGCCATGAATTCTTGTTGTCTTCTCGAGAATTACCTTCAAGTACCTCAGATAAAACATGTTAAAAGAAAAGGTCAGCGATAACGCCGAGTGAATTCATAGAGTTTAATGAAATCCATTAATATATCATCGGTATAAATTTTTTACCGAAAATCATTTTATACAATGCATTGTCGTAGGCCATAAAATAGGCCAAAAACATTTTATACAAATCCTTGTCAAAATCATAACATAGGCTTTTGCCTTTAAAACCATTATACGAACCATTGTCGTAAAAACATCATACAATACGTTTTATAACGTTGTACAAAGTTAAATAAAAACAGTTATATGAATATGGTTATGTAAAACCAAAACACGAACATAATATCAATAATAAGACCCCGTATTGCTAGTCAGGCAATATATTGTAATTCAATGCATATCGTAGTATTTTCGTTATTGGATTATTATAAGCCACATGACATTGCTACCTTACTATAACAAACAACGGGTAGCTAACCCGAAACTCATTTGCCCATCCAAAACAGCATGTCGTCACAATAATCAAGCTTATATAAATCTTCTC
The DNA here is from genome assembly GCA_025667525.1 of Glebionis coronaria. NCBI lineage: Eukaryota > Viridiplantae > Streptophyta > Magnoliopsida > Asterales > Asteraceae > Glebionis > Glebionis coronaria. Next base: position 287,569,568 of record CM046877.1, on the reverse strand, counting down.
ATACTTGAATTCGCTTACCAATCAATGTGGCACGACGGGGATCAACCGTCAAGGCGCGAACTGGGGTGATCTTCCCCAAATAGTACTATTATATGCACAAGCGTCTACCAAATCCCGGTAGTTCACAATTCATGCTAATGGGACTTTTAGTGACATAACCTAACTTTAATAATCGAGTTTATGTCATACATCGGGTCATATAATCATTCATCGGGTAATACAATCATTCGGGTCCAAATCAATAAACAAACAGTCGGGACAACTGGTGTCCTATTTTATTAAAACTAGCATGTTATCTCCCTCGCGGGTTTATAAAAAATTTCATAAAAACATTTAAAAGAGTGCGAGGCTATGAATTCACATTGATTGGGAAAGGCGGTTATTGGCGATTTGGATGTACGGTATGTGCTTCAATCACGGAAACCTAGACAAATATTACTCGGTCTTAGACTCTTGTCCAAGGAATTTATAAAAATAATAGCTATGTATATATATGATGATTTTATAGATATGATGATGATCAGGTGGGATTGTACATCTTTATTCACTCATTATAGTGTCATGTGTTGGTAAATTTTCATACTAGTTTCACTAGTTTAACTTCTTTACTTGTCAAGGCCCAATAAGCCCATTATAATCCCATTACCTTATATTAGTCCATTTTATACTTTTAACATCAGTCCTATGCTTACATGTTGGGCTCAAGTGGGTGAAGCCCAATAAGTAAGTTCATTAGTGTTTAGCCAAATTAGTTGGGTTAATAGTCCAATAAGGCTAATTTGGCCCGTTAATGTCCATATGTTATAAAGCACGGGTTTTATCGGTTTTTACTTGTTATATAAGTTTATAAATCAGTATTTGAGTTTATAAAAAATTTATATTAGACGGGTCCGACCGTCTAACTTTTATTTAACAAAAATGTTAATCTTTCGGTTTTAGCCGAAAAGACGTAAAACTTATTTATATAGTTTTTATAACTTGTAAAATGTTTGTACTTGTAAATTATATAAAATGTCTCATTTTAATATCATAATATATAAGTCTCATTTATAATTATTATTAGTAACTAGTGGGTTTTTATATATATATATTTTATATGTATATAATTTGGGTGCTTATATTATATACTTTTTATTTTACAAAATCTGATCCTAAATATTCAGTCCACTAAAACATCCATATCTAGAGTTATCCAAGGAGATAGAACCCCAATTTTTTTGTGGCATAAACTACATGATATGTGCTTCATTTAACTCTTTTATAGCTACTGATGAATCAGCTTCTAAGTATTTTAATAAATTCGTCCAAAACAGTTTATGCAGATTTGTACTCCAATATTGTTTTGATCATATCTCACTCATTATAACAATTCTATTGTATGGCCAACTCGCACATGTGTAAAAGACACATACCTTACTGTATATTAATTTTACCAAGTCATTTTAACAAGTTATCATCCGGCTCTTTACTGTTTTACATAGCCTACATATTTAGCCATGATTTTAACATCCTTTCAAGTAGATTTTAATCTTTTTAATCAAACTTATCAACACCAAATCCCCACATAATATTTTTAATCATTATTCATCATCATATACATATACATAAATGAAGAAAAGACAATATTACATATTCAAAATAACAAGATGATAGGAAGAAATAATCCTTATACCACCAAAGTGATGAAATGATGAGATTTTGATGAACAAGACTTGGTTCTTGTTATCAAATCTTCAACTTGGCAAATGAACTTATTGAGATCTTCATATGCATGAATTCCTTCTTGAAAATCCGCCCCTAAACTCCATGTAAACTCCTTTTCACATGTTAAAATCACCTCCAATCTTCATCTTTTTAAGTAACTATCAGCATATGTTGATTATAGCTTAAGTTCATGGTTAAATTTTGATGGTGGTGGTGTTGTGGTGATGAATGTGGACGACAAGGGTGGATGGTGAGAGAGAAGTGTGTTTTGCATGAGTTGAGAATGAGTTTTTAGTTTGTGTTTGAGTTGTTTTGAATGCTAGTGGTTTTAGAAAGAAACATGGACAAGTGTTAAACTTGTTGAAACAAGTTGACACCTCATGAAGGGGTATTAACTTAAGCTTGGCCGTCCCATGTGGGGGTGGGGCAAGTTTATTCTTGTCTCATCTCCATTTAATTACGGGTACTCCTCGATTCTAGTTTCCTCGATTTACGTGCCCTCGGGTCGTTTTACGAAAAACGTTTTTATAAATTATGAATCAACGGCACAAAACAAATCTAATAAAAATTTTCTCATCAAAAATGGAGTTCAAAAACGTAAATACGTAATCCTAGGGTTTCCGGTTTAGTCGTAAAGTACGTTAAATTATGCTCGTAAGTCCTAATCTCTTCTCGTAAATTTGTGAGTTTATGAACCAACACAAATTTAAAATTCCAAAATAATATTCACGGATAAATTTTTTTCCTGAAATGTCGGACTGTCACCAAAAACGGTGTATGTAAACGTAAGCACGTAACTTAGAATCCTCCGGTTTAGACGTAGTCGATGCTACTTCAAGACGTAAACCCAAATTTCTTCCCATAAATGAGTGAGTTCATAATATAACATTAAAATAATGTTTTTAAATAATAATTGAGAATAAAATATCAACCATAAATTGACGGATTGTCACAGCATTTACCCCTAAACAGGATCTTTGTCCTCAAAGATCGATTTATCTTACTACTCGCTTCTTTTAGAGTTAGAGCCATGTGGGTATTTCCTTCACATTAGGTCCTCTCTCACAAGTGTAATTCATTACAATATGCGAGTTTCATCAAACATAACTACGGGAGTACGATAAGGCTTAATGTTGACTTACTTTCTCTATCCATGATGTTCACGGGTTGTTGATGAATGCAACTTTTTGCCAATCTAAACTTCATCAAGAAGTAATCAGATTTTTACTTGATAGACATTTTATCAAGTTCGATATACGAAACATAATTCACGCAGCCTTTGAAGTCCTAGGGTAGATCCAGCTTATATGCCTTTCAAACCAACTTTTATATCATCTCAATGGTCCCATACAACGGGGACTTATTTCCCATGATCTTTCAGATCATCAATTCATTTTTCCAAGGTGAAAAATTTTGGCATAACTTCGCTACCCATCCTACACTTCAAGATCTACATTTCATATTCACATGACCTCCTGCCCACTACTGGCAGTCAATAATCAGATCCTAATTTCAACAATCATTCCAGGTCTCGCGGGTCGGGTATTCTATAAGGTTAGGTTTGTCATCATAGGCAACCTTAAACCTAAAAGACATGTCCAACTCACAATGGGTGTATGTCGGGTGTCTTCATCCCAACTCCTGCTTACAGTTGTTCTCACGTTTATATCCTCACAAGATTTGATCTCGATCCTAATACGATAATTATTAATGATAATATCTCCAAAGGAAAAAGATTATACGGTCTATTACCAAAGGTCAATTATTCAAGCATAAAACAACACTTCTAGTGTTTTATATCATTACTTTACCTCGCCCCTTCGATTGGGGTGGTAAACAGTACTCTCATCAAGGTTCGTTCCCCATGATTTCTGAGGAGATCTCTAGAAATTCGATGCGAAGCGAGGATCTTGATAGAGATGATCGATACATGCACACCACGTTTACACAACTCCTTTAAATACAAAAGAGTTAATTTCTTCATCGAGAATCTATCATTAACAGGAATGATACTAGCAGATTTGGTCAGTCTGTCGACGATGACCCAAATCGAATCAAATTCAGATGATGACCTTTGCAATAGTTAGATGTTTACTAATGTATGATGCGATGTCAGCCTTCATAATTTGGCCATCAGTACAACTTCTTCAGATAAAGATACATTAAATCAGAAATGGCATGAATAAAATATTTAAACTTATGAGATTCTAATATGACTAAATCTCATAAATCTCCATATTTAGGCAACCACAAGCAGCCTTTTTATAGATTTAACGCCATCAGCTTCTTAATTCTAATGGCTCACATTAGCCGCGAACCCCATTTTATTATCTATATTATCATTTTTACAAGCATCGGCTATATTTTAAATTGCTCGGCAATTTATTTTGCACATTCATTATTAAGGAACACATCCTAATTGATTATTTATCCTTTCTACATAATGCATCAGTATCTACATTCACCTTTCCTGATGAAATAATTATCATGACCACAATTCACTCAGAAATTCTTTCTTCATATTTTCTAAGTTTTAGTTTCTTCTCAACTATTATTTTTATCAGTTTTGCTCAATCCGACGTTTAAAGCGTCGATAATATTACAAGTAATTAAATAATAAATATTCAATTTTTATGAAAAGTAAACGTAAAAAGTTTTAAGTTTTCTCCGTTGATCCAATTATAGAAAAATGTTCAAATATAAATTTGAATTTAGTTAACACGGTTTTTTTATTTATAGAAAATAATTAGTAAGATTCGTAAGTGTTCGAAAAATCTTTGTTCATATTTTTGGTCAAGATTTTCTTAGTTGGAAAGAAAAAATGGTCGTTTCAAATTCCAAGTCTTGGTTTAAATGGTTTCCTCAATCCCTTTTAGGTTGTCTTGAGGTATACACAAACATTTACCCCTAAAGGAGTTTCGTTAAATGATTTGGGCATAAGGGAATGATTCCTTTAAAAAATCCTTTGATAAATATTTGATAAAACATTTTTCACTTTCTTTTTGGTATAACCCAAAGCCTTAATGGCTTTAATCTTTGAAGAGTCAAGGTACAGGTTTTCATTGTTTGGCCAATTCAGGGCAGTCTATAAATAATTATTAACTCATTCTTATTCTTAGAAACAAACAAATGTTCCCTAATGATCACGAGCATGAATTTATCAAATTACAGCCTACACACATGATTCACCAAATTTATGGATGCTACATGTGCATTGTTCAATCCAAACAACATAACATGAAACTCATAATGTTCATTACAAGTTCTTAGATGTAATGATTGGAATAGATAATCTGTTTCGCGGACGCGAATTTAATGATAACCATGTCGTGGATCAAATCTTTAGAACATACGCTAGAACCTTGTAAATGATCGAACAAATCTAATCATCTTGGGTAATGGATATAGATTTTGGTCGTCAATTTTCCCAGTTCACGGTAATTCAAGAAATATAAGTAATAATAACACCATAGCTCTTCATAATGACGAACTCGGTAAAATACTAGCTTTCTCCGACAACTCTCTCAGTTGTACGGTAATTCTTTCGATTCAGATGGTGCTGAAGTATAGTGCACACGCCACAGGTGCAGCACCCGGAATATAATCAATACCAAATACAACTTGCCTTAATGGTGAAAGTCTAGGTAATTCACCAGCAAATACCTCCTAAAGTTTCAAATAACATGGACATCTTTTTATAATTTTACTTTAAGTTCTTTCTAGATTACAATATCTAAGATCAATTTATAACCATTCATGGTATAATTTCAAGTCTAAATGTAGGATATGGTCATCCATCAAGAATTATTCAGATCACTTTTGATAATCAACATCTTATCTTTTAGGGGAATTCTACTCGAGTTCCCATCAATTAAGACAATGTCGTCATGTAATAATCAATCAATCCATTCTACTGGCACTATCGACTTTCTAGTTTCATTGCCGTTGATAAGATGTGAACTTCTCAAAAGACTAATAATAACTCATAATCCTTCACAAATTCAAGGCTATCAAGAGACATAACTAACCTTAAAAGAGTAAGGTCAACGCATAATCTACGCGAGAGTATTTCAAATCAGATACAAATGAAAACATTAACGAACATGGATACATCCCATGTTTTCATGATTTGAGTACGCATTCGAAAGCTCCTCGGATCGTTACCCAGGTCATTCAAATATAATCTAATCAAAAGAAATGATAGGAACGTCGATACATCCAGTCGGGTATCAACACTAGGTAATCAAATACTTTTCCAAAGAATCTCACCATGAGAGAATTGGAAAAGATGGGGATATCAATTGTCAAGTAAGACAATTTCCACAGATGATTAAATTCGATTCAAAAGAATAAATGGTACGGGCACATATGTAGGTGTCCCTAACAATATGTCCCCATTTTTACACTTCTTGCAGATCTCATAAAATTTAATCTTTCACAATTTCAAAGAAAAGGTAATGTTTATTAACTCTTTCATGGTGACTACTAATCAGCCTTGCATGGTCCCTTCTAAATTGTATGTAGGCGCGCAACTATATACAATTTTAGAATTAACAATGCAATACTCAGTTCGTCAAAATTTTGTCATCATGTTTAAAATAAAAACATTTTCATGCTTAATTCTTAAATAAGAATAAAAAAAGAATTTATAGAGATGTTCTTTGTTATGGAAACAATTAAGTTTTCCAAAGTTTTTCATAAACAACTTTATTTTGATAACTATTATTCATAAATCTCACTTTGAATAATCCATATGGTGATGAAAATTCAATTTTTCTCGAGGGATACTGTTTTAACTTATAAAAACAATGAGTGATCTGCAAACGAGTGATGAAGAGTTGTTCACCAAGAACTAACTACAATATGATAGGAAATGAGCTTTAGCCAATTATCATGAGGTTCGTGACCTCGATGGCACTCAAAAAGAATAATCCACAACGTAACTCAAATCGAGATGAGTACTTGTTCAATGGTTGCATCACTAGTGCGAGCATTAGGAACAAGCAAGAAAAGATAGATAACATCGATACATGTAGGATTTAGCAATCAAAGGTAGTCTTTTCATTAATCACGAACAAGTCAAAATTGTACCGTAACACATTACGTGTCACTATGTCATACAACTCCAAGAACTCATCCTGTCAACTGATGTCTCAGTTAAGTTAGAGATTTTTAAAAGATACCACAATGAATACTAATCTACAAGAGTCATGGGGGTTCCACTTGTCCCGGAAGATCCATCGGTCCCAATTCAGAAGAAGATTTCTTCTATTTATTTCTTGGACACTGGGCATCCTCGTTAGTGGACAATGGCCTACGAACAACCTTGAACACAAACCAACAATCATTTAAAACCTTACAATTCAATCACATGACTTAACGAATTCCTCTTAACAATTTCTTATTCCATACGAGTTAAATTTTACTTAATTCAAATTTCAACCAACTTATACTCAATTCGATATCCTACCTCATTTTCCAATACTTTCAACCTTATTCTTAGACCTTAATAGGGCAATAAAAGTTCTATATGAACAACAATCAATTTCCAATCCTATACCTCTTACAACAATAGTTATCAAATGAGTCACTAGTATGAAATGACACACACATTCAATTAGACTTCTCGGAAAGGTACTAGTGGCATGAGGCTTTTGGGTAATGGTTCCAATGACAGCCTCAAGTGCAACATTCACCCTTTCAATTTCAAATTAAGAATTGGGTGACAACGAATCAGATGACACCTTTCTAGGTGGTAACGTTTTGTCAAACTCCACTCTATAAGGAAAGATCGTCATGACATCGATATCAGTTTTAATCTCGCAAATTCTTCTTTAATATCATAATGAACTAATATCAACATTCCTACGAGTATCAACCATTTTGTTGGGATCATAAACATCCACAACTTGGTTTAGATCTAGGATAGCTAGATTTCCTACAGGAATAGCTTCGATTGATTTGCTAGGGGAGTTAGGGTTTCTTGTGACAATCTACGTCGTATAAATACCTCGTATAAGTATTAAAACAACCATCAAACACTCATGTAATCAAATTACATTATATATGTATATAATCCTAGTTATATATATGTTAAAGTAACACTTCTTAGTCTGGCCTTGTCGGTAACTCGGGAATTCTTCGGCACCGTTATAGTCAAAAGATTTTTTAGACATTTTGAGAAAAATGTTTATAGTTAAAAGATTTTGAAATATATTATTCAAACCCTTGGTTTTAAAAATCTTTCGTTCTCTATAACGAGAGCTCTGGTACCAAACTGTAACACCCCCAAATTTAAACAATTCAATACAGCGGAATAGTCTTTGGTGTTACGGGATATCACATTACTCAAATCATAGACAACGCTTAAAAATCGCGTCGTTTAATAATAAAGCATTTCCGTTCATAAATATCAAATTTACATAGGTCCCAAGTCATAGTATTTCATACAATTTTACAAAACATTTGAATAGAAATTGTTAATTAAGTGCGGGCCATGAATTCTTGTTGTCTTCCCGAGAATTACCTTCAAGTACCTCAGATAAAACATGTTAAAAGAAAAGGTCAGCGATAACGCCGAGTGAATTCATAGAGTTTAATGAAATCCATTAACATATCATCGGTATAAATTTTTTACCGAAAATCATTTTATACAATGCATTGTCGTATGCCATAAAATAGGCCAAAAACATTTTATACAAATCCTTGTCAAAATCATAACATAGGCTTTTGCCTTCAAAACCATTATACGAACCATTGTCGTAAAAACTTCATACAATACGTTTTATAACGTTGTACAAAGTTAAATAAAAACAGTTATATGAATATGGTTATGTAAAACCAAAACACGAAAATAATATTAATAATAAGACCCCGTATTGCTAGTCAGGCAATATATTGTAATTCAATGCATATCGTAGTATTTTCATTATTGGATTATTATAAGCCACATGACATTGCTACATTACTATAACAAACAACGGGTAGCTAACCCGAAACTCATTTGCCCATCCAAAACAGCGTGTCGTCACAATAATCAAGCTTATATAAATCTGCTCATACTTGAATTCGCTTACCAATCAATGAGGCACGACGGGGATCAACCGTCAAGGCGCGAACTGGGGTGATCTTCCCCAAATAGTACTATTATATGCACAAGCGTCTACCAAATCCTGGTAGTTCACAATTCATGCTAATGGGACTTTTAGTGACATAACCTAACTTTAATAATCGATTTTATTTCATACATCGGGTCATATAATCATTCATCGGGTAATACAATCATTCGGGTCCAAATCAATAAACAAACAAACGGGACAACTGGTGTCCTATTTTATTAAAACTAGCATGTTATCTCCCTCGCGGGTTTATAAAAAATTTCATAAAAACATTTAAAAGAGTGCGAGGCTATGAATTCACGTAGATTGGGAAAGGCGGTTATCGGCGATTTGGATGTACGGTACGTGCTTCAATCACGGAAACCTAGACAAATATTACTCGGTCTTAGACTCTTGTCCAAGGAATTTATAAAAATAATAGCTATGTATATATATGATGATTTTATAGATATGATGATGATCATGTGGGATTGTACATCTTTATTCACTCATTCAAGTGTCATGTGTTGGTAAATTTTCATACTAGTTTCACTAGTTTAACTTCTTCACTTGTCAAGGCCCAATAAGCCCATTATAATCCCATTACCTTATATTAGTCCATTTTATACTTTTAACATCAATCCTATGCTTACATGTTGGGCTCAAGTGGGTGAAGCCCAATAAGTAAGTTCATTAGTGTTTAGCCAAATTAGTTGGGTTAATAGTCCAATAAGGCTAATTTGGCCCGCTAATGTCCATATGTTATAAAGCACGGGTTTTATCAGTTTTTACTTGTTATATAAGTTTATAAATCAGTATTTGAGTTTATAAAAAGTTTACATTAGACGGGTCCGACCGTCTAACTTTTATTTAACAAAAATGTTAATCTTTCGGTTTTAGCCGAAAAGACGTAAAACTTATTTATATAGTTTTTATAACTTGTAAAATGTTTGTACTTGTAAATTATATAAAATGTCTCATTTTAATATCATAATATATAAGTCTCATTTATACTTAATATTAGTAACTAGTGGGTTTTTATATATGTATATTTTATATGTATATAATTTTGGTGCTTATATTATATACTTTTTATTTTACAAAATCTGATCCTAAATATTCAGTCCACTAAAACATCCATATCTAGAGTTATCCAAGGAGATAGAACCCCAATTTTTTTGTGGCATAAACTACATGATATGTGCTTCATTTAACTCTATTATAGCTACTGATGAATCAGCTTCTAAGTATTTTAATAAATTCGTCCAAAACAGTTTATGCAGATTTGTACTCCAATATTGTTTTGATCATATCTCACTCATTATAAGAATTCTATTATATGGCCAACTCTCACATGTGTAAAAGACACATACCTTACTGTATATTAATTTTACCAAGTCATTTTAACAAGTTATCATCTGGCTCTTTACTGTTTTACATAGCCTACATATTTAGCCATGATTTTAACATCCTTTCAAGTAGATTTTAATCTTTTTAATCAAACTTATCAACACCAAATCCCCACATAATATTTTTAATCATTATTCATCATCATATACATATACATAAATGAAGAAAAGACAAGATTACATATTCAAAATAACAAGATGATAGGAAGAAATAATCCTTATACCACCAAAGTGATGAAATGATGAGATTTTGATGAACAAGACTTGGTTCTTGTTATCAAATCTTCAACTTGGCAAATGAACTTATTGAGATCTTCATATGCATGAATTCCTTCTTGAAAATCCGCCCCTAAACTCCATGGAAACTCCTTTTCACATGTTAAAATCACCTCCAATCTTCATCTTTTTAAGTAACTATCAGCATATGTTGATTATAGCTTAAGTTCATGGTTAAATTTTGATGGTGGTGGTGTTGTGGTGATGAATGTGGACGACAAGGGTGGATGGTGAGAGAGAAGTGTGTTTTGCATGAGTTGAGAATGAGTTTTTAGTTTGTGTTTGAGTTATTTTGAGTGCTAGTGGTTTTAGAAAGAAACATGGACAAGTGTTAAACTTGTTGTAACAAGTTTACACCTCATGAAGGGGTATTAACTTAAGCTTGGCCGTCCCATGTGGGGGTGGGGCAAGTTTATTCTTGTCTCATCCCCATTTAATTACGGGTACTCCTCGATTCTAGTTTCCTCGATTTACGTGCCCTCGGGTGGTTTTACGAAAAACGTTTTTATAAATTATGAATCAACGGCACAAAACAAATCTAATAAAAATTGTCTCATCAAAATAGGAGTTCAAAAACGTAAATACGTAATCCTAGGGTTTCCGGTTTAGTCGTAAAGTACGTTAAATTATGCTCGTAAGTCCTAATCTCTTCTCGTAAATTTGTGAGTTTATGAACCAACACAAATTTAAAATTCCAAAATAATATTCACGGATAAATTTTTTTCCTGAAATGTCGGACTGTCACCAAAAACGGTGTATGTAAACGTAAGCACGTAACTTAGAATCCTCCGGTTTAGACGTAGTCGATGCTACTTCAAGACGTAAACCCAAACTTCTTCCCATAAATGAGTGAGTTCATAATATAACATTAAAATAATGTTTTTAACTAATACTTGAGAATAAAATATCAACCATAAATTGACAGATTGTCACAGCATTTACCCCTAAACAGGATCTTTGTCCTCAAAGATCGATTTATCTTACTACTCGCTTCTTTTAGAGTTAGAGCCATGTGGGTATTTACTTCACATTAGGTCCTCTCTCACAAGTGTAATTCATTACAATACGCGAGTTTCATCAAACATAACTACGGGAGTACGATAAGGCTTAATGTTGACTTACTTTCTCTATCCATGATGTTCACGGGTTGTTGATGAATGCAACTTTTTGCCAATCTAAACTTCATCAAGAAGTAATCATATTTTTACTTGATAGACATTTTATCAAGTTCGATATACGAAACATAATTCACGCAGCCTTTGAAGTCCTAGGGTAGATCCAGCTTATATGCCTTTCAAACCAACTTTTATATCATCTTAATGGTCCCATACAACGGGGACTTATTTCCCATGATCTTTCAGATCATCAATTCATTTTTCCAAGGTGAAATTTTTTGGCATAACTTCGCTACCCATCCTACACTTCAAGATCTACATTTCATATTCACATAACCTCCTGCCCACTACTGGCAGTCAATAATCAGATCCTAATTTCAACAATCATTCCAGGTCTCGCGGATCGGGTATTCTATAAGGTTAGGTTTGTCATCATAGGCAACCTTAAACCTAAAAGACATGTCCAACTCACAATGGGTGTATGTCGGGTGTCTTCATCCCAACTCCTGCTTACAGTTGTTCTCACGTTTATATCCTCACAAGATTTGATCTCGATCCTAATACGATAATTATCAATGATAATCTCTCCAAAGGAAAAAGATTATACGATCTATTACCAAAGGTCAATTATTCAAGCATAAAACAACACTTCTAGTGTTTTATATCATTACTTTACCTCGTCCCTTCGATTGGGGTGGTAAACAGTACTCTCATCAAGGTTCGTTCCCAATGATTTCTGAGGAGATCTCTAGAAATTCGATGCGAAGCGAGGATCTTGATAGAGATGATCGATACAGGCACACCACGTTTACACAACTCCTTTAAATACAAAAGAGTTATTTTCTTCATCGAGAATATATCATTAACAGGAATGATACTAGCAGATTTGGTCAGTCTGTCGACGATGACCCAAATCGAATCAAATTCAGATGATGACCTTTGCAATAGTTAGACGTTTACTAATGTATGATGCGATGTCTGCCTTCATAATTTGGCCATCTGTACAACTTCTTCAGATAAAGATACATTAAATCAGAAACGGCATGAATAAAATATTTAAACTTATGAGATTCTAATATGACTAAATCTCATAAATCTCCATATTTAGGCAACCACAAGCAGCCTTTTTATAGATTTAACGCCATCAGCTTCTCAATTCTAATGGCTCACATTAGCCGCGAACCCCATTTTATTATCTATATTATCATTTTTACAAGCATCGGCTATATTTTAAATTGCTCGGCAATTTATTTGGCACAGTCATTATTAAGGAACACATCCTAATTGATTCTTTATCCTTTCTACATAATGCGTCAGTATCTACATTCACCTTTCCTGATGAAATAATTATCATGACCACAATTCACTCAGAAATTCTTTCTTCATATTTTCTAAGTTTTAGTTTCTTCTCAACTATTATTTTTATCAGTTTTGCACAATCCGACGTTTAAAGCGTCGATAAATATTACAAGTAATTAAATAATAAATATTCAATTTTTATGAAAAGTAAACGTAAAAAGTTTTAAATTTTCTCGGTTGATCCAATTATAGAAAAATGTTCAAATATAAATTTGAATTTAGTTAACACGGTTTTTTTATTTATAGAAAATAATTAGTAAGATTCGTAAATGTTCGAAAAATCTTTGTTCATATTTTTGGTCAAGATTTTCTTAGTTGGAAAGCAAAAATGGTCGTTTCAAATTCCAAGTCTTGGTTTAAACGGTTTCCTCAATCCCTTTTAGGTTGTCTTGAGGTATACACAAACATTTACCCCTAAAGGAGTTTAGTTAAATGAATTGGGCATAAGGGAATGATTCCTTTAAAAAATCCTTTGATAAATATTTGATAAAACATTTTTCACTTTCTTTTTGGTATAACCCAAAGCCTTAATGGCTCTAATCTTTGAAGAGTCAAGGTACAGGTTTTCATTGTTTGGCCAATTCAGGGCAGTCTATAAATAATTATTAACTCATTCTTATTCTTAGAAACAAACAAATGGTCCCTAATGATCACGAGCATGAATTTATCAAATTACAGCCTACACACATGATTCACCAAATTTATGGATGCTACATGTGCATTGTTCAATCCAAACAACATAACATGAAACTCATAATGTTCATTACAAGTTCTTAGATGTAATGATTGGAATAGATAATCTGTTTCGCGGACGCGAATTTAATGATAAACATGTCGTGGATCAAATCTTTAGAACATACGCTAGAACCTTGTAAATGATCGAACAAATCTATCATCTTGGGTAATGGATATAGATTTTGGTCGTCAATTTTCCCAGTTCACGGTAATTCAAGAAATACAAGTAATAATAACACCATAGCTCTTCATAATGACGAGCTCGGTAAAATACTAGCTTTCTCCGACAATTCTCTCAGTTGTACGGTAATTCTTTCGATTCAGATGGTGCTGAAGTATAGTGCACACGCCACAGGTGCAGCACCCGGAATATAATCAATACCAAATTCAACTTGCCTTAATGGTGAAAGTCTAGGTAATTCACCAGCAAATACCTCCTAAAGTTTAAAATAACATGGACATCTTTTAATAATTTTACTTTAAGTTCTTTCTAGATTACAATATCTAAGATCAATTTATAACCATTCATGGTATAATTTCAAGTCTAAATGTAGGATATGGTCATCCATCAAGAATTATTCAGATCACTTTTGATAATCAACATCTTATCTTTTAGGGGAATTCTACTCGAGTTCCCATCAATTAAGACAATGTCGTCATGTAATAATCAATCAATCCATTCTACTGGCACTATCGACTTTCTTGTTTCATTGCCGTTGATAAGATGTGAATTTCTCAAAAGACTAATAATAACTCATAATCCTTCACAAATTCAAGGCTATCAAGAGACATAACTAACCTTAAAAGAGTAAGGTCAACGCATAATCTACGCGAGAGTATTTCAAATCAGATATAAATGAAAACATTAACGAACATGGATACATCCCATGTTTTCATGATTTGAGTACGCATTCGAAAGCTCCTCGGATCGTTACCCAGGTCATTCAAATGAAATCTAATCAAAAGAAATGATAGGAACGTCGATACATCCAGTCGGGTATCAACACTAGGTAATCAAATACTTTTCCAAAGAATCTCACCACGAGAGAATTGGAAAAGATGGGGATATCAATTGTCAAGTAAGACAATTTCCACAGATGATTAAATTCGATTCAGAAGAATAAATGGTACGGGCACATATGTAGGTGTCCCTAACAATATGTCCCCATTTTTACACTTCTTGCAGATCTCATAAAATTTAATCTTTCACAATTTCAAAGAAAATGTAATGTTTATTAACTCTTTCATGGTGACTACTAATCAGCCTTGCATGGTCCCTTCTAAATTGTATGTAGGCGCGCAACTATATACAATTTTAGGATTAATAATGCAATACTCAGTTCGTCAAAATTTTGTCATCATGTTTAAAATAAAAACATTTTCATGCTTAATTCTTAAATAAGAATAAAAAATGAATTTATAGAGATGTTCTTTGTTATAGAAACAATTAAGTTTTCCAAAGTGTTTCATAAACAACTTTATTTTGATAACTATTACTCATAAATCTCACTTTGAATAATCCATATGGTGATGAAAATTCAATTTTTCTCGAGGGATACTGTTTTAACTTATAAAAACAATGAGTGATCTGCAAAAGAGTGATGAAGAGTTGTTCACCAAGAACTAACTACAATATGATAGGAAATGAGCTTTAGCCAATTAATCATGAGGTTCGTGACCTCGATGGCACTCAAAAAGAATAATCCACAACGTAACTCAAATCGAGATGAGTACTTGTTCAATGGTTGCATCACTAGTGCGAGCATTAGGAACAAGCAAGAAAAGATAGATAACATCGATACATGTAGGATTTAGCAATCAAAGGTAGTATTTTCATTAATCACAAACAAGTCAAAATTGTACCGTAACACATTACGTGTCACTATGTCATACAACTCCAAGAACTCATCCTGTCAACTGATGTCTCAGTTAAGTTAGGGATTTTTAAAAGATACCACAATGAATACTAATCTACAAGAGTCATGGGGGTTCCACTTGTCCCGGAAGATCCATCGGTCCCAATTCAAAAGAAGATTTCTTCAGTTTATTTCTTGGACACTGGGCATCCTCGTTAGTGGACAATGGCCTACGAACAACCTTTAACAAAAACCAACAATCATTTAAAACCTTAAAATTCAATCACATGACTTAACGAATTCCTCTTAACAATTTCTTATTCCATACGAGTTAAATTTTACTTAATTCAAATTTCAACCAACTTATACTCAATTCGATATCCTACCTCATTTTCCAATACTTTCAACCTTATTCTTAGACCTTAATAAGGCAATAAAAGTTCGATATGAACAACAATCAATTTCCAATCCTATACCTCTTACAACAATAGTTATCAAATGAGTCACTAGTATGAAATGACACACACATTCAATTAGACTTCTCGGAAAGGTACTAGTGGCATGAGGCTTTTGGGTAATGGTTCCAATGACAGCCTCAAGTGCAACATTTACCCTTTCAATTTCAAATTAAGAATTGGGTGACAAAGAATCAGATGACACCTTTCTAGGTGGTAACGTTTTGTCAAACTCCACTCTATAAGGAAAGATCGTCATGACATCGATATCATTTTGTTGGGATCATAAACATCCACAACTTGGTTTAGATCTAGGATAGCTAGATTTCCTACAGGAATAGCTTCGATTGATTTGCTAGGGGAGTTAGGGTTTCTTGTGACAATCTACGTCGTATAAATACCTCGTATAAGTATTAAAACAATCATCAAACAATCATGTAATCAAATTACATCATATATATATATATAATCCTAGTTATATATATGTTAAAGTAACACTTCTTAGTCTGGCCTTGTCGATAACTCGGGAATTCTTCTGCACCGTTATAGTCAAAAGATTTTTTAGACATTTTGAGAAAAATGTTTATAGTTAAAAGATTTTGAAATATTTTATTCAAAACCTTGGTTTTAAAAATCTTTCGTTCTCTATAACGAGAGCTCTGGTACCAAACTGTAACACCCCCAAATATAAACAATTCAATACAGCGGAATAGTCGTTGGTGTTACGGGATAGCACATTACTCAAATCATAGACAATGCTTAAAAATCGCGTCGTTTAATAATAAAGTATTTCCATTCATAAATATCAAATTTACATAGGTCCCAAGTCATAGTATTTCATACAATTTTACAAAACATTTGAATAGAAATTGTTAATTAAGTGCGGGCCATGAATTCTTGTTGTCTTCCCGAGAATTACCTTCAAGTACCTCAGATAAAACATGTTAAAAGAAAAGATCAGCGATAACGCCGAGTGAATTCATAGAGTTTAATGAAATCCATTAATATATCATCGGTATAAATTTTTTACCGAAAATCATTTTATACAATTCATTGTCGTAGGCCATAAAATAAGCCAAAAACATTTTATACAAATCCTTGTCAAATCATAACATAGGCTTTTGCCTTCAAAACCATTATACGAACCATTGTCGTAAGAACATCATACAATACGTTTTATAACGTTGTAAAAAGTTAAACAAAACCCGTTATATGAATATGGTTATGTAAAACCAAAACACGAACATAATATCAATAATAAGACCCCGTATTGCTAGTCAGGCAATATATTGTAATTCAATGCATATCGTAGTATTTTCGTTATTGGATTATTTTAAGCCACATGACATTGCTACCTTACTATAACAAACAACGGGTAGCTAACCCGAAACTCATTTGCCCATCTAAAACAGCGTGTCGTCACAATAATAAAGCTTATATAGATCTTCTCATACTTCAATTTGCTTACCAATCAATGTGGCACGACGGGGATCAACCATCAAGGCGCGAACTGGGGTGATCTTCCCCAAATAGTACTATTATATGCACAAGAGTCTACCAAATCCCGGTAGTTCACAATTCATGCTAATGGGACTTTTAGTGACATAACCTAACTTTAATAATCGATTTTATTTCATACATCGGGTCATATAATCATTCATCGGGTAATACAATCATTCGGGTCCAAATCAATAAACAAACAATCGGGACAACTGGTGTCCTATTTTATTAAAACTAGCATGTTATCTCCCTCGCGTGTTTATAAAAAATTTCATAAAAACATTTAAAAGAGTGCGAGGCTATGAACTCACGTTGATTGGGAAAGGCGGTTATCGGCGATTTGGATGTACGGTACGTGCTTCAATCACGGAAACCTAGACAAATATTACTCGGTCTTAGACTCTTGTCCAAGGACTTTATAAAAATAATAGCTATGTATATATATGATGATTTTATAGATATGATGATGATCAAGTGGGATTGTACATCTTTATTCACTCATTATAGTGTCATGTGTTGGTAAATTTTCATACTAGTTTCACTAGTTTAACTTCTTTACTTGTCAAGGCCCAATAAGCCCATTATTGGCCCATTACCTTATATTAGTCCATTTTATACTTTTAACATCAGTCCTATGCTTACATGTTAGGCCAAGTGGGTTAAGCCAAATTAGTTGGGTTAATAGTCCAATAAGGCTCATTTGGCCCGTTAATGTCCATATGTTAAAAAGCTCGGGTTTTATCGGTTTTTACTTGTTATATAAGTTTATACACATGTGAGTCTATAAAAAGTTTACATTAGACGGGTCCGACCGTCTAACTTTTATTTAACAAAAATATTAATCTTTCGGTTTTAGCCGAAAAGACGTAAAACTTATGTATATAGTTTTTATAACTTGTAAAATGTTTGTACTTCTAAATTATATAAAATGTCGCATTTTAATATCATAATATATAACTTTCATTTATAAATATTATTAGTAACAAGTGGTTTTTTATATATGTATATTTTATAAGTACATAATTTGGGTGCTTATATTATATACTTTTTATTTTACAAAATCTGATCCTAAATATTAAGTCCACTAAAACATCCATATCCAAAGTTCTACAAGGAGATAGAAACCCAATTTTGTATGGCATAAACTAAATGATATGTAATTCATTTAACTCTTTTATAGCTACTGATGAATCAACCTCTAAGTATTTTAATAAATTCGTCCAAAACAGTTTATGCAGATTTGTACTCTAATATTAATTTGATCATATCTCACTCATTATAAGGATTCCATTGTATGGACAACTCTCACATATGTACAAGACACATACCTTACTGTATATTAATTTTAACAAGTCATTTTAACAAGTTATCATCTAGCTCTTTACTGTTTTACACAGCCTACATATTTAGCCATGATTTTAACATCCTTTCAAGCAGATTTTAATCTTTTTAATCAAATCTATCAACACCAAATCCCCACATAATATTTTTAATCATCATTCATCATCATATACATATACATAAATGAAGAAAATACAAGATTACATATTCAAAATAACAAGATGATAGGAAGAAATAATCCTTATACCACCATAGTGATGAAATGATGAGATTTTGATGAACAAGACTTGGTTCTAGTTATCAAATCTTCAACTTGGCAAATGAACTTCTTGAGATCTTCATATGCATGAATAACTTCTTGAAAATCAGCCCCTAAACTCCATGGAAACTCCTTTTCACATGTTAAAATCACCTTCAATCTTCATCTTTTTAAGTAACTATCAACATATGTTGATTATAGCTTAAGTTCATGGTTAAATTTTGATGGTGGTGGTGTTGTGGTGATGATTTTGGACGGAAAGGGTGGAGGGTGAGAGAGAAGTGTGTGTTTTGCATGAGTTGAGAATGAGTTGTTAGTTTCTGTTTGAGTTGTTTTGAGTGCTAGTGGTTTTAGAAAGAAACATGGACAAGTGTTAAACTTGTTGTAACAAGTTGACACCTCATGAAGGGGTGTTAACTAAGCTTGGCCGTCCCATGTGGGGGTGGGGCAAGTTTATTCTTGTCTCATACCCATTTAAATACGGGTACTCCTCGATTCTAGTTTCCTCGATTTGCGTGCCCTCGAGTCGTTTTACGAAAAACGTTTTTATAAATTACGAATCAACGACACAAAACGAATCTAATAAAAATTGTCTCATCAAAAACGGTGTTCAAAAACGTAAATACGTAATCCTAGGGTTTCCGGTTTAGTCGTAAAGGACGTTAAATTATGCTCGTAAGTCCTAATGTCTTCTCGTAAATTCGTGAGTTTATTAACCAACACAAATTTAAAATTCCAAAATAATATTCACGGATAAATTTATTTCCTGAAATGTCGGACTGTCACCAAAAACGGTGTATGTAAACGTAAGCACGTAACGTAGAATCCTCCGGTTTAGACGTATTCGATGCTACTTCAAGACGTAAACCCAAATTTCTTCCCATAAATGAGTGAGTTCATAATATAACACTAAAATAATGTTTTTACATAATACTTGAGAATAAAATATCAATCATAAATTGACGGATTGTGATGTAGGTAAGTCGTACACGTTTTAGGAAAAACGCGTATGAGCGGCAAGTATTAAACTCGACGATTTAGGAAAACCGACAAGTCGAATAAATGCGGGTTCGTTCTCGGAGGAGGTGTGTGGATTAAGTGTGCCAATTTTATAAAATCAAAGTTTGGATTAGTGAAGTTTTTGATTGAGAAAAGAAGGAAAAATAAGACGGATTACGCTAAAAATTACCCTACGACGTAAAACGATCGAAATCGTAAAACTCGACGAAAAACGAAAATGTCCTAAAAATTACCAAAAAATTTCCAAAAATCAATAAAAATGTAAATAACACAAATTCGAAAACCAAATTATCTAAAACCTTTTTAGTAATTTTATATTAATTTTTAAAGTTAAAGAAAAACCTTAAAATTAAATAAAACTAAAAATTAACTAAATTAAAAACTTAAAAAGCTGTAAACCTCAAATTACTTATTTAAAACATAAAAATATTTTTTGAAAATTTTTAAAACTAATAAAACTATTTTTTATCTATTTATTAAAATACGACTATAAAAATAATCATAAAAATAATTTAATAATGAGAAAAATAAAATTTTTAAATCAAAAAGTCCTAAATTCAATAACAAACAAAGGAAAAATAAAAGGAGGCCAAAAACCTAAACACATAAGCTAAAATCAGCTTAATATTAAGCTGATAGTTTTAATAAGCCAAAAATAAAACGTCCTTAAATATTGTACCTTATGACCATGTGACATAGAAAGTCACATGGATCACTGGTAAAACACTTTACTCTTGCACGATAGGTCGAGTGTTCGCGCCTAGGCCGTGGAGGCTTTTTGCAAATATATTTTTTTTTCTTTTTCAAAACTCAATTACAAGACTGAAAACAAGCCCAAAACACAAATAAAACTCAAAATCTCACAAGATTAAACCCTAAACGACTGAAAACATGTCTAGTGAGAGGACTTAAGCTAGGGTGTGAAAAACCAAATAAGCCTTTTCTTCACTGATGAAGAAAGGAACAAAAGGTGCTCGTTTTTGGTGAGTTCTTGTTGTTAGATGGACAATGGGGCACCCCTACACTCAGTTGAGTGTAGGGAGTCAAATTAAGCACAAAAAACACAAGCTCACTTAACAAAATCACACACACATGTCAAACATCAGTTACTGATGAAGGGTATGCAAGTTTGGTGGTTGTCTGATGCAAGTGGTCACAAAAGTGGGATTGGGCAAGCCAGAACTCACACATAACACACCCAAATCACCCTAGAACTGCACAAAATCCTAACTTAACTAATTCTCTAACAACTAACAAGATTTGAGAGGTCAAATTAACTATAATAAAACAGGATAGAAGGTTACTGATTTATGCTATTTGTATGCAAGTTTTACCATGCAACTACTTCTAAAACCTAACCAAAGTGAAAACCAAGTATCAAATACTCCTAAAACTAACCTAAAGAGTGTGTCTAAGCAGATAACAAGGAAAATATCAATCAAATTTTGTCTTAATAATCTAATCCCAAACACCCCTATATTTTCAGAAAGTTAAAATTATCAAACCAAAAGCACTTAAAACTAAACCAAATTGATTAACCAACACTCAAACATACATATACTCACCTAAGAAGTATAACTAAGCAAGTAAAACCACAAATGAACATGACATACTCATCATCATACAAAATCACAAAATCACGTAAAAAACTTAAAAGATGTCAAATAGGGTTCAAGCCGTGATTACCTTGGCTGAGTGCCTTCTATTTGGACCTTTGAGGGCATTTTAGGACTTATGACAGGTAGAGATGGCTAGTTGGAGGAATCTAAGTAGGACCCTAAGCCTTTAATATCATAAATACAAGTGAAATGAGATGGAAGCACAATGGAGAATGAAGGATGGTGATCCTTTGTTTCCTGCACACAACCACAAGACCACAAAACAAACTTCAAGTAGAAAAGTCTACAAGCTTTTTGGCTTGTAGCTTTTGCTACAGTGAAATATATAAGAAAAATGAAAAATAAGATTTTCTGAAAACCTTTGAAAAACCTGAAATTTGGAACCACCAAAACCCTTGACAAAAATTTATTCAAATTGAAACAAGTGATATAAATCCACTATCACTTCATTATAATACTGATTTTACACCTTTGAAAAACCTTCTTAAAGAATTCTTAAAAACTTATATTTTCTGAAAATGCATTTTTGTAAAATAGAAAACTTTTGTAATCGTTTAAACTAACATTGCAAAATAATGATTCTTTAAACTAAGAAAGCAGTAAATTGGAACTCAGACTCTTGCACTATGATTAATATTTCACTTTCATTATTTTAAAAAAAGAGTACAAAAATTTCTAGAACAAAGCTTTGTGCCACAAATGGCTAAGCTATTTATGCAAGTAGATATAATAGTCTAGAAGACCTAAAATGTGAAACCCTAATCTTCATGATTTCCAGTAATGCCCTTGGAGGAATCTTGGATATTCTTGCTTTGATCCGTTGATGAAGTTTGAAAATATAGTCAAAAGACATTGTCATGTGATAGATGTTGACGTTGTCCACTGTTGGGATGATCTGAGCCACTCTTTTGATACCTTTGGGAGAAAGTAATACACTACAGCCATTGGATCACTGTTCATGCTTTGTCTTGAGGTGCAGGGGACCATGTGGGAGGGTCCTTGGGTGATGGTGACAGGTGGTTAAGAGTGGGGATGGGTTTAAGTTGTGCTTAATTAAGGTTCTGGATAGTTGGGGCAAAAACCCCTTTGTTTTTGTATCAATTGGGTCTGGGAAAGATTAGGGTTTATGGGGTAGAAAAGAGGAGTTTTAATCCGTTTAATGGTGGGATTAATTTAAAAACCTTGTTTGCCTCCCAATTTTAGGTATTAAACTGATTTAAAAAATTAGTTAATAAATAAAACCAAGTCGGTTATGACGTGGACAGAAGTGGGATGGTGATTGGTGGGGTTTGTTTAGTGGGACGCGTGGCAGCAGTTGGTTGGCTGGGGTGAAGTTTCATGTCTGGACAGAAAAGGCCCTTATATTCCCACAAACTTTGCATCTTAAGTTTAATAGCTCAAACTTCTATTTCCCTTAATAGATAAGTTTTATTTCTTCTATTTTGGCCACCAAAAGTTTAATGAACTAGTTCCAAGGGCTTTTCTTGTACATTCTTCATTCTTCAAGGGTCATACATGTATATTCTTGATATTTTAGGGACCCACAAGTAATTTTGAGGATTTACAGGGGTATAAAATGAAAAGTCTTCAAAAGATGAGGGACCATTCTTGCCAAATCTTCAAACTTCAAGGACTTGAATGGAAAATCATTGTTCGAGTCCAGTTCTTTGTGCGGCTTCGTTTCCCGTGTTCGTTTTTGCTTGATTCTTGTGATCTTTTGTTAATTTCACGATATCCGTACCTAAAATACAAAATGAACAAACACAACATATATTTGGGTATTTTGATGATATTTTTAGCACTTTAAGCCCGATTTGGACGATGAGACTATGTATATTGCAGTCTCATCACTCCCCCATACTAAACCATTGTCGTGTCCCCACGCAATGCTAGAATTAAGTATCGTAGCACCTCCAAAATTCATTTTATGATGACATTTATTGAAGACATAAACTTAAATAAACTACTACACATGTTTTAGACATGATGTATTCTTTTCATCACGATTAAGTGACTTTTAGGATCATAGAACAAGAACACATGAATGCTTTGTTAGAAATGATTTCATCGTCCTCAATTTTCACTCAATTCCATGCTAAGCGTGTAACGAGATCATTGTTATTATAAGTTAGCAACACGATCATATCTCATGAGTGTTAATTACGAACCTAACTCCCTTATTCATACTTGGTATCGCTTATATTTTATTTTTGTCTTAATGATCACGAGGATACATCATTGACTTATGCGTGAATAGAGATTAAGTCTAAAAATAGAGTCTTAACGATTTAACCAAAATCATTAAATTAATAATTCATCCTAATAGACAACGGTGTCAAAAAATTAAGTCAACAAGAAGGATCGATAAACACGGTTTTATAAAGGTTTTGAACATGAGACTTATTACCAAGACTTTTATACGCCCCCTAACGGAAGGGCCTTATTAGCATAGGTTTACCTCCATCTTTTATTCAACTCTGCCATGGAGCTTTTATTATGACTTCGGTCTTGCCTTGCCTTTTATTATCCGCCTCATCGGTGGTTTTATTAGCCAAAGACGTATATCCTCACGCTAAAGCGAATTTTGGATCTTTAAAGCTTCAAAGATTAAGGCTTGATTCACTTTCAATTTGGGCATAGATTTTTCGGCCTTGTGAGCTTCAAATTTTTGCTTAATTTAGGTGAGCACTTGAAATCTTATTATTAGGTGAAGCTTTCGATTATTCGGGTGCCAATACTTCAAAACCGTGACGCTGGCGATACCTTAATGTTTTTCCAATTTAATTACATGGAAGCTACTAAAACAAATTAGAAACCAACAATAGTGACTAAACCGCTAAATCAATATTTATTAACAATTTATTATACAAAAGCGTGGGGAGAATAAGCTAATAATTACTACACATGAGATCGTGACGATTACGAGACTTATAAATAACTCTATCATTTATCGTTCTCATTTAAGAGACTTAGCCTAGAAAGTTAAGGAATCGAAGCTAAGTGCTCAACACGCACGGTCGCGTCCAAAATTACTCTTATTGTCACCATCGAAAAGCCTACATTCGTGTCTTAAACACTTACAAAAAAAGAAAAATTTAAAAATTTGGCCATTTTTAGCCTTATTTTGCATAAAATGATAAAAAGATGAAATTTTGGATTGCGTGATGACGAAAGCAAGGTGAAATATCTACTCACCCCCCCATACTAAAACTAAACATTGTCCTCAATGTTTCGAGTCTAGGGGTGAAAACACACCCATACTAGAGACGAAGTCGAATGCTTAATCTCGAGCATGGAAAGGGTAAAACGAATAACCTAAAAGCTGTTTATGAATTATGCTAATAAGATAAACGTTAGAACATAAAAGGATATCATCGGATATCGGAATCTCCAAAGGCAACGATCGAAGCTCGAGTGATCCGTGAAACGAACACGAGAGGCTTCAATGATGACGATGATCCTAATAAATCATAATCATAAACAACCACGAAACAAAGGTTGGAAGAGCACAAGTCCCCTCGTTACATTAACTAAGAAAGCGATAATATTTACAAGGATAAGCATGAGAATCCCCCACGAGGCACCTTGTTTTTGATACCGAGTCAAAAGCTCGACTCGAATCCCCATAAATGTGATCATTTATGGATAATCATGGTATGGTCACTTTTGGTGGGGCTTACATGATAAACAATGCCTAAAAGGCAACCGGTACTAAGGACTAAGTCCTTAGATGATGCAAAATACTGGGGTCTAAGATGGCGTCCTTATTTTCGGATGAAAGACGAAACAACGCCACTCCAACATGAACCCCAATGGGGTAGAAGAAAAGAGATGAGAAGTAGAAAGGTGGGGCAATGGGTAAGTCAAACTTATGAGCTACTCGAGGTAGACTCACACCAAGCAAATAGACAAGTTTTCCATTTATTGCATCAGTGGAAGACCGAGATTTCCCTTTACAAGCAATTCCGGGATCGTAAATCTCGTCCTCGGTGGAGAAATGTGAGGGAACATTTGGGGCTTCCCCCACACTAGATCCACACCAACCATCGTCAAAAGGAGTAGACGAGGTGGTAGCACTCATAAAACACGGTGATGACGGAGTTAAACTTGTAGAAAATTTATTTAAAACATTTTTAAAATCCTTTCCTTTTTCATCGTTTAAAAACTCTTTATGAAAACCCGATTTGATAATGTCGAAAATATTTGGCGTGACAAATTCAAAATTAGTCGCGCTAATAATCCTCACAATTAAGTCATTGGTGGGAGGGGGTGGCGGATTATATAAGTTCTCAAAACATTTATCAATAAAGAACACCGCCCCCTCGGGGTCAACATACTCGTCATCCTCATGAATGTCGATCTCATCGATTTCTTCATCAAAGATAGGCTTGTCAAACCAAGGTTTGTCATTCCCCTCCTTGAGTATCTTAGAAACTCTCTCGAAAAGATCACGATCAAGCACAAAACCATCATTCATTTGTGGGGATTGTTGATAAGTTAAATCCTCACGAATGTGGTAAACGTAATTCTTATTTGAGGAGTCTTGATTAGGTAACTCCTCGAGAATTGGATTTTTTGTGGTCACATGAGTTTGTTCGTCATCGAAAATAAGACGTTCCAACTCATTTAGTTCATCCTTGATTTTGGAAAGATCGACCTCACTTGTAGGTGGAAATGGAGGCAAAATAGCTAGCTCTCGTTCAATGATTTCCTCAATCTCGGGATGAAACTCGTAATCATCGTACTTCACATGAGAAGAGGTCTTTTTGGGAGAATCCTCAAAAATTGCATGTGGATTTCGAAGTACGTGATCAATCTTGGCAAAATCGCCATCGTCATCGTCAAAGAAAGAGTCGATGTGAGCACTCACAACCATGGTCTTACAAGTTGAATGACTATGCTTAGGTGACTTTTCTAAGACGAGAGGATCGATATCGATAAACCCTTTAGCCTCAACGGGTGTTGGGCTAGGCAAAGGAGGCACTTTGATGGAGTTAGAAGTTGAAGCCTCAAAGACGTGGTCCTTCGAAGGTGGTGAAGACGAGTCCATTTTGGTCATTGTCGTGATGGCACTAACGTCGCCCTTCGGAATTGGTATTTCACTTGTTTCATCGAATTCATCCCAAAGTGAATTTTCATTCATAAATTTACACATACCCTTTTGAATTAGGTACACGTATTCTTTATCATTAAAATCCTCATCTTTAAAACCGTTTTTCTTAATTTTTTCAAAACATGCATTAAGCCTCATTCTTTCCGCTAAAGTGTACATTTTGAAATCATTAGGTTTAGAAACATTAGGTTTTGAAACCTCGGTTTTTTCATTCTCATTAAACACTTGGGATTTACTCGTGAAAAAGTCCATTTTGTCCTCCCCATACCTCATAGTAAGTCTCCCCTCGTGAACGTCGATTACGGTTCGAGCCGTCGATAAAAATGGTCGGCATAAAATAATGGGACATTTAGGGTCACACTCGTAATCGGATATAACGAAATCCGTGGGAAAAACAAACTTTCCAACTTTGACATAGACATCCTCGGCTATTCCAATTGGTATTAAAGGCGTATAATTTGCAAGCTCGATTGTCATGTTCGTGGGGGTAAGATTAGGCAATCTCATCAATTTCCAAAGAGAATGAGGCATAAGATTGATGCTAGCACCTAAATCAGCAAGGGATAAACATCCCTCAATCTCGGAAAAATCACAAGGTAATAGAAATTGGCCCGGATCCTCTTCCTTTCTCGGCATATGCCTTTTAGGTTTTTTTAAGAAGGATCGATGCACAAGTTTCTTCAAGGGTTACTTTGGTAAGGTCGATAAAACTCTCTTTTTGAACCGTGGATGGAATTTGAGGTACACGAGGGTGTGCACTCTTTTCCTTGGTCGCCACGTTCACCCCATCGACTTTAGAACAATAAGACGTCTTAGAAGTCGATGGTTGAGAAGAAGGAACAACTCGAAATCCATCAAGGTTAAGGGTAATCACACGACCTTTCTCACGATACGGGGCGGCTTTACATTGTTCCTTCGGATTTGCGACGGTGTCACTAGGTAACGAACTCGATGACGCACCCGAGGACTTGTTCATAATGGCCGAAAACATCTTTTTAATGTCAATTTTCCCTTGCTCAATCTTCGTGTTTAGTATTAGTAAAGTCGTTTTTCAAAGTACCAATTTCTCCCTCTAATCGTCTCATATTAGCCTCATTCGTTTTCATGTAATTTTGAAAATCGTTTGACGAACTATTTTGATTAGCATTAAAGTTCCCTTGGTTTTGATTACTTCTTTGAAAATTCCCTTGATTACCATTCGAAAAATTGTTTTCTTGATTAGCGTTGTTTTGAAAACTCGAGTTTTGGTTGTTGTTGTTATCTCGGTTTTTCCAACTTAAATTACGACCTTGATTATAACCTCCTTGATTCGAAAAATTTCCTTGTTGATTATTTCCTTGAAATTGTTTCGGTTTTGATAAAAATTGTTGCCTTGGTTATAATTGCCTTGTTGCGACGGACCCGAGTTACTTTGATTTTGAAAATTGTTGTTTCCATTTAACGCACTCAAATTCGACGTTTGGCCATCCGTAGCCGCACACTCGTAATAATTATGAGGTCCACCACAAAACGTACATGATGCCTCAACCGCTTTCACCGTAGCGGGAGCGTCTTTCTTTTGCATTTCGACGAGAAAAGACGTAAACATATTCGTAAGCTTGTCGACTTTCGCATCAACTCTCTCAATGTCGCGATTAGAACTACTAACATTGGCGACATTGGCAACACTCGGTGCGTTGCGGAGTTGGTAAACCTTGGATCGGTTTTCGATAATTATCAATGCATCTTTCGGAGTCTTACACAAAAAGTTGCCACCAGCGGCGGAATTCAACGAATCTTGTTCTTGAAAACTAAGACCGTTGTAAAACGTATCGATTTGGTGCAACTCGGAAAAACCATGCTGAGGACATTGCCTAAGCAATTCCTTAAAACGATCCCACGCGTCTCTAAAAGATTCATGCGGTTTTTGCTCAAATTTCGTAATTTCATTTTTGAAAAACGTTGTCTTAGACGGTGGGAAAAAATAATTAACGAATTTGGACACGAGATCCTTCCACGTAGTTATGTAATTAGGTGGCTCCTTCTCGTACCAATCCTTGGCGGCACCATCGAGCGAGTACGGAAAAAGCATAAGCTTGACGACATCGGTGTCGACGTTCTTAAACTTGCTCGTGGCTAAAAGACGATCAAAATTCCGAATATGGTCGTGGGGGTTATCGGCTTCACGACCTCGAAACTTCGTAGCTTGGATTAACGAAAGCATTCCGCTCTTAATCTCAAAATTCTCTGCTTTGATAGCGGGAATTACGATCGCGTCTCCATAACCCTCGGTGGGTGCTTGGAGCAATTCAATCATCGAACGATTGTCGGCCATATCGTCTAAGGTTTATTCAACAACGATATTAGGAACGTCGGTTTCTAAATCTCTCTACGTCGTCGATTACTTCGATTACGATTGCGTCGATTCGAAGCGTCGCTAGAATTAGAATAATCCTTCGATCTTGTGCGCATGCACTAAGCGTAGAATGGGTGGTAGCAAAGAAGATTCTTTTTGCGGTTTTTTCGATTTTTCAAATTTTTTGGTTTTTGATTGTTTTTTAATTTTTTTGGATTTTTGTTGTATTACGTAGACACAAATCTACAAATCTCTCCTCGAATGGATTTCTCGATTAAAGAAGCCTCAAAGAATGAAAACGATCACGTGGAGTGAACGCTCTCGATGACCTTAGAACGTTGGTGGAACACTAAAACGTTCAAGAGGGTTTAATCTTGAAAAAAAGCAAATATAGTATACTTAGATAATACTTGGGCGGCAAACCCTCGACTAGCCCTCTTTCTCAAAACACGCACAAGCAAGCGGGGGAAACGAGGCGGCGCTAAGCACTTAAGAGCCTTTTTCCCTTAGGTCGTGAAATACAACCGCCTTATACCCACCTTATACTTTGTGTTAATTGAAATTAAGTCTCACGAAAGTATTTATCTATTTTGCCTTTAAACTTTTGCTTTAGATTCGAATACAATGATCGAGTGATGAAATCCCGAATCAAGGTTGCGTTTTCACGCTTTTGAAGTACTCGTATATTTATTGTTCTACGTAGATACAATATAGTAATATATTCACAAGAAAAACGAAAACGATAATGGGATATCTACAATATAGTAAAATGATTGGTTTGTGTTTAATTTAGGAAAATTAAACACGATTTATTTGGATACTATAATATAATAGAGAAAAATAACAAAAATGAGTATGTTCGTTTATGTACGCTTTCCAAAAATGAAAAGCAAATACGCACTACTCACACAAACACGATACTAATAATGGCACACTAAAAACACATCCCCGACAGCGGCGCTAAAAATTTGATGTAGGTAAATCGTACACGTTTTAGGAAAAACGCGTATGAGCGGCAAGTAATAAACTCGACGATTTAGGAAAAGCGACAAGTCGAATAAATGCGGGTTCGTTCTCGAAGGAGGTGTGTGGATTAAGTGTGCCAATTATATAAAATCAAAGTTTGGATTAGTGACGTTTTTGATTGAGAAAAGAAGGAAAAATAAGACGGATTACGCTAAAAATTACCCTACGGCGTAAAACGATCGAAATCGTAAAACTCGACGAGAAACGAAAATGTCCTAAAAATTACCAAAAAATTCCCAAAAATCAGTAAAAATGTAAATAACACAAATTTGAAAACCAAATTATCTAAACCCTTTTTAGTAATTTTATATTAAGTTTTAAAGATAAAGAAAAACCTTAAAATTAAATAAAATTAAAAATTAACTAAATTAAAAACATAAAAAGCTGTAAACCTCAAATTACTTATTTAAAACCTGGAAATATTTTTTGAAAATTTTTAAAACTAATAAAACTATTTTTTATCTATTTATTAAAATATGGCTATAAAAATAATCATAAAAATAATTTAATAATGAGAAAAATAAAATTTTTAAACCAAAAAGTCCTAAATTCTATAACAACCAAAGGAAAAATAAAAGGAGGCCAAAAACCTAAACAAATAAGCTAAAATCAGCTTAATATTTAGCTGATAGTTTTAATAAGCCAAAAATAAAACGTCCTTAAATATTGTACCTTATGACCATGTGACATAGAAAGTCACATGGATCACTGGTAAAACACTTTACTCCTGCACGACAGGTCAAGTGTTCGAGCCCAGGCCGTGGAGGCTTTTTGCAAATATATATTTTTTTTCTTTTTCAAAACTCAACTACAAGACTGAAAACAAGCCCAAAACACAAATAAATCTCAAAATCTCACAAGATTAAACCCTAAACGACTGAAAACATGCCCAGTAAGAGGACTTAAGCTATGGTGTGAAAAACCAAATAAGCCTTTTCTTCATTGATGAAGAAAGGAACAAAAGGTGCTCGTTTTTGGTGAGTTCTTGTTGTTAGATGGACAATGGGGCACCCCTACACTCAGTTGAGTGTAGGGAGTCAGATTAAGCATAAAAAACACAAGCGCACTTAACAAAATCACACACACATGTCAAACATCAGTTACTGATGAAGGGTATGCTAGTCTGGTGGTTGTCTGATGCAAGTGGTCACAAAAGTGGGATTGGGCAAGCCAGAACTCACACATAACACACCCAAATCACCCTAGAACTGCACACAATCCTAACTTAACTAATTCTCTAACAACTAACAAGATTTGAGAGGTCAAATTAACTATAATAAAACAGGAAAGAAGGTTACTGATTTGTGCTATTTGTATGCAAGTTTTACCATGCAACTGCTTCTAAAACCTAACCAAAGTGAAAACCAAGTATCAAATACTCCTAAAACTAACCTAAAGAGTGTGTCTAAGCAGATTACAAGGTAAATATCAATCAAATACTGTCTTGATAATCTAATCCCAAACACCCCTATATTTTCAGAAAGTTAAAATTATCAAACCAAAAGCACTTAAAACTAAACCAAATTGATTAACCAACACTCAAAAATGCATATACTCACCTAAGAAGCATAACTAAGCAAGTAAAACCACAAATGAACATGACATACTCATCATCATACAAAATCAAAAAATCACCTAAAAAGCTTAAAAGATGTCAAATAGGGTTCAAGCCGTGATTACCTTGGCTGCGTGCTGCTATGAGTGATTTTACTCATATCAATTATATCTTAAAACAATGAATAAAAGCTTAAAATGTTCAAATATTGCATTGTATATGCTTGTTTTGTTGTTTGATGTGTGTAGGTACCAAGTTCACAAAAACCAGCAAATTCGACACGAGAGTGAAGAAAAGATCAACAAAGCCAATAACGAGCTCGTCTTTAGCGGATTCAATCTTATATGGAGTTTAACGGGCTTGTGGGTCCCGCATTTGGACTAATGGGCTAAAAAGCCCATTAGTAAAACAAATATTCATACTTCTTGGTTACTAAGCCCAATAAAACCCAAAATCATTACAAAAAAAATATTAGAGACATATGGATTTATTTCCATTTGGGTCTCAAAGCCCATGATGAAAACAAGAACGATTAGAAAGTTTTATATACTTGGAAAGTCTAAGTTTTGGCAAAAGCCCATCACAAAAGAAAAAATGTAACGAAAGTTACATAAATCAGTCAAACGTGTATTTACTTTTCACACAAATCAAACATCACACATTTATTTCGATACATCCAAAGTATCTCACCTTTCTCCCTCACCCAAACAAATAACCAGATACATTTTTTTTACCCCAATCCCAAACCCTAATCACAAGAAAGTAACAAATAAATTGGGGGTTTTTATTGTAGCACTTGATTCACACGATTGGGGAAATAAATCCCCAATTATTTTGGATATAGAAGATGGAGAGAGCAAGTGACGTGGCAACGAATGATTGGCTGTGACAGTACATATTCCTCAAACCACCAATTGAAGAAGGACACCTCAGCCTGAAACTAGCACAACAAACACACTCCCTTGCCACGTTGGCAGTCCGTGTGCAAAGGAGTGTTACTTCCACCGTTAGATCAAGATTTGGATGAAAGAGAAGAAAAAGATGCTGATTGAAGGGTCGAGATGGATTTCTCATCACCAACAACCCTCACCCCAACCTCTCGGGTTTGAGTATAAATACCCCTGCTTATTTCTGTATTTATCATCGAATTTTTACATTAAAGTTATTATGTAGAAATAGAGTTAGGATTAATCTTGTAATTTTCTTTATCAAGTCTTGTAATCTTTCTTGATTTTTAATAAAAATTTATTTACATTCGATTAAATTCGTGTCTTATTTTACTACTTGAATTGAAAAGTTAAATCTATATTCTGTTTCATAAAAATAATGTTTATGATATTTAATTCAAGCTAATTAATAGCTTAAATTTGATATTAGAAGTAAGTTTTGGATTAAATCATTTATCCCCACTGAATAAATAATGTTAATATTCGAGAGATATTGTTGATGGTTCAGGTTGATATTTCTGTTCGTTTAATGGAGGTGTGATGGTGTTCGTAAATGGTGGTGACGATTAGATTTTTAGCCAGCTCAGCGCTGCGCTACTTCTCAAAGGGATCTACAAAAGGTTTTACTTCTTATTTTATTTTTTGTAATTTATGTTTAAGATGTTTTATGTTATATGATTTTACTGTTAGTATGTCTGTGATAATATGCTAATATGTTTAGATGAATTGATATGTTTGCTAATTGAATGTTAACTTGAATTTTTGATAACCTGTTTTGATTCTAGTTCTAATCTGTTTCTTACAAAGGGATTTAGTGATAAATCTGTTAAGAGAGATTAATAAACAAGGTTTTGGATAAGTATGCAAAGGGATATTTGATTGATCTGTGTAATGTGTAATGCAAGGGATTTGCTGATTTTTGACTAAACTTGGTGTAAACTGTTTTAAAAGAGGTTGAGATTATTTTTTTTAGTTAAAAGACTTTTGAAAAAGTTATGTTGTTGGATGATTAATTTCGTTTTAGAAATCTTTGTGGAGTGGAAACCGCATTTGGATTCATTTTTCTGTCAAATCGTTTTGTCTGCTGGATCTGATTAGCTTATTAGTATATCTAAGTTTCATCTTGTTACTGATTTGAGCATTATGCACATGCCTGTGTTTTTTTTATGCTTGGATTGGTGCCTGTACCTTGTTATCAGTTGGGTTTGTTTGATTTGCTGAGTTTTAGTATACAATTTACTACTTTTGAAGTCTGCTGATATAAGTTAGTATTTTAGACTGTAGGATTTGAGTTGCTGCTTGTTTCTGTTTGATATTATAAGATTGTTTAAGCAGTTTTGGTAGTTTAGATTTGCTGATATATAATTCTTATTGAGTTTGTTTTATTTGCTGGTATTTGAGTTTTGACTTATATTATTTGGTTTTGCTGAGTTTCATATGACATCAGATTCAACTGATCTGATTACTCAAAACTGATTCCTATCAGTTCCAAGTTTTAAATGTCAAAAAGTCACCTCCTGTGATTTTTCTTCAATTTTCATTGTCTAAAAAATAAACCATAAAATGTCTCCAATGAGACTCGAACCCATGACCTCCCGGTCATGGGCCATACGTTCTACCGATTGTTCTAGTAAACCTTTTGTGTTTAATTGCTGATAATAGAATTAATACAGTGTAATTAAAGGCTGTCAGTTTTTAAATCTTGTTTAAATACATAGTTGTAATTTTAATTAAATCTCTATGTCATTTTAATTTCTTTTATTAAGTTTACGAATAAATAAAAATATTTAAAAAAAATGTTTTATTAATTTTTGAACTTTAATTAGTTATAACAGTTAGTTTTGAAATTAATTAGGTTTTAATTAAATTAGTTTTTAAAATAGATTTGTTTTAGTAAAAAGTAAATGTTAATTTTTAATAGATTTAATTAATTAATAGTTTTTAAATAGTTTTTAAATTAGTTTAAATAAAGTTTTTTAAATACTGTTAGGGTAAATTTAATTAAATAGTAAAGTTTTAATTATTTCTTTTTAATAGTTCAATTTTTAAATAGTTAAATAAATTTATATTTTTTAATAATTGTTTTTAGATTAAACGGGGTACGATTCATGCACTTAGGATTAATTAGCTTTAAATTGGTAGAATTAATTTTAGTTTTAAAAACCGAAAACCAATTCGAATCAATTGTCCAAATCGAAACAAAACGTCTCAAATTCACTCGATCTTCGTGTACAACGAACTTGGTTCTCCAACGTGTTTAATTGAATCCGGCTTTGGTAATTTTAGACTATTACTTTTTCCTAAAGGTAATTTTCTAATTTACCCTATAACGTATCTTAATTATCCACCACATACATCCTCATCAACATCAAATTTTGGCGTCGCTGCCGGGGATCTTGTGTACGATTCGTTTCGTGGAGATTTGTTGATCGTTGATTTGAAGACCCTTTCCGTCCTCGGAAAGTTTTGTTATTTTTTATTATTATAGTATGTGTCGTTTTTCGTTTTTTTGTGATTACTATATTATATTACGTAGAACAATAAATTTACCTACTTTCAAATTAGGCCTTAGTTGTGATCTCATCACCTAGCTATTGTATTCGAATCCAAAACGAAAAAAAAGGCAAAATAGATAAATACTAATAAAAAGTTTGAACTCGATTTATACAACTATAAGGTGGGTATAAGGCGACGTGCTATAAAAGGCCGTCTAAGGAAAAAGGTTTTTAAGTGCTTTGTGCCACCGCGTTTCCCCGCTTGCTTGTGCGTATATTGAGAGGGACGACTGATTATTGGTTTGCCAACTCAAGTAGTATTAAATCTTATTTTTGTAGTTTACTTATTGAACCTCGTGACGTTTATGTTTTCACCTATCGTTTCAAAGTCGACCGAGGGTAATTTACTTCCATAGTAGTTATCCTTATTCCTTGTTTTCTATCGATCATTTTTTATTGAGCAATACCAAATAAAAATACCAAAAAATAATCTTCTTCTTGTCTAATTTCTTTTCTTCAACCTTCTAAAATTCTCGTCACTTTGGTTTATGCAATTACGATCTTCTCGAATTTTGATTGATTTTAATAGGCTTAAAAATATTCCTCGTAGAAATAGAAATCTTCAACAACGAATAGTGGAACCCGAGCTTCCACCTATTGTTGTAGAGATGGCCGATAACCGAAAAACGGAGGAATTGCTCTGTGCACCCACCGAAGGGTATGGGGAAGCAATCGTTGTGCCAGCTATTTTGGCGGATCATTTTGAGATTAAGACGGGTCTTTTATCCCTAATTCGTGCCGACCAATTTCGTGGAAATGAGACCAATAGCCCGCATTCTCACATTCGGAATTTTCATCGTATTACCTCGACTCTCAAGTTTAGAGATGTGCCGAATGATGCGATTAAGCTCATGCTTTTTCCGTACTCGCTCGAGGGTAACGCTAAGATTTGGTATGAGAAAGAACCACTGGGTTCGATTTTGACATGGGATGATTTAGTGACTAAGTTTATGGATTACTTCTTTCCACCATCCAAAACAACACACTTTAAGAACGAGATCACTAGATTTGAACAAAAAGTGCATGAATCGTTTGGGGCTGCTTGGGAAAGGTATAAAGATTTGTTAAGACAATGACCACACCACGGTTTCTCAGAATTGCACCAAATCAATACTTTTTATAATGGACTTAATATGATTGAACAAGATTCTTTAAATGCCGATGCGGGTGGTAATCTTTTAAAGAAAACTTCGACAGACGCGTGGGGTATAATTGAGAATAAGTCTAGAGTGAAATATTCACGAAACACACCGGATCGATTAATATGGACTCTAAGATTGACACGCTTTTGAATGAGCTTAGAAAGAATCCTCATGGATCGATTAATATGGTTGAGAATTTTTGTGTATCATGTGGTGGAGCACATCCTAATTATGATTGTTCAACCACGGGGTTTGATCAAGCTAGTGCTTTTGCCACGATGGGAACTTATGGATCCAACGGTCAAGTTCCTCGTCAAAATCATGTTGCTCCACCGGGTTTTCCACCGGTTCAAAATAGGTACAACAATGGAAAAAATGAGAATAATTTTAACCGTGGTAACCAAGGGAATTACAATCAAGAAAATGGGTTTAATGCTAATCAAAACAATCAAGGTTTTCACAATAACCAAAATGATTTGTCAAGCTACATTAAAACGAATGAGGAAAATTTGAAGGCTTTTCAAAATAACATTCAAGGACAAATGGCAACATTGAAAAATGAGTTTCAATATACGATCAACGGGCAAAATAACAAGATTGAGCTTAACCAACAATGATTTGAACAAAGACAAGAGCAAAACCAAAACCGTTTTGAGCAAATATTAGAGCAAAGTCAAAATCGTATGCAACAAAGTTTGGAACAAGGTCAAAACAAATTGCTTTCGATATTTGAGTCTTTTATGAGCAAACCCACCTCTTCTTCGGGTGACTTACTTAGCAACACCATTCCAAACCCGAAGGGTGAGATGAAAACTATAACCACACGTAGTGGGAAGGCTTTAGACGGACCTTTGCTTCCACATGTGAGTACCTCTCCAGGGAGGGAAGTGGAGCAAGAACCCGGGGTAGTTAAAGAAAAGGAAATTCCTATTCCACCAAAGGTAGACCAATTGCCTATTCTGGAACCCGAGCTTCCGAAGACTAAACCCACACTACCCTACCCTTCGAGACTTAACAAAGAGAAGCTCCGTGAAAAGACCAATGCTCAAGTTTCTACGTTTCTTGAGGTATTTAAGAAAATGTATATTAATCTTAGTTTCACGGATG
This sequence comes from Glebionis coronaria, assembly GCA_025667525.1. Taxonomy (NCBI): domain Eukaryota; kingdom Viridiplantae; phylum Streptophyta; class Magnoliopsida; order Asterales; family Asteraceae; genus Glebionis; species Glebionis coronaria. The sequence continues at coordinate 287,532,043 of CM046877.1, read as the reverse complement.
CATTGCTTAGCATGCCTAAGTTTGCTTCAACAATCAAAAGGTTGATGAACGATAAGGAGAAATTGGTTGAAGTATCGACATCCTTAAATGAAAATTGTTCCGCGGTTCTCTCTAAAAAGTTTCCCAAAAAGCTTGGAGACCCCGGTCATTTTTTGATACCATGTGATTTCCCTAATATGGAAGAATGCCTAGCATTAGCCGATCTTGCCGCTAGTATTAATTTGATGCCTCTTTCCGTGTGGAAAAGGTTATCACTTCCCGATCTTACACCTACTAAGATGACTATCGAGATAGCGGATCGATCGACCACCTTTCCAAAAGGTATAGCCGAGGACGTGTTAGTCAAAGTAGGAAAGCTCATCTTCCCAGCGGATTTTGTAATTTGTGATTATCCAGAAAATTCTCGTGTGCCTCTTATTTTGGGAAGACCATTTTTAAATACGGCTAGTTCTTTAGTTGACATGAAAGAGGGGAAATTGACTTTACGTTTTGATGATGAAAGTATCACTCTTAATGTTGGTAATATCTCGAAGCCTTCTTCCGAGGACGACGAGGAATCAATCAATCAAATCGATGTGATTGATGTTGCTAGTGAAGAAGTTTCGCAAGATATGCTTGGTTTTTCGGATACTTCCAAAAGTGGCAATCCCACTTCATCGAATCTGATTATCTCTTTGGCTAAACTTCCACTCACTTCATTTGAGGGAGGGGACTTCGTTCTAGAAGAGGTCAAGGATAATGGTCATTCAAAAATCGATAAGGAAATTGATGATTATCTTAGCAAACCATTCGATCATAGTGAGTTTGATAGTGAGAATTTTGATCCCGAGAGAGATATTGCGTTGATTGAAAAGTTGTTGAATATGGATCCTTTTGAATCACCACCTATGGAATTAAAAGTTGTGAGTGAAATTGAGACTATAGTGAAAACATCTATTAAGGAAGCACCCGAATTAGAACTTAAGGAACTTCCCACTCATTTGGAGTATGCTTTTCCTGAAGTAACGGATAAGTCTCCGGTGATTATTGCCAAGGGATTAAAGGATAATGAAAAGGATGAACTTATTAAAGTGCTTAAGAAACATAAACGGGCCATTGCATGGAAAATCTCCGACATTAAGGGTATAGATCGAAAATTTTGTACTCATAAAATTCTAATGGAGGATGATTATAAACCCGTTATCCAAAATCAAAGAAGGGTCAATCAAAAGATTCATGAGGTGATCAAAAAGGAAGTCACTAAACTTCTAGACGTCAGAATGATCTACCCTATCTCGGATTGTCCATGGGTTAGCCCCGTGCATTGTGTTCCAAAGAAAGGAGGAATGACGGTTGTTACTAATGAGGATAATGAATTGATTCATACTAGACTTGTGACCAGTTGGCGTGTTTGTATTGACTATAGGAAGCTTAATGATGCAACTAGAAAGGATCATTTTCCATTACCTTTTATGGATCAAATGTTAGAGAGACTAGCGGGGAATGAATTCTATTGCTTTTTGGATGGATTTTCCGGCTATTTCCAAATCCCCATTGACCCTCGTGATCAAGAAAAGACCACATTCACTTGTCCTTATGGAACATTTTCTTATCGACGAATGCCTTTTGGACTATGCAATGCTCCAGGGACATTCCAAAGGTGCATGATGGCCATTTTCCATGATATGATCGAGAAAACCATGGAAATCTTCATGAATGACTTTTCGGTTTTTGGGGAATCTTTCACTTCATGTCTCTCTAACTTGGAAAGAATATTGCAACGTTGTGAGGAAACGAATCTTGTGCTTAATTATGAAAAATGTCACTTCATGTGCAAAGAGGGAATTGTGTTAGGACATAAGATCTCTAAGGCCGGTATTGAGGTTGATAGGGCTAAAATCGACGTGATTGCCAAATTACCTCCACCCACCACCGTTAAGGGAGTTAGGAGTTTTCTCGGCCATGCCGGCTTCTATAGACGTTTTATACAAGACTTCTCTAAGATAGCTCGGCCTATGACCCATCTTTTGGAAAAAGAGACTCCTTTCATCTTTTTGGATGAGTGTATTCAAGCCTTTGAGATGCTTAAAATGAAATTAACCGAATCTCCGGTTTTAGTTGCTCCGGATTGGGACCTACCTTTTGAAATTATGTGTGATGCTAGTGATTACGTGGTAGGTGCGGTTTTGGGGCAACGTAAGTCAAAACATTTCTTGCCTATACACTATGCAAGTAAGACTATGACGGATGCTTGATAGGTGTGTAAACAGCCATCCTTTTTACCACTTAACTACAATAATAACCAAGCCAAAACGTGTATTTTATGTCGTAAATGTCGGAATTATGCGTGGTTTGTGTTTTTGTTGTGATTTAGGACGAAAATATGGAAAAGGGAGAAAAGACGGGCATTCACGGGCTTTTATCGAAGAAAAAGACGAAAGACGAAGTCAAGAAATCAAGAGTGCAAAAAGAACGGAAGTCCAAGACCAATTCTGAAGATTTATCGAAGAAAAAGTCAAAAGACGGAAGTTTACTAAAAGCCGAAGAACTCAAGTCTAATTTATTGAATAATTACAAAGACGAGTTTAAAAGAATCCCGAGACAAAGTCATTAAAGTCGAAGAACTAAGAAGATTAAGGACTTAATGATGAATTAAAGAAAGAAGAAAGAGGGGAGGAAGCTTCCTAAGCACCTCCCTAATCCTCCCCTATAAATAGATCATTAGGATATTCATTTGTTTTTGTTGGCTAGAGTGACACTAGTTCTTCCACCATTTTAACTTTTGCACATTTAAATACATGTCATTTACTTAATTGTCTTGCACCTTTTAATTCATTTTAATTCCAAGTGTTCTTAATTTTGTTGCTTTAATCTTTATTTACCTTTGATCAAGTTTACTTTTATCATCCTCCTTCTACTTTTCTCTTGTTTTTGGTTTGTTTTAAAATTCGGATTAAGCAATAAGTTTTGCTTAATCTCTTTGCTTATTTTACTAAAAAGTTTACCTTTTTACTTTTGTCTAAGTTTATGTATAAGATAAGCTATAAGTTTGACAATCTTATTGGCTTGTTTCATACTTAGCTTATTTGTTTTTCTAAGTTCTCTAAAAAGTTCATTAAGTTTGCTTATTTCGTTTCTTTATTTCGTGTTTGAAAAGGTTTTAAATTTGTTGCTTATTATCTCGTCCTATTTCCATTTCATCTATGTTTTAGAAATCAACTTATTAGTTCTAGCTTATTTGGTTCTTGTGCTTATTGCGAATTCGTTCTCCATCGGAAAAGGAAGGAAATTACACATTGCGATAGCCTCACCCACATTCCGATGGTGACAGTATTGGAATAGGGTTTTTGGTATTTCGACAACTTATTGCGACGATGCTTTCCGATCTGAAACTCCCCCTTATTCCGATCAAGATTCCGATCGCACATTGCGATCAGGATTGCGACGGCTCTTAAGGTTTCATTGAAACGAAGTGCAGCCCAATTTTCCTTAGCAACTTTCCGATCTGAGCCACATTCCGATGGGTGTATTCCGATGGGATTGACATTCCGATAGCTTGTATATATTCCGATTGACTGCATTCCGATAGATTTCTTTCCAACATTCCGATAGACACATTGTGATCTGGATTCCGATGGACTTGGTGACAGCATTCCGATAGTGGATTCTGATGGTTTTGAGTTTGGAAGTAAATTTTGCCTAGTTTGATTATTAAATTACATTTTATTACCTTGTTAAATTTAATCTTCGTCACGCTTTAGTTTTTAGGTCATTTAATTAATTTACTTTTAAAAGTTTTAATATTGCACAATTTAAGTTTTAACTAGTTTAGATTTAATTGACCGTCATTTACGTTAAAGTTTTTGCACCTTTAATTTTACTACAACGACAAAAACCTTTGTGTTCCACCAAAAGACAGCTGAGTCGCACTTAAACCAATAATCAATTCGATTAGACCCACACAACGAACTTTAATTTTTATACTAGGCAAAAGCCTTGTATTAAATGGCGCCGCTGTCGGCTCTTTTCGTAAAGATTAACGGTTTTATGTGAGAGACGCGTTGCTTTTTGGGATCCGTTCACTTGTGAACGTTATTTTTCTTGCTCAAAAATTTCAAAAAACCATAAAAATTAAAAATTGTTAAATCAATAAAAATTAAAAAATTTCAAAAATCCAAAAAGATTTTATCTTTATCTTTATGGTGTATATATATTCTCTTTGTGTTTGGTATTCTTTTCTTTTGCCTTTGTAGGTGTATGCGTACTAGATCTTCTAATTATCAAGAGCCCGAGACTCGTGAAGATTTAGGTATGGCAGGTGTGAACAACAACAATAATCCACCGCACCTCAACAATAACAACAACAATGTTCTTCCACAGCCTGATCTTCGGACAATGGAGGAACTTTGTCAACCTACCATGTTTGGACGAGGAGGACCGATTGCGCCGATGCAAATCACGGCTCCGGAGTTTTCGTTGAAGCATCACATGATACAGCAAGTGCAAACAAATCCTTTTCGAGAAATGCCTGATGATGATGCCAACAAACACCTCGACAAGTTCATTACTATCACTCAAAGCATGAAGTTGCCCTGTGCCACAATGGATGTTCTTCGCCTACAACTCTTTCCACATACTTTATCACACCACGCTGAGAAATGGTTTGATCGTCTCCCGAAGAATTAAATTCATACTTGGGATGATATGACTCAACGCTTTTTGTCGCGCTACTTTCCACCATTCATGGTCACGAGCCTTCGCAATCAAATCAGCGATTTCATGCAAGAACCCGATGAATCTCTCTTTGATGTTTGGGAAAGATATAATGTTTTGATCGATCGATGTCCAAACCACAACATGCTCCCTGTGACCTTAATTGATAGTTTCTACAACGGTTTGACTTTTCGTGATCGTGATACGATTAATGCAGCCGCCGGTGGCACATTTATGAAAAGGAGACCCGAGGAGTGTAGAGAGCTTATTGAGAACATGACTACTCATCACAAAAACTGGGATTCCTCCGCTTCTTCAAGGAACAACCCGAGAGTCAATGTTTCTTCTACTTCAGCAAACCGACCGAATTCACCCGCATGATGGCCGAAATGAACAAAAATATCTTGCTTCTCGCTACAAACCAACAACAAGTTAAAGCGGTAGCCAATCCTTGTGAGACATGCGGCGGTCCACACTCATACACTGATTGTCCTTCTACTCAAGGAAATCCGGAAAACGTGTATGCGGCTTATGGTAATTATTCACAGGAAAATTACCAAGCCCGACCTCAAGGGGATAGAAATTTTCTAAGTTACCAAAACCCCAACAACAACTACAATAGAAGCAATAAAATCCCACCTAGAGCTTCGAATCCTTATCACCCACCCGCTCAACAAGCCCCACCCATCAATCAAGATGTTGAAGCCTTAATGAGAACCCAAGGAGAGCAAATCAAGAATCTGCAGAGCCAAATTATCAATTTGAAAGGGGATATCACTAAGCAAGGGAATGACATTAGATCCGAGCTTCGAAATAATTTTCAATCCTCCTTCAGCAATCAAACGAATGATTTGAAAAATATGTTGGCTAGTTTCTTGCCCACTACTCAACCCTCTACTTCGAATTCTCTCTAACTTCAAACACCGTCACCAATCCACGAGCGAATGTGAGTGCTATTACTACCCGTAGTGGAGTTACTTTAGTAGGACCACCTATCCCGCCCCCATCATCTACACCTCCTCCACCACCATTTATCCCTCCTACTCCCACACCTAGTATTAGTACTGTTGGGAATAAATTAAGGCCAGATCACTTGAGCGCTGAAAAGAGTAAAACAAGCGTTGACAAGAACAAAACAAGCGCTGACAGCTCAAGCGTTGACAAGATAAAGTCAAGCGTTGACACATTAAAGACAAGCACTGATAGGAAGATATACTCTACGCGTTTATTGTATTCTAGAATAGTTCTAGTAAAGATAGGAACAACAATGTATTTTCTATATTTATCTTTACCTAGAATAGCTGATACGTAGATTATTGTACAAGGCTTCTTATGTCTATAAAAGAAGACCTTTAGGTTAATGTTTTATATAAGTTTTCATTCGTAAACTACTTTCATTGTAAGCAAGTTTGATATTGATAATCAAAGTGAAAGTTTGTTTATATCATTGTGTGTTCTTGTATAAGTGTTAAATTCCGCATAACACTTAAATTCATAAGCATATACAAAGGTTTCTCTAAGTGTATTACTTGATCTAATCTCGTATACATAAAGCTAAATCGATCTAAGTTTGGGATCAACAAGTGGTATCAGAGCTTGTTGAGGAACTTTTGATCTTAAAGAACACCAGAACCCTAAAAATCACCAAAACCCTAATTTTCTCAGAAACCCTAACAACATCATGTCTGAAGCAATTACCTCCTCCTCCTCAGCTTTACCAAACATGAAGATTCCCATGCTTGATGCAACCAACTTTGACTTGTGGAAGTTCAACTTTGAACAATATCTGGGGATCTATGACTACACACTCTGGGATTATTGAATATGGAAACACATTCAATAAGGCTCAAAAGATTGCTAATGTTATTGCTCAAAGAGCAGCTGTTGCTGGATGTTCTGAAGAGAAGAGAGAAAAACCTTGAGATGGTAGAGCTGTGGCTGCTGATGACATAGCAAAGAAAAGGGTTGACATGAAAGCCCTAAATATTCTGAAAGTCTCTTTGGGACAAGAAAACCAGCATAAATATAGAGGCTATGAATCTGCTAAGGATCTTTGGGCAGCTCTTGAAGTTGCATATGGTGGCAATGCAGACACTAAGGAAGAAAAGAAAAAGCAACTCATGCATGATTATGCTGTCTTCAAAGCTCAACCCAATGAGAAACTGAGTAGTATGAGAAGCAGATTACTTGACATTACAAGCAAGTTGTCCTTCATGGGGACACAAGTTGGTGATGTTGACATTAATGCTACCTTTCTTAAAAGTCTTGGTGAGGCATGGAAGATTGAGGCAAGATCTATTCTTGCCAACAATACTTACAAGAGCTCCTCGTTTGATGACATTTACAACAAACTAAGGCTGTTGGAAGATGAAACTCTTTTAGAACATGGAAGCAAGTCTATCAACAGTAACATGGCCTTCTTCTCTCATAGTGAAGGTCAATTCAATCAGAAGGACTCTTACATGCATCCAGTTACTGGATCATCATATGTCAGCGCTGGAACAAGTCCTGTCAACGTCTCCTATTCAGACGCTGACACATTCAAGAGTGACTCCCCAAGAGTTAAACCTGCTGGTTTAGATTTGGATACTGTATGTGCTTATATTGCTTCTCTGCCCAATGGTTCAGTGGTTACATATGAGGACCTTGAGCAGATAAGTGATGAGCACTTGGAAGAGATGGACATCAAGTGGAACATGGCTCTTGCTAGTATAAGAGCAAATAGGTGGAACAGAAGGTTTAAAAAGAAGATGACCTTCAATGCTAAAGACACAGCTGGATTTGATAAATCCAAAGTTGAATGCTACAACTGTCATCGTATGGGGCACTTCATGAGGGAGTGCAGATCTCCTAGAAGATCTGATGCTGGTAAACCCTCAATTCAGGTTGTTAAAGCTCAGGATTCCAAAGCCATGGTTGCAGTTCAAGGAATTGATGGTATGGGATGGGATTGGAGCTATCCGGCTAAGAATGTTGAAGAGGATAAAGCTTTGGTTGCTGATATTGAAGAAGAAGAGCATGTTGAATATGCTCTTGTGGCACACTCCTCCTCTTCATCTGATAATGAGGTATATGATGATGCTTTTTGTAGCAAAGGATGTAGGTTAAATACTGAAAGACTTAACAAAGAGGTGTTAAGATTATTAGATGATATGAGCACTGAAAGATGTAAACTGTCTAATTACCAACTAGCTCTCACTGAAACTGAGAAAACCGTTTCTGAATATAAGAAAATGGAATTTGACTTAAAAGATAAAATCAATATCTTAAAACATGAGTTAGATGCTAGTATGGATATTAGAAACATCATGGAAAGGGTTAATGGTGAGTTACAGGCTAAGTTAGATGAGGCTATTAAGAATAAAGATAATGTTGGCCTTAAAATTCATAGATTTGATAGAGCCACCCAAACCCTAGGAGAATGTGTGGGTAAACAAAGGGATCCTAAGGACATGACTGGGATTGGGGTGAATGATTACTCTTTGGTTCCACCACCAGCTGGTGACTTCTATGGTGTCCAACAAAAGGACCTATCTTGGACTGGTTTGCCAGAGCTCCAAGAGGAGGAATTCATTCCTCCACTAAGAGTTGTCACTCCAGTTGAAAAGTATCAACAAAAGTTGGCTGTTAGAATGAATGGAAGAAAGCTAACCCTACTTTATTTGTTAAGGGTGGCTTACTATGTGAAAGTCCCAATGAGTCAACACCCATTAAGGTTACTAACCCACTCACTGGTAAAGTTGTTAATCTTAGCTCAAACACTGATAGAAAACCTAGCATTAAATATGCACAGATGTATAGGAATACTAGGTCACCCAAGAGCCAAGTTAGCAATCAAGGAACAGGCTTCTTTTCTTCTAGACCTAAAGTTGTATCTAGAAAAGCTTGTTACACTTGTGGTAGCTTTTCACACTTGGCATACAAGTGTGTCAACGCTCCCAAAGCCAGCGCTGACAGGAACAATTTCAGCGCTGACAGGAACAAAGTCAACGTCGTTAGGAAGTCAAACGTTGTCAGACCCAAACCTTGTGTGCAGCAAAGTCCACAAGTGATTTGACCTGCCCCATTCTTTACTAGAGGGTCTAACACTCATGGACAAAGACCATTTCAAAAGACAAACACCTGGTCAAATAGGCAATGGGTTTCTGTAGCAAACCCTAGGTTCAACGCTGACAAGGGTAATTTCAACGTTGACAGGACAAATTCTAACGCTGACAGAAACGTGACCGGACCTAAATATTTGCAACCACAAGGTAAGGGGTCTAAAGCTTCTTCAAGCTTAACATGGAGACCCAAGATAGATCAAAACCCTAATGATAATGGGATTTCAATGACTTGCAATAGATTTAATTACATTTCAAAGGTCATTACAAAACCTATTGGGGTTTACTGGGTATTTCATCCTAAGAAGGATGAGAACGGGGTTGTTGTGAGAACTAAGTCTGTTCTTATTGAACAACCAGATGAATCCAAGTCTTTTAAGACTTGGGTTCCCAAAGAAAACTAATTTGTTTTCTTTATGTGCAGGGCATTCAAAGACAGGTCAATGATTATGGATATTGGGATAGTGGATTCTCAAGGCACATGACAGGGAAGGAAGACTATTTGACAAACTTCACTCCCATTAAAGATGGTGATAAGGTTTACTTTGGAGGAGGATATGGCACTATCACAGGCAAAGGAACCCTTCTCACCAAGAATTTGCGTTTTGAGAACGTCTTCCTGGTAAAAGAACTTGATTACAACCTTTTTAGTGTATCACAAGTTTGTGATAACCAAAATAAAGTTCTGTTTACCGATACTGAGTGTTTGGTGTTAAGCAAGGATTTTAAGATCCCTGATGAGAAATATATTGAGTATAGAACACCTAGGCATAAGGACATATATAATGTGAATTTGAATGGGATTAAAATGAATAATAATATGTCTTGTTTTTATGCTAAAGCCTCAGTAGATGAGATTAATTTGTGGCACAGGAGACTAGGGCACATAAATTTTAAAAATATAAATAGACTTGTGAGGCTTGGTTTAGTTGATGGTTTGCCTGAGAAGGCCTTCCACAATGACCACTCCTGTGTTGCATGTCTTAAAGGCAAGCAGCACAAGGTCGCATTCAAGTCCAAACAGGTGCACACTAGTTCTAAACCTCTTCATATGCTACACATGGACCTCTTTGGTCCAACCAATATAGAAAGTTTGAATGGTAAGTCATATTGCTTTGTCATCACAGATGACTTTTCTAGGTTTACTTGGACATTCTTTCTAGCTATGAAGAGTGACACAACTGATATTCTAATTGATTTTATCACTCAGATTGAGAAGAGGTCTGGCAATGAGGTTAAAATGCTTAGGAGTGATAATGGTGGAGAATTTAGGAATAAGAAGCTAGATGATTTCTATGCCAGGAAAGGACACTACTACAAAAACTCTGTCAAAGTAGACCATGAAGAGTGGTTTTGGAACCACTCTCCAAAGGGTGGTATCTCCATGATCGAAACATATGAAAACCGGTTATACAACCAGTCTTTATTATAATCATCAACAATGGTTCTCTCCCTAAGAAACAGTCTCAATTTTAAAATAAACACACATATTTTATTAAAAATGAACACTGGTTCTCTTTTAACCTATCTTCATATAAACATTAAAGTTGTCTTTATATAAAGTAAAAAGATATCTTTTTATCTCAAAACCTATCTTTTTTCTAATCTATTTTATTAAAAAAAATTGATATTCTATAATAAATTCAAAATCTACAAATTTTACCAACCAAAATAAAGAAATATAAATACAGCAAATATATATAAAGCGATTTAAACGGACCAAAAATGTCGAAATCAACAAACTAGATTAAGAAAATACTTTAGTTCAGCTTAACATAAATCACTATACTTTCTTGCTATATCCATAAATAAAAACAATAGAATTCTCTTAGAAAACAGCTCTCATGTCGCATACAATTCATTATGTAATTAGAAGCATATTTCATTTATAGGCTTATTCTCTCAAATATACAAGTTCTATATCTTTCTTTCTTCGCAATTTCACCTATACTTTGCACACAAGCTCTTTCTCTTTTATTGAGTGTGAGAACCTGCAATACAACAGCCGTTATCCCAGGTTATAGTAAGCCATAACAAACACACCCTGAAACTAAATTACAGCAAGCAGGCAGATTAGAGCGTACAAATCGACATGGGCATGTTGGATACATTTGTATAGTTCTATATTACAGAACACCCCCTACTACTACCCTAGAAATTGCTTATCAAAAGAAGTTTTAGCGAAGTCGTAACAAACAGACACTAGAAATTATAATAATCAATCGAAACAACACCCATAAGCAATATAATAGGAAATAGACAACCTGGAATAACGATACGGACGACTCCTTTTTGCTTTTCAAAAATTCTTCTTTCAAGACATAGTGACCTGATCAATTTTGCCACATTGGTCATTTACCACTGTATATGCTCAATTAGAAATCTTTAAAAAATTTCATGCAACCGTAAAACGTTTTTATTTTATAAATACAATAAAACTTAAAATACACCAAAATCATCTTCCCCTCGTGTCATACTTGATAAAGATTCAGTTCATGCGGAAGGCAGATAAAGATTCAGCCTTTGTGTGAAGTATATGTCATGAGTAGTTGGATATATAAAATAGCAACTAATAGTCGCATTTGAACCAAGAAGTAAGGAAGCAAGATGTCAACAACTTAAAGCAAGTCACTGTGTGTTATAAAATATATGTTAGCATGTTTCGTATGTGTTATTCACATGCCTATGCTTATCTTGTTAGCGATTCATGACGTAATATGCATATTTTATAAGGTAAACTTCATATTCATTTGAATTTTTTACAAAGCTATCATTCAATATCTTCTTTATCTATAGACACATGAACCAATTTCTTCATATACAATTAAATAATCATATAAGGCTATCAACCATATTCTGTATAATGTGATTGTAAATTAACTATCCAAATTTTTAATTGCTAGCACAACTAAGCGGAATTTTACTCACACTTAACAATTGTCAACATCAAACTCCAAGAGTAAACCACTTAGCTAAAAATCGGTTTGACTTGGCTAAAAATAATAATTGCGAACTACTAACAAAGAATCAGTTTGACTTCGGCTAAAATTGCACATTCAAGTTTAATCACTTTTAAAGTACACACTTAAAGAATACCAAAGTAGATACTAACTTCTGCTAACGGGACACAAACTTAAAAATAAGTAAACTATATCAGCTGTAGTTTCAGTCGACACTACCTTTGCTCAAAAACCGTATTTACTATATTTTTCCTATCTGACAATGCGAGTTCATGATAAGCAATGATCATAAAAGCCTCTATAAGGTACACTATATATAGTGTGCCTTATAGAGGCTTTTGATACATATATTCTAAACAAAATATATCTAGAAAATAAAGCATCTAACAAGGGAACTTCTTGTACTCAGGAATTCCATTAAAAAGATCAAGCAATTCTACTGTCACCAACCATGCCACGTATAAGAACTAGAAGCCTCTCATGGGCCCTTGTTTCTGACTTGACAACCATAAAATCGGTTTATAAAATTTTGGTAGACGTTGCTGAAGCGGCAACCATGACAAAATGGGTTATATGTAACTCAACAACTAAACTTGAGCCTACAACATCCAGCCTGTGCCTGAAATTGTTGCTAATGATCAGTTTACAACAACCGGTTTCATAGAAAATCAACTAGTTAACTACTATCAGAAAAGCTTAAATGCACAATTTATAAGGACTGATGTAAAAGTCTGTTAACAAAACACAATAACCATTATATCACTAACTAAATCTGAGGCTCAAGTCCACTAGCATGTCAGATTCAACCAGTCCTAAATGTTTTATGTCATCAAGCAACAAAAGGACAATTAACCTCATATATGGACAACAAGCAAAATATTGATAAAATTATATACAACAAACTCATAGATACCAAAAAATACAAAAAATCAAACTTAAACAAGTACCAGAACAAGTCTTATCTACTGAAGTAAGCGAGAGAGAGATATACGAGGCATATCTACAAGTCTATAGAAGTGTGATAGCAATCATTTCAGAAAGCACAGGAACTTGTTATTACATCAGAATAAAATTCATAAGAAAAGGCAAATGGCTCATGTACTAGTTATACCTTATCACATTGATGGAGCTCGCTCAACGTTTAGTCACACAAGGTATCAAAGTCACAATGATAAACACATAGATAATTCACAAACTACTCACGAACAATGGAAAAAGATAGTCGTGAACACTTGATGCAACATCCCAGATTGGTTGGAAATGGGAAGACAAGAGTGATCTTGGTAAGTTGAACGAATCAATATCAAAAATCATGCCTGGTAATAACACATATACAATTAGAAAGAAAGTGTAAGCACAACATAAGTAAACCTAATTAATGCAAAACGCATAACACAGGTTCCCTAACAGGAACATTGGAATTAAATCAAAAAGGATTTAATATAAAAAATTGAACAAGTAGATCTATAAAAGTGGTAATAGAAAATTCATCAGGCATACTTAAAAGAATTGGAATTAAAACAAAAACTGGATTTAATATAGAACAATTGAACAATTAGATCTATAAAAATGGTAATAAAAAATTAGATCGGGCGTATTTGAAAGCACTGGCAAAGTCAATTAAGATGATTTATACATACAATTTAGCGGAACTTGATTTGCCATCTAATATTGCTGCCGCTATTTTTCCTTCAAGTACGATGAATTGTATTTTGATGAATATTCTTTCAAGTTGTTGGTTGAGTTTTTTTTAAAGAATGAATTGTATTATAAAGTAGCTTTTAATATTTTGATAGAAAAAGATTGGAGGGATAATTCCCGCTTAAATTTTGCGAATTTTTTTGGATAAATTTAGAAAAATATTTTTAAAAATAATCAACACCGGTTATTTTAAATAAACCATTTTTTGCTATTTATAAAGACAAGTTTTTTATAACACAACCACTTTTTATGGTTTTTAGGCTATAAAGACTTATCTTTTTTCAGAAAACCAGTATTTATATATAATAGAAACTAGTTATCTCAAAACTAGTTTCTTTTAGAGGGTGTTTATGGCTTTTTTTGTAGTAGTGGGAATTACAAGGCAATTTAGTATTGATAGAACCCCACAACAAAATGGGGTTGCTGAGAGGAAAAATAGAACCCTAATTGAAGCAGCCAGAACAATGTTGGCTGATGCTCATTTTCCTATAGCCTTTTGGCTGAGGCTGTTAATACAGCTTGTTATGTGCAAAATAGAGCATTGGTTAACAAAATTCAGAACAAAACACCTTATGAGTTACTTTGGGGTAGAAAACCTAATATTGGTTTTCTCAGACCTTTTGGTTGTCATGTAGTAGTGTTAGACACTAGTGATGCCTTAGGGAAATTTAGTGCAAAAGGTGATGAGGGTTACTTCATGGGGTATTCAGTGCAGAGCAAGGGATATAGGGTTTATCTTAAAGAAGAAAAACGTATATTTGAAAGAGTACATGTTAGGTTTTTAGAGAATAAGCCTAGTGATCTTGAAAGTGGTCCTAATTGGTTGTTTGCCTTGGAACCTTTATCTAGAACTTTAAATTATATGCCTGTCACTAATCCAGACATTGTGAAGGTAACTTCAATAGTTATGGAGGAACAAGTTGTTGATGTTTCAGGTACTCAGGTTCATGAAAAGGTTGGATCACAAGCAGAAAAGACATCTCCTATCCTAGAATATGTTACCATTCCCATTTGGACTGATGCTTTTGTTGTTGCTGCTGCTGCTGGACAAGATAATGGTAGTTTCCAAGCACAACCAAATACAAACATGCATGGTCCTTCAGGCGCTGACAAAGGAAAATCTGGCGCTGACAAGACCAATTCAGACGTTGATGGTTCAGACGTTGACAACAACAATTCAAGCGTTGTTAGCCCAAGCGCTGACAAACAAGATTCAAGCGTTGACAACAATACTGCCCATCTTTTCTCTTCCATTTTTGAACAAGGAGAACCTTCCAATATATTTGAAGAGGTTCATCCTCATGTTGATGTAAGAGAGTCTAATGAAGAAGATATTATCAACATGGAGTATGAAGTTGAAGATACCAGACTTTTTGAGGGAGGAGTACTTACTTCAGTCATGAAGAATCATCCTCCTTTTCAAATCATTGGTCCTGTTAATACTTCAGTTCAGACTAGAAGATCTCATCAAGGTCTTGGTGGGTTTATTGCCAATATACACAAGAAGGTTGATACCCCTCTTGTGCAAGCATGTTTGTTTGACTGTTTTCTGTCACAACAGGAACCCAAGAAAATATTTGATGCTCTCAAAGAACCAAGTTGGGTGGAAGCAATGCAGGATGAGCTTCACCAATTTGCAATTTAGGATGTTTGGGAGCTGGTTGATTGTCCTAGATATGTTAGACCTATAGGGACAAGATGGGTTCTAAGGAACAAAAGAGATGAAAGAGGCATTGTGGTCAGAAACAAGGCAAGGTTAGTAGCTCAGGGATATACACAAGAGGAGGGGATAGACTATGAGGAGGTCTTTGCACCAGTTGCAAGGATTGAAGCTATTAGGATTTTTCTAGCCTATGCCTCCTGCATTGGCTTCACAGTCTATCAAATGGATGTCAAGAGTGCCTTCCTCTATGGAACCATTGTTGAGGAGGTATATGTGATGCAGCCTCCAGGTTTTGAGGATCCAGAGCATACAGATAAAGTGTATAGAGTCAAAAAGGCTATGTATGGCCTTCATCAAGTCCCAAGAGCATGGTATGGTACTTTGTCTACCTATTTGGTGGACAATAGATTCAAGAGGGGCACCATAGATCAGACACTGTTTACAAAGAAGAAAGGCAAGGATGTGTTGCTTGTGCAGGTCTATGTTGATGATATCATTTTTGGGTCTACTGATCCAAAGATGAGTGAGGATTTCTCCAAGCTTATGACAGACAAATTCAAGATGAGTGCTATGGGGGAGATGAACTTCTTTCTTGGTTTACAAGTTCAGCAGAAAGAAGATGGTATCTTCATCTCCCAGGATAAATATGTTGCTGAGATCTTGAAGAAGTTTGGCTTTTCTCCACATGAGAAGAGGGCTACTACTCCTATGGATAGAGAACACCCTTGGGGAAAGATTGGAGATGGGAAAGATGTTGATGTCAAGCACTATAGATCCATGATTGGATCCTTGATGTATCTTACTGCTTCCCGACCTGACATCATGTTTGCTGTGTGTGCTTGTGCACGCCATCAAGTGACTCCCAAAGAATGTCACCTTTATGTTGTGAAGAGGATCTTTAGGTACCTAAGATGCTATCCTAGTCTTGGTTTGTGGTACCCAAAGGATTCACCATTGGAGCTGATTGCATATTCAGATAGTGATTATGGAGGTGATAAATTTGATAGGAAATCCACAACTGGTGGATGTCAGTTTCTTGGGAGCAGGTTAATATCTTGGCAGTGCAAGAAACAAACAGTGGTGGCTAATTCTACAACTGAAGCAGAGTATGTTGCTGCAGCTGCTTGTTGTGGCCAAGGTTTGTGGATTCAGAACCAGCTGTTGGACTATGGGTATAATTTCATGCATACCAAGATATTTGTTGACAATAACAGCACTTTATGCATCATTAGAATCCTGTACATCATTCTAAAACTAAACACATAGAAATTAGACACCATTTTATAAGAGATTGCTTTGAGAAAGGTTTAATACAACCAGATAGGGTTGACACTAAGGAAAATGTGTCAGATTTACTAACTAAACCTTTTGATGCTGGGAGATTTCAATACTTGGTAACAAGTATTGGAATGGTCAATCTCACATAATATGTGTTTTGGAGTCTTTTCGTAAAAGTATGTACAGGATGATGCATTGTTATTGGTCTTATTGATGCTTTAGATTTTCCACTATATTTTTCTAACACTGACAAAGGTTGCTTGAACGCTGATAAGTGTTTTTGCAACGTTGTCAGCAATATAATTGTCTAACGCTTACAAAGCTTCCCTCAACACTGTCATGTGTTATCGGGGCGTTGTCAGCAACAATGTTAGTTTTGTGGTTTTCAATCTAAATGTGCAGATGGTGTTAGCAGTATACCATTGGATACAGAGTTGCTTATGGATCTATGGAGAAGCATTTGGACAAGTTTTTATTTATGGATGATGGTTGGAATGTTTCATTCCTATCTTGACATAAAAAAATTTTTATGTTCATGCATGATTTTAGCAAACTTTTGTATCATAGTTTAAGGGGAGGTTTTAGGAACCTTTAGGATGTTTGGGTATCCATATGATACTCTTATCATAATTCTATATTGTGTCCACAGGTGAGTATGAGTTAGTTTTACTAAATCATGAGGCACTGTAGCATGCAAAGTTGATATACTATGCATGCTGCCAAGACATTTTTGGCCTAGAATTGGTTGTGGTCTGTTGGGAGACTTGGGAATAATTTTGTTATGGGATTTACTTGGGAGTAACAAGGAATTTTGTAAGGTAACTTGGTTGTTAAGACTTTTGGTTAGCAAGGGACACTAGAGGACTGTTATGTCTATCTTGCTTAAGCAAGTGTGCATAACTGGACAGTGCTTGCCGCCCTATAATAATTATCAGCTTTTTGGTTATCTTCTCTAGGATAAATTACTTTGTTAAGGTCATCTTTCATTTTTAAACATTTTTATTTTTGGACGCTGACAAGTATATTTCCAAGCGTTGTTGTGACCAATTTGGACGCTGACATGGCTATAGGCAAACGTTGACAAAGATTATAGCCGTTGGGCGTTGATAGGTTACTTTTGACCGTTGACACTCAATGGGACCTACCCAGTTGTTACTTTTTGACATATTTTTAGGCCGTAATTTTGGGAGTTGTTACTTTACATTTAATGCATGAGATAAACTTATAATTTTTCAATATTTTCATGATTGATTTTTGAAAATACTTGCCTATTTTTGGGCCTATCACATGCATTTTCTTCTCCTATAAATTTGGCTCCTATTTTAAACAGGGTTTCTATAATTCTTGTCTAAACACAATTTTCTCTTATCAACTTCATCTTCTTCACTTAAATTTAACAGCTTTCATCAATGGCACCAAAGTTTAAACCATCAGAATTGGAATTGGGGTTCAGATCTCAACACAACATGATTGCGTATCATGAAGCTGATGATGCTCTGTTTCCCCAATACACACAAATGGTGGCGTATTTTAACGCATCCCCTTTAAGGTATGCTCTTTCTCATGCACCACTCATTCCAGTCACACATATTAAACAGTTTTGGAACACTGTTAGTTCCTCAACAGTTAATAGAGTGACTACATTGACTTCTATTGTTCATGGGAGACCTTGGGTGGTTACTGAGGCTTTGGTACGCCAAGCCTTGCATCTTGATGATGCTGATGGTATAGCCACTCTTCCCATTAATGAAATAGAACAAGGGCTTAGGGCTTTGGGATATCCTTTTCCTGATGAAGGTACCTTAAACAAGTATCATAAGCAGGAATTTCCCCCAGCCTGGAAGTACCTAATACATGTCCTCCTTCAATGTTTAAGTCCCAAATGCACTGCACACAATGAGATCAATAGATCTATTGCAAGTGCTATTGTGTGCATTACAACAGGGCAAAAATTTAATTATTCTAAAATGATTTTTGAGGGCATGTGTAAAAACAAGGGGAACAAAATGACTTTAGCTTATCCCCGTTTTCTACAAATGGTTTTTGATGTCCAAGGTTACTGCACAAGGGATCATAATGATTTTTATAAGATCCCTGAGCAAAAGAAAGCTATTTTTATGAAGATGAACTCACCACCCCATCGTGACCTACCCATAACCCAACCTAGGCTTGCTGTTATTGCAGCAGCACAACCCCAACCAGACCCCCGACCACAAATTGACCCCCAACCACAACTTGACCCAATTCCTGAACCATTACCTTCACCTGAACATATGCAACTTGACCAAGATCCCTTCAATGCTGACACATTCAATGTTGGCGTTGATGTGCCTATTTCCAACGCTGACACACAACCTTCACTAACCCAAACACCCCTTAACCAACCCACATCCACTCATTCTTCCACACCATCTTCCACACCCCCTGAATATAGGTTGATGAAACGCCAAAGGACTACTGGAGTGTTCTCCTCTGGTGGTCCTAGCCATGTAGCAGAGAGAACCACCACCACAAGTGTGGCTGGTGACCTGGATGAGGCTGGGACTATTGGTTCTGGCTTAGAAGATGGCCAAGGCAGTCCCACCATCATTAAGTCCTCATCCTTGCCCAATGAATCTGACTTGGGAGGTCAAATCCCCATTTTAGAAGAGGGAAGACTGGAACCAATGACTCTTATGGAATTGACGGTAGTCTGCATTAGCTTGCAAAAGCAAAATGCAGACTTAGTACAAGTTGTCAGCTCACAAGGCCTTGAACTCAAGCAATTGAGGGAGAGGATTGTTGTTTTGGAGAGTGCTAGTGCAAGGAGGGGTATGGAAGAATCTTCCAAAGGGGAGGAAGATCCAATAAATCTTAGTGATAAGGGCAGTCATGATGGTCAATCAATGGATGTTGCTGAGGCCCTTACAACTTTGAAGAAACAAACAGGTTTTAATACGTCCTTAGTCTCTCCTACCAACTTAAATTTATCATTTACAGCTATGTTGAGAGAGGTTACAAAAGGCGCTGAGGGAGGATATTTGGGCGTTGACAAGGAGAATTTGGACGCTGACAGAAATATTTTGGGCGCTGATTGGACAAAATTGGGCGTTGACAGACCTGCACATGAAGGTGATGTATCCCAGTCATCATCTATCATCAAGGAGGTTTCTGCACAGGTATCACCATCTACCTTACCAACCATTGCACCATCAGATAAGGGTAAGGGTATAATGGTAGAAGAGATTGTTCCAAAGGATGCAGCTCAAGTTGAGTTTGACAGAAGATTAGCTGCACAAATCATGGAACAAGATAAAAAGGAGTCACCATTTGTTGTGACTTCAGAAGAAGGAAGTGATGGAGCTAGCTCAGACTCAAGTGTGATGATTATAGAACCAGAAAGACTTGAGTATGGTGATGAGTTGGCTAAGGAGAAGCTGAGAGAGTTGAAATTGTAGGTTGACTTTGACATGCCAAAGGTGGTTCAAATGTACAATGCTTGGGAAGAAAGATGTATGGAGAATCCAGACTTGACCATTTCAGATCAAATATGGGGTTTGGAGATTCTTCTTAGAGTTCAGAAGGATTGCCAGGTAATTTTGAAACACAAGGCAAGTAATATTCTCTCAGATTTGAAAAGGGATAGAAGGGAGCTATACTTTATGTTGCTCAGATGTCATGGAGTTGGATGGACATATCAGAAGTTGAGGGCATTGAAATTTGATGAATTGGAATGCAAGGCTTATCCCATTTGGGTGAGAGTGCAGGAAGCAAACACTCTCAGACTTCTTTCAGATGAAAGAAAGGAAGAACTTGCAGAAGAAATGGAACTCAAGAAAGCTATGTTTGTTCCCAGACCAGTGAAGAAGGGAATTTCATTTGAGTTTCCCAAAGATATGGATCCACTATATCCAAGTGAAGCTGTCATCAGAAAGAGTCTCAAGCTCTCACCTTTATAAGCTTCAGATATGGTGCAAGTGTTACCATTAGATTCCAGGAACCCAATTATGAGCTATGAAGAAGATGAATGTGGGTTTTGGAAGATTGGCAGATATGGCAAAGAGGTACACACTTTTACAACTCTCATATCTTTGTTTGCAAGTTGTGATAGAGAAGACTTGGTGGACCTTTGGAGGTTGCTGGAGACCAAGTATGAGGCTGAAGCACCAACTTCAGCTAATGGAATAAAACTTTGGTCCACATTCAAAAGAATGTGTGGACCAAAAGATGAGGATCCTGCAATTTGGAAGGATCTTGAAGATGACCTCAGTGGTCTTCAATGGAGGTTATATTCAGCTGCTGGTGTTTACCAATTGAGTTCTACAAAGTTTGCTGAGTATCTACTTGTGGATGGTCAGCATTTCATATCCAAGGCTATTTTGGAGAAGATGAAGGACACTCAGCTGGAAATAGATTATTCAATTGACGTGGCAAAAGATTTGATCAGATTTATTAATTATCAATATGAGAAGGTTTGTAAGATTCCTCCTAGTCCTTAATGCTTATTCAGAAACTTGATCATAAGAGTGGATATCAAGTTTAGGGGAGGATTGTTGGGAATAAATTAAGGCCAGATCACTTGAGCGCTGACAAGAGTAAAACAAGCGTTGACAAGAATAAAACAAGCACTGACAGCTCAAGCGTTGACAAGATAAAGTCAAGCGTTGACACATTGAAGACAAGAACTGATAGGAAGATATACTCTACGCGTTTATTGTATTCTAGAATAGTTCTAGTAAAGATAGGAACAACAATGTATTTTCTATATTTATCTTTACCTAGAATAGCTGATACGTAGATTATTGTACAAGGCTTCTTATGTCTATAAAAGAAGACCTTTAGGTTAATGTTTTATATAAGTTTTCATTCGTAAACTACTTTCATTGTAAGCAAGTTTGATATTGATAATCAAAGTGAAAGTTTGTTTATATCATTGTGTGTTCTTGTTTAAGTGTTAAATTCAGCGTAACACTTAAATTCATAAGCATATACAAAGGTTTCTCTAAGTGTATTACTTGATCTAATCTCGTATACATAAAGCTAAATCGATCTAAGTTTGGGATCAACAAGTACACCATTATCGTCTCCGCCTCGTCATGACGAAGTTCCCACCAAGCCGACTCCTCCACCAACCCCACCTTCCACCTTTAACCCTTCAACATCTCAACCTTCACCTTCTACACCTCCACCACCCAAACCCAAGATTCCTTATCCATCTCGCTTAGACAAGGCCAAAATGCACACCAAGGATGACATTCAAGTGTCAAACTATTTGAAGAAAGTTTCGGAAATGACTATCACTTTTAGCCTTGTTGAAGCTCTTGCACAAATGCCTAAATTTGTTAAGATGTTTAAGGAATTGCTTAGCAAGAAGGAGAAGATGGTCGAGTTTGTTAATACTCGATTAAATGAAAATTGTTCTGTCGTCATTCTTAAAGAACTTCCAGAAAAACTTGGAGATCCCGGTCGTTTTGTGCTTCCTTGTACTTTTAACCAAACCGACAAATTTACTGCCTTAGCTGATCTCGGGGAAAGTATAAATTTGATGCCGTTAAGTGTTTGGAAAAAGTTATCATTGCCCGACCTTAAACCCACCAAGATGACTCTTGAGCTTGCCAATCGCACTCTAACTTACCCCGTTGGTATTGCCGAAGATGTGTTCATTAAAGTTGGCACATTCACTTTTCTGGTCGACTTTATCGCTGTTGATTATGAAATGGACCCTCGTATTCCGTTAATACTTGGACGCCCATTTTTGAGAACCGGTCGTGCTTTAATAGATGTGGATATATGTGAGCTCATCTTAAGAGTCGGGGATGATGCACAAGTTTTTGAAATGGGGAAGCTTACAAGCAAATCCTTTGGAGGCCGAGAATCAGCGAATATGATTAATGTGCTTGATGATTTTATCGTCTACAAAAATCCTCTATCGATTCTTGCATTGATAATCCACTATTTCAAGATGATGTGGATGATTCTCTCTCCAATTTGGAACCTTCACCCATATATGATTCTCCATCGATCTTTGATGCTTATGATTCTAGTTCCGATGGAGATGATTATGATGATTTACTTCCGAGTATCCCGACATGCCCACTTATGATGATTTTGATGAGGACGATACTCTTTCGAGTGATTCTTCACATGTTGAAGATCCTCCGCCTACCATGCTTAATCCTACTTTGGATGACTACTCATTTGAGGAAGACTTCTCTACTTTTCTCAATACATACTTCCCTCATGAGAGTGATGCTCCTCCTTTAGACTTTGATGATTATGGTCTTGATCCTACTTCGGATTTGAATAAAATTCTTTCAAAGGGAAAGCAACCGGACGACACCAACATCTGCAGCACGTATGATTTAACACCTCTTTGTCCACCTTCTGAGGACGAGGTTGTGCATTTTCTTCGCGGATCATCTTCAAATGCTGTTGAGCCTGAGTGCTATTTTCCCCTAAAGGAAAAGGTGTTCGACCCCGGTATCGATATTCTTCAGCCATCTCAGTATCCGTCTGATAAAATAAAAGGAAAAATCTTTGGAACTATTGGGAATACGCTTGCACCTCTTCACCCTTTCTCCCACCGTGCTCCGTCTTTGCTTAAGGGAACCTTGCCTACTCTTTTTTGGCTTGCCTTGTTCGCCTTAAGCTTGTGCTATTTGATGGATGAAAACTATGTCTTTGATCCTGGTGGATATGTTTCATGCTTCTTCCTATGCTAATCAAGGTCGAGTCAGGCTCACGACTCGGTGATCAAAAATCAAGCGCTTCTTGGGAGGCAACCCATGTTTCTATCTTTTAGCTTTCTTTATCCTAAGTGTAGGGGAGACCCGTTGGTGTTTGCTATTTCCTCTCTTCTCATATTCAGGGATTCGAGCGCTCAATGATCCACTCTTGATGATTTTTGACGACCCGTGATTCCGTGTTTCCGCCTTCCCGGTTCTATCCTAAACTCTTTTTGATTCAGTATTTTATATTTCTCAATATTAAAATAGGAATCTCGTTAGTTGTCTTTTTCTTAGCGAGATTTAAATAATGTGCACAATGTCCTAAGTGTAGGGGAGTTTACTCCCACATGCTTAAACATTGAGGACAATGTTTATATTAAGTGTAGGGGGGACTTCTATCGAATTTAAATGGTCTTTTCCTTGTATTTGTCCTCATTTTAACCGGAAAATCAATTTTTCGACATTTTTCAAATTTTTTGATCTATTTTGGCCTATTAGTTTTTCCCTTTGTATAGTTATTTTCCTTCCTTGCTAGAATAAATTTTAATAAAGTGGTTTTATATTTTTTAACGTTGTGAATCTTTTGACTCAACCCGAGTTCACTTATCTAAGTTTACTCTAGCTAGTATCTTTAACGTGTTTAAGTCAAGTTTTGCTAGGCTTTTATATAGGGGGCTATAAAATGCGAAAGTCTTAACCCTCACGGGTTAAGAACAAGAACTTTTCGCAAGTTCCTATAACTGATCCTAGAGAGTCGTTTATCAAGGGAGCTTTAAAATGCGTTTTCTAAACTTGAAAAAGTCTAAGAATTTTCAAGATCCTATAGACGACTCGAAAACCCTAAACTTTGATTTAATAGGCTAAGCATCCACGAGTCTCATTCCTTGAGATTTTAAATTGTGGAGAAGTTATAAGTTTGGTATTATTTCGTGAATTTATGTGAGTTAATTATAAGCCTATTCTCCCATCGCTTGCTAATAAATTTTTCTGCAATAAATAAGGTTGTACGATTTGAAAAGTTACTTAGCTTCTAGCCCAAGATCGTTTAAAAGTTGCTCGTTATGGATTAGAGTACATAGCCAAGGCATAACTTATTGAAGCGGGATGCGAAGATTGGCGAGTCCGAAAAGGCCCTAACAAGGAATGAGGGCTATATTTTGTTGCTAAAGATCCAAAAGTGATGTGAAGAATCATTTATCAAAAATCAATATGAAGGATCGAGACACACGACGAAAAGCAGATACTCCCGTAAAGATCATGGAGAAGTCTATCCAAAAAGGCCCTAACAAGGTATGAGGATAAATAGATCCAAGTCCAAAAAGGAGGCGGATCGTTTTATATCAAAATCCCAAATAAAGATTGGAGAAAAATGAAGAAGTCGTGGTCCAAATATGAAGAATCTCTCAAAATTTCAAGTGAAGAAATTCCTATTATGAAGAGAAGACCATTATTTCATGAACGTCTCTCAAGATTTGAAGTATGAAGTCGCTGCCAAATATCGGTCCGAGAAAGGTATCAAATCGCGAAGCTAGTTATGCCAAGATATGAACTTTATGAGGTCCCGAGAAGCAGTTTTAAAAGATTTTGTCCTTTATCTAACTATTGATTAAATCGTCCCACTTTATTTTCTTGTCTTCTCATCTTTTCAGAAAAGTTGACGTTTTCGATTCTGATTCGGGATTTGTCGACGAATAAATTCAACTCGTCTTTTAATTTCTTCGTTTAATAGACTTGAGTTCTTTCGACATATGTAAATCTTCCATCTTTGGTCCTTTTCTTCGATAAATCTTCAAATAGACCCATTGACTTCAAATCTTTTGCATCTCTTGGACTATAGACTTCGTCTTGAGTCTTTTTCTTCGATAAAACCCATGCAATCCCATGTTTTCTTCAATATTTATCCAGTTGGCTCTAAAAACACAACAAACACACAAACTACGCATAATTCCAAAAAATGACATTAAATACGCGTTTTGGTCTTGTTTTAGCAAGAAATAAGTGGTAAAAGGATGGGTGTTTCACACCTATCAGAGTCTAAGTAAATAATTGGCCCACATGAGTTCGTGTTAGTTTGCTAACTTATAATAACAATGATCTCGTTTTTAAGCTTGGTTTGGAGAAAGTGAAAACTTGAGGATGATGATTATTCATGACATTTCCAAAAAACCTAAGGTATGTTTTTGATTTCTTTACTTTCTTCCTTTGAATGTTTATTATTTTCTATCTCTTTAATAAAGGCCAAGGTGGATTGATTGTGATGAAAAATGTAAACGTGCTTTGTAACTAATGCATTGCATGAGGACATTGCAATGGTCAAGTGTAGGGGATTTGATAGGTGTGTAAACACCCATCCTTTTTACCACTTAGCTACAATAATAACCAAGCCAAAACGTGTATTTTATGTCGTAAATGTCGGAATTATGCGTGGTTTGTGTTTTTGTTGTGATTTAGGACGAAAATATGGAAAAAGGAGAAAACACGGGCATTCACGGGCTTTTATCGAAGAAAAAGACGAAAGACGAAGTCAAGAAATCAAGAGTGAAAAAAGAACGGAAGTCCAAGACCAATTCTGAAGATTTATCGAAGAAAAAGTTAAAAGACGGAAGTTTACTAAAAGCCGAAGAACTCAAGTCTAATTTATTGAAGAATTACAAAGACAGGTTTAAAAGAATCCCGAGACAAAGTCATTAAAGTCAAAGAACTAAGAAGATTAAGGACTTAATGATGCAGTTAAAGAAAGAAGAAAGAGGGGAGGAAGCTTCCTAAGCACCTCCCTAATCCTCTCCTATAAATAGATCATTAGGATATTCATTTGTTTTTGTTGGCTAGAGTGACACTAGTTCTTCCACCATTTTAATTTTTGCACATTTAAATACATGTCATTTACTTAATTGTCTTGCACCTTTTAATTCATTTTAGTTCCAAGTAAGTGTTCTTAATTTTGTTGCTTTAATCTTTATTTACCTTTGATCAAGTTTACTTTTATCATTCTCCTTCTACTTTTCTCTTGTTTTTGGTTTGTTTTAAAATTCGGATTAAGCAAGAATTTTTGCTTAATCTCTTTGCTTATTTCACTAAAAAGTTTACCTTTTTACTTTTGTCTAAGTTTATGTATAAGATAAGCTATAAGTTTGACAATCTTATTGGCTTGTTTCATACTTAGCTTATTTGTTTTTCTAAGTTCTCTAAAAAGTTCATTTTTCTAAAAGTTTGCTTATTTCGTTTCCTTATTTCGTGTTTGAAAAGGTTTTAAATTTGTTGCTTATTATCTCGTCCTATTTTCATTTCATCTAAGTTTTAGAAATCAACTTATTAGTTCTAGCTTATTTGGTTCTTGTGCTTATTGCGAATTCGTTCTCCATCGGAAAAGGAAGGAAATTACACATTGCGATAGCCTCACCCACATTCCGATGGTGACAGTATTGGAATAGGGTTTTTGGTATTTCGACAGCTTATTGCGACGGTGCTTTCCGATCTGAAACTCCCCTTATTCCGATCAAGATTCTGATCGCACATTGCGATCAGGATTGCGACGGCTCTTAAGGTTTCATTGAAACGAAGTGCTGCCCAATTTTCCTTAGCAACTTTCCGATCTGAGCCACATTCCGATGGGTGTATTCCGATGGGAGTGACATTCCGGTAGCTTGTATATATTCCGATAGACTGCATTCCGATAGATTTCTTTTCAACATTCCGATAGACCTAGTTTTTGATACACTCCGATAGACACATTGCGATCTGGATTCCGATGGACTTGGTGACAGCATTCCGATAGTGGATTCTGATGGTTTTGAGCTTGGAAGTAAATTTTACCTTGTTTGTTTTTTAAGTTACATTTTAATATCTTGTCAAATTTAATCTTCGTCACGCTTTATTTTTTAAGTCATTTAATTATTTTACTTTTAAAATTTTAATATTGCACAATTTAAGTTTTAACTAGTTTTGATTTAATTAACCGTCATTTACGTTAAAGTTTTTGCGCCTTTAATTTTACTACAACGACAAAAACCTTTGTGTTCCACCAAAAGACAGCTGAGTCGCACTTAAACCAATAATCAATTCGATTAGACCCACACAACGAACTTTAATTTTTATACTAGGCAAAAGCCATGTATTAATGCTCAAACAAAGTACACTACAACGGAAAAGGAGTTTCTTGCCGTTGTGTATGCTTTTTAAAAGTTTAGACCATATCTCGTCTTGTCTCAAACCATATTGCATACGGACCACTCGGCTATCAAATATCTTCTTAATAAACAAGATGCTAAGCCGAGGTTGCTCCGGTGGAGTCTCTTCCTTCAAGAATTTAATGTCAAAATTCTAGACAAAAAAAGGAGCCGAGAATCTCGCGGCCGATCATTTATCTCGACTTGAGAATCCTCACCAAAGCGATCAAGAAAACAAGTAAATCAATGAAACATTTCCTCTCGAGACGCTTGGTACTATTGCTATTCGTGGTGATGATAGTACCCCATGGTTTGCGGACATTGCAAATTACCATGCGGGAAAATTTGTGATCAAGGGTATGTCGTCCCAACAAAAACGAAAGTTTTTCAAGGATATATCCTATTACTTTTGGGACGACCCCTATTTGTTTCGTATGTGCGCAGATCAAGTGATTCGTAGGTGCGTATTTGGCAAGGAAGCTGAAGATATCCTTAAATCTTGTCATGAGGGACCCACCGGGGGACATCATGGTGCCAACGCAACCGCGAAGAAAGTCTTTGATGCCGGCTTCTTTTGGCTATCTATATATCGTGATGCCCAAGACTTGATCAAGACTTGTGATGCTTGTCAACGTCAAGGAAAGAACTCACAAAGGGATGAAATGCCTCAAAACATTATCCAAGTTTGTGAAATCTTTGACATGTGGGGGATCGATTTTATGGGGCCATTTCCATCTTCGAAAGGAAATAAGTACATTCTCGTAGCCGTGGACTATTTGTCTAAATGGGTTGAAGCTAAGGCTTTTCCCAGAATGATGCTCGAGTTGTGGTGAAATTTTTGAAACAACTCTTCGCTAGGTTTGGAACTCCACAGGCTATAATAAGTGATCGTGGGACCCATTTTTGTAATGAACAATTTGAAAAAGATCTAAAGAAATATGGTGTCACTCATCGACTTTCGACGGCCTATCACCCTCAAACGAGTGGTCAAGTGGAGGTTTCAAACCGAGCTCTTAAGAGAATTTTGGAGCGTTATATTGGGGAAAATCACACTTCATGGTCGGATAAATTGGACGATGCATTGTGGGCTTTCCATACGGCTTACAAGACGCCAATTGGTTGTACACCATTTAGGTTGGTCTACGGAAAAGCATACCACTTGCCAATTGAACTCAAACATAAGGCGTATTGGGCTCTTAAGCATTGTAACTTTGATTTAAGGACCGCGGGTGATCATCGCAAGGTTCAATTGAATGAACTAAGTGAATTAAGGGATCAAGCTTATGAAAATTCTTTGATCTATAAAGAGAAGACTAAGAGGATTCATGACTCTAAGATCAAAAACCGCATTTTCAATGTTGGTGATCAAGTCCTCTTATTCAACTCTAGACTTAAGATTTTCTCGGGCAAGCTTAAATCCCGTTGGTCCAGACCATTCACCATTTCACAAGTTTTCCCTTATGGCACCGTTGAGCTAGCTCAAAAAGACGGGCCTAACTTTAAGGTGAATGGTCATCGTGTGAAACACTACTTTGGAGGGGACATACCTACGGAGGTTGTTCCAGATCTTCAAACTTTCCCTAAGGACCAATGAATGCGGGGACTAAGTCGAGCTCATGACTCGATTAACAAAAACGAGGTGCCTTGTGGGGGAGTCCCATACATTCTATCTTCTTTCTATTTTCTAACACTAATAAGGCTTGATCTTTCAAGCTTGTGTTCGTGTTTTGTTGTGTGATGAATCTTAGGTATGGCCATAATCATTGAAGACTCTCGTGTTCGGTTTTTGCCGGTCCACTTGATCTTCCTATACTTTGATTGCCAAAAGGGGCACACTCTCTATCCTTTGATTTTTATCGACTAACGTTTTATCTTGAGGCATAATTAATAAACGACTTATAGATTTGCGTGCTCTTTCCATGTTAGGATTTTGCATTAGAATCTTCGTGTTTTAGCAAGGGGGTGTTACTCTTGAGCTAAGAAACATTGAGGACAATGTTTGGTTTTAGCATGGGGGAGTCAATCGATATAATCGCTTGCAATTGCTTTTGTCGTGTCTAAACGTAATCGTTTTTCTCATTTTTCATAAAAATTTTATACTTTTAGTGTTATTTTTAAATTTTAATAAAAGAAACTAAGTGCTTTTGACACAAATGTAGGCTTTCCGTTGGTGAATAAAAA
Organism: Glebionis coronaria; assembly: GCA_025667525.1. Lineage (NCBI taxonomy): Eukaryota > Viridiplantae > Streptophyta > Magnoliopsida > Asterales > Asteraceae > Glebionis > Glebionis coronaria. The sequence goes on along the minus strand of CM046877.1, from coordinate 287,502,592 downwards.
TAGTTTTTGACTCGACTCGGTTTTTACCTTAGCTTTTCCTTAACGTATTTGAATTAAGTTTTTCTAGGCTTTTATATAGGGAGCTTTAAAACGCGAAAGTCTTAACTCATACGGGTTAAGAACAAGAACTTTTCGCAAGTTCTTATAATTGATCCTAGAAAGTCGTTTATCACGGGAACTTTAAAACGCAAATTCTAAAACTTGAAAAAGTATAAGAAGATGCAAGATCCTATAGATGACTTGAAAACCCAAAACTTTGATTTAATAGGCTAAGTATCCATTGATTTCAAATTTTTGGAATTTTACAATATGGAGAACAAGAGATGATAGAGTTTAATCATAAGTTTCTAAAATTAATTCTTCTTTGTGCAAGTATTTTTGTGTTTGATTTAATCTCCTCGTATTTATTTTCCACGCTTGAATAATAATTTCTTAATAAATGAAGTTTTTAGCGGTTTAGGCTTGATATCTTAACTCGTAACTCCTTCTTTTTCTTCCCTTATAATTAAAGTGAGAACACATTAAGGGTGTCAGCGTCATTGAATTTTGATCATGGGATTGCGGAAATTTGGCTTACTATACATATCATATTAATAAAGAAGAATAAATAAAAACATGTTCTCTAGGAGCCTTCGGGTGGGAGTCATGTAGCAGTAACCTTGTCATTAGAGCCTTAGGGTGTATGACAAGGGGACGTGTTGAATACAAATTTCTTCATCATCATGAGCCATAAGGTGGGATGGTGATGTCAATTCCCTTGTTTTTGTCCAAGGAGCCTTCGGGTGTGGATTTTAAATAAGGAGCACAATTACATCTTAAAGAGCCACAAGGTGATATGATGTAATTGTTGCTAACTCCATTAATAAGGTCATAATTGACTTTGGAGGTTTTATTGTTGCTTTTAAGTAGTCCTATTAGCCAAATTTCGGGTCCGGGGATTTATCCCTCAAATCGTGTTAAGTTATCCTTTGATGTGGGCTTTCTTTAGTGACAAAGGTTTTTAAAGTCGAGGTTAGGTTTTGAGTGTTTAGTTTTTACAACGTTCTTGCCTTCATTTTTGGACTAATAAATATCAAAAATAAGTCAAATGAGCCTTTGGGTGAATGACACATAAAATCTAGAGATACAATTAGGAATAATAGGAGATTGAGTTTAACACAAATTACTTGTATGAGTTGGTTTAATTTTGGGGCTTTTGATTAACAATGATCTTGTTTTTACACTTGGCATGGAAAAGTGAAAAGTCGAGGACGATGAATCTATTTGAGTTTTATGATCCTAAAAGTTATTTTTCAAATAATGAAAGCAATACATTATGTCTTTGCAAAAATAAAGTTTCATAAGTCAAATAAAAGTGTAGTTAGTGTTTTATTTTATCATTGCGTGAGGACACGACAATTGTTAGCAAGGGGGAGTTTGATATGAGTGATTTTACTCATATCAATTATATCTTAAAACAATGAATAAAAGCTTAAAATGTTTTAATATTGCCTTATATATGCTTGTTTTGTTGTTTGATGTGTGTAGATACCAAGTTCACAAAAAGCAACAAATTTGACACGAGAGTGAAGAAAAGATCAACAAAGCCAATAATGAGCTCCTCTTTAGCGGATTTAATTTTATATGGAGTTTAACGGGCTTGTGGGTCCCACATTTGGACTAATGGGCTAAAAAGCCCATTAGTAAAACAAGTATTCATACTTCTTGGTTACTAAGCCCATTAAAACCCAAAATAATTACAAAAAAATATATTAGAGACGGATGGATTTATTTCTATTTGGGTCTCAAAGCCCGTGATGAAAACAAGAACGATTAGAAAGTTTTATATACTTGGAAAGTCCAAGTTTTGGCAAAAGCCCATCACAAAAGAAAAAATGTAACGAAAGTTACATAAATCAGTCAAACGTGTATTTACTTTTCACACAAATCAAACACCACACATTTATTTCGATACATCCAAAGTACCTCACCTTTATCCCTCACCCAAACAAATAACCAGATACGTTTTTTTTACCCAAATCCCAAACTCTAATCACAAGAAAGTTACAAATAAATTGGTGGTTTTTATTAGAGCGCTTGATTCACACGATTGGGGAAATAAATCCCCAATTATTTCAGATGTAGAAGATGGAGAGAGCAAGTGACGTGGCAACGAATGATTGGCTGTGACAGCATATATTCCTCAATCCACCAATTGAAGAAGGACACCTCAGCCTAAAACTAGCACAACAAACACACTCCCTTGCCACGTCGGCAATCCATGTGCAAGGGAGTGTTACTTCCACCGTTAGATCAAGATTTGGATGAAAGAGAAGAAAAAGATGCTGATTGAAGGGTCGAGATGGATTTCTCATCACCAACAACCCTCACCCCAACCTCCCGGGTTTGAGAATAAATACCCTTGCTTATTTCTGTACTTATCATCCAACTTTTACTTTAAAGTTATTATGTAGAAATAGAGTTAGGATTAATTTTGTAATTTTCTTTATCAAGTCTTGTAATCTTTCTTGATTTTTAATAAAAGTTTATTTATATTCGATTAAATTCGTGTCTTATTTTACTGCTTGAATTGAAAAGTTAATTATATATTCTGTTTCATAATAATAATGTTTATGATATTTAATTCAAGCTAATTAATAGCTTAGATTTGATATTAGAAGTAATTTTTGGAATAAATCATTTATCCCCACTGGATAAATAATGTTAATGTTCGAGAGATATTGATGATGATTCGGGTTGATATTTCTGTTCGTTTAATGGAGGTGTGATGGTGTTCGTAAATGGTGGTGACGATTAGATTTTTAGCCAGCTCAGCGCTGCGCTACTTATCAAAGGGATCTACAAAAGGTTTTACTTCTTATTTTATTTTAAGTAATTTATGCTTAAGATGTTTTATGTTATATGATTTTACTGTTAGTATGTCTGTGATAATATGCTAATATGTTTAGATGAATTGATATGTTTGCTAATTGACTGTAACTTGAGTTTTGGATAATCTGTTTTGATTCTAGTTCTAATCTGTTTCTTACAAAGGGATTTAGTGATAAATCTGTTAAGAGAGATTAATAAACAAGGTTTTGGATAAGTATGTAAAGGGATTTTTGATTGATAAGTGTAAGTGTAATGCAAGGGATTTGCTGATTTTTGACTAAACTTGGTGTAAACTGTTTTAAAAGAGGTTGAGATTATATTTTTTAGTTAAAAGACTTTTGAAAAAGTTATGTTGCTGGATGATTAATTTCGTTTTAGAAATCTGAGTGGAGTGGAAACCGCATTTGGATTCATTTTTTGTCAAATCGTTTTGTCTGCTGGATCTGATTAGCTTATTAGTATATCTAAGTTTCATCTTGTTACTGATTTGAGCATTATGCACATGCCTGTGTTTTTTTATGCTTGGATTGGTGCCTGTACCTTGTTATCAGTTGGGTTTGTTTGATTTGCTGAGTTTTAGTATACAATTCACTACTTTTGAAGTCTGCTGATATAAGTTAGAATTTTAGACTGTAGTATTTAAGTTGCTGCTTGTTTCTGTCTGATTTGGTAAGATTGTTTAAGCAATTTTGGTATTTTAGATTTGCTGATATATAATTCTTGCTGAGTTGGTTTTATTTGCTGGTATTTGAGTTTTGACTTATATTATTTGGTTTTGCTGAGTTTCATATGAAATCAGATTCAACTGATCTGATTACTCAAAACTAATCCCTATCAGTTCCAAGTTTTAACTGTCAAAAAGTCACCTCCTGTGATTTTTCTTCAATTTTCATTGTCTAAAAAAACCATAAAATGTCTCCAATGAGACTCGAGCCCATGACCTCCTGGTCATGGGCCATACGCTCTACCGATTGTTCTAGTAAACCTTTTGTGTTTAATTGCTGATAATAGAATTAATATAGTGTAATTAAAGGCTGTCAGTTTTTAAATCCTGTTTAAATACATAGTTGTAATTTTAATTAAATCTTTATGTCATTTTAATTTCTTTTATTAAGTTTACGAATAAATAAAAATATTAAAAAAATGTTTTATTAATTTTTGAAATTTAATTAGTTATAACAATTAGTATTGAAATTAATTAGGTTTTAATTAAATTAGTTTTTAAAATAGATTTGTTTTAGTAAAAAGTAAAAGTTAATTTTTAATAGATTTAATTAATTAATAGTTTTTAAATAGTTTTTAAATTAGTTTAAATAAAGTTTTTTAAATAGTGTTAAGGTAAATTTAATTAAATAGTAAAGTTTTAATTATTTCTTTTTAATAGTTTAATTTTTAAATAGGTAAATAATTTTATATTTTTTAATAATTGTTTTTAGATTAAACGGGGTAGAACTAATTTTAGTTTTAAAAACCAAAAACCAATTTGAATCAATTTTCCAAATCGAAACAAAACGTCTCAAATTCACTCGATCTTCGTGTACAACGAACTTGGTTCTCCAACGTGTTTAATTGAATCAGTCTTTGGTAATTTTAGACTATTAACTTTCCTAAAGGTAATTTTCTAATTTACCCTATAACGTATCTTAATTATCCACCACATACATCCTCATCAACATCAAGTGCCTTCTATTTGGACCTTTGAGGCCATTTTAGAACGTATGACATGTAGAGATGGCTTGTTGGAGGAATCCAAGTAGGACCCTAAGTCTTTAATATCTTCAATACAAGTGAAATGAGATGGAAGCACAATGGAGAATGAAGGATGGTGATCCTTTGTTTCCTGCACACAACCACAAGACCACAAAACAAACTTCAAGTAGCAAAGTCTACAAGCTTTTTGGCTTGTAGCTTTTGCTACAGTGAATTATATAAGAAAAATGAAAAATAAGATTTTATGAAAACCTTTAAAAAACCTGAAATTTGGAACCACCAAAACCCTTGACAAAAAGTTATTCAAATTGAAACAAGTGTTATAAATCCACTATCACTTCATTATAATACTGATTTTACACCTTTGAAAAACCTTCTTCAAGAATTCTTTAAAACGTATATTTTCTGAAAATGCATTTTTCTAAAATAGAAAACTTTTGTAATCCTTTAAACTAACATTGAAAAATAATGATTCTTTAAACTAAGATAGCAGTAAATTGGAACTTAAACTCTTGCACTATGATTAATATTTCACTTTCATTACTTTAAAAAAAGAGTACAAAAAATTCTGGAACAAAGCTTTGTGCCACAAACGGCTAAGCTATTTATACAAGTAGATAGAATATTCTAGAAGACCTAAAATGTGAAACCCTAATATTCATGATTTCCAGTAATGCCCTTGGACGAATCTTGGATATTCTTGCTTTGATCCGTTGATGAAGTTTGAAAATATAGTCAAAACACATTGCCATGTGATAGATGTTGACGTTGTCCACTGTTGGGATGATCTGAGCCACTCTTTTGATACCTTTTGGGAGAAAGGAATACACTACAGCCATTGGATCACTGTTCATGCTTTGTCTTGACGTGCAGTGGACCATGTGGGAGGGTCCTTGGGTGATGGTGATAGGTGGTTAAGGGTGGGGATGGGTTTAAGTTGTGCTTAATTAAGGTTCTGGATAGTTGGGGCAAAAACCCCTTTGTTTTTATATCAATTGGGTCTGGGAAAGAATAGGGTTTATGGGTAGAAAAGAGGAGTTTTAATCCGTTTAATAGTGGGAGTAATTTAAAAACCTTGTTTGCCTCCCAATTTTAAGTATTAAACTGATTTAAAAAATCAGTTAATAAATAAAACCAAGTGGGTTATGACGTGGACAGAAGTGGGATGATGATTGGTGGGTTTTGTTTAGTGGGACTGATGAAAAATGTAAACGTGCTTTATAACTAATGCATTGCATGAGGACATTGCAATGGTCAAGTGTAGGGGATTTGATAGGTGTGTAAACACCCATCCTTTTTACCACTTAATTACAATAATAACCGAGCCAAAACGTGTATTTTATGTCTTTTATGTCGGAAGTATGCGTGGTTTGTGTTTTTGTTGTGATTTAGGATGAAAAGGTGAAAAGTGGAGAAAACACGGGCATTCACGGGCTTTTATCGAAGAAAAAGACGAAAGACGAAGTCAAGAGTGCAAAAAGAACGGAAGTTCAAGACCAATTCTGAAGATTTATCGAAGAAAGAGTCAAAAGACGGAAGTTTATCAAAAGCCGAAAAACTCAAGTCTAGTTTATTGAAGAATTACAAGACGAGTTTGAAGAAATCCCGAGACAAAGCCATTTAAAGTCCAAGATTAAGAAGATTAAAAGGCATAAGGACTAATGGTGCAATTAACAAAAGATTAAGAAGAGAAGGACTAAGCATGCAATTAAGGAGAAAGGAAAGAGGGGAGGAAGCTTCCTAAGCACCCCTTAATCCTCCCCTATAAATAGTCATTAGGATTAATCTTTTCATTTTTGTTGGCTAATAGTGACAATTAGTTCTTCCACTTTTAATTACCTTGTCATTTATTTACTGGTCAAATTTAAATACTTGTCTTGCACCTTAATTACCATTTAATTTCAAGTAAGTGTTCTTTTAATTCTTGTTAATCTTTATCTTTATTGTTTGATCTCATTCTACCTTTCTTTAATCTTTGATTTATCTGTTTATTATTCATGTTCATGTTCTTGAGTTTTTGTCAAATTTATTAAGTGGGTTTTGATTATCTTGATTAGTTTTGTTAGTTTTGTTGTTTTGGATTGATTGTTTATGATTAATAGATGTTTATTTGTTAGTTTGATTTAATCTTGTGGATGATTTTGCTTAGATTTTATTAGATTCGTGTGAATATCTGTTCCCTGTTCTTCGGGGTGTTTGTTTTCTTTTTCTGAACTTTCCCAGGAATATTCCACATCAAGCTAGTATTCCGAGTAAAGGATTTAAAAAGCATCTCATTCGGAATATTAAAACATTCCAGATAAGACTTTTATTCCGGATCAAGGTCTTAGCCAAGGTGGTTCATGCGGAATATCCAATATTCTGGATAAGGGAATTATTCCGGATAGGCCAAACATTCCGAATAGCAAGGATATTCCGGATAGAGAAGATATTCCGGGTTAAGAGCTTCTATCCGAAATAAGTGACATATTCCGAGTAAGGAGTTCTATTCGGAATATTATTCCGGATCAAGAATTATTCCGGATCAACAGCAACATTCCGGATCAAGACCATTATTCCGAATAGAGGTGTTTATTTCGGATAGGTGACATATTCCGAGTAAGCCATTTATTCCGGATCAAGGTATTTGGTGAATATTCCGAGTGAAGAAAAACATTCCGAACGAAGGTGACATTCCGGATGGATGTTTATTCCGAATAAGGGTATTATTCCGGATGAGCTATTTTTCAGGTTTCTTTAATTTCAGTTTTTAAGTTTCTGCTTTTTAATTTCAAGCTTTATTTTTCCCGCCTTTTTACTTAGTCGCACTTTAAGTTTATTTGCCTTAGATTTATTTTAGCCTTGCCTTAGTTTTAAGTTTTAGTTGCGTTTTAAGTTTGCCTTAGTTAGATTTAAGTTTGCGTTATTTGCTTTTAGTGCCTTTTAATTTCCGTCACGCTTTAAATACTAGCCCTTTATTTTTAATTAGACTTAGACTTACATTACTGCACTTTTACTTTACAAGTTTTGCACATTTTAATTACTACAACGACACAACCTTTTGTTTCGCCAAAGAACGACAGAGTCACACATAGAACCTAGATCAATTCGATTAGACACACATCAACGAATCTTTTTAATTCGGTTATTATTGTAATTAAGTGGTAAAAAGGATGTGTGTTTACACACCTATCAGGGACGCGTGGCAGCAGTTGGTTGGTTGGGGTGAAGTTTCATGTCTGGACATAAAAGGCCCTTATATTCCCACAAACTTTGCATCTTAAGTTTAATAGCTCAAACTTCTATTTCCCTTAATAGATAAGTTTTATTTCTTCTATTTTTGCCATCAAAAGTTTAATGAACTAGTTCTAAGGGCTTTTCTTGTATATTCTTAATATTGTAGGGACCCACAAGTAATTTTGAGGATTTACAGGGGTATAAAATGAGAAGTATTCAAAAGATGAGGGACCATTTTGTTAGCCTAAAAATATTGAGTCAAACAAGAATGTTCGGTCATAGGTTTCTATTGTAACATTAATTAGAACGTTGTAATAAGTAGTTTATTAGTCGTGGTTTACGGGCTTGGATTTAAACTAATTAAAGTCCAAAAGTCAAGCCCGGCCCAATATATAGTCCATTAAAGCCCGCATGTGGGTGGACTATATATACTACCCTCCTAGCATGTTAGGAGGGTGGGATGATCATTTATAACTAATCTTTTTTAATCTAATATTCTCCAAGTTAATCTCTCTCTCTCTCTCTACTTTCTCTCATTACTTTCTCTCTCTAGGAATCTATTTCTTTTCATCTATTTTCTATCACTAATTATCTAAATATTTGGGACAACAATTGGTATCAATCGCCATGGGGTAGATTTGTGTTTCGATTGTGGTTATCAACTTTTTGATTTCGTGTGATTTTTCATCCAAAAAGTCATCTCGTATTAAAAAGTTTTGTTTTTTATTACTCAAAATCTTCTTACAAATTGCCTACAAAGTAGTGGTAGGAATCTGTGTTTATCATTGTTCTTGATTTTTTATAAAAAGTTGCTAAATTTGGTTTCATTTTCGGAAAAGTTTGGCTAAATCATGTTTTTAGAGAGTTTGAGTCTTTATCCGAAATTTAAGGGTTTGCGGATTCCGGATAACATAGCGTATTCTTGTTATCCGGAATAAGAGGGTTTAACTATTCCGGATAAGCCGAAGTTGGGGATTCTGGATAAGTGGTGGAAAGGTCGATTCCGGATAAGCTAGTGTTGCAGTGTATTCCGGATAAGAAGGTTGTACGTTATTCCGGATAAGAGGTTTGGCAGCATATTCCGGATAAGAAGTTTTAACGGATTATTCCGGATAAGCGAACAATCGAGTATTCCGGATAAGCTACGGACGATTTATTCCGGATAAGGTGACTAACAACTATTCCGGATAAGAGGTGGAACTATATTATTCCGGATAAAGGTTCATTCCGGATAAGCAAAAGGATATTTATTCCGGATAAAGAAGGAAATAAACATTTTGGATAAACAGTTTTTCCGGATACGGTAGTTTTGTATTATTCTGGATAAGTCGAAGAACAATTATTCCGGAAAAGAAAGAGACAAATTATTCCGGATAAGAAGCACTACAAAGATTCTGGATAAGCATCATTTTTGTGATTCCGGATAACTCATCTCACAATATTCCGGATAAGTAACGGGATATCCTTTTTCTGGATAAGTCTATGAAAACATTCCGGATAAGAGAAAGTTGCAAACATTCCGGATAAGAGAAATAACACTATTCCGGATAACCTACATTGAATTTTTTCCGGATAAGGTCTCATTGAAATATTCCGGATAAGAGTAAGTATAATATTCCGGATAAGTGATTGGTTTTCCGGATAAAGTTTCTTCACAATTTCTTCAAGTTTCAACCACAATCTTTTCACAATTTCATCTACTTAAGATCGTATTCAATTCACGTCAACTTTGAGATGGATTCTACTCAAGAATATCGTGTCACAAACAACAATATCATGGTGGCGGGGAATAAAGAGAGACCACCAATGCTTGTGTCTGGTAGGTATGCTCAATGGCAATCACGTTTCATACGATATCTTGATACAAGACCCAATGGTGATGCCTTGAGGAAATGTATTACTCATGGACCATATGTATTCAAGAAAATCTCAATTCCTCCAAGAGCAGCCACAGATACTACTGATCCAATACGTGCAAGTGAACGTGATGAAACAAGAGCCGATCTCACACCTGAAAATTGTGCTTGGCATGATGCAGAGAAGGAAGCCATCTATATGGTTCTATGTGGGATTGGAGATGACATTTATTCCACAGTTGATGCATGCCCTACATCACATGAAATGTGGACTGCTATTGAACACTTGCAACAAGGAGAATCACTCAACAAACAAGATGTCAAAACAAACTTATTTTGGAATTTTGGCAAGTTTACTTCAAAGGATGGAGAATCAATTGATTCTTACTACTCCAGGTTTTATAAGATGATGAATGACATGACAAGAAATAATCTGCAAGTCTCCACCATGCAAGTCAAAGTCCAATTTCTTGAACAACTTCAACCCGAGTGGACACGGTTCGTCACTTTGGTGAAACAACAAGAAAAGTTAGACGAGGTCTCATATCAACGACTCTTTGACATCTTGAAGCAATTTCAGAATGAAGCAAATGAGATTCGAGCTGAACGTGTTTCTAAGACGGCTAATCCACTCGCTTTAGTGACTACAACTCAACTTGTTCAAGGTCATAACTCTCGTGCTCCTAAGTCATATTCCACTACATCATCTTCACCACGATCTTCCACATCATCTAAGTCTTCATCATCCACAAGATCACGAGGTAAAGTACCAAGAGCACCATCACCACCATCCGAGTCATCATCTGACGAAGATAGTGATGAAGACCAAGCTCAAAAGAATCGAGAGATGAAACAAAAAATTGCTTTCATAATGAAGACTTACAAGAAAATCTATAAACCCACCAACAACAATCTTCGCACATCATCTAACACCAAGAACCGATATGTTGAGAGTCCTCCAAGGTATGACACACGTCGACGTGGTGAAAGTCCTTCTAGGTATGATCGAAATAATCCAACACATGTTGAGAGTTCTGCAAGATATGATCGACAAACTGCCAAGTATGATACTCAGAGGATTGCTGCTGCTACTGGGAATAGGGAAACGGTTGGAAGTCAAGTGGTTCAGCAGAGTGGGATTCAATGTTTTAATTGCCAAGGTTATGGGCATATGGCAAAGGAATGCAGGAAGCCGAAAAGGGTTAGACACTCCAGCTATCACAAGGAAAAGATGCTGTTATGCAAAAAGATGGAAGCAGGGGTTAAATTGTCAGCTGAGGAAGGAGAAATGCTTGATGATACTGATGATGAAGATTCTGATCAAGAGCTCGATGCACATTACTCGTACATGGCAAAGGTTGAAGAAGTTCTCAAAGTCACCGAAGATGACAATGGCCCTATCTTTGACACTGAGCCAATCGATAAGGTACACACTACTGATGAATATAATGTGTTTGGTGATATTCCTGAGCATAGTAATCTACCAAATGCCATTAATGACACGTGTATGATGGAAACGGTTGATAGCAATACCACACCCGATTCATCATACATGTGCAATAATGAGTCTGAGGATGATCAACATGCAAATGAATATGATGAAGAGGAACGTATTGCGCTTGCTAATTTAATTGCTACTTTACAAAAAGATGTCACTGGAAATAAAAAGAGTCAAAAGTAATTAAAGAAGGCAAACGCTACGCTCACTCAAATTTTTGAAGAATGCAAAGCTGCTTTTATCAAATCTACTGAGATGACTGAAAGCTATAGAGATGAGCTCCTTCTGAAAACCAAAGAGCTTGAGGGGTACAAGGGAAATGCGTTAAAAGGTTAAAAGGATGATTTTGAAAACAAATATAATACAATTCTTGAGTTATTAGCAAAAAAGAAGCGTCAATATAATGTTTTCTTAATGGATGAACGCCAAAAAACGTACCTTGCCAACACCAATGTTAATGAACTTGAACAAAAGCTCTCTATGACCAATACTGATTCTACTAAAATTCTTGAGGATAAGAAACAAGAGGTAGATGCATTAAAACAACACTTCAAAAGTAGATATGATAAAGAAACTGAAAAAGTAACGAAACTAGAAGCACAAGTCGAATTTTTAAAGAACGTTGTTTATAAAACGCATGATTCTATTCAATCTGTAAGAATGCTGGCACCTCCTTTGATGTTTAAGGGTCAAGCTAGCTTTGCAAGTCCTGAGTACCTTGCCAAAGCTCAAGCTGCGAACCCGTGTCTTTATCTTGATGAGACTTAAAGAACCGATCTTGATTGCATGCCTGTTAGTGCCGATAGTGAAGAGACTGCCCTTTGGGATGATGATAGTCACTCACTTGTCAATAAGGAGTTTGTGAAACCATATAATTATGCTTATGAGAATAGTCTTTATGGTCTTTTCAACAAACAAACTCAGAAAACTCGTGAGTAAGTGTTTCTAAAATGCAAACAAAAAAGAATTCAATGGAAGAAAGCATTTGCCCCTAAGAAATCTAATGTTTACAAATACATCAACTACCTCCCTCTAGATGAATCTAAAAGCAAGAGTATGAAAACATTAGTTATTCTTAAACACCACATAGATAATGTTAAATCTATTGTTGAAAGAGACTGGGCAAAATGTGAAAATGCTGAGTGGACACGTCCGATTCCTCAAGATATTACCTTGCTTGTGAAAGAACTCTTAATTCCAAACACGGCGTTGATTAAAGAAACTGTCCTTCAACTTGAGGAGTTCATTCAGACTGAAATCTATGATGATTTAAAATACGTTGAATCTCTTCAGAAACACATTGATGATCTTCAACTGGAGAAGTCTGAATTTTCAGATGAATATGATTTACTATTGCAAGAATGTGTTTCTAAAGATGTTATGTGTGCTTATTTTACATCTTGTGCTTATATTGATAAATATTCTGATGTTGCATGCAAATATCTTGATAAGATCAAAGAATGTGAACATCTTAAAATTGAGCTTTCGAAACGTAAAGAAAATGTTGATAAAAATGCTTTTGAGTTACTTCAACATAAAACTGATTTCCTTCAAAAACATTGTCATCCTCTTGAACTTTCTTTGCAAAAAGACGTTGGTAGTTTTCCACATGATAATAAATTTCAAGAAAAACTTTCCAAAACGTTTCGAGAAATGAATGAACAGAATTTGGAAATTAAAGGGTTGAAAGCTCAGTTACAAGACAGGGACAGAGCAATACCAGAGTTGTAGAAACTCGTTGCTAAAATGGGTGGGAAAATCGTGGAACCTAGCATTAAGAAACCTGTTGTTAGACAACCCAATGCTTCTAAAGTGAATAGATCCTCTATCTTGGGAAAACCATCTGCTTTATCAAATTCCTCGTTTGCAAAACATGTGTTTGCCCCCAAGATAGATGGAAAGGAAAGGTTACCATAAAATCAACCCATAAGGAATGCCATAGAATCAAGCGTTAAGCACAATAATGTGATTAAACCAGGGATGTATAGAATGACTACTAAGCCCACAAACAAAGTTATTCAATCGCCTCAGACTTCTAGAAACACTAATATTCGTGTGTCTTCTACTACAGGAATAGTCTCCACTACTAGTGTTAGCTGGCCTCAGCTTAAGAGCAATCAAGTAAATGATAAGGTCTGGAAACACAAGAATCAAGGGAAGATGAAGGAAGTAGAAGCACACCCTAGGAATTTGAATGTTTTTAAGAATAAAAAGTCTGTAATCGCATGTAATGACGATATGAATGATGTGAATGATTTGAATGCTATGAATGTGAAATTTGTTTGTGTCAAATGTGGCAAGTGTGCTAATGCTAATCATTCTATGTGTGCTATGAATAAAGTCAAAGGCGTAGATACTAGAACTAAGAAGCAAGTTCTGATGCCTATTAGAGCTAGTAAACCCAAACACCAAGTGAACCATTCTGGTGCCACCCCCACTAAGAAAAGTAATGCATCAGACTCCACCACTAAGAATCCTAGAAGCAAAATTAAGGAATTATATGAGTCTGCTAGCAAGTCTTGGAAATGGTAATTTGCTAATCAATGTCCTCCCGGATATAAATGGATGCCGAAAGCTAGGACAGAAAATGTGAAAACGAGTGTTAGTTTGCCTTTAAATGTTGATAAGGACACTAATGATTCTATTATCACAACTACTGTTGTATCCAATTTAGCAAATGCTCCATCGTGTTCTAACTCTTCTGCAGGTGGTACAAATAATTCTCTTCATACTGGACTCCGGATGCACGAAGCACATGACGGGGAATCTCAAGCTTCTAATTAACTTCGTAGAGAAGTTCCTAGGTACGGTCCGATTCGGAAATGATCAATTTGCACCGATCCTAGGATATGGAGATTTGGTTCAAGGAAATATCACGATTAAAAGGGTATACTACGTCGAAGGGCTTAATTACAATCTTTTCTCGGTTGGTCAGTTCTGTGATGCGGATTTGGAAGTTGCTTTCAGAAAGAAGACATGTTTTGTTCGTGCTTATGATGGGAATGACTTACTTACCGGTACACGGGGTACTGATCTTTACACAATTTCACTTCAAGACACAACTTCATCAACTCCAATTTCCTTCATGGCTAAAGCTTCAACGATTCAGGATGGTTATGGCATCAACGTCTTTCTCATCTCAACTTTGATACCATTAACTTGCTTTCCAAGAAAGATATTGTGAGAGGCCTTCCAAGCTTGAAATTCATCAAAGATCATCTTTGTTCTTCTTGTGAACTTTGTAAAGCTAAACGAAGTAGCTTCAAAACAAAGACCACACCAATCTCTAAAGGACAGTTGGATCTTCTTCACATGGATCTGTGTGGTCCCATGCGTGTTCAGAGTATCAATGGAAAGAAATATATTCTGGTAATTTTCGATGATTACTCAAGGTACACATGGACTCATTTCTTGAGGTCCAAGGATGAAACACCCGATGTTCTCATCAGCTTCCTTAAACTCATACAACGTGGTATTCAAGCTTAAGTTAAAGTGGTTCGTACTGACAAAGGTACAGAATTTTTGAATTCAAAACTAAGAAACTATTTTGAAGCCGAAGAGATTGAACATGAAACATCTATTGCTCGAACACCCGAACAAAACGGTGTTTTTAAAAGACGAAACCGTACTTTAGTTGAGGCTGCTCTAACATTATTATCCGCTTCAAAACTTCCACTGTACTTTTGGGCCGAAGCCGTGTCAACCGCATGCTACACACAAAATCGCTCCTTAATTATCCCAAGACACGAAAAGACACCATATCACATAATTCATGATCGAAAACCTTCACTTAAACACCTTCATGTCTTTGGATGTACTTGTTACATTATACGAGATGGTGAAAATTTGGATAAGATGAAAGAAAAAGGTGATGCATGTATTCTTGTGGGATATGCAACTCAGTCTAAGGGATATAGAGTATATAACAAGAGAACAAAATTGATTGTCGAGACTATTCACATCCGATTTGATGAATTACAAGAAATGGCACTTGAACAAAACAGTTTAAGTCCCGATCCACAACGACAAACGACTTCCGTTCACAATCGCACGGAACTCAGAACTCCAGACCACAGCAATGAACCGTCAAGTTCAACGCTGGTTCCAGAAAATGTTCCTAGAGCTGATATAACAGTCGACACGACAATTAAAGAGATGGAAATGTTATATGGACCAATGTATGATGAATATTTCACGGGGGAGAAACAAGTTGTATCGAAGTCTACCGCTGTCACTCATGATATGAATGATGATACCGATCATCGTCAACAAATGGATACAACTTCATCTACTTCAACACGGGTTGCTGCAGATTTACCTCCTCAGAATATCACTTCAACAATCGATCCTACAACATCCACAACTACTGTCATTGCTCCAGAGAACACAAATCAAGCAGACGATGCATTATCTGACGAAGACGAATTTATCAACCCATTCGGTACATCGGTACACGAAACTGGAGAGTCTTCTACTCGCCATGTTGATCCGTCAAATATGCATACGTTCTACCAACGACATCCTTCAACACATAATTAGACTCGAGAACATCCTTTGGTTCAGGTAATTGGAAATCCTTCACAGCCTGTTCGTACAAGACGATAACTAGCCACCAATGGCGATGTTTGTATGTTCGCACTCGCTGTGAGTTCAGCTGAACCGAAAAACATCAAAGAAGCCATGGCTGATCATGCTTGGATTGAATCGATGACGGATGAACTTCAACAATTTGAAAGACTTAAAGTCTAGGAACTTGTTGACAGACCATACGATGCAACACCATTAAATCTTCGATGGATCTGGAAAAACAAGATGGATGAAGAGAATCATTTGCACCAGTAGCTCGTATGGGTATGGACAGAGAGAGGGTATTGATTTTGAAGAATCATTTGCACCAGTAGCTCGTATGGAAGCGATCAGGATTTTTCTTGCTTATGCTACACATAAGGGATTCGTTGTCTATCAAATGGACGTAAAGACGGCGTTTCTTAACGATCCTTTGAAGGAAGAAGTCTATGTCACGCAGCCGGAAGGATTCGTCAATCCTCATTATCCTGACAAGGTGTATCGTCTCCACAAAGCACTTTATGGACTCAAGCAAGCTCCAAGGGCATGGTACGACGAGCTCTCCAAATTTCTGGTCTCCAAAGGTTTCTCAAAAGGTTCCATTGATTAAACTTTGTTCACTTATAAATATGGGGATGACATTTTGCTTGTGCAGATTTATGTTGATGACATTATTTTCGGGTCTACAAACCCAAAAATTTCAAAATGGTTTGAAAAAGTAATGCACAACAGATTTGAAATCTCTATGATGGGCGAACTAAAATTCTTTCTAGGAATTCAAGTTCACCAATCCCCAAGTGGTATATTCATTAACCAAGCTAAGTATTGTCAAGAGATAATCACAAAGCATGGTATGACATCATGTGATCCCGTTGGGACACCATTATCAACCACATCCCTAGATGTTGATTTGGAGGGATTACCTATAGATCAAACGAGATATCGTTCCATGATCGGGTCCCTCATGTACTTGACAGCAAGCAGACCTGATATTCATCATGCTACATGCTATTGTGCACGATATCAAGCACGACCCACTGAAAAGCACCTCAATGAGGTTAAACAGATCTTTCGATACCTTAAGAATACCATTCACATGGGACTCTGGTATCCGAGGGAAACTGGTTTCTGTCTAACGGCCTATTCAGATTCTGATCATGCAGGGTGTCTTGATACTCGTAAAAGTACTTCTGGTGGTGCGCAATTTCTAGGTCAAGATAAGCTTGTGGGATTGGCTTCCAAGAAGCAGGATTACACGTCACTTTCATCAGCCGAAGCGGAGTATGTGTCTCTATCTGCGTGTTGTGCTCAAGTTCTTTGGATGAGAACACAACTCAGGGATTATGGCTTCCACTTTGATAAAGTACCTATGTAATTGTGACTCAAAGTCCGCCATAGCCATCTACTGCAACCCGGTACAGCATTCCCGTACGAAGCACATTGATGTCAGATATCACTTCATCAAGGAACAAGTTGAAAAGGGTATTGTCGAATTATACTTTGTTGGAACTGATTACCAATTAGCTGACTTGTTTACAAAAGCTCTTTCGAAAGAGAGGTTTGCGTATCTTGTTAGGCAAATTGGTATGAGATGTTTGACTCCAGCAGAATTGGAGATTCTGGCAAAGAAGCCTGCTTGATTCATCTATCAAACATCTATCTTGTAAATATTAATGAAAAAGCAAAATACAAAATTAAAAAAATCTTTGATAATATAAAAATATTCTTCTCGACATGTCTTTCAGTATCGATAATATGGACGTACCTAGAAATGTCGCTCAATAACGACACGGGTGTGTACATAAAGCTCGAATGAAAGTTGTAAATATTTTTCAAAACATGTCATTTCTATCTTTTCAAATGGAAATTGTCTATTTTGGACAATATTTCCAACAACGGGTAGAGCAATCTATCTTGGGTTGAGCTTGTCACAAAACATTCAACGTTTTGAGCTCAACACAATGGCTTGTAATCACTTTCAGATTGCAACCCGGATTTAAATTCACGGGGGAGTGTACACTTTTGTATCCTTACCCTCAGCAAAAGAAGTTAAATCTTCTTACCCTTGAGTGGATTTGTCAAGACATTCAAAGTCTATGAACTCAAGTTTATGCTTTAGAAAAACCTTTTCGACAAAAAGAATTGATTTTTCAAAAAAGCGTTGAACACATTTTTTTCAAGAATTTCTCAATGATATTCAAAATCTTTGAAAAATTGTGTGTTCAACAACTCCCATCCTCAAAAGCTAAATGTGGATCAAATCCTCGTAATGACAATTCCATTGGATCAATTTTTGAGGGGGAGCGTTCCAAAATCATGCTACGTTTGACACATTGTTCTCCCGAAGATTTTCAAGACTAATTTTAAAAAATATATTTTAATCAAATTTGGTATCTTTAATATCAAAAGATTTTATGTATTAGAGATAGGGAGAAAATGTGATTAAAATGTGATCTAAAGAATCAAGCACTCATGGTTACGATAAAAAACCCACAACATCTTCAATTCACGACGTTATTGGTGTCAAAAGTGTGGTTAGGTTTAAGTCCTATGATCCAACCAGAACCGGAGGGATCTTCCCAGGGACAATCCAATAGATTATTAGAAGTCCTTAGGAAAGATGGAGTAGAATGTGAATGAAGCTGAATGCCGACTAAGTATTGATGATAGCACTAGAACAATCACAACAAGGTGATATTAATGATGTCTTGGTAAGCATTGAAGGGGTTGAAGAATGAAAAAAATGTAAGGATAAAGGGTCTAAAGAAAGTAGCCCTCCATACAACTTTGGCAGAAACCGGGTCAACTCATCATGAAGATAAACTCATCATGGACCCAGTGATGTGAAGCACAACCCTTTCCTAGCTACTCAGGCTTCTCTCAAAAGAAGTTTGTTTTATTGTCACAGAGATCAACACGACTTCTATTGACTTTCTCACTCCGAGATAGTTGATATTGAATAGGTGGCATCTGCTCCAGCCTCCGACCACTAAAAGTGCACAAATCGAGTCTAAAGCCAAGAGATCAATCAAATCTCGTTAGGACACACAGATGAAGATCAAGAGAGTCCTACGCTATATCCTTGTGATATTGCTAGAACACTTAGAGTGATACTACTTAGTATTCACAATGATGAGTGGAAATCCTTCCAGTGTTAGCATCAAACAGCACTGCGGTAGGTCATATGCAAGATTCTTTATGAATTGAACATATGAAAAACTGAAAAGCAACAGTGGTTTGATTATGAATTGATTCAAACTCGTTTCAGGTTTCTACGCAATATCTTTATGGTCTTGCCAGAACATTCAGAGTGATATACATTAATATTCACAGTGACGAATGGAAATCCTTCTAGCGTCAACATCAAACAGCGCTACGGTAGGTGACTTGTGAGATTCTTATGAATCAAACTTGTGTCAACTGGAAAGACACAATGGTAAGATTCTTAATGAATCAAACTTGTTCCAGGAATTTGAATTGACGACTTTAATCAAGTGGATATTTATCCAATTGATTCACTCTTTATGTTCGCAGTCTTGCTTTGAGACGGCCGAGTAAAGAGAACGGCTAGTACTGCCGTGAAACCCTGTCAAGGAGATTCTTAATTGAATCTACCTAATCACAGGTACGGTATTTAATATCGTATAACGGTCTTCACCGACCGGAGGTAAAACGCTACCGATTTAGGTCGAATGTCAAAACCATTCAGTCCGTGTCTATGTTTTGTCTCGAGAAGGTGGCGTCACGGTATACTCAACAAAGTCAAAGATTCAAAACTACATATTCATACCCAAAGACTTATTCAACAATTAGGAGTGTGAGCATGTAGATAAAGACACAAGATCACAAGATGGAAAAGACAAGTCAAGAATGATTTGAAGATCTCAAGATAAAAGACTAAGTCGAAAGACAACGACAAAGGCTCAAAGATCACAGCATGAAGGAACAAAACTACTGTTACACGTTCAAGACTCATTTATGACAAAATTCATTAATCTCCATTAGACTCCAAATATCGAAGAGGAATGACCTCACATTGGGGGAGATTGTTAGCCTCAAAATATTGAGTCAAACAAGAATGTTCGGTCATAGGTTTCTATTGTAACATTAATTAGAACGTTGTAATAAGTAGTTTATTAGTCGTGGTTTACGGGCTTGGATTTAATCTAATTAAAGTCTAAAAGTCAAGCCCGACCCAATATATAGTCCATTAAAGCCCGCATGTGGGTGGACTATATATACTACTCTCCTAGCATGTTGGGAGGGTGGGATGATCATTTGTAACTAATCTTTCTTAATCTAATATTCTCCAAGTTAATCTCTCTCTCTCTACTTTCTCTCATTACTTTCTCTCTCTAGGAATCCATTTCTTTTAATCTATTCTATATCACTAATTATCTAGATATTTGGGACAACACATTCTTGCCAAATCTTCAAACTTTAAGGACTTGAACGGAAAATCATTGTTCGGGTCCGGTTCTTTGTTCGGCTTCGTTTCCCGTGTTCGTTTTTGCTTGATTCTTGTGAATCTGTTGTTGATTTCATGATATCTGTACCTAAAATACACAATGAAGAAACACAAGCATATATTTGGGTATTTTGATGATATTTTTAGCATTTTAAGCCCGATTTGGACGATGAGACTATGTATAATTGCAGTCTCATCAGATTGTCACAAAAATGATGCCTAATTTAAATGTGTTTGGTTTTAGAATGATGCACAAGATTTTTAATAATGCACAGTGTGTTTTTATTATCTACAAAAATCTTGGTATGCATAAAATTGTGCCCATAGTCCAACAATTAGTTTTGACTCCATAGCACTTGTCCACAACATGCAACAGCAGCTACATATTCAGCCTCGATTGTTAAATTGGCCACCATTGTTTGTTTCTTGCATTGCCAATAGATAAGTCTGCTCCCAAGGAATTGACATCCACTAGTTGTTGATTTTCTATCATTGTTATCACCTTCATAATCACTATCTGAATAGCCAACGAGCTCCAATGGAGATTCTTTAGGGTACCATAATCCCAAAGTAGGATAGCACATAAGATACATAAATATCCTTTTAACAGCATGAGGATAACACTCTTTGGGAGTCACTTGATGACGTACACATGCACATATTACAAACATGATGTCAGGTCTAGAAGCAATGAGATACATCAATGATCCAATCACTGACCTATGATGCCTAACATCTACATCCTTGCCATCTCCAATCTTTCCCTAGGGGTGTTCCCTGTCCATGGGGGTGCTAGCCCGTTTTTCATAAGGGGAAAAACCAAATTTCTTCAAAATTTCATCCACATACTTGTCTTGAGAGATGTGAAACTTGTAGACCAAGAAAGAAGTTCATCTCTCCCATGGCACTCATCAGAAATTTTTCACCATAAGCTTGGAGAAATCTTCACTCATCTTTGTATTGGATGATCCATAGATGATATCATCAACATAGAGTTGGACAAGCAGAAATTCCTTCCCATCTTGCTTGGTAAAGAGTGTTTGGTGTATGGTGTCCCCCTTGAAACCATTTTCCACTAGATAAGTGGATAAAGTACCATACCATGCTCTAGGGGCTTGATGAATACCATACATTGCCTTTTTAACTCTATAAACTTTGTTTGGATGCTCTGAATCTTCAAAACCAGGAGGTTGCATAACATATACTTCCTCTTGAATTGTTCCATACAAGAAAGCACTCTTAACATCCATCTGGTAGACTGTGAAACCCATGCAGGAAGCATAGGCTAGGAAAATCCTTATTGCTTCAATCCAAGCAACATGTGCAAAAACCTCTTCATAAGCAATACCTTCTACTTGTGTATGCCTTGAGACACCCGTTTTGCCTTGTTTTTAATCACAATACCTCTCTAATCTCTTTTGTTCCTTAGAACCCAACGTGCTCCAATAGGTCTCACATGCTTAGGATAGTCAACAAGCTCCCAAACATCCTGTATTGTAAACTGATGAAGCTCATCTTGCATTGCTTCTACCCAGCTTGGTTCTTAAGAGCAACCAAAATTTTCTTAGGCTCATTCTATGATAGAAAACAAGCAATGAATGCTCTTTTTCAGTTCTTCTGTCGTCTTGTTTGAACTGGTGAATTTATGGGACCAATTATTTGGGTGGGAGGATGAATTTTAGAAACTTTAGTAGTAATTCCTCCCCCAAATAGTGTGTTGTCATGAAGAGTAGATTCCAAAATACCATTGTCCCCATCACATGACTTCCATACCCACTTAAACTAGGAGATACGTTGTCAGCGTCTGGATTGATGACGTTGACCCCTTCATTGGGAATGGAATCTTCAAGAAGTTCAAGCACTTCCTTGTCAGTGGATGAAAGCAAGCTGTCGGCGGCTGGATCCGGTGTGTCAGCGGCTGAACTAGGGCTGTCAGTGGATGAAATAGATTCACATACTTGTTCTTCTTGTTTCTTTCTCTCCACTTATCTTTCAACAGCAGATGCTATAATGAATTCTTCACTCCAAATAGGTAGATCCATAAAGGAAAATATGGGAGTGGGCTCATCTGCTTGTGATCCTGTCACCTTTGTAGCTTGTGTACTTGCATTATCAATAATAGGTGCTTCCACTATGTTTGGAGAGTTATCCAAGACATTTGGATTAGTAACAGGCAAATAATGCATGGATCTAGACAATGGCTCTAAATCAAAAAGCCAATCTCGTCCATTCTCAGGATCACTAGGTTTACTCTCCAAAAAGTCAACATGCACGTTTTTTCAGTTATAAATTTATCCCTTTTGAAGTAAACTGTATACCTACTGTTGTTCATATAATAACCCACAAAATATCCTTCGTCACCTTTTGAATTAAACTTACGTAGGTTATCACTAGTATTCAAAATTACTACATGACATCCAAAGGGTCTAAGAAAATCTATATTAGGTTTTCTATTCCAAAATAGCTCATAAGGGGTCTTATTGTGAGTTTTGTTGACCAAGGCTCTATTTTGAACATAGTATGTTGTATTCACAGCCTCAGCCCAAAAAGAAATGGGTAACTTAGCATCTGCCAACATGGTCCTAGCTGCTTCTATTAGAGTTCTATTCCTTCTCCCAGCTACACCATTTTGCTGTGGAGTTCTAGCTATGCTAAACTCCCTAGTAATACCCTTATCAACACAGAAGGCATCTAAAAGGTTAGTTCTAAACTTACCACCATTATCACTTACAGTTTTGTGGATTCGTGTGTATTTTGGTCTTGGAGAATTTTTGGGTTTTTCAAGATCATTTTTTACGGGATTTCAACAATTTTTCACGTCAACAACAATCACTATAACATCTACTTAAGATCCATATTCACTTCATCAGTTCAGAGAATATTGAGATGGATTCTACTACAGAATATCGTGTAACGAACAACAACATCATGGTGGCGGGTAACAAAGAGAGACCACCAATGCTTGTGTCGGGTCGATATGATCAATGGCAATCCCGTTTTCTACGTTATCTTGACACAAAACCTAACGGTGATGCTTTAAGGCAATGTATTTTTTATGGACCCTATAAACTCTCAAGGATTCAAGTTCCTGGAGTACCAGCCACAGACACAATTGACGAACAACTCGCATATGAACGTGATGAAAAGAGAAACGACCTCACACCAAAGAACCGTGCTTGGTTGGATGCAGAGAAGGAAGCAATTTACTTAATTCTCAGTGGCATTGAGATGATATTTATTCCACGGTTGATGCATGCCCTACTGATAAAGAAATGTGGACGGCTATTGAAAGATTGCAACAAGGTGAATCACTTAGCAAACAAGACATGAAAACTAAGATGTTTTGGAACTTTGGCAAGTTTACATCAAAGGATGGGGGATCAATTGATTCTTATTACTCCTGATTCTACAAAATGATGAATGACATGACCCGAAACAACTTGCAAGTTTCCACCATGCAAGTCATTGTCCAGTTTCTACTACAACTTCAACCAGAGTGGACACGGTTTATCACCTTGGTGAAACTACAACAAATGTTAGACTAAGTTTCATATCACATGCTCTTTGACATTTTGAAACAATTTCAAAATGAGGTAAATGAACTTCGAGCAGAACATGCTAAAAAGGTTTCAAATCCACTTGCTTTGGTGGCTACCACTCAACATTACCCAGATTATCATTCTCGTGCTCCAAAGACCTACTCTACTCAATCATCATCACCACGATCATCCACTGTCTCTAAGTCACATGCTCCAACAAGATCATGAGGCAAAGAAGTTACAAGAGCACCATCACCCACACCTGAGCAATCATCCAAAGAAGACAGTGATGAAGAACTACCTCAAAAGGATAGCGAATTCAAGCAACAAATGGCTTTAATTATGAAGCAATATAGGAAAATCTACAAACCCACCAACAACAACCTCAGAACATAATCTAACACGAGGAATAACTATGCTCAGAGCCCTCCAAGGAAAGACATACGAAGGCGTGCTGAGAGTCCTCCAAAATATGATCGACAACCCGCGAAGTATGATAATCAGAGGGTTGCTACTATGGTTGGCAATAGGGAAACTGTTGGTACTCAAGTTGTGCAACAAAGTGGGATTCAGTGTTTTAATTGTCGAGGGAATGGGCATTTGGCTAGGGAATGCAGGCAGCTAAAGAGGGTTAAAGACTATGGTTATCATAAGGAAAAGACGCTGTTGTGCAATAAAATGGAAGTTGGGATCAAGTTATCAGCTGAGGAAGGAGAAATGCTTGACGACACAGATGATGAACACTCCGACCAAGAACTCGAGGCATATTATTCATACATGGCAAAGATTCATGAGGTCCTTAATGTCACTAAAGATGACAATGGTCCTATCTTTGATACCGAGCCAATTGATAAGGTATAACATGATGATGAATATAATGTGTTTGGTGATACACATGAGCATAGTGATCTACCAACAACAATTAATGACACGTGTATGATGGAAACGGTTGATAGCAATACCACACCCGATTCATCAGACATGTGCAATAATGTGAACATGCAAATGAGTATGATGACGAGGAGCGTGTCGCGCTTGCTAATTTAATTGCTAGTTTACAAAAAGATGTCAATGAAAATAAAAAGAGTTAAAAGCAATTAAAGAAGGCAAACGCAACGCTCAATCAAAACTTTGAAGAAAGCAAAGCCGCTCTCATAAAATATAGTGAGAAAATTGATAGTTATAGGGCTGAGCTTCTTCAAAAGACCAAAGAGCTTGAGGGGTATAAAAGTCGTGTTATTAACGTTAAAAAGGACGATTAGAAAATAAATACAACGAAGCTCTTGCTATGTTAACTAAAGAAAAAAGTCAATTTAATGTTTATTAAGTGATGAACGTCAAAAAATGTACCTTGCCACAACAAAAGTTAATGAACTTGAACAGAGGCTTTCTAGAATACCACCGATTCTGTTAAAATTCTTGATGAAAAGAAACAAGAAGTTGAAAAATTAAAACAAGATTTCAAAAATAGACAAGGCAAAGATATTGAAAAAGTAAAGGATCTCGAAGAACAAGTCGATTTTTTGAAACAAGTTGTTTATAAAACGCATGACTCTATTCAAACCGTTAGAATGATAGCAACTCGGACGTTTTTCAAGGGTCAACCTAGTTTTTCAAGTCCCAAGTACCTCGAACAAGCTCAAGCTGCGAACCCCCACTTATATCTTGACGAGTCCGAATGGACCGATCATGATTGTCTAGTTGCTAGTGAAGAGACATCCATTTGGGATGAGCAGAGTAGATCACCGGTAAATAAAGATTTTGTGACACGATATAATTATGCTTATGAAAACAGTCTTTATGGTATTTTCACTTCACAAAAACAGAAGTCTCGTGAGGAATTATTTCTTGAATGCAAACAACGAATAATTCAATGGAGAAAATTTTTGCCACTAAGAAATCAAATGTTTTTAAATGTATTAACTATTTGCTTATTGATGCTTCTAAAAGCAAAAGTAGAAAAACACTTGGTATTCTTAAACACCACATTGATAATTTTCAATAAATTGTTGAAAGCGATTGGGAAAACCGTGAAAAGGATAAGTGGAAAACAGAGATTCCTGACGACGTAACTGTGATTGTGAAAGAACTTTTAATACCAAATACGAAGATAATCAAAGAAAATGTTCTTGAGTTTGTAAAATTAATTCGGTCTGAAATGTTCGATGATTTGAAATATGTTGAATCTCTTGAAAAATAAATTGATGAGCTTCAAAATGACAAATCAGATTTTTCAAACGAATATGATCTACTCTTAGAAGAATGTCTCTGCAAAGATATTTTGTGTGTTACTCTTCAATCTTGTGTTGATATCGATGAATATTATGATGTTGCATGCAAATATCTTGATTAGATCAAAGAGTTTGAACGGCTTGAAACTAAGCTTTCGAAACGTAAAGAAAATGTTGATAAAAAGGATTTTGAGTTACTTCAACACAAAACTGATTTCCTCAAAAACATTGTCATTCTCTTGAACTTGCTTTGCAAAAAGACATTGGAAATTTTCTACATGATAATAAATTGCAAGAAAAACTTTCTAAAATATGTCGAGAAATGAATGAAAAAAGTTTGGAAATTAAAGAGTTGAAAGCTCAGTTACAAGACAGGGAAATAGCGATAGCAAAGTTGAAGAAACTCGTTGCTAAGATGGGTGGGAAAATTGTGGAACCTAGTGTTAAGAAACCTGTTGTAAGACAACCCAATGCGCACAAAGTGACTAGACCCTCTGTCTTGGGAAAACCATTTGTTTTTTCTAATTCTGCGTTTGCAAAACCTGGGTTTGCCCCCAAGACGGATGGGAAGGATAGGTTACCACAGAATACTCCCAAAACATATATTTGATCACAAAGCATTAAGAACATAAAATGATTAAACCAGGGATGTATAGATTGGCCACTAAACCCACACACAACAAAGAAATTCAATCATTTCAGACTTCTAGAAACACTAATAGACGTGTCTTTTACTATAGGAGTAATCCCCACTGCTAGTGTTAGTCGGCCTCAGCTTAAGAGCACTCGCATGAATGAAAAGGTTTGGCAAAACAAAAGTCAAGGTAAGATGAAGAAAGAAGAAGACCACCCTATGATTTTCAATGTTTCTAAGAATAAAACGTCTGTAATCGCATGTAATGACGATTTGAATTGTTCGACTTTGAATGCTTTGAATGTTAAGTTTGTTTGTGTGAAATGTAGAAAGTGCGCTAATGCTAATCATGCTATGTGTGTTTTAAATGATGTCAAAAGCGTAGATACTAGAACTAAGAAGCAAACTGCGATGCCTATTAGTGTTAGAAAACCCAAATGCAAAGTGAACCATTCTAGTGCAACCCCCCCTCCCCCCTAAGAAAAATATTGCATCAGACTCCACCACTAAGAACCTAGAAGAAGAATTAGGGAATTATATGAGTCTGCTAGCAAGTCTTGGAAATAGTGGTTTGCTAATCAATGTCCTCCAGGATATAAATGGATGCCTAAGGTTAGGATAGAAAATGTGACAACGAGCGTTAGTGTGCCTTTAAGTGATGAAACTGTGGAAACTAATGATTCAGATATCACAACTAACATGGAATCCAATTTAGCAAATGCTCCATCGTGTTCTAATTCTTCTGCAGGTGATCGAAATAATTCTCTTCAAACTGCACTTCGGATGCACGAAGCAAATGACGGGGAATCTCAAGCTTCTAATTAACTTCGTGGAGAAGTTCCTGGGTACGGTCCGATTCGGAAATGATCAATTTGTACCGATCCTAGGATATGGAGACTTGGTTCAGGGGAATATCACAATCAAAAGGGTTTACTACGTTGAAGGGTTCAATCACAATCTTTTCTCGGTTGGTCAATTCTCTGATGCGGATTTGGAGGTTGCTATTAGAAAGAAGACATGCTTTGTTCGTGATTATGATGGGAATGATTTACTTACCGGTTCACGGGGTACTGATCTCTACACTATTTCACTACAAGACTCCACATCTTCAACTCCAATCTGTTTCATGGCTAAAGCTTCAATGACTCAAGGTTGGTTATGGCATCAACGATTATCTCATCTTAACTTTGAAACCATCAACTTGCTTTCCATGAAAGATATTGTGCGAGGCCTTCCAAATTTTAAATTCATCAAATACCATCTTTGTTCTTCTTGTGAGCTTTGTAAAGCTAAACGGAGTAGTTTTAAGAAAAAGACTACACCAAGTTCTACAGTACGGTTAGATCTTCTTCATATAGATTTGTGTGACCCCATGCGTGTTCAAAGCATCAATGGGAAGAAATATGTTATGGTAATTATCGATGACTACTCAAGGTACAATTGGACTGACTTCTTGAGGTCTAAGGATGAAACACCCGAAGTACTCATCAACTTCCTTAAGCTGATACAACGTGGCCTTCAAGCTCAAGTAAAAGTGGTACGTACTGACAGAGGCACATAATTCTTGCATTCAACTCTGAAGAATTATTTTGAAGCCGAAGGGATTGAACACGAAACATCTCTTGCTAGAACACCTGAAAAAAACGCGGTTGTTGAAAGACGAAACTGTACTTTAGTTGAGGCTGCTCGAACATTATTATCCGCTTCAATACTACAATTATTCTTTTGGGCCGAAGCCGTATCAACCGCATGTTACACACAAAACCGTTCCTTGATTATCCCAAGACACAAAAAGACACCATATCACATAATTAATGATCGCAAACCTTCACTCAAACACCTTTATGTTTTTGGATGTACGTGTTACATTGTTCGAGATGGTGAAAATCTGGACAAGATGAAAGAGAAAGGTGATGCATGCATTCTAGCGGGATATGCAACTTAGTCTAAGGGATATAGAGTATACAACAAGAGAAAAAAATTGATAGTCGAGTCTATTCATATAAGATTTGATGAATTGCAAGAAATGGCAGTTGAACAAAACAGTTTATGTCCCGATCCACAACGACAAAAGAATTTCGTTCACAACCGCACGGAACTCGGAACTCAAGACCACAGCAATGAACCGTCAAGTTCAAAGCTGGTTCCTGAACATGTTCCTAGAGCAGATATGACAATGGAAACGACACTTGAAGAGTTAGAAATGTTATATGGACCAATGTTTGATGAATATTTCACGGGGGAGAAACAAGTTGTATCAAAGTCTTCCGCTGTCACTCATGATAAGAATGATGATACCGATCATCGTCAACAAAAGGATACAACTTCATCTACTTCAACATGGGTTGCTGCAGATTTACCTCCTCAGAATATCATTTCAACAATCGATACTACAACATCCACAACTACTGTCATTGCTCCAGAGAACACAAATCAAGCAGACGATGCATTATTTGACGATGACGATTTTCACAACCCATTCGGTACACCGGTAGACAAAACTGGAGAGTCTTCTACTCGCCATGTTGATCCGTTAAATATGCATATGTTTTATCAACGACATCCGTCAACACATCATTGGACCCGAGATCATCCTTTGGTTCAAGTAATTGGAAACCCTTCACAGCCTGTTCGTACAAGACGACAATTAGAAACTGATTGAGATGTTTGTATGTTCGCACTTACCGTGAGTACAGCTGAACCAAAAAACATCAAAGAATCCATGGCTGATCATGCTTGGATTGAGTCGATGACGGATGAACATCAACAATTTGAAAGACTTAAAGTCTGGGAACTCATTGACAAACCATACGACGTGATTCCATTAAATCTTCAATGGATCTGGAAAAACAAGATGGATGAAGAAAACACGATCATCAAGAACTAAGCTAGGCTAGTGGCTAAGGGGTATGGCCAGAAACAGGGAATTGATTTTGATGAATCATTTGCACCAATTACTCCTATGGAAGCGGTCACGATTTTCCATGCCTATGCTGCACATAAGGGATTCACTGTCTATCAAATGGACTTAAAGACGGCATTTCATAATGGTCCTTTGAAGAAAGAAGTCTATGTCACGCATCCGGAAGGATTCATCAATCCTCATTATCCTGACAAGGTGTATCGTCTCCACAAAGCACTTTATGGACTCAAGCAAGCTCCAAGGGCGTGGTATGATGAGCTCTCTCAAAAGTTTCCATTGATCTAACTCTGTTCACTTATAAATATGTGGATGACATTTTGCTTATGCAAATATATGTTGATGACATTATTTTCGGGTTTACAAACCCAAAACATTCAAAATGGTTTGAAAAAGTCATGCACAACAAATTTGAAATGTCAATGATGGGCGAACTAAAATTCTTTTAGGAATTCAAGTTCACCAATCCCCAAGTGGTATCTTTATAAACCAAGCTAAGTATTGTTAAGAGATAATAAAAAATAATGGTATGACTTCATGTGACCCCGTTAGGACACCATTATCAACCACATCGCTAGATGCTGACTTGGAGGGAACTGCCATAGATCAAACGTGTAACACCCCCACAAAATGCTACGCGCAGCGGAACTACAACATTGGGTGCTACACAGTTATCATTGCACACAAGATATATCAAACGACGCTAAAAATACGTCAACTTAAAACTTGAATTAAAAATTGTTAGATGATACATGTCCACGGTTTTTCCAACCCCACTTGGTACAACAGAGTTTAGCGTTTTCGGTCCCCATGAATCTCGACCCAAGAATTTCAGTTTCACAACAACATAACATTAAAATTTAAAAATGTTTAAGTAGAAAAGGGAGGAAAAACAAGCAGACGCCAAGTCATACACACAACATCCATCCCATGCACGCTCCATGCTACACTTCAGCGGTTACCTGAAACACATGCCAAAATTTGGTCAACGAAAACGTTAAGTGGAATTCATAGGTTTTACAATTCATTTTGAGCGTATATAAAATAAAAACCATTCGTGATCATTCATAAACTTGTCGATCAAACAATCTATATTCAGGATACTGACAATTGTGTTTAAGCTCATGACACTAATCCGTTAACTCAATCACCCGCGTAATAATTACCGGCGTGATTCAGATGAAACCAGTGCCCCTTCTAAAGGCATCGGTTGCAATTATACCTTATCTCTCATACAAGATAATCTACCGCAGAACTTACTCAACGTACAGCTTCTCGGCTAGCATTGGGTCGTTAGCCCCGTAGTACTACAAATTGTATAAGCGGCTATTTCCCCCTACTCGAGGGCAGGACAATAGTTAATAGTTCATGAAATTAGGGTCTTTTGCAACTAGGTACTCAACACAATTTCTAAGGCAACATTCGGGTCTGACAATCATTCATGACATACGTTCCTTTTAAAAACTAGCATGCATTTCCCTCGCGGGTAAAACAGTTTGAAATAAATATAAGCGAGGCTATAAATTCACACCTTATATATTAAGTAGTCGGTAGTTCGAGAGATGATCACTGGCGACGATACGGATGCCCGGGTAAATCAACACCTATCAACAAATAACGCGTAATGAGTAATCTCATTTTAAATACCTTACGGTACTGTATAAAATACATAGATACTAGTCACTTAGGACAATTATAACTCACGCCAAAACAAAACAACAAGCATTACTCATTTCACACCATTCGTTCTTATTATTTACGTTATCCATTTTTATTCATTTTCGCCGGTACTTACCGAAAGTACGGGCTGTTTTACCATATTTAACCATTCCTATAAAATTTGACAAAATTCTCAAAAATACTATAAGACCTGTAGATAACACATTTTTAATCCCAATAAAAGTTTTTACTTCTACGACTCGTTACTCAACGCTTTTCCAAAAACTACATTTTCCGGGCTGAAATTGTACTTCGACCAACTTGGACTTCTTTGACCTATTTGAAATGCACCTTTGACTTCTTTGACTCCTAAGTCCACTTATAGACTCAATTACACAGGTTTGTGACCAAAATTTGACCCTTGAACTTTTACCAATTCATACTTGTGGTCCTCGGGATTTGACTAAAACTATACATAAATTCGGATTATGAAAGTTCTCGTCTCCCGGTACTCGATCTTTAAAACCTCATAACTTTTAGCTCGTTTTGAGTCACGGGCTCTACCTTATACCAAATTAAAGCTAAGAAGACCCTCTATGACTACATCTAGCTATCTAGACCTGTAGGAAAAATTATTTTTATGAAAAGGCCTTAAACTTTCTGCCTAAATTCAACCATACCAAAATCATACTTAAGCTCGATTCCAAACCTATTAATCATTACTAGGCTTCATCCTAAGCATTCCCAATCATAACCAAACACAAATTTTCAGTCCCTACCCCTATTGATCATCAACCTCATCATCTAAAAATCTAAAAACAAACATGCAATCACTTATACCCATTTGATACACCAATAAACACAATGCTAAACATAAAACCAATGCTCAAAATCATCAACCACCATGGCTCCCCAAACACCCCCTTGTGCCGTGGGGTTTGGGTGACCAAATCACCACAACCAAATTAATTTTTGGTGGGTTTTATTAGTGATTATACTCACACTATACATGAATTTAACATGCATCAATCCAATTAACCTCAAAAACGAATTTGAATGATCTTGAAAAATTTTGGAAAATTTTTGTTAATGCATGTTTAATTTAACCATGGATTAACACTCACCAATGGATTTTAGAAGGTGGTCTAAGGTTAGATTTTGTAAAAACTAAAAAAAATGGTGGATTGTGGTGGTTTTTGGGGTGTAGCCGTCGGCTAGAGGGAGAGAGGGAGAGTGTTTTGATTTTTTTTTTGTGAAATGTTTCTATGTGTTTGTGTTTGTGTCCCTTTTTGTGAGATGGGAGGACTAAAGTGCAATTAAAGGTTTCTTTTGGCCTTAAACAAAAACGTCATTAAAACTATGCGGGATCGACTCACTAGTCAATTTAGAAAATTTTACGGGAGTCGGAAATCATCCCGAACACTCTAAAATACTTTTGGGATACTTTAAATGTACTCGGAAGGCTATAAAACTCACCCGACTCAACTTAACACGAACCGTAAGTAAAATTCTCGAAAAATTACATTATCGATAAATCGTCAATATTTATAGAAATTTGGGCATCCATCAGGATCGTAATCGTCATCGTCCTTCTTGAATCGTCAATCGTAAAAATTATAACCTCGAACATCGGCTTTAACCAATATACTTATATATATAGAAATTAAAATTTATTAAAAATTTCAAAAATTAGCGTAATTTAGGGTAACGTTAATGACCTCGGTTCTAGGGTGTCACATCCACCCCTCCTTAAAGAGAGCGACGTCCCGGCGCTCGCCTCTTCTTGTACTCACATTTCGTTCTACTGGAACAGATGAGGATACCTTTCCTTGAAAAAGTCCTCACGTTCCCAAGTGTATTCCGGTCCACGCTTAGAATTCCATCGAACCTTCACAATAGGAATTCTACTACGCTTCAGCCTCTTGACCTCTCGGTCCATAATTTCCACAGGTTCTTCCACAAAATGCATTTTGTCGTCCAGTCGAATCTCGTCCAAAGGAATCACCAATTCCTTATCCGCCAAACTCTTCTTCAGGTTCGATACGTGAAACGTGTCGTGAATAGCACTAAGCTCGCTCGGCAATTCTAACTTGTACGCTACTGGTCCAATTCGTTCAACGATCTTAAATGGTCCAATATACCTCGGACTCAACTTTCCTTTCTTCCCAAAACGAATTACACCCTTCCACGGCGATACCTTGAGCATAACCATATCTCCAACTTCAAACTCCAACGGTTTCCTTCTGTTATCGGCATAACTCTTCTGTCGGCTTCTCGCAGCAAGTAGTCGGTTCTTGATTTGCACAATCTTCTCTGTCGTTTCTAAAACCATTTCGGGTCCAGTCAATTGACTTTCTCCTACTTCACTCCAACACACAGGCGATCTACACTTCCTTCCATACAATGCTTCGAACGGTGCTGCCTTGATACTCGCATGATAACTATTATTATACGAAAATTCCACTAGAGGCAAGTGGCGTTCCCAACTTCCCCCAAAATCAATCACGCATGCTCGGAGCATGTCCTCCATCGTCTGAATAGTTCGTTCACTCTGGCCGTCAGTTTCCGGGTGATAAGCCGTACTTAAACTCAATTCAGTGCCCATCACACGTTGAAGCGATTTCCAAAATTCCGATGTAAATCTACTGTCGCGATCCGAAATGATCGATAACGAGACTCCATGTCTGCAGACGATCTCTTTCACGTACACACTGGCTAGCTTTTCCATGCTGTCCGTCTTCTTCATAGGTAAGAAATGAGCAGATTTCGTTAATCTATCCACAATTACCCATATCATATCACATCCACTAGGAGTTCTAGGTAAACCCGTCACGAAATCCATAGCGATTTTCTCCCATTTCCATTCTGGGATCTCTGGTTGTACCAACAATCCAGATGGTTTCTTATGTTCTGCTTGAACCTTCGCGCAAGTCAAACACTTACTAACGTAACGAGCAATATCCGCCTTCATATTCGGCCACCAGTAAA
Source organism: Glebionis coronaria (assembly GCA_025667525.1). NCBI lineage: Eukaryota > Viridiplantae > Streptophyta > Magnoliopsida > Asterales > Asteraceae > Glebionis > Glebionis coronaria. The sequence goes on along the minus strand of CM046877.1, from coordinate 287,468,436 downwards.
CTTTCTTCAGGTCGTGATACATTTTATCCGATCCAGGATGTATCGAATACTTCGACTTATGAGACTCGTTCATAACCAATTCTCGAACTCCAGGCTTTCCTTCCTCAGATGAACACGATGGTAACCAAATCCGATTTTCAAAATATCTCAGTCCGTCCGACCTAATCACGAAAAGAGGTTTCAACATTCGTCCCAAGTTCTCAGCTTCAACATTCCCTTTCATTAGTCCCCTCTCTTGAGCCTTCAGTATAGTTTCAGTTAAGTCAACGCTCTCAGTCATCACCAAAGCTCTGACCCTCAAAGGTTTCTCCCGTTCCTTCCTACTCAGTGCATCCGCTACAACATTCGCCTTGCCAGGGTGGTAGCGAATTTCGCAGTCGTAATCACTCAGTAGTTCAACCCATCGTCTCTGTCGCATATTCAACTCCTTTTGATCTAAAATGTGCTGCAAACTCTTGTGGTCAGTGAATACAACACACTTCGTCCCATACAAATAGTGTCTCCACAACTTTAACGCAAAAACTACAGCTCCTAATTCCAAATCGTGCGTCGTGTAGTTCTCCTCATTCTTCCTCAGTTGCCTCGACGCGTAAGCTATCACCTTTTCACGTTGCATCAATACCGCTCCATAACCCTTACGAGATGCATCACAATACACTACAAAGTCTTCGGTTCCTTCAGGCAATGACAATATCGGTGCGGAACATAACTTGTCCTTGAGCGTTTTGAAAGCGAGTTCTTCCTCATTTCCCCATTCATACACCCTATTCTTTTTGGTAAGCCTCGTCAATGGTTTTGCAATCAACGAAAATCCTTCAATGAACCTTCGATAATACCCAGCTAAACCAAGGAATTGTCGAACTTCAGTCGGCGTTGTCGGTGCCGACCATTCCCTGATCGCTTCGACCTTGGCAGGATCCACACGAACTCCCTTGCTATCAATCACGTGACCTAGGAACTGCACGGATTCTAACCAAAACTCACACTTCGAGAATTTCGCATACAGCTTCTCCTTCTTTAACAACTCCAAAATCTTCCTCAGGTGCTTCTCGTGCTCCTCCTTACTCTTAGAGTAAATAAGTATATCATCGATGAAAACAATTACAAACTTATCTAGATACGGCTTGCACACGCGATTCATGAGGTCCATGAATACAGCAGGCGCGTTTGTCAACCCAAACGGCATCACTCGAAATTCAAAGTGTCCATACCGCGTACGAAAGGCAGTTACAGGAATATCCTCCTCTCTTACACGCAGTTGATGATACCCTGATCTTAAATCGATCTTTGAGTATACACTGGAACCTTGCAATTGATCAAACAAATCGTCAATCCTCGGCAATGGGTACCGATTCTTAACCGTCAGCTTATTGAGTTCCCTATAGTCAATACACATTCGAAACGAACCATCTTTCTTCTTCACAAACAACACTGGCGCTCCCCATGGTGATGAGCTCGGCCTAATAAATCCCTTGTCCATCAATTCCTTCAATTGATCCGATAACTCCTTTAACTCGGATGGTGCTAAGCGATAAGGTGCACGCGCAACCGGCGCAGCTCCTGGCACCAAATCAATTCGAAATTCGACCTCACGGGTGGGTGGTAAACCTGGCAACTCGTCTGGAAAAACTTCCGGATATTCGCAGATAACAGGTACCTCTTCAATCCTCGCCTCTAAATCACCATCACTCGAAACTTGTGCCAAAAACACATCGCATCCGCTCTCTACATACTTCATCATTTTCAAACAGGAAATCACTTTCAAACGAGAAGTGCATTCATCTCCCTTCACCGTCAAGACTTTATTCCTCAACGGAATCTGAACTAATCTCTCGCCACAGACGATCATAGCACTGTGCGCCATTAGCCAATCCATTCCCACAATCACGTCAAACGATCCTAGCTCTATAGGCATCAAGTCGATTTTAAAAGCGTAATTTCCTAACTTCAAGGTACACCCTTTCAGTATAGAATTCGTACTAACAATTTTTCCATCGGCTAACTCAACGTTATAACTAGTCGCTAACAACACCGGTTTTCTATCGATATGACGACTAAATTTAACATCTACAAAACTCTTGTCGGAGCCAGAATCAAACAAAATACTAGCATAACAAGCGTCTAGCAAAAACGTACCGGTAACCACGTTAGGACCCTGTGGTTTATCAGCCGTCCCTACTTGATATATAGCAGCAGCTTTGTTACCTCCCCGCTTGTTTCCTGCCTTCGGGCAATTCACTTGCACATGGCCTCTCTCTCCACATCCAAAACATCCCCTCATTCAGATAGCATTCGCCCCAGTGGCTACTCCTCCCGCTCGGCAACCAGATGTCCTATGACCTGCTTTTCCACACTTGCCGCATGCAGGCGGGCAATTCCCGACATGGTACAAATTGCACCTACCACAATGGGGATTCACTTTTACTCCTCTGGGGTTCGTCACAGCCCTCATCCCTTCATTCCTTCGCTGGTTAAACTGCTGATTGCGGTTCGGACCATGGTTGCTTCGATTTCCACCTCGGTTCTGGCCCTGGGATTGATTGCTTTGTGCCGCTTCCCATTTCCTCTTGTTGCCTTCAGCAATGAAGTTCTGCTTGTCCTGGAGCTTGACGTCCATCAATGCGTGAGCCATCTGGACCGCTTCATCAAACGACCCAGGTTTTGACGAAGTCGTCTCACCTTTGATATTGCTAGATAAACCTTTGATGTACTGTTTCATCTTCTTGGCATCATTGGCAAAAACGTCTGGACACAAAAGGCTTAATTCATTAAACCTCCTGGTGTAAGCAGCGATATCATTGTTCTTCAAGGTCAAGTGCCTCAACTCATCTTCCAATTGACCCAATTCCTCTTCCGGGCAGAACTTCTTAGTCAACAGAGCTTTTGTCGCAGTCCACGTCCTTGCATTCGCTACAGCCAATCCAACCGTGGCTACTTGGGTGTTCCACCAACTTAACGCATCATCAAGAAACGTAGCAGCCGCAAACTTCACTTTGTCCGCTTCGGAACAACCGCTGATTTCGAAAGTACTTTCAACCTTTTCCAACCATCTTCTAAGTTCCAGAGCTCCACCCGTTCCACGAAATTGCGTGGGACCGCATTTCATAAAACTAGAATAGGTACACACTCTCGGGGCTTGCTGTCTCCCCGCGTTTCTACCCTGGTCCTGATTCCTCCCGGCTCGGTCCGCTTCCAGCGCATTTGCTATAGCTTCCTGAATCATTGTGTTTACACGATCGGCGGTTAACTTTGGAGGCATGGTGTTATCGAATATCTCTTTCTGCAAGACAGGGAAAATAGAAAAACAATGTAAGTATACACATCAAGATTAAGATGGATTTCTCTTTCAAGACATAATATACATACAACGACACATCACTATAGAGTTACTAATATTCATCAATTCACATCACAAAAGATCAAATTTAAGACATATCACAGATCATGAAAGGTAACATGGATTGTATTGATAATTAACCAAAATTGTGACAAGTATTGCCACTACAATCGTTCACCACAAAACTTAAGTCCTCAAGTTTCTCGTCATAATGCCATCATACAAAAGTCTAAAACAGTTCTATTACAATGATCAAAGAAAAAATACAAGACAAGCAACTAGGCATGTGGTGATCCACACAGCCTCTTGGATGGCGGTTCGTCATCGTCTTCCTCAGGTTCCTCATCGCTATCGTCCTCGTCCACATCATCCATTTTTCTCTTTCCTTTGTCATTCGGCCCACATTCAGTCTCCTTTTTCGTCCCTGACGTAGACCCACACTCAATCGCTACCTGACTTCCCACAGTAATACAAGCACCTCTAGTAGGCGGCTGAATCATGAAGTCATTAGCCTCCATCTCCAAATCGTCCACGAATCTCCAATCTGGGGGCAATGATGCTCTCACTCGATGCTCCCAACTCTGCATCCTTGACAACCTCACTTGATCTTCCCTAACACGGTCAAGACTAGCGCTCAAATTTGCAACCATCGATCTTAGACTGTTGATGTCACTTTTGTTTACATTCCCATCATACTCAATTCTTGCAGTCCTTTCCAACAGTCTTTGGTGTTCCCTTTCATTCTTATCAAACCTCTTAATTACCCTGGTCTCAACTACAAACCGCTCATACATCAACCTCTCAATCCTCCTCAAACGACCTGCGGGATCCCAGTAGTTTCTTGGTCTCGGAAAGTAGACCCTTGCAATATTCTCATGAATCGATTGCGACTTGGATGATTTGCTGGACTCTACGTCGCTCCCATTACTTACTCGAACAAATCCTGGCACTGTTCTCAAATAGTCCTTGCAATTGTCCATCGGGCGATTAAAGGGTTGCTGCTCATATCGATCGGTTGGTGGTACTTCATAGCCCTTTGGCGAATTCGGAGATTGAAACAAATCAGGTTCGGTCTGGCCTACAGCATTCTCGGGAATGCCATCATCCATTAGTTCCTCGGGCTCTTCCTCAGAATCCTCACTCTCGTCACTACTGATGCTAAAATTGTCCACCTCACTTTCGTCATTGTCGTTTTCCGGCCCTATTTCCTCTTCTGGAGCGATCCATCCATTATCATTATCCGGCGGGTTCGGAGGAAACGGTCCCCCTTCGTGACCTACGACGTAATCGTTTCCATCATCATTAGGCGGTACCTCGGCCATTCCTGCAATAATAGCGAATTTCGGAGGGTACATAAGTAATTATACAATATTTATAAATACATGCATGCAAATGCAATGCAAAGGTGGTACATATGCCCGAAATGTAATAGTATGATGCTCATGCATGATTAATACAAAAATTACGATGTCGGATATTCCACGTATAATTTCAACGTCTACATATAGTAATTTCCATACTTACGTAATAATTACCCACATATATACTTCACTCAAAAGTATACGTCAAATGCCATGAATACAAAAATAAATCTTACCGGAGCCGTGCAGGATAGTTGTGTGTGCTTGGACCATTTCTTACGACACCAAAAGTTATAGTTTAGGATTTTCAAAAACGACCTAGTTCTCTATAACTCATGGCTCTGATTACCAATCTGTAACACCCCCACAAAATGCTATGCGCATCGGAACTACAACATTGGGTGCTACACAGTTATCATTGCACACAAGATATATCAAACGACGCTAAAAAGACGTCAACTTAAAACTTGAATTAAAAATTGTTAGATGATACATGTCCACGGTTTTTCCAACCCCACTTGGTACAACAGAGTTTAGCGTTTTTGGTCCCCATGAATCTCGACCCAAGAATTTCAGTTTCACAACAACATAACATTAAAATTTAAAAATGTTTAAGTAGAAAAGGGAGGAAAAACAAGCAGACTCCAAGTCATACACACAACATCCATCCCATGCACGCTCCATGCTACACTTCAGCGGTTACCTGAAACACATGCCAAAATTTGGTCAACGAAAACGTTGAGTGGAATTCATAGGTTTTACAATTCATTTTGAACGTATATAAAATAAAAACCATTCGTGATCATTCATAGACTTGTCGATCAAACAATCTATATTCAGGATACTGACAATTGTGTTTAAGCTCATGACACTAATCCGTTAACTCAATCACCCGCGTAATAATTACCGGCGTGATTCAGATGAAACCAGTGCCCCTTCTAAAGGCATCAGTTGCAATTATACCTTATCTCTCATACAAGATAATCTACCGCAGAACTTACTCAACGTACAGCTTCTCGGCTAGCATTGGGTCGTTAGCCCCGTAGTACTACAAATTGTATAAGCGGCTATTTCCCCCTACTCGAGGGCAGGACAATAGTTAATAGTTCATGAAATTAGGGTCTTTTGCAACTAGGTACTCAACACAATTTCTAAGGCAACATTCGGGTCTGACAATCATTCATGACATACGTTCCTTTTAAAAACTAGCATGCATTTCCCTCGCGGGTAAAACAGTTTGAAATAAATATAAGCGAGGCTATAAATTCACACCTTATATATTAAGTAGTCGGTAGTTCGAGAGATGATCACTGGCGACGATACGGATGCCCGGGTAAATCAACACCTATCAACAAATAACGCGTAATGAGTAATCTCATTTTAAATACCTTACGGTACTGTATAAAATACATAGATACTAGTCACTTAGGACAATTATAACTCACGCCAAAACAAAACAACAAGCATTACTCATTTCACACCATTCGTTCTTATTATTTACGTTATCCATTTTTATTCATTTTCGCCGGTACTTACCGAAAGTACGGGCTGTTTTACCATATTTAACCATTCCTATAAAATTTGACAAAATTCTCAAAAATACTATAAGACCTGTAGATAACAAATTTTTAATCCCAATAAAAGTTTTTACTTCTACGACTCGTTACTCAATGCTTTTCCAAAAACTACATTTTCCGGGCTGAAATTGTACTTCGACCAACTTGGACTTCTTTGACCTATTTGAAATGCACCTTTGACTTCTTTGACTCCTAAGTCCACTTATAGACTCAATTACACAGGTTTGTGACCAAAATTTGACCCTTGACCTTTTACCAATTCATACTTGTGGTCCTCGGGATTTGACTAAAACTATACATAAATTCGGATTATGAAAGTTCTCGTCTCCCGGTACTCGATCTTTAAAACCTCATAACTTTTAGCTCGTTTTGAGTCACGGGCTCTACCTTATACCAAATTAAAGCTAAGAAGACCCTCTATGACTACATCTAGCTATCTAGACCTGTAGGAAAAATTATTTTTATGAAAAGGCCTTAAACTTTCTGCCTAAATTCAACCATACCAAAATCATACTTAAGCTCGATTCCAAACCTATTAATCATTACTAGGCTTCATCCTAAGCATTCCCAATCATAACCAAACACAAATTTTCAGTCCCTACCCCTATTGATCATCAACCTCATCATCTAAAAATCTAAAAACAAACATGAAATCACTTATACCCATTTGATACACCAATAAACACAATGCTAAACATAAAACCAATGCTCAAAATCATCAACCACCATGGCTCCCCAAACACCCCCTTGTGCCGTGGGGTTTGGGTGACCAAATCACCACAACCAAATTAATTTTTGGTGGGTTTTATTAGTGATTATACTCACACTATACATGAATTTAACATGCATCAATCCAATTAACCTCAAAAACGAATTTGAATGATCTTGAAAATTTTTGGAAAATTTTTGTTAATGCATGTTTAATTTAACCATGGATTAACACTCACCAATGGATTTTAGAAGGTGGTCTAAGGTTAGATTTTGTAAAAACTCAAAAAAAATGGTGGATTGTGGTGGTTTTTGGGGTGTAGCCGTCGGCTAGAGGGAGAGAGGGAGAGTGTTTTGATTTTTTTTTGTGAAATGTTTCTATGTGTTTGTGTTTGTGTCCCTTTTTGTGAGATGGGAGGACTAAAGTGCAATTAAAGGTTTCTTTTGGCCTTAAACAAAAACGTCATTAAAACTTTGCGGGATCGACTCACTAGTCAATTTAGAAAATTTTACGGGAGTCGGAAATCATCCCGAACACTCTAAAATACTTTTGGGATACTTTAAATGTACTCGGAAGGCTATAAAACTCACCCGACTCAACTTAACACGAACCGTAAGTAAAATTCTCGAAAAATTACATTATCGATAAATCGTCAATATTTATAGAAATTTGGGCATCCATCGGGATCGTAATCGTCATCGTCCTTCTTGAATCGTCAATCGTAAAAATTATAACCTCGAACATCGGCTTTAACCAATATACTTATATATATAGAAATTAAAATTTATTAAAAATTTCAAAAATTAGCGTAATTTAGGGTAACGTTAATGACCTCGGTTCTAGGGTGTCACAAAACGAGATATCGTTCCATGATCGGCTCCCTCATGTACTTGATAGCAAGCAGACCCGATATTTTACATGCTACATGTTATTGTGCACGATATCAAGCACGACCCACTGAAAAGCACCTCAAGGAGGTTAAACGGATCTTTCGGTACCTTAAGAATACTATTTATTTGGGACTCTGGTATTCGAGGGAAACCGGTTTCTTTCTAACAGCCTATTCAGATTCTAATCATGCAGGGTGTCTTGATAAACGAAAAAGTACTTCTGGTGTTGCACAATTCCTAGGTCAAGATAAGCTCGTGGGATGGTCTTCCAAGAAGCAGGATTGCACGACACTTTCATCAGCCGAAGTAGAGTATGTGTCTCTATCTGTGTGTTGTGCTCAAGTTCTATGGATGACAACATAACTCACGGATTATGGCTTCCACTTTGATAAAGTAACTATGTACTGTGACTCAAAGTCGGCCATAGCCATCTCCTTCAATCCAGTACAGCATTCCCGCACGAAGCAAATTGATGTCAGATACCACTTCATAAAGGAACAAGTTGAAAGAGGTATCGTTGAACTATACTTTGTTAGAACGGATTACCAATTAGCCGACTTGTTTACAAAGGCTCTGTTGAAAGATAGGTTTGAGTACCTAGTTAGGCAAATTGGTATGAGATGTTTGACTCCAGCAGACCTGTAGATTCTGGCAAAGGTGCCTGCTTGATTTATCTATCAAACATCTACCTGTAAATATCATTGAAAAAGCAAAATACAAAAATACCAAACATATAAAAGCAAAACACAAAATTAAAAATCTTTGGAAATCCAAAAATATTCTTCTCTACATGTATTTCAGTATCGATAATATAGACGTGCCTAGAAATTTCGCTCAATAACGACACGAGTGTGTACATAAAGCTCGAATGAAAGTTGTAAATATTTTTCAAAACATGTCATTTCTATCTTTCAATAAAGGAAAATGTCTATTTTGGATATTTTTTCCAACAACGGGTAGAGCAATCTATCTTTGGTTGAGCTTGTCATAAAACATTCAACGTTTTAAGCTTAACATAATGGCTTGTAATCACTTTCAGATTGCAACCCGGATCGATATTCACGTGGGAGTGTACGATTTAGTGCGCTTACCCTCAGCAAAAGAAGAGAAATCTTCTTACGCTTGAGTGGATTTGTCAAGACATTCAAAGTCTATGAACTCAAGTTTATGCTTTAGAAAAACCTCTTCGCCAAAAAGAAATAGGATTTTTTCAAAAAGCGTTGAACACAATTTTTTCAAGAATTTCTTAGTGATTATTCAAAATCTTTCAAAAATTATGTGTTCAACAACTCCCATCGTCAAAAAGCGAAATGTGGATCACATCCTCACAATAACAATTGAATTGGATCAATTTCTGAGGGGGAGAATTTCAACTTCATGCAAAGATTGACACATCTTTCTCCTGGAGATTTTCAAGACTATTTTTTTCAAAATATACTTTAATCAAATTTGGTATCTCTAATTGTAACACCCACTTTGATAAGTGGACCGTTATGCGTAATTATGGCGTGTCATCAAAGCATACAAGGATAAATGTCTAAACCATTACATGACCATAGGGTAAACCGGAATCAAACATCGGTTCCCAAACATAAGCTCAAAACATAATAAAGTAAATGAAATAATGGAAGACTTAAACAAGCAAAAAAATATGAAGGAAAAAGGAGAATAAGTCTATGGCAGCTTCCATCCTATGCATGTCCTATATATGAAGGCAAAAGGAGAATAAATCTATGGCAGCTTCCATCCTATGCATGTCCTCCAAAATGCTCGAGTCCGTTCTTGGGTACCTGCCGTTTTGGGACATGGAAAGGAAAGTAACGGCTGAGCAAAACGCTCAGTGCACGGATATAGACATAGTATAAATGACTAAAACATAATAAAGACTTAATAGCAGCGGAAATGCATAAGTCCTGAAAAACCTGGAACATGTTCATAAAACTGGTTTTATAGTTTAAAAAGCCTTATGTTTATCTTATGAAAACTGTTTAACATATTCTACCATTAGCCAATATAGGTCATGAAAATCCACCGTGCATGAATACTTGGAGGGGTTACCTCATCATGCAAATTAGAGGGGCTGCCTCTAATTAAATATACTGGTTTTGGGTAGGAGGGATCAGCTCCTTGTGAAGGATGCAAGGCACACACCACATTCACACTGAGTAATCTGCTGAAAACATGTAACTAGGATGCACCCAAACACCCCACATGATAAATATTATAATATAGCCAAAAGCTGAAGGGACGCCACGAGCAATCACTCCGCCGTGGGGAAGTTATAACATCAGTACCTCTAGTGTTATGGTTATGGTACTTCCATAACTAGGTGAAACTGGTCATGCATGTATATGGCTATAGGTATTCTAAATTAAACATAAGCAAATCAAACATATAAACTTATATTACGAGAAAACAGTTGGCTGCATACGGGTAAATCCTAATAAGGAAAGAATGTCCATACTGAAAGGACGGGAATCCGTACCTTATGTCCAGTGAACGAAGAAGACGAACCGAAGAGAGTCCTACTTCGGTATCACTAATGCTACATAAATACATACGTGTATAAATATCTGATTACTACATACGTAACTGGTTTTATGTCATGTCTTAGCTTATTTTATACGTTCATGTCATGTTTTACTGTTTTAAGCTTTAAACTGTGTTTATCTTATATTCTGTCTATTCTGATTAAGTATTACTTGTACTTCATGTATTATTATACTTACTGTGTAATAATAAGTAACTTTCTAAAAATAGCAGGTTTCCGAAAATAGAAAGTTTCCAAAAATAGAAAGTTACCAAAAATAGAAAGTTTCCAAAAATAGAAAGTTTCCAAAAATAGAAAGTTTCCAAAAATAGAATGTTTCCAAAAATAGAATTACTGCTTAAAATAGATAAGTTTCTAAAAAAAGAAAGTTTCCATAAATAGATTAGCTGCCTTAATTAAATAAGTTTCTAAAAATAGAATGTTTCCATAAATAGATTAGCTGCCTTAATTAAATAAGTTTCTATAAATTGAAAGTTTCCATAATTAGATATAAGCTGGTTAAATAAGCTAATTATATAAGCTTAAGTGTTTTCTGATTATTTTCTAAGTCATATTGATATAAGGTATAGTTTATTAATCATTACATGTAAATTAATTAAACTATAGGTTAAAAGTATTTAATTAAATATATCATGTTTTTAATTAAATAAGTTAAAATACTTAGGTTAAAACATGTATTATTAATTACTAATAATATAACCTAAGTCATGTTGATTAATTAATTATAGTCATGGTTTTTAATAATTAATTAATTATAAAGTCTAATTAAAAATAAATACTTAGGTTAAAATTCGTGATCTAATAATTAAATTTATAACCTAAGTCATGTTAATTAAATTAATTATGTCATGTTTTATTAATTTAATTTTTAACATATAACTATTAAAATCATAAAACTTAACATAATCAATGAACCAGATCGTGAATAGAAACCATGAACCGGACCCGTAATCAACACCATACCCCGAACCAAGGTCTGGGTACCCCTTGTTTGCTGTTGCCGTGGGACCCACACCACCATACCGAGACCATGAGGTCTCGGTGGTGGTTCATAAGCCAAGCCGAGACCCCTTGGGGGTTCGGTTTAGGCGGCAGCTAGAACAAACACCCCTAAAAACCCTTGTTTTGATTCACCCCATAATCATAGACATATTTTAATAAATGTTTTTAATTAGTTTTTAAAAACATTAAGATTTTATGTGATTCATAAATCAAAACATAAATGAAAAGAGTTAAAAAGGTTATACCGAATGCGTGGATCAATCAAGGATGAACACACACGAATGCTTGCCCAAAATCCAAGATCAAAATCAACCCGAACACCCCTTTGGTGTTCCTAAATGTGGCGGCCAAAAAGGAGAGGAAGAAGAGAATTAGGGTTTTTTGTTATTTCTTGATTTTGTGATAAATGACACAAGATTTTCCCCTTTTTCTTGTTTAGTAAAAAAATAATGGGCTTGGCCCTTTTCTTCCTAATTTCGTGGGTAGGGGCCCACATAAGGGTAACATGTACATTTCTCGAGTCTAAATATTATAGTGTATTCTCGTGTTCGTGTTTTACGTGTTTTAATTAGTTATCGATCGTGACTTAATATATTTATTCGTGCTCGTGATAAATATATATATACGTAATTAATATTTGCTCGTGACTAGATTACGTTCATGATTTCATGATCGCATTTTTGTGATTAAAATTATTATTGGAATAATTATCGTGTGTTCATACGTAATAAATACTTATCGTGTTCTAACACGTACGTAATACTCGAAATTATTATACGTGAAACGTAAACATATTATAAAAGGAAAGTTCTAACCATATACGTACGATCTTAAGGGTACTATTCATGGTAAAAGCATGCGGGTTTTACAACTCTTCCCCCCTAAAAAGAATAATTCGTCCCCGAATTATAGATAACGTACTGAAAGAGAAACATACCTGAATCAAACTGAGAGGGTATGTAAGATAAATGAACGTGCAGGTGACCTGGCAGAAGGAACGCGGAACGTGACATGTCTTGAAAGGACATGGAACGTGACGTTACTGAAAGGACATATCTAATTGATAAGAGAAAAACAGATAAGAAGTTCAGATGAACTTGTCCGTTTCCAAGTGGCTTCCCTCTTGGAACGGTTCCTTCACAAGATCTTGACACTAATGATAAATCTTGGTCCTCCTGACCTTGCCTCAGAATACGAAGAAATTCGTGGTTATAATGGAAGGTAGATCCCCTAAATTCGATCGAGGGAACAAGAATTAACGTGTATGGCAACTGAAACGTTATCGTGCAAAACACTCTCACTTAACTGATAATTAGCAATGATGCGCGAGACATAAAGAAACGTAGTACGTGAAAAATTTTGAACGTAATACGTGAAAAATTTTGCACGTGATACGTGGAAAATTTTGAACGTGATACGTGGAGATATGACGTGTGTAATATGAGTAAACATATCATGATCCATGATACGTGTAACATATCTTGATCATGATATGAGGAACGTGGAATGAACATGACATGTGACACATATCGTGAACATAGAATATAATGGCGGTAACGCCAAACGCTACAAGGTGAGACATAGAATATGACGAGAAACGTCTATCTGAGGATATGGAGTTATACTAAACTTGGGTTTGGTCTCTCAAGTTCTTGCAAAACTTCCTAGAACGAAAATGAACGTAAAATCGTAAGCCAAGATACAATCATGAACGTGAATAGTGTAATGAACGCGAGTACGAACACAAGTCATGGAATTAGAATGAAGACGTGAAGTAAATAAGGAGCACAATTGCAAATCTTTGTCTGACCCGATAACTGAGGGATTGCCAAGTGATCGGATGAGCCTTGGCTGGAACATGTCCGATCAATCTGTTGGTTCTGAAATCCTTGCGGATGTAAGGATTTTGCAGACTTGATCAAACTGTTTACAATAAACCAGATAGCATCATGCTTCTTCTGAGTTTGCGTTAAACTGGTAACCAAAATCCGTGGAGATCTTGTCCCATTTCAATTCATAATTTTAGATGATGAAAACATCACAGTCCGTTGGTGTCCTATCTTAACCTGTTGGTATGTCAGGTACCTAGATATGAACGTAATTGTGTCTTGCTTCGTAGAACTTGATACATAGGAGTTTGCGAAACTCTGAGTCTCTGAATCTAGACTTCTCCTAGCGTAGGATTTTCTAGAACACCTAATGTAGTGTAGGGTTCTCTCCTTTACGCATAAGCAGAGTCATGGTAAGATTAACCGTAGAAACCAATGTGATTCAGCGTGTCACTGTAATCAAACAAAATTGATTTTGGAAAAAAATTTCCAGGTAAAATTTATCTTGTCATAGAATTTGCAACATAGAGCAGATATGGTCTCCTGTTCTTCTCTAGACTTAGAGGAAATCAGGTTATCCTTAATGAAAACGCTGATGAATTTGCTTATGAGTTCATGGAAACTCAATTTATTAAGTCCATAATGCTGTTGGAGCATTGATGAGACTAATTCAAAATCATAAATCTAGCATGACCGAGTCGTGCACGAATAGCAGTCTGGAACATGTCCTGCTCTTTCACCCGTCACTATTGGCAACATGATCATGAATCCGATCTTGTCAATACGTGGAGGAGAGTAACGGTTGTAAATGGTGATTTCTTTAAAATCGACGGTAGTCGACACATAATCTTATGTTACCGTCCTTCTCCTTGAAGGTTCTTCTGGAGTGTAAGGGACAATTTTGGAATAATCCGTTGGTTATGCGTAAAAGGACTTCAGTAGTCGTGTCTTACTGGCAGCTAGAAAATATTAGCAATCATGGCTAACAAAGCACATGCTTGGAAAGCATAGATAATTTGTACATATTTTCCTGATGGAAAATCAAGCTGAATGTATTCAGGAGCCTAAACATTACTGTACATAATTATGAATCGTAGCATGGTGTGCTGTTCATAGTCCATAATTAGGATAAAATTCAACTCGTGTTTGTCCGAGGAAATACGATAGCAGCTTGGATCGCATCATTACGCTGAAGGAAAACCTTCGTATACGTGGGAATACGAAAGGCGTCCTTCATGGTCATGAATCTATGAGCTATGGTTACAAGAATGAAAGTGTCATCGGGAAACGTGATAGTTCCCACTGATGCGTCGGTAATGGTACTAAAATTCATGTTGCCTGATTAATACCTGGAATAAAAAAATGGATATACCCTTGGAGGGTACCCTGAATTTCTTAGAAATGTTCCATAATTAGACGTGAGTCATGTGTCTTGACTCGTGTCTTGGAAATATAAGCATGACACATGTCTGGACTGGTGTCTTGACATGTGTCTTCAGAAAGTATACGTGAGACATGTGTCTTGACTGATGTCTTGACATGTGTCTCGAGACGTGAAACAATAGAACTACAATATTAGGTTACTATGCCAGAATTGGCAGATCGGTTGGACTACTGATCATTTGTATGTTTGATCACGTCCGCGGCCGGAGCCTCGGTTGCGATTTTTAGGATAGTTATTGTCATAGTAGTGGTTACTATCATCCTGTCTGTCAGTTCCATGACGGTCATTCTCATGACTGTGATTCATGTAACTATTCAGCTGAGTGGCCGGCTGGTACCGATTTGCACTCATATGATTGAAACGACAACTGAATGATGTGTGACAAGTAACTAAGAATTTGGGACAATGATTGATGAAAATGGTCTAATGGTGAAGCATCTTCTCGTCCAATTGCTTTACTCTGACGCCTTTGTCTTCGTCTTGTAGGATCTCCAAGTTGTGAACAACATCCGCATCTCGTAGCGTCTCCAAACATCAACAGCATCAACCTTTAGTAAATTTTCCAAGTTATGAGCGGCATCGGCAATCTTGTAGAATATCAGCAAGTGAACATACGCCTGAGATGATTTAGAATCGACTAGCGAATACTCGTGAAGTATTGCAAGTGAAATACACATGGGTTAAGGTATGTGAAATACACATGGAATACGGTACATGGAGTACACACGGAATGCACATGAAATGATCGGTATGGGGTCGATCATTTGTCATGATTTAATAGAGGTGTATCGGTTAGACGGTTAGGAAAAACCATCATGATAACCTGGCAGTATTAGCATAGACATCATTCTTGTTGTATCGAGAAACGTTAAAGTGTGGTTACACAAAATTCAAAGATGATTTGCCTGACAACATGATCAATGAAAACCAACCATGACTATCATGAAAGCAAGATTCAATGAAATCCAACAGTGTCTTACATGAAAGCATAAATAACAAAAGAGGCGTAAGACGTAATCAACATGAAGACGGAATTATCATGAAGATACATGAAACAATCTATCATGAAGGAGTGTATAACATAATCAGCACGAAACTGAAGTTAACCATGACAGTATGAAAACATACTTGACATAAAAACATAGTAACTTATGAGGGGACATGAAAAAAAATTTATGCCAATAAATCATGAGAAAAATTTTATGCATGAAACAGTGCATGAATGCGAAATGTAGTTTATAAAAACCTTTATATGTGCGAGGGGGCGCCTATGGGTCGGTCCCGAAACAAAAGATATGGCGAGGGGACGCCTATGGGTCGGTCCCAAAGTTAAAAGTTTCGATAAAAGCACATGCGACTAAATAGGGTCAGTCTTGTAACAATCATTACTTAGTCATAATCCCTGCAACAATGAAACATGAAACATAAATAATGAAACTCATCTGTCAGAACTTATGAGAAAAAATTTTTATGTGACTAATTATGAACTATTGGGGTTCAGTCCACATAGCCACAGTTCACGAGGAACGTTATGCATGAAACAATGACACATAACTAAATATGAATGACGGTTGTCCATCCATATTAGTAAAACAATATCGATGAAAACATCGAGGTTAAAACCTCAAGGTGCTGAAAACATCATGGTTAAAGCAACAATGCGCTGAAAACATCAATAAGTAGAATAACAAACGTTGGCTTAGGAAACTCCTAGTGACTACCCACTAGTCACAGGTCGAGTTTTAGAGCCTACAGGTCGAAGCCTTGGCTCTGATACCATAATTGTAACACCCCACTTTGATAAGTGGACCGTTACGCGTAATTATGGCGTGTCATCAAAGCATACAAGGGTAAATGTCTAAAACATTACATGACCATAGGGTAAACCGGAATCAAACATCGGTTCCCAAACATAAGCTCAAAACATAATAAAGTAAATGAAATAATGGAAGACTTAAACAAGCACAAATATATGAAGGCAAAAGGAGAAGAAGTCTATGGTAGCTTCCATCCTATGCATGTCCTCCAAAATGCTTGAGTCCGTCCTTGGGTACCTGCCGTTCTGGGACATGGAAAGGAAAGTAACGGCTGAGAAAAACGCTCAGTGCACGGATATAGACATAGTATAAATGACTAAAACATAATAAAGACTTAATAGCAGCGGAAATGTATAAGTCCTGGAAAAACCTGGAACATGTTCATAAAACTGGTTTTATGGTTTGAAAAGCCTTATGTTTATCTTATGAAAACTGTTTAACATATTCTACCATTAGCCAATATAGGTCATGAAAATCCACCGTGCATGAATACTTAGAGGGGTGACCTCATCATGCAAATTAGAGGGGTTGCCTCTAATTTAATATACTGGTTTTGGGTAGGAGTGATCAGCTCCTTGTGAAGGATGCAATGCACACACCACATTCACACTGAGTAATCTGCTGAAAACATGTAACTAGGATGCACCCATACGCCTCACATCATAAATATAGAAATATGGCCAAAAGCTGAAGGGACGCCACGAGCAATCACTCCGTCGTGAGGAAGTCATAACACCAGTGCCTCTAGTGTTATGGTTATGGTACCTCCATAACTATGTGAAACTGGTCATGCATGTATATGGCTATTGGTATTCTAAATTAAACATAAGCAAATCAAACATATAAACTTATACTACGGGAAAACAGTTGGCTGCATACGGGGAAATCCTAATAAGGAAAGAATGTCCATACTGAAAGGACGGGAATCCATACCTTATGTCCAGTGAACGAAGAAGACGAACGGAAGAGAGTCCTACTTCGGTATCACTAATGCTACATAAATACATACGTGTATAAGTATCTGATTACTACATACGTAACTGGTTTTATGTCATGTCTTAGCTTATTTTATACGTTCATGTCATGTTTTACTTTTTTAAGCTTTAAACTACGTTTATCTTATATTCTGTCTATTCTGATTAAGTATTACTTGTACTTCATGTATTATTATACTTACTGTGTAATAATAAGTAACTTTCTAAAAATAGCAGGTTTCCTAAAATAGAAAGTTTCCAAAAATAGAAAGTTACCAAAAATAGAAAGTTTCCAAAAATAGAAAGTTTCCAAAAATAGAAAGTTTCTAAAACTAGAAAGTTTCCAAAAATAGAAAGTTTCCAGAAATAGAATTACTTCTTAAAATAGATAAGTTTCTAAAAATATAAAGTTTCCATAAATAGATTAGCTGCCTTAATTAAATAAGTTTCTAAAAATAGAAAGTTTCCATAAATAGATTAGCTACCTTAATTAAATAAGTTTCTAAAAATAAAAAGTTTTCATAATTAGATATAAGTTGGTTAAATAAGCTAATTATATAAGCTTAAGTGTTTTCTGATTATTTTCTAAGTCATATTGATATAAGGTATAGTTTATTAATCATTACATGTAAATTAATTAAACTATAGGTTAAAAGTATTTAATTAAATATATCATGTTTTTAATTAAATAAGTTAAAATACTTAGGTTAAAACATGTATTATTAATTACTAATAATATAACCTAAGTCATGTTGATTAGTTAATTATAGTCATGGTTTTTAATAATTAATTAATTATAAAGTCTAATTAAAAATAAACACTTAGGTTAAAATTCATAATCTAATAATTAAATTTATAACCTAAGTCATGTTAATTAAATTAATTATGTCATGTTTTATTAATTTAATTTTTAACATATAACTATTAAAATCATAAACCTTAACATAATCAATGAACCGGATCGTGACTAGAAACCATGAACCGGACCCGTTGTAACACCCCCAATTTTACACAATTCAATACAGCGGAAGACTCGTTGGTGTTACGGGATAGCACATTACTCACATCATAGACAACGCATAAAAATCGCGTCGTTTAATAATAAAGCATTTCCATTCATAAAAGTCAAATTTACATAGGTCCCAAGTCATAGTCATTTCATACAATTTTACAAAAGATTTGAGTGGAAATTATTATTTAAGTGCGGGCCATGAATTCTTGTTGTCTTCCCAAGAATTACCTTCAAGTACCTGAGATAAAACATGTTAAAAGAAAAGGTCAGCGATAACGCCGAGTGAATTCATAGAGTTAAATGAAAACCATCAATATAACATCAGTATAAATTTATTACCGAAAATCATTTTGTACAAATCTTTGTAATAGGCCATAAAATCTCCAAAGTCATTTTATACAAATCCTTATCAAAATCATAATATAGGCTTTCGCCTTCAAAATCATTATACGAACCATTGTCGTTAAAAACATCATACAATACGTTTTATAACGTTGTATAGATTAAATAAAAACCGTTATATGAATATGGTTATATAAAACCAAAACACGAACATAATATCAATGATAAGACCATGTATTTCTAGTCAGGCAATATATCGTAATTCAATGCATAAAGTAGTATTTCGTTAATTAGAATATTATAAGCCGCATGACATTGTTACCTTACTACAACAAACAACGGGTAGCTAACCTGACAATCATTTGCCTATCTAAAACAGCATGTCGTCACAATAGTCACGCTTATTGAAATCTTCTCATACATAAATTCGCTTACCAATCAATGTGGCACGACGGGGATCAACCGTCAAGGCGCGAACTGGGGTGATCGTCCCCAAACAGTACTATTATATGCACAAGCGTCTACCAAACCCCGGTAGTTCACAATTCATGCTAATGGGACTTTTAGTGACATAACCTAACTTTAATAATCCGTTTCATTTCATTTATCGGGTCATATAATCATTCATCGGGTCATACAATCATTCGGGTCCAAATCAATAAACAATCAATCGGGACAAATGGTGTCCTATTTATCAAAACTAACATGTTATCTCCCTCGCGGGTTTATAAAAAATTTCATAAAAACATTTAAAAGAGTGCGAGGCTATGAACTCACGTTGATGTGGGAAGGCGGTTATCGGTGATTTGGATGTACGGTACGTGCCTCAATCACGGAAACCTATATAAATAATAATCGGTCTTAGACATTGTCCAATGACTTTATCAAAATAACAATTATGTATACATATGATGACTTTGTACATATGATGATGATCAAGTGGGTTTATACATTCTCATTTACTTATTTTAGTGTTTTGTATTGGTAACTTTTATACTAGTTTACTAGTTTTACCTATTTACATGTTTTAGGTCCAATAAGCCTATTATAAGTCCAATACCTTAAATTAGACCATTTTATACTTTTATTATCAGTATTATACTTTGCATGTTGGGCCCAAGTGGGTTAAGCCCAATAAGTAAATTTATAGGTGTTTAGCCAATTTAGTTGGATTAATAGTCCAATAAAGCTAACTTAGCCCGTTAATGTCCGTATGTTATATAGTTTGGGTTTTATCGGTTTTTACTTGTATTAAGTAATTATATATCAGTATATTACTTTTAAAAAGTTCACATTAGACGGGTCCGATCGTCTAACTTTTAATTGACGAAAAACGTTAATTTTACGGTACTAGCCGAAAAGACGTAAAAATCATGTTTATAGTTTTTATAACTTATAAAACATACCAAACTACCATTTTTATATAATGTCCATTTATTTATCCTTATAAATATTTATATAAATGAAATATATAAGTTAGTGGGTTTTAATTTCACATTTTATACTATATTATTTTGAGTGCTTATATAATACTATTAACCTGTTTTTATACAGCCAACTTTATAAGCAAAAATTTAACCTTTTTACCTATGGTTTTCCATCTTTTTAACCATGTTTATCAAATCTATCAACACCAAATCCCCACATAATATCTTTGATCATCATTCATCATCATATACATATACATAAATAAAGAAAATACAAGATTACATAATCAAAATAATAAGAGGATAGGAAGAACAATCTCTATACCACCATTAGTGATGAAAATATGGGATTGATGATGAACAAGACTTGGTTTTAGGTAACCAATCTTACAAGATATCAACACTACTTCTAGGATAACCAAGTATTTGTAGATTCCTTGTGAAATCAGCCCTTAATCTTCATGAAAACTCCTTGAGAAATCAGCCCCAAACTCCCTTGAAAACTCCTTTTCACATGTTAAGATCACTTCCAATCTTCATCTTTTTAAGCAACTATCAACATATGTTGATTATAGCTTGAGTTCATGGTTAAATTTTTGATGAATGGGGTGATTCATGGGGGGATAGGACGGAATTTAGAGAGAAACGAGGGAGTATGAGTGGTTTGCATGTAAGCTTATGTGAGAAATGGTTTTTGGTTGTAGTTTTGAGGTATAAGTGGTATTGGTAATACTTCATGGACAAGTGTCCTAAGTCATAGTTAAAAGTTGACACCAAATGGTCTATGTAAACATAAGCACGTAACGTAGAATCCTCCGGTTTAGACGTAGTCGATGATACTTCGAGACGTAAACCCAAATTTCTTCCCAAAAATAAGTGAGTTCATAATATAACATTAAAATAATGTTTTTAAATAACACTTGAAAAGAAAATATAAACCATAAATTGACGGATTGTCACAGCATTTACCCCTAAATAGGATCTTTGTCCTCAAAGATCAATTTATCTTACTACTCGCTTCTTATAGAGTTAAAGCCATGTCGGTATTTCCTCCACATTCGGTCTTTTTTTCACAAGTGTAATTCATTACAATACGCGAGTTTCATCAAACATAACAATGGGAATAAGATCAGGCTTAATGTTGACTTACTTTCTCTATCCATGATGTTCACGGGTTTTTGATGAATGCAACTTTTCGCCGATCTAAACTTTACTAAGAAACAATCAGATTTTCACTTGATAGATATTTATCAAGTTCGATTTACGAAACATAATTCGCGCAGCCCTTGAACTCATAGGGTAGATCCAACTTATATTCCTTTCAAACCAACGTTTACATCATCTCAATGGTCCCATACAACGGGGACTTAATTCCCATGATCTTTCAGATCTTCAATTCATCTTTCTATGGTGAAATTTTTTTGCATAACTTCGCTACCCATCCTGCACTTCAAGATCTACATTTCATATTCATATAACCTTCTGCCCACTACTGACAGTCATTAATCAGATCCTAATTTCAACAATCATTTCAGGTCTTGCGGGTCAGGTATTTTGTAAGGTTAGGTTCGTCATCATAGGCAACCTTAAACCTAAAAGACATGTCCAACTCACAATGGTGTATGTCAGGTGTCTTCATCCCAACTCCTGCTTACAGATGCTCTCATATAGATCCTCACAAGATTCGATCTCGATCCTAATACGATAATTATCAATGATAATCTTTCCAAAGGAAAATGATTATACGGTTTATTACCAAAGTTCAATTATTCAAGCATAGAACAACACTTCTAGTATTTTGTATCGTTACTTTACCTCGTCCCTTCGATTGGGGTGGTAAACAGTACTCTCATCAAGATTCGTTCTCAATGACTTCTAAGCAAATCTCTAGAAATTCGATGCGAAGCGAGGATCTTGATAGAGAGGATCGATACAGGCACACCATGTTTACATAACTCCTTTAAATACAAAAGAGTCAATTTCTTCATCAAGAATCTATCATTAACAGGAATGATATTAGCAAATTTGGTCAGTCTGTCGACGATGACCCAAATCGAATCAAATTCAGATGATGACCTTTGCAATAGCTAGACGTATACTAATGTATGAGGCGGTGTCTGCCTTCATAATTTGCCATTAGTATAACTTCTTCTGATAATGATACATTAAATCAGAAATGACAGGAATAGAATACTTATACTTACAAGATTCCAACATAACTAAATCTCAAAATCTCCATATTTAGGCAATTACAAGTGGCCTTTTATACATTTAACTCCATTGATTTCTCAATTCTAATGGTTCACATTAGCCGCGAACCCCTTTTATTATCTATATTATCTCTCTTTTTACAAGCATCGACTATATTTTAAATTACTCGGCAATTTATTTTGCACAATCATTATTAAGGAACACATCCTAATTAATTCTTTATCCTTTCTATATTATGTGTCAGTATCTACATTCACCTTCCCTGATGAAATAAATATCATGACCGTATTCATTCAGAAATTCTTTCTTCATATTTTCTAAGTTTTAGTTTCGTCTCAACTATCATTTTTATCAGTTTTGCTCAATCTAACGTTTAAAGCGTCCATAAATATTTCAAGTAATTAAATAATAAATATTCAATTTTTATGAAACGCAAGCGTAAAAATTTTAAATTTCTTAGCTCGACCAATTATATAAAAATGTTCAAAACAAATTTGAATTTAATTAACAAGATTTTTGTTGATTTATTGAAAATAATTAATAAGATTTGTAAATGTTCGAAAAATCTTTGGTTATATTTTGGTCAAAATTTCCTTAGTTGAAAAGCAAAAGTTGTTGTTTCAAATTCCAAGTCATGGTTTAAATGGTTTCCTCAATCCCTCTTAGGTTGTCTTGAGGTATACAGAAACATTTACCCCTAAACAGGAGTTTAGTTAAATGATTTGGGTATAAAGGAATAATCCCTTAAAAATCCTTTGTTAAAACATTTGTCAAAACATATTTCCATTTTCTTTTTGGTAAAACCCAAAGCCTTAATGGTTCCAATTTTTGAAGAGTCAATATATTCCAATTTCTATTAATCACACGGTCAAATAATGTAAAGGGTTAAGTCTTAAATCACATGTTAATTATTCAAGGTACAGGTTTTCATTGTTCGGCCAATTCAAGGCAATCTATAAATAATTATTAACTCCTTCTTATTCTTATAAATAAACAAATGGTCCTTAATGATCACAAGCATGAATTTATCAAATTACAGCCTACACACGTGATTCACCAAATTTATGGATGCTACATGTGTATTAGTCAATCCAAACGACATCACGTGAAACTCATAATGTTCATTACAAGTACCGGATGTAGTGATTGGAATACATAATCTTTTTCGCAGATGCGAATTTGATGATAATCATGCCATGGATCAAATCTTTAGAACATATGCTAGAACCTTGTAAATGATCGAACAAATCTATCATCTTGGGTAGTGGATATAGATTTTTAATCATCAATTTACCTAGTTCATGGTAATTCAGCAAATACAAGGAATAATAACACCATAGCTCTTCATGATGACGAGCTTGGTAGAATAAAAGCTTTCCCCAACAACTCTTTCAGTTGTATGGTAACACTTTCGATTTAGATGGTGTTGATGTATAGTGCACATGCCACGGGTGCAACACCAGGAATATAATCAATACCAATTCAACTTGCCTTTATGTCGGAAGCCTAAGTAATTCACCAACAAATACTTCCTAAAGTTTCAAATAACAGAAATATCTTTTAATAAATTCATATTAGGTTCTTTCTAGATTATAATATCTATGACTAATTTATAACCATTCATGGTAAAATTTAAAGTCTAAATGCAGGATATGGTCATTCATCAAGAATTATTTAGATCACTTTTGATAATCAACATCTTATCATTTAGTGGAATTCTACTCGAGTTCCCATCAATTAAGACAATGTCGTCATGTCATAATCAATCAATCCATTCTACTGGCACTATCAACTTTTCAGTTTTATTGTCGTCGATAAGATATGAACTTCTCAAAAGACTAGTAATAACTCATAATCCTTCACAAGTTCAAGGATATCTGAAGACATAACTAACCTTAAAAGAGTAAGGTCAACGCATAATCTACGGGAGAGAATTTCAAATCAGATACAGACGAAAACATTTAACGAATATGAATATATCCCATGTTATCATAATTTGAGTACGCATTCGAAAGCTCCCCGGATCGTTACCCAAGTCATTCAAATGAAATCTAATCAAAAGAAATGATAGGAACGTCGATACATCCAATCGGGTATCAACACTCGGTAATCAGATACTTTTCCTAAGAATCTCACCACAGGAGAATTGGACAAGAAGAGAATATCAATTGTCAAATAAGACAAGTTCCACAGATGAGTAAATTCGACTCAAAAGAATAGATGCTACATGCACATATGTAGCTGTCCCTAACACTATGTCCCTATTTTTCACTTCTTGTAGATCTCATAAAATTTATTCTTTCA
The DNA here is from genome assembly GCA_025667525.1 of Glebionis coronaria. NCBI lineage: Eukaryota > Viridiplantae > Streptophyta > Magnoliopsida > Asterales > Asteraceae > Glebionis > Glebionis coronaria. The sequence goes on along the minus strand of CM046877.1, from coordinate 287,443,649 downwards.
CAATCTTCAAAGAAAATGTAGTGTTTATTCATTATTTTTATGGTGACTACTAATCAGCCTTGCATGGTCCATTCCAAATTGTATGTAGGCGCGCAACTATATACAATTTCAAGATTAACGATGCAATACTCAGTTCGTCAAAATTTTATCATCATGATTATAATAAAAACATTTTCATGCTTAATTCTTAAATAAGAATCAAAAATAAATTTACAAAGATGTTCATTATCTGGAAACAATTAAGTTTTCCAAAGTGTTTCATAAAAAACTTTATTTCGATAACGATTACTTATAAATCTCACTTTGAATAATCCTTATAGTGATGAAAATTCAATTTTTCTCAAGTAATACTATTTCAACTTATAAAACAATGAGTGATCTGCAAAAGGGTGATGAAAAGTCGTTCACCAAGAACTAACTACAATATAATAGGAAATGAGCTTAGCCAAATAATCATGAGGTTCATGACCTCGATGGCACTCAAAAAGAATAATCCACAACGTAACTCAATTCGAGATGAGTACTTGTTCGATGGTTGCATCACTAATGTGAGCATTAGGAAGAAGCAAGAAAAGATAGATATCATCGATACATGTAGAATTTAGCAATCAAAGGTAGTCTTTTCATTAATCACAAACAAGTCAAAATTGTACCGTAACACATTACGTGTCACTATGTCATACAATTCCAAGAACTCATCCTACCAACTGATGTCTTAGTTAAGTTAGGGATTATTTTTAAAAGATACCACAATGAATACTAATCTACAAGGGTCATTAGGTGTTCCACATGTCCCGAAAGATCCATCGGTCCCAATTCAGAAGAAGATTTCTTCAATTTATTTCTTGGACACTGGGCATCCTCATTATTGGACAATGGCCTAGGAACAACACTTAACATGAATTCACAATCAATTAAAACCTTATAATTCAATCATAGAACTTAACGACTTCCTCTTAACAATTTCTTATTCCATACAAGTTAAATTTTACTTTATTTAAGTTTCAACCAACTTATACTCAATTTGATATCCTACCTCATTCTCCAATACTTTCAACCTTATTCTTAGACCTTAATAGGGCAATAAAAGCTCGATATGATCAACACTTATTTTCCAATCCTATAGCTCCTTCATCAATAGTTATCAAATGAGTCACTAGTATGAAATGACTCGATCATTCAATTAGACTTCTCGGAAAGGTACTAGTGGCATGAGGCTTTTGAGTAATGGTTCCAATGACAGCCCCAAGTGCAACATTCACCCATTCGATTTCAAATTTAATAATTGGGTAACACCGAATCAGATGACATCTTTCTAGGTGGTAACGTTTTGTCAAACTCCACTCTATAAGGAAAGATCGTCATGACATCGATATCAAATTTTATACTTGCTAATTCTTCTTCAATATCACAATCAACTAATATTTATATTTCTATGAATATCAACCATTTTGTTGGTATCATAAATATCCACAACTTGGTTTAGATCTGGAATAGCTAGATTTCCTACAGGAATAGCTTAGATTAATTAACTAGGAGATTTAGGGTTCCTTGTGACAATCTACGTCGTATAAATACCTCGTATAAATATCAAAATAATCATCAAACAATCATGTAATAAAATTACATCATATATATATAATCCAAGTTATATATATATTAAAATAACACTTCTCAGTCTGGCCTTGTCGGTAACTCGGGAATTCATCGGCACCGTTATAGTCAAAAGATTTTTAGACATTTTTAGAAAAATGTTTATAGTTAAAAGATTTTGAAATACTTTATTCAAAACCTTAGTTTTAAAAATCTTTCGTTCTCTATAACGAGAGCTCTGGTACCAAACCGTAACACCCCCAATTTTACACAATTCAATACAGCGGAAGACTCGTTGGTGTTACGGGATAGCACATTACTCACATCATAGACAACACATAAAAATCGCGTCGTTTAATAATAAAGCATTTCCATTCATAAAAGTCGAATTTACATAGGTCCCAAGTCATAGTCATTTCATAAAATTCTATAAAATATATGAATGGAAATTATTATTTAAGTGCGGGCCATGAGTTCTTGTTGTCTTCCTGAGAATTACCTTCAAGTACCTGAGATAAAACATCTTAAAAGAAAAGGTCAGCGATAAGGCTGAGTGAATTCATAGAGTTAAATGAAAACCATCAATATAACATCAGTATATATTCATTACCGAAAATCATTTTATACAAATCTTTGTAATAGGCCATAAAATCGCCAAAGTCATTTTATAAAATCCTTATCAAAATCATAATATAGGCTTTCGCCTTCAAAATCATTATACGAACCATTGTCGTTAAAAACATCATACAATACGTTTTATAACGTTGTATAGATTAAATAAAAACCGTTATATGAATATGGTTATATAAAACCAAAACACGAACATAATATCAATGATAAGACCATGTATTGCTAGTTAGGCAATATATCGTAATTCAATGCATAAAGCAGTATTTCGTTAATTGGATTATTATAAGCCGCATGACATTGTTACCTTACTACAACAAACAACGGGTAGCTAACCCGACAATCATTTGCCCATCTAAAACAGCGTGTCGTCACAATAATCACGCTTATATAAATCTTCTCATACATAAATTCGCTTACCAATCAATGTGGCACGACGGGGATCAACCGTCAAGGCGCGAACTGGGGTGATCGTCCCCAAATAGTACTATTATATGCACAAGCGTCTACCAAATCCCGGTAGTTCACAATTCATGCTAATGGGACTTTTAGTGACATAACCTAACTTTAATAATCCATTTCATTTCATTTATTGGGTCATATAATCATTCATCGGGTCATACAATCATCGGGTCCAAATCAATAAACAATAAATCGGGACAAATGGTGTCCTATTTATCAAAACGAACATGTTATCTCCCTCGCGGGTTTATAAAAAAATTCATAAAAACATTTAAAAGAGTGCGAGGCTATGAACTCACGTTGATGTGGGAAGGCGGTTATCGGTGATTTGGATGTATGGTACGTGCTTCAATCACGGAAACCTATATAAATAATAATCGGTCTTAGACTTTGTCCAATGACTTTATCAAAATAACAATTATGTATACATATGATGACTTTGTACATATGATGATGATCAAGTGGGTTTATACATTCTCATTTACTCATTTTAGTGTTTTGTATTGGTAACTTTTATTCTAGTTTACTAGTTTTACCTATTTACATGTTTTAGGTCCAATAAGCCTATTATAAGTCCAATACATTAAATTAGACCATTTTATACTTTTATTATCAATATTATACTTTACATGTTGGGCCCAAGTGGGTTAAGCCCAATAAGTAAATTTATAAGTGTTTAGCCCATTTAGTTGGATTAATAGTCCAATAAAGCTAACTTAGCCCGTTAATGTCCGTATGTTATATAGTTTGGGTTTTATCGGTTTTTACTTGTATTAAGTACTTATATATCATTATAATACTATTAAAAAGTTTACATTAGACGGGTCCGATCGTCTAACTTTTAATTGACGAAAAACGTTAATTTTACGGTACTAGCCGAAAAGACGTAAAAATCATGTTTATAGTTTTTATAACTTATAAAACATACCAAACTACCATTTTTATATAATGTCCATTTATTTATCCTTATAAATATTTATATAAATGAAATATATAAGTTAGTGGGTTTTAATTTCGCATTTTATACTATATTATTTTGAGTGCTTATATAATACTATTAAACTTTAATTTCACAAAATCTGATTTTTAGTTTCACTTTCACCATTTTTATCATATCTTGAGTTATATAAGAAGATAGAAGCTCATTTTTGGATGACATAAACTTCATATTATGTGCTACAAATAAGTTAGTTATAGATACTGCTCAATCCATGTCTATGTATCCTTAACAGTCCCTACAAAACAGACTACTCAGATTGGCATACTAATTTTGTTTTGATCATATCTCACTCATTTTGATGATTCCATTGCATGGCCAACTCTCAAATGTGTGTGAAATCTAGTACTTACTGTAAATTGATTCCACCATGCCATTTTATCAGTTTATCATTTGGTTAGTTACTGTTTTTATACAGCCAACTTTATAAGCAAGAATTTAACCTTTTTACTTATGGTTTTCCATCTTTTTAAGCATGTTTATCAAATCTATCAACACCAAATCCCCACATAATATCTTTGATCATCATTCATCATCATATACATATACATAAATAAAGAAAATACAAGAGTACATAATCAAAATAATAAGAGGATAGGAAGAACAATCTCTATACCACCATTAGTGATGAAAAGATGGGATTGATGATGAACAAGACTTGGTTTTGGGTAACCAATCTTACGAGATATCAACACCACTTCTAGGATAACCAAGTATTTGTAGATTCCTTGTGAAATCAGCCCTTAATCTTCATGAAAACGCCTTGAGAAATCAGCCCCAAACTCCCTTGAAAACTCCTTTTCACATGTTAAGATCACTTCCAATCTTCATCTTTTTAAGCAACTATCAACATATGTTGATTATAGCTTGAGTTCATGGTTAAATATTTGATGAATGGGGTGATTCATGGTGGGGATAGGACGGAATTTAGAGAGAAAAGAGGGAGTATGAGTGGTTTGCATGTTAGCTTATGTGAGAAATGGTTTTTGGTTGTAGTTTTGAGGTATAAGTGGTATTGGTAATACTTCATGGACAAGTGTCCTATGTCATAGTTAAAAGTTGACACCAAATGTTGTATGTAAACGTAAGCACGTAACGTAGAATCCTCCGGTTTAGACGTAGTCGATGATACTTCGGGACGTAAACCCAAATTTCTTCCCAAAAATAAGTGAGTTCATAATATAACATTAAAATAATGTTTTTAAATAACACTTGAAAATAAATTATCAACCATAAATTGACGGATTGTCACACCCGTAATCAACACCATACCCTGAACCAAGGTCGGGGTACCCCTTATTTCCTGCTGCCGTGGGACCCACACCACCATACTGAGACCATGAGGTCTCAGTGGTGGTTCATAAGCCAAGCCGAGACCCCTTGGGGGTTCGGTTTAGGCGGCGGCTAGAACAAACACCCCTAAAAACCCTTGTTTTGGTTCACCCCATAATCATAGACATGTTTTAATAAATGTTTTTAATTAGTTTTTAAAAACATTAAGATTTTATGTGATTCATAAATCAAAACATAAAAGAAAAGAGTTAAAAAGGTTATACCGAATACGTGGATCAATCAAGGATGAACACACACGAATGCTTGCCCAAAATCCAAGATCAAAATCAACCCGAACACCCCTTTGGTGTTCCTAAACGTGGCTGCCAAAAAGGAGAGGAAGAAGAGAATTAGGGTTTTTTGTTATTTCTTGATATTGTGATAAATGACACAAGATTTTCCCCTTTTTCTTGTTTAGTAAAAAAACAATGGGTTTGGCCCTTTTCTTCCTAATTTCGTGGGTATGGGCCCACATAAGGGTAACCCGTACATTTCTCGATTCTAAATATTATAGTGTGTTCTCGTGTTCGTGTTTTACGTGTTTTAATTAGTTATCGATCGTGACTTAATATATTTAATCGTGCTCGTGATAAATATATATATATATATATACGTAATTAATATTTTCTCGTGATTAGATTACGTTCATTATTTCATGATCGCATGTTTGTGATTAAAATTATTATTGGAATAATTATCGTGTGTTCATACGTAATAAATACTTATCGTGTTCTAGCACATACGTAATACTCGAAATTCTTATACGTGAAACGTAAACATATTATAAAAGGAAAGTTCTAACCATATACGTACGATCTTAAAGGTACTATTCATGGTAAAAGCATGCGGGTTTTACACTAATATCAAAAGATTTTATATATTAGAGATAGGAGAAGAAAATGTGACTAAATCTGATCGTATATAAGACTCAAACATTTTAACTCTTACCCACATGTGCGAAACACTTTCGATTATCGATGCACATGTGAAAGGGGAGCATTTTCTGAAACAACAAAACTATCAAGGTGTTAAATGTTTTTCAAACACCTTGTTAGACATTTGAAGTGGCTTTATGGTTATGATCTCATACCCACAACATCTTTAATTCACGACGTTATTGGTGTCAAAAGGGTGGTTAGGTTTAAATCCTATGATCCAACCATAACCAGAGGGATCTTCCCAGGACAATCCAATAGATTATTAGAAGTCCTTAGGAAAGATGGAGTATAATGTGAAGGTAGCTGAATGCCGACTAAGTACTGATGCTAGCACTGGAACAATGACAACAAGGTGCTAGTAATGATGTCTTGGTAAGCATTTAAGGGGTTGAAGAATGAAAAAAGAAATGTAAGGATAAAGGGTGTAAAGAAAGAAGCCCTCCAAACAACTTAGGCAGAAACCGGGTCAACACAACCCTTTCCCAGCTACTCAGGCTTCTCTCAAAAGAAGTTTGTTTTATTGTGATGGAGAACAACATAACTTCTATTAAATTTCTCACTCCAAAATAGTTGATATTGAATAGGTGGCATCTACTCCAGCCTCCGACAACTAAAAGTGCACAAATCGAGTCTAGAGCCCAATGATCAATCAAATGTCGTTAGGACACACGGGTGATGAACAAGAGAGTCCTACGCTATATCCTTGTGATATTGCTAGAACACTCAGGGTGATACTAACTAGTATTTACAATGATGACTGGAAATCCTTCCAGTGTTAACATCAAACTACACTACAGTAGGTCATGTGTAAGATTCTTTATAAATTGAACACATGAAAACTGAAAAGCAACAGTGGTTTGATTCTGAATTGATTCAAACTCGTTTCGGGTTTCTACGCAATATCTTTATGGTCTTGCCAGAACATTCAGAGTGATTTTCATTAATATTCACAGTGACGAATAGAAATCCTTCTAGCGTCAACATCAAACAGCGCTACGGTAGGTGACTTGTGAGATTCTTATGAATCAAGCTTGTATCAACTGGAAAGCAACAATGACAAGATTCTTCAAGAATCAAACTTGATTCAGGAATTTGAATTGACGAATTTTATCAAGCGGATATTATCCAATTGATTCACTCTTTATGTTCGTAGTCTTGCTTTGAGACGGTCGAGTAAAGAGAACGGCTAGTACTGCCGCGAAACCTTGTCAAGAAGATTCTTAATTGAATCTAATTAATCACAGGTACGATATTTAATATCGTATACGGTCTTCACCCACCGGAGGTAAAACGCTACCGATTTAGGACGAATGTCAAAACCATTCTGTCCGTGTCTATGTTTTTATCTCGAGAAGGTGGCGTTACGGTGTACTCAGCAAAGTCAAAGATTCAAAACCACATACTCATACCTAAATACATATTCAACAATTAATAGTGTGAGCATGTAGATGAAGACAAAAGATCGCAAGATGGCAAAGACAAGCCAGGGATGATTTGAAGATCTCTAGATTAAAGACTAAGTCGAAAGACAATGACAAAGGCTCAAAGATCATAGCATGAAGGAACAAGACTACTATTACACATTCAAGACTCATTTATGGCGAGATTAGTAATCTCTACAAATCTCCAAATGAAAAAGGGTAATGGCCTCTCATAAAGGGTAATGACCTCTCATTGGGGGAGATTGTTAGCCTAAAAATATTGAGTCAAACAAGAATGCTCGGTCATATGTTTATTATGTATCGTATTTTTGAACGTTGTAATAGGTAGTAGATTAGTCATGTTTTGCGGGCTTAACTTTAAGCTAAGGTTCATTCATAAGTAACTAAAGCCCAAAAGATAAGCCCGACCCATTGTCATATAGCCCATTACGCCACATGTAGGCAAGGCTATAAATACCTCTCCTTGCATGTAAGGAGAGGTCGGTTGGTTCATTTTTTCTCTCATTCTCTTAATCTAATATTCACCAAGTTTCACACACTTCTCTCTCTCTCTCTCTCTTTTCTCTCTCTACTTTCTCTTTCTAGAATTCATTTATCTTCTAGCTTTCTTTCTTGTTTAATCATCATATTGTATGGGACAACATTAATTGTAAACCCTGATTTCTTTTCCATTTGGTTAATGAAATTAATCAAAGTCTTGGTAGTATCACTCTTTTGGCTAAAAAGAAAGTCCATGTAAACTTAGAATGGTCATCAGTTACCACAAACAATAAGATTTACCATTTAAACTCTCAATATTAGTGGGTCCAAATAAGTCCATGTGAAGCAAGTGAAGGGGTTTAGAACTAGAATGCACACTCTTAGACTCAAATGAGGCCTTATGTTGTTTTCCCTTAAGACATGCAACACAATTATGATCATTCTGGAATAATTTTAAAGTCAATCCTATAACAAGATCATGCCTTACAAGTATATTCATGTTCTTAAGTTAATGTGCCCTAACCTTCTGTGCCATAAGATACTCTGATTTGTTGAAGCCTTAGCATAAAGACATGACAAGTTATTGTTCGTTTTAATCCCTTGAAAAATAACATATATATGTCCTTATGTCTAGGTGTTCTAAACTCAATGAACTTATCAGCAGGAATCACAAAATCTTTACTCAACACCAAGCATTCAGTGTCAGTAAAAAGAACTTTATTTTTGTTGTCAGAAACTTGTGACACACTAAACAAGTTATAATCAAGTTATTTTACCAGGAAAACTTCATCAAATCTTAAGTTGTTAGTGATAAGAGTGCCCTTGCTAGATATAGTCCCAAAACCGCCCCCAAAGTACACTTTATCACCATCTTGAATAGGAGTGAAATTTGTCAAGTAGTCCTCCTTTCTAGTCATGTGCCTTGAGCATCCACTACCCTAATATCCATGATCATTAACCTTCTTTGGAATGCACTGCACATAAAGAAAACAAATTAGTTTTCTTTGGGAACCCAAGCCTTGGTAGACTTGGATCCATTTGGTTGTTCAACAAGAATGGACTTATTTCTTGTAACAACCCCCTGTTCATCCCTTTGAACTTGAAATACCCAGTTTGTTCCAACATTCTTTTCAAGATATTTAAATCTATTACAAGTCATGGAGATACCATTAAAATTTGGTGACTATTCTTGTTTTGGTCTCCATGTTAAGTTGGATGATGACTTAGACCCTTGTCCCTTTGGTGGTAAATACCTATTATTACTATATATCTGACAGCTGCTAGTTGTGGCATTTTCATACCAAACCTAGATTTGTCAGCGGCTTGTCTTGCCTTGTCAACGGATGAAATGTTCCTATTAGCGGGTAAATTAGGGTTTGCTACAGGAATCCATTGTCTGTTGGACCAAGTGTTGGTCTCTTGGAAGGGATGTTGGCCTTGGGTGCTAGTTGTCTTAGAGAAGAAAGGAGTTGGTCTATTGGCCTGTGGTCTAGTGTAGACATAAGGCATATTGTTGACAATGGATGACCTATTGTCTGCGGTTGGTTTGTATCCGCTGATAGAGTTATAGGCCATATGAGAAAAACTCCCACATGTGTAATATACCTTTCTAGACATAACCTTAGGTCTAGATTGATATAATCCCGTCCCATTAACACTAGATTGAATATAAGTTAATCTAGGTTTCCTATATATTTCAACATATTTAACACTAGACTTGCTTTTAGTTGATGAGCCAAGATTAATAGGTTTTCCAGTAGTAGGATTGGTCACAACAATGGGCTTAGAGTCAACTGATTCATCATCACAAGCCCACCCTTAACAAAGAGAGTAGGGTTGGCTTTCTTCCATTGGTCAAGATCAGTCACCCTTTGCTTATATTCCTCTATAGGCGTGATCACACGTGGTGGAGGAATGAAGTCTTTTACTTGGAATTCTGGAATACCTGTTCCAGAAAGATCCTTCCTCATAGGAACCCCATAGAAATCACCTGCTGGGGGTGGATAATAAGTGTGAAAACACTTATCCTTTTACCACTTATTTCCAATAATAACAAGACCAAAACGTGTATTTTATGTCATAAAAGTCGGAATTATGTGTGGTTTGTGTTTTTATTGTGTTTTAGGATAAAAATATGAAAAAGGAAGAAAACACGGGCTATCACGGGCTTTTATCGAAGAAAACGGGAAAAGACGAAGTCAAAAGATCAAGAGTGCAAAAAGAAAGGAAGTCCAAGGCCTATTCTGAAGATTTATCGAAGAAAAAGTCTAAAGACGGAAGTTTAATGAAGTCGAAGAACTCAAGTCTAATAGAAGAATAAAATTATAAGACAAGTTCGATTTATATCGACAAATCCCGAGATGACGTCAAAAAAGACAAAGAATTTAAATCGAGTCGAGACGAGAAGAAATAAAGAAGGAAGCAACACATGCACTCCCCACCTCCTATATATACCCTCCTAATGACACATTATGAGGGTGTTAGCTAGTTTATTTTCCTTTTTGTAGTTTTATTTTTAGAGAGAGAAAGTGTTTAACTTTCTCTCACTAGAACTTCATCTTTTCTTTCTTTCATGTTTAAGCTTTACTTCAATCTTGTATTTTGAAATCTTTAATCTACAAGTTCATGTTTAATCTTTTCATCTTTAATCTTATTCTACCTTTCTTGATTTTTACTTATATTTGATTCGAAATCATCTTTGATTTTGTTTAATCTTGATGTTTGATTGATAAAAAGTTTATCTTTTGGTTTATATCTAAGTTTTATACGGATTAAGCTTTGAACTTATCATGCTTATTGGCTTATTTTGTATTTAGCTTATTTACTTTTAAAATTTTTTAAAAAGTTTCATCTTTTTATGGTTTGATTTAAAAGTTTTGCTTATTTAAAGTTTAAAAAGTTCTTATTTGTGCCTATTAGTTTTTTTCGTTATAAATTTGGTTAAGTTTTAGTTTGAGCTTATAAAAAATAGCTCATTAACTTGGCTTATTGCGAAATACATACCATCGGAAAAGGGTTTCCCCTTTTCCGATCATACATTCAGATTAGGGCTTTATATTCCGATCAGCTCCACTATTATTCCGATCACAAGGATCAGAAAAGGGTTTTGTTATTCCGACGGATTTTCCGATCTGAATTCCGACGAGGGTGTTTATTGTGTATTCCGATTAGCTTTGATTTCCATAATTCCGATTGTGTTCTCTTTATTGTTGGATATGTAAATCTTGCTTATGTTTTAGAGAGAGAAAGATAAATGATTTCACACTTCTAGAGAGAGAAAGTTTAGAACTATGTGTAAATTAAAATGAAATCACCACCCTCTCCATCAAAGGAGAGGGTTTATATACCCAATCCTTGTAATGGGCTTGGGCTTACAATATTGGGCCGGCCTACACATGTTGTAGGCTAGGCTTGGCCTTGTTTGTTTAATAAAGATATCTAGACTACGAGCTACTACTTAATATATTGTCGGAGTGACCGAATCTTCCTAAATACGTAAAAACGTATTTCCAACAATCTCCCCCTAAGGGAGGTCACTCCAAACAAGGGTGTTACCTTAGTTATAATAATAAAATAAGCCTAGCATACTATGCTTGTCTTGAGTTCGTAGTCTTCGTCTTTCTTTTCTTTTTCTTTTCTGGTGAACATGCTGATGTGATCTTTGATATCAATCTTTAGCATTAATCTCTTGCCTTGATCTTGTGCATCCATCACTTGTGATCTTCGCCTCCTCGTGACATCATGTCCCACATACTTATACCTTTGTAATTCTTGAAAGCTTTAGAGTTTGATACAGCGGAAGACTTAACTTTTAGGCTTTCTTGAATTTGTTGAAGTATTAAGTGCGAAAAGTATAAGTATGCGACGACTTCTTCTCGGATTCCGCAACGCCACCGTCTTCAAAGGCCGCAACATAAGTAGACAATAACGAAATGGCTTTGAACATTTCATTCTAATTCGGTAGAATTTTACCTCCGGTCGGTGAAGACCGTTGGACGATATAAAATATCGTACTTGTGACAGGTAGATTTAATTAAAAAATCTCCTTGACAAGATTTCGCGGGTAAACCCATTCTCTTTACTCGACCGTCCAAAGCTGACTGCGAACGTAAAGAGTGAATCATTTGGATTAAATTATCCGCATGATTAAAGCCGTCAATTCTGATTCCTGGAACAAGTTTGATTTATAAAAGAATCGCACCATCTTTGCTTTCCAGTTGTCACGAGCTTGATTCATATTGAATCTTGCAAATTACTTACCAAGTGCTGTTTGAGGTTAACACTAGAAGGATTTATACTCATCACTGTGAACACTAAGGTATCACTCTGAGTGTTCTGGCAAGATCACTAAGATATTGCTTAGAGGCCTGGAACGTGTTTACATTCAGTTAAGAATTAAACCACTGTTGCTTTCTAGTTATCACAAGCTTGATTCATAAAGAATCGCACAAGTCACCTACCATGAGCTTTTTGATATTCGCTCAAGAAGGATTTCCATCTTCATTTTAAATACTTTCGTATTACTCGGATGTTCAGGCAAGATCATGAAGATTTTGAGTAGGACTCTTAAGATTTTTCTTACTTTTCACAGTGTGTCAAGAAGCAAGGAAATATGAAAGTGTGTCCTAATGAGATATTTGATGATCTCAAATGGCTCTAGACTCGATCGTGCATTTTGGATTTTAGTGATCGGAGGCTGGAGTGGATTGCCACCATTTTAATACCTATTTATTCGGAGTGAATAAATCGATAGATAACGTGTTGTCTCCGTGTGATTAAAACAAATATCTTTTAAGAGTTATCTGAGTTAGCTGGGATGGGTTGTGCATTGCATCACTGGGTCCATGATGTCTATCTTCAATATCAAGAATCATTAAAAATGATCTCAATAGCATATGTATTGACCCGGTTTCTGCCTAAAGTTGTAAGGAGGGCTTCTTTCTTTACACCCTTTATCTTTACAATTCTTTTTCATTCTTCAACCCCTTTAATGCTTACCAATACGTCATAACTAGCACCTTCTTGTGATTGTTCCAGTGCTAACTTAAGTACTTGGTCGGCATTCGGCTACGTTCACAATCTTTCTCCATCTTTCCTAAGGACTACTATTTCTAGCTATGGAATTTCCTTGGGAAGATTCCTCCGGTTTTGGAAGAATCATAAGACTTAACCTATCCTACCATCCTTATGTCACCACAATCTTCATCGTCGTGAAATAAATGGGTTTTGGGTAAGTATATGTCACCATGAAAATCTATTTTGATATGCAAATCCGTTTTGCTCCCCCTTAACATATACCACGATATTCGAAAAAATTTCGCACATGTCGGGAAGAGCCATCACGTCAAGTCAAACCATTTTTGATAATTTCCCATATTAAATCACATTTTCTCCCCCATATTAAAAATATTAACCCAATCGATGTTTTTAATATCAATTGATTTAATGAAGTTTTAACAACGGTTTTGGGAAGAAAAATGCAAGTCCGTTTTATCTTCATGATATCAAATGTATGAGATATGATATAGATTAGTAACATGATCACATATTCACCATATTAAAAAAATTGACAAGGTTGGACCTGATTGATGAGAACATCATATGATAAGATCAAATGGTTCTTGTCAGCATATGTTGGTCGCCTCGTCACGTCTGAATTCATCTCTTTACACCATGTGTATGATTGGTATTGTTGTCTTGACACCAGTTAGTGAGCTTGGCACGTTTGGCATCGAAGGTTCTGAATGCTTGACAATTGCTCCCCCTCAATTGTTGACCCGTGTTCTATCGAAAGAGCTGTAGTCGTCGGTTGAGTAGTCGCATCGTCGAGTATGTAGATACCAATTATAGATAGCTATGGTTGTAGAGATAATAGCTTCATAAAAACAAGACTTCTCTTGTTTTAACAAATAAATGCACTGAAACGTACATAGATTTGTGTTAGACCAAGTTATAAAGTAAACTTGATCCCTTACAAGGTTTTAAAGTAAACCTTGCCCGAGAAAATTAATTCCCGTTGTGAGCCAAAGCTTTCATAAGAAATACTTGACTTTAATATGAAAACCGGATTGCAGTCAGAAATAACTACAAGCCATATAGGCATGTTTTATGAAATATTTACAACTTTTGTACGAACTCTATTTATGGCGCCGTGTCAATATTAATCGACATTTCTAAGGCCGTAAATATTATCGTACCAAAAGACATGCCTTTGGAAAATAAAGTAAAAAATATTTTTGGATTTTTATGAAAATTTTCAATTTTTATGGTTTTTATATGGTTTAATATTTTTGTATTTTGCTTTTGTGGATAAAAATATAAACAATATATACAAATGATCACCAAGGATACGGAGAATAGTTTACCACCACTATTCTTTCGCTTCATCTGCCAGTTCCTTTAGAGTCTCAGGCGAGAAAGTTCTCATTCCTAGCTTGTCGGCCAAAAATTCCATTCGAGTGCGATCTAAAGCCTTCGTGAAAATATCCGCCAATTGATACTCAGATCGGACAAAGTAAAGCTCGATTACTCCATTTTTCACTTGCTCCTTGATGAAATGGTAGCGAATGTCAATATGCTTCGACCGGGAGAATTGAACATTGTTGCAACATAAGGCAGTTGCACTTTTGTTGTCGCAGTACATCGGAATTTTGTTGAAACCTAGACCATAGTCGGTTAATTGCGATCTCATCCAAAGAATTTGAGCACAACAACCGGACATAGCTATGTATTCTGCTTCCGTACTTGAAATTGCAGCGCTTTTCTGCCTTTTCGATGCCCAACTGATTAGTCGATCTCCTAATAGTTGCAAAGTTCCACTCGTGCTACGCCTTGTATCTTGACAACCCGCGTGATCCCCATCTGCATATGCCATAAGTGCAATCGAAGAGTCCTTCGAATACCAAAGTCCCCGATTAATGGATCCTTTAAGATATTGAAAGATCCGTTTCACAGTGGCCTAGTGTAACTCAGTAGGTCGAGTTTGATACCGAGCACACATACATATAGCAAACTGAAGATCATGTCGACTAGCTGTGATATACATAAGAGTACCGATCATTCCACGATAAAGTTTCGGATCACGAAAACTCCATGTGGATCTGCATCAACCTTTGTTCGTTCCACCATTGGAGTATCCATGGGATCACAAGATTCCATCTTATATTTCTTAAACGATTCAAGGGCATACTTAGATTGATTAATAAAGATGCCTCTGGGACTCTGAGATATCTGAAGACCTAAGAAGAATGATACCTTGCCCATCATTGACATCTTAAACTTGGAAGACATGAGTTTCCCAAATTCGTTGGATAAAGTTTGGGTCGAGGCTGCAAATATAATATCATCAACATATATTTGTACCATAATCATATGTTTACCTCGTTTCTGAATGAACAACGTGGGATCCACCTTGCCTTTAGCGAAGCCTTGCGTAATGAGGAATTGTGATAATAGATCATACCATGCGCGTGGAGCTTGCTTTAACCCATAGAGAGCATTCTTAAGCTTGTACACATGATTAGGATATTTAGGATTCACAAAACCATCCGGCTGTTGAACATAGACTTCTTCCTTGATTTCACCATTACGAAATGCCGTCTTCACATCCATCTGATAGACGATCATATTCATGTGGGCTGCATAAGCGAGGAATAGTCTAATAGCTTCCAAACGGGAAACAGGTGCAAAGGATTCCATAAAGTCGATGCCCAATAACTGCTTGTATCCACGAGCTACTAGTCGAGCTTTGTTCTTTAATATTCCGCCTAACTCATCGAGTTTCACCTTGTAAACCCATTTCAAAGTGAGTAACTACACCTGATCCGGGCATGGGACGAGTTCCCATACTTCAAGACGTATAAATTCATTAAGTTCTTCCTGCATAGCTTCTTTCCAACAGGATTGAGTAAAAGCTTCTTGCCATGTCTTAGGTTCAACTTCAGTAAAAAAAGCATCAAAATGACAAAACATTGCATTTTCTTGTAACTGACTTCGTGTGGATACCGGAAGATTAGGGTCACCAATAATAGAATCTATAGGATGATCCTTTGTCCACTTGCTGTCATGTTCATGAATCCGTGGATTGGAGTAAACTGTAGTAGGAGCTTCCTCTGAGGTGGATAACCCAGCTTGATTAGAGTTGGGAATAGGTACCCCAAAGAATGGAAGTTCACGCATTTGAGCGAATTCCAAATCTTGATCATCATCATCCTCTTCATCATCAATAGGCATGACATTGGTAGTTGAAACAGGTGTTGGTTGAGAATTACCTGTTGATGGTATATCTTGACCAATTGTAAGAGCAGATGTGTCTGATTGTGCTTCGGTTGCTGGAGCGAAAACTTCGGTTACCGGAGCTATTACCTCAGGTTCTGGAGCAAAAATACTTGGAGGAGTAAAGAATTCATCAAAGAACGGTTGAAACAACGTATCCCATTCATTCCTAGTGGGTGGTATAAATGATGATGAAGTGGGTTTGTTTGGGACAAGACCAGAACTAACGTTGCTGGGTCCCATTTCATGAAGTGCGGGTTCAGAGCTGTATTGCTCAGAAGCCATTGCTGTCAGCTCATCAAAATCAACATTCATAGTTTCGAGGATCTTACGAGACTTCCAGTTGTAGATTCGGTATGCCTTCTTTGCGGGTGTGTAACCAATGAAAATACCAATATCAGCCTTAGGTTGAAGTTTTCCCAAATTTTCACCATCATTATTTGGATAGCAAAGAGAACCAAATACATGAAGATATGATAAATCTGGTACTTTTCCATGGAGAATCTCATAAGGTGTTTTACCATGGCGTTTACGAATTAGTGACCGGTTTTGGGTGTACACTGCTGTAGATACTGCTTCTGCCCATAAAAACAATGGAGCCTTTGCGTAAATTAACATCGTTCGAGCAGCTTCCATAAGTGTGCGATTTCGCCTTTCAATGACACCGTTTTGTTGTGGAGTGCATGCAACGGATGTTTTATGAGATATGCCAACTTCTTCATAATAATCACGCAAGATTTGATTCACAAATTCGGTTCCATTATCTGTACGAATTCGTCGGACAGTAGTGTTGAGATGCACTTGAATCATCTTGAGAAATCCGATGATGAATTTAGGTGCCTTATTTTTTGTTGTAAGAAATTTCACCCATGTAAAACGAGAGTAATCATCGACAATTACGAGGATGTACTTTTTGCCACTAAGACTATCAACGCGCATTGGCCCACAAAGATCCATATGCAACAAATAAAGTTTCTCTTGGTTGGTGTCTTCTGTCTTGGGTTTGTATGATTTCTTAGTGCTTTTCCCCTTTGTACACGCGGAACACAGATGATCCTTGTGGAATGAAAGTTTAGGAAGACCACGAACAAGTTTGTTTTTTGCCAAATGATTAATAGCGTCAAAGTTAAGATGAGATAACCGTCGATGCCATAACCATGACTTAGTCTTCGATGCTTTGGAGAGAAGACATACGGGAGAAGCGGCCATCATGTCTTGTAGAGACAAAGTGTACAAATTATTTCCTCGAGTACCTTTCAATAAATCAACCCTTCCAAATTACGTATGAAGCAGGTATGCTCTCGAAAAGCAACTTCTAGGTTTGCATCACAAAATTGTCCCACAGAAAATAGGATGTGACCGAGACCTTTCACATAATACAATCTTGAAATTATAACATTCCCAAATGATATTCACCATAACCTATTATCTTTGCAATATTATCATTTCCAAATCGAACCCTACCAAGAAACTTGCTGACAAAATTTCTGAGATGAGAGCGATCTCCGGTCATATGCTTGGAGAAACCAGAGTCCAAATACCAGAGAACAATTTGGACCACCTATTTTCAATAACAACAGTAGACAATGCATTGGAAACTATTGGTTCCGGAGTGTTAGCAGATAGAGATATAAGATTATCATAATTGCTAGAATTTATGAGACCCTTAGATTTCCTGCGTTTTCTAATGTGAGTTTTAGCACTAACAGGTTTTACTGTTCCAACTTTCTTAGGTTTTGGATTATTCGCGGGCACTACAGTGGGAGTAGACCTATTTAAAGGGAACTTGGTTCCTACAGTAGTGTCAGTGTTCCTAGTTAAAGTACACACTTGTGTTTTGGTAGCCTTGGTACTCCTATTTAACGGGCACGCTTTTCCTACTATAGTGAAAGTTCTACCAGTGGGGCGCCACATCCAACCAACTTGGGTTAACACTTTCCCAGTCGGTTTCCATTCTAATCCATTTTCCCGGGCATTCATCTCATTCACATGGTCAATAAGGCAAGAATCATGACGACTAGAAAACATACATTCATTGCAATTCCAACATTTCAAATTAGAATTCACAGTAGGCTTAGAACGCTGCACAACCGCAGAGCCTTTAGGTTTAGCTACATGATTCTTTTTATTCAAAACAGAAATAACATTCCTAGGATGGGCTTCTACTTTCTTCTACACTGGACTACTAGATGGAGGCAAGATCCTATCATTCTTCTTGTTTCTTTTAAGCTTAGATCTTTGAGCCTTAGTAGTGGTGCTTACTCCTGTAGAAGGCAACACGGGAATATTAGAAGCAGGTTTTGATTCCGCCTTATCTTTAGTGACCAAAGTTTGAGATGGTTTAGTCCTAGGGCCCTTATTAAATGGTGTGAAGGCTATAAGGTTCCTTTTGGTTGCACTAGAGGACGATGCTGAGACGGTGGCTGCGTTATCCACAACATTCTTACCTTTTAGAGTACGAAGTGTTTCCTTTAACTCAGCCAAGACCAGATTTTTATCACAAATTTGTTCCCTCAAATCAGATATTTCCACCGACTTTTGATTCAATTGTTCAATCAATGATTGATTCTGTGTAGTGGTATTAGCACATGCGGGCATTACTGAATCGAAGAGTCGTGTATCTTTCTATTTTAAGTTATCAACTTTGGACAAAATCTTGGAAACTCGATTATCTAGATCAAGTTTAAAATTCTCAGCGGCCTCAAGTACGTTCACGTAGTTAAGCTCCTTAGATTTCTCTATGTCTATCAGCAAAGATTTAGCAACTTTGTCACTTGGCTGACGTTGTTTTGATTGTAAATTCAATCGAAAATTCTTTTCAAAGTTTGCATCATCGATATTAACACCTTCGAATGACGTTTCAAAGATTTCTTGAATAAATTGTTGCTTGCATTCAAGCGAAATACAATGTGTTTCAATCTCATCAAAACATTTTGAAAGCGAAGAATATGAATCTTGAAGCTTTAAAAATCCAGCGTCAGATTCGTGACAAGTACTATCTACCACATTATCCACAGATTCAACATTATGCAAAATAGAATCATTATCAACACTTTTATTCACACAGACGGAAACTATATCATGAGACATCACTTGCTTCAGAAGCTGATCATTTTGGCGAGAAACCCGTTCTATTTCAAGTAAACTGTTTTAATAAACATCATCCATTTCATTGAAAACACGTTTAACTTCTTCTATTTCCGAATGCAAATCTTGATCAAGATTACTAAGACAAGCTTTAACATTCTTTACAAAAGGAACAATTTCGTCTCGGAACGCAGCTCTATTGTGCTCAAAGTTCCGTTCACCTTCCGTTATGGACGTGTGTAGGTCCTCGAAATCCTTGGATTATCCTTGTGTTGTGATTATCTAAAGAGATAGAAAGATAGATGAAGAACTAGAGAGAGAAACTAGCACTACTAAAAAACAGACCTAAGGCGACACTCAGAAAGTGTTGTATTATGCTCTGAAAGTGTTACATTATGGTTAATGCAATACTTTTTGAAGTGCTGCGTCAGGCAACGTCGCCTTAGCCTAAAACAACACTTTTAAAAGAAAATGCAACACTTTCGGAAAATGTTGCTTTATTTATTAAATGTAACACTTGAGGTGCAGCACTTCTTATACTTAAATGCAACATTTTTTTTCTTCTAAAGCAACATTTTTTACATTGAATGCAACACTTACATATAAACACCAACCAATTACAACATTTTTATTTATCAAACGCAACACTTTAAATTGTTGTGTGTTATATAGGTGCAACACTCTTCCAATATCTTTTGCAACACTTATTATTCTATTTGTATAATTTTCGTTCCATCAGTTCGAATGCTATAATCCAGAGATCAAGTTCGTATCTTTTACAATTTAAATGGCGTAATAATTCTAACAAACTGGATATAACTCATTAATATATTTGCACAATACAGTACATTGATAAATTTGTACAATGTAAAGTAATTACAAGTAATATTAGTTAATACAAAATTATCTCAAGAACGATTATATAAATATTAGGACTATCCTCTTAAGTCTTCATCCACAACTTTAGCTTTAAAACACTATATTAACATAGACCTGGAACATATGAAAATAAGAAAGATCTTGTTAGTGATTTTAAATTATAAAGATTCAAAAATAAAATCCATGTGAACAATTGCCAAACCCGCCTGACCTTTTTCCCATGATAAATAAATAAGATTACATGATTTTCAAGAGTTATTCCACTTAGGGATACAACCTCTAAACTTGAACCGAGTAGCCAATTACCACATATGCCGGCTCTTCCAAGTGGATCAAAGATGCAAATAATAATAGGAGTATTTTTAGGAAGAGTGGCACCCCTGAATAGATTTGTACCATTAATACCATCATAAATATTAGTATTAGGGTCAGTTGTTGCAGTTTCTTTGTGGGTTAAGTATTTTTTCGACGTACATCTACGCGGGTCGGCTCATTCATTATTTTTGTTGGGTATCCCTTAGCTGGTGTAAAATTTTTCTGAGTTAGGCTATCAAATGGTGCAGTATAGGCTGTGTGTTTCTAGTTCTATGACACCTGCATATTTGGTCTAATCTATCTAGTAGTGCTGTGAGACCTACATATTTTGTTTATACAATATGATTGGTCTAGGTTTCATGAATATTAAAGGGTTGATTATTTCAAAATATGTAAGATTATATAGATTACCATTATATAAAACTCCAAGCATATAGAATAAATAAGTGTGGCATAAGCTATTAAGCACATTTCCCACCTATTTGCTTACAAGACGAGACATAATCTCCGTTATAAAATCCACCTGTATATATTGTCACTATAATATCTCTTATAATAAGAATAACAAACTGACATATGTAAAGAGATTAACTTTGTATCATTTGACCAGGGCGGGAACGCCCCAATTGTTCGTATTACAGTCTGCATAAACAATATTGGAAGAGGAATCTGCTCAAGTATCAAAAGTTCGAACATACCAGTTGATTTAAAACCTTTGCGAGAACTTTTTGGCTAAATATTCTTCGTTGCTGAAAGCAAGTATTGGATGCACCTATAACCTGCTTATAAGAAAGATTAAAAGGGGTTCTTCAATTGCGTATCTAAATTTAAAACGGACGACGGATAGAAAAGAAAAAAAAACTTTCATTCTTTAGAGGAATCTCATCTCTGAAAAACAATGCCATCGATATCAATTAGCACTTTAGCTGGTGTAAGAGTTGATCCAACCTGATATGATTCCTATATAATGTCTCATATTAGTAAATACTTAGTTTTTTAATAATTAGCATATAGCGCCAGGTGGGGGCAACAGATCGAACAAAAACACGCGCTTAACCATATATACTTTTCTATAACACTTTATATGTTCATGATTACAGAAAACGATATCAATACAAAAGAAATTAAACCTTAAGACTTAAAAAGAGGATTTGGGGGGTTGCATTCATCCAAAAACACAAGCTTATCCATATACATCTTCTTTTTAACATGTTTAGCATGTTCCTCTTATAGCTTATTTTCTACTATAGCTAGTTCGATAAACAACCCAAACAGACCCATTCGTAAGTAAACAGATTAAAATGCAACCTATCCCACATCACGAGAGGCACCATCCTAGACACAATACCAGTTTCAAAAAGAGAAAAAAATAAACATAAAGAGCAATTTTCCTATAAGATATGGGCAAGTCCATCCTGGAATTTATCTGAGTGGATATTACAAAATGAGGAAATATCTGAACAAGCTATGAAAAAAATATTAACAATCATTAGAAAAATTACAAAAACGTTCACCTATAAGAGCGCATGAGACACAAGAGTTAGAAACTAAAGATAAGGAAGCAAACCTCGTCTTTTGGTGCAATATAGGAATTAGAATATCGGTGTCCTGTTGTGTGATAGAATGTAAATAAATAAGTGTTATGATATATGCGTTCTACAAAAAAAATTACTCTCAATTTTGTGTCATAAAACTTTATAATGGTAGGTATCAAGTTAGGAGAAGGAATTGCACCATTTGTTAGCGTTTTCACCACCAACTCTAAAGAGAAAATGGAGAAGAGAAGTCAAGCTCATTACGCATCTGTTAAGAAAATAATCATTTATAGGGAAACACAAAAACCTGTATCAAAAGGGTCACGCTTCCAGCAGGTGGATCTACAATAATTTAAAGAACCTGAGGAGACGAGTCAATAATGCGAACTAGTTTGGGAACTTGAACAAAAATTTCTTGCAGAAAGGAGAAAGAATGATTTAAGCTTAATATTAGTCCGTGTTACTTTCTAAACAATATAGGAAAATTAGTAAACTAAAAAAACTTCTCAACCTGCTTAGTTGCTTTCGACATGTTCTAGTAGACGATTAACAGCTAGTTGACGGAAAAGAGGTTGGTTTGTATGTTAGAAAGTGATTGTATAACTAGTGACTTGATATTCGTAAAAGTCATATTGTGCAACGAAT
This sequence comes from Glebionis coronaria, assembly GCA_025667525.1. Lineage (NCBI taxonomy): Eukaryota > Viridiplantae > Streptophyta > Magnoliopsida > Asterales > Asteraceae > Glebionis > Glebionis coronaria. The sequence goes on along the minus strand of CM046877.1, from coordinate 287,421,043 downwards.
TATATATGCTAATATACCTTTGTAAATAAGGCGTAATACAATGTCATGCATCGGTTTGCATCAATTATTAAAGTAGATGGGACACAAGATTCAGAAACTGAAGATAGGTAAGCAAACCTCTCCTTTTAGTAGGAAGGGTAATATAAGAAACATGACAAGGAATTGCGTCATCAGTTAGCGTTTGCACCAACTATTGAAAATAGAAAATGAAGAAGAGAAGTCAATCACATTACACATCTGTTAAGACAATAATAATATTTAAGGAAACACAAAAACCTCCATAAGAAGGGTCTCTCTTCCGCATGTTGTATTAACAATAGAGATTTTATTGAAGAACTGACCCATGGTTAATCACTTAACAGTATTATGTTCGTAAAAAAACATGTCATTGCTGAAATTTTAAATATGTAGACAGAACAGTGGTTCAGGTTAACATGACCCATTGATTTAAGTCACAAACTACTTGAATTGACTCGCTACCCAACATGTCCATTTTGTGACGTCTTCTCATGATCTAGTTTCTACCACTTAATAAGATTGTCTGTTTGAGATCATGAACTCTAAATAATCCTTTTCTTCCTGAGTTGTCTAAGCACTCCACACCACATCTCACTACTTGCATTGTTGATTATGTTTTCTCAAATTAAAGTTTGACCTATCAGTACCTTGAAGCTACTATACCAGGCTTAAAAGTGTAACTTATCCCATATTACCTTCATGATTAAGCCCCTCGAGATCATTGTAAAGGCCTTTGTATGACACCTTGTGACAAGGTCACCTAGTTTCGATAATGTCATTTGAAGTATGCCATTATCGATCACCACCTAAATATATACGATATTAAATAATATATTTCGGCTCCATGTCTAGTTTTTAGGGATCTTTGCAGTAACCCATAAATGGGAGTTATACATACCAGTTATGTTGATCTTTTCATGTGAAATACCTCATAGTGGCTGAAAATATAAACAAAAACACTACAAGAAATAAGAGAACAAAAAAAAGGGAAGTTATATGGTGATATTGAAACTACAATCGTACACTGGTACATGAAATTGTTCCAGGTCCTTTCTAATGATCTACAACACAAGAATAAAACTATATATGCAGAAACTCAATGATTCGAATTGAAATAATGTAAATAACTCCTAAGAAAATGAAGATACCTGATTATACATCCATTGGTCAGTAATTAGCAATCGGACATAATACTATTGTAACATACAAACTATTGAATAAGATGTAGTTTGGTTACCTTGATAAAGGTATCGAGGTTCGAGGGATATTAAGGCGGTGATGAGTGGTTAGAGATAATGAATGAATAGAGATAAGAGAAAGGAGAGGGACCGGTAGGTAAGTGATTTGGGGAAAAACAATTTTTAATTTTGAGTGAAAAAATAAAAATTATTTTAGCGATAATATTTAGATGGGCGGGATAAGTTTTAATCAGATTTCATTTTGGAGGGTAGTTTCAATTTTTATTGAAAATAAGGTGCAAGAGTTGCAACACTTTTGCTAAAAATGTTGCATTACATGTGCAAAAGCAACACTTAATTTATAAATGCTGCTCAAAATTTAATATCATCTCAAATGTAACAATTTTACAAGTGTTGCATATAAAATGTTGCATTAGCCACATTTTATTGTAGTGTAGAGAGAGGTTGGAGAGAAATATGAAAGATTAGATTAAGTGTGTGAAAAGTGAATGACCAACCCCTCCTAACATGCTAGGAGGGGGTTTATATAGCCCACCCTACATGTGGGCTATATGGGCTATATTAGATCACGAGCCCAATATCATTGGAGTGACCGATCCTTTCTAAATACGTAAAAACGTATTTCCAACAATCTCCCCCAAAGGGAGGTCACTCCAGGTTACACTGTCCTAAATAGTCTATTACTCGTGATCTATGCTAGTAATGATGTGACCGAGACTTCCCTTGGAAAAACGTATTTCCAACAATCTCCCCCAAAGGGAGGTCACACCATTTTACAAAATCTTAAACCTAGCATATTATGCTTGAGTCTTCGATCTTGTTCTTGTGAATATGTTGATGAGATCTTTGACTTTAGTCTTGAGCATGTTCTCTTGCCTTGACCTTGTGCATTCATCACTTGTGTTATTTGCCTCTTCGTGACGCCATGGCCCACATACTTATACCTTCGTAATTCTTGAAAGCTTCAGAGTTCGATACAGCGGAAGACTTAACTTTTAGGCTTTCTTGAATTAGATGAAGTATTAAGTGCATAAAGTATAAGCATGCGGGGACGACTTCTTCATGGATTCCGCAACGCCACCGTCTTCAAATGCCGCAACATAAGTAGACATGAACGAAATGGCTTTGAACATTTCATTCTAATTCGGTAGCATTTTACCTCCGGTTGGTGAAGACCGTTGGACGATATAAAATATCGTACTCGTGGCAGGTAGATTTAATTAAAAATCTCCTTGACAAGATTTCGCGGGTAAACCCGTTCCCTTTATTCGACCGTCCAAAGCTGACTGCGAACATAAAGAGTGAATCATTTGGATAATAATATCCGCATGATTTGAAGCCGTCAATTCATGTTCCTGGAACAAGTGAAATTCAATTAAGAACCGCACCATCGTTGCTTTCCAGTTGTCACGAGCTTGATTCGTATAGAATCTTGCAAGTTACCTACCAAGTGCTGTTTGAGGTTAACACTAGAAGGATTTCCACTCATCACCGTGAACACTAAGGTATCACTCTGAGTGTTCTGGCAAGATCACTAAGATATTGCGTAGAGGCCTGGAACGTGTTTAAATTCAGTTAAGAATTAAATAGCTGTTGCTTTCCAGTTATCACAAGTTTGATTCATAAAGAATCGCACAAGTCACCTACCATGAGCTTTTTGATATTCGCTCAAGAAGGATTTCCATCTTCATTGTAAATACTTTCGTATTACTCGGATGTTCAGGCAAGATCATGAAGATTTTGCGTAGGACTCTTAAAATCTTTCTTACTTTTCACAGTGTGTGAAGAAGCAAGGAAACATGAAAGTGTGTCCTAATGAGATATTTGATAATCTCAAATGGCTCTAGACTCGATCGTGCACTTTGGATTTTAGTGATCGGAGGCTGGAGAGGAGTGCCACCATTTCAATACCAATTTATTCGGAGTGAATAAATCAATAGATAACGTGTTGTCTCCGTGTGATTAAAACAAATACCTTTTGAGAGATATCTGAGTTAGCTGGGATGGGTTGTGCATTGCATCACTGGGTCCATGATGTCTATCTTCAATATCGAGCATCATTTAAAATGATCTCAATAGCATATGTATTGACCCGGTTTCTGCCTAAGTTGAAAGGAGGGCTTCTTTCTTTACACCCTTTATCTTTACAATTCTTTTTCATTCTTCAACCCCTTCAATGCTTACCAATACGTCATCACTAGCACTTTGTTGTGATTGTTCCAGTGCTAACTTAATTACTTGGTCGGCATTCAACTACGTTCACAATCTTTCTCCAACTTTCCTAAGGACGACTATTTCTAGCTATGGAATGTCCTTGGGAAGATTCCTCCGGTTCTGGAAGAATCATAGGACTTAACCTATCCTACCATCCTTATGTCACCACAATCTTCATCGTCGTGGATTAAATGAGGTTTGGGTAAGTATATGTCACCATGAAAATCCATTTTGATATGCAAATCCGTTTTGCTCCCCCTTAACATATGCCACGATATTCGAAAACATTTCTCACATGTCGGGATGAGCCAGCACATTAAGTCAAACCGTTTGTGATAATATCCCATATTAAATCACATTTTCTCCCCCATATTAAAAATATTAACCCAATCGATGTTTTTAATATCAATTGATTTAATAGCATGTTAAGAAAATTTGGGAAGAAAAATGCAAATCCGATTATCTTCATGAATTACACAAGCTCCCCCTCAAATTAATGAGGGTGTACTTGAAACGTAAATTAAATACCTTTTAAACACAAGTGTAAGGTATTTATCACGTGCAAAGATCATATATGATAATGTATTCACAATATTAGCGTATTATGAGGTTGGACCTGAATGATGAAGAACATCATATGAAAGAAGCACATGGTTCTTGTTCACGAATGTTGGCCGCCTCATCACGTCTGAAGTTATCTCTTGACTCCATATGTACGATTGATATCGTTGTCTTGACACCAATATGTGAACTTGGCACCTTCGGCGTCAAAGATTCTGAATGCTAGACAATTGCTCCCCCTCAATTGTTGACCCGTGTTCTATTGAAAGAGCTGTAGTCACCGTTTGAGTAATCGCATCGTCGAGTATGTAGATATCAATTGTAGATTGCTATGGTTGTAGAGATGATAGCTTCATAAAAACAAGATTTCTCTTGTTTTAACAAATAAATGCACTGACACGTACATAAGTTCGTGTTAGATTGTGTTATAAAGTAAACACAATCCCTTACATGGTTATAAAGTAAACCATGCCCGAGAAAATTAATTCCCGTTGTTGAGTCAAAGCTTTCTGGTGAAATGCTTGACTTGAGTATGAAAAGCGGGTTACTATCTGAAATAATAGCAAACCATTTTGAGCATGTTTTAAAACATTTGAACTTCTGCTCGAACTTTATTTACAACCCCGTGTCATTATTGAATGACATTTCTAGTATCGTAAATATTATCGATTCCAGAAGACATGCTCTTTTTTTTTTCAAAACATTTTTTGAACACACAATTTTGAAAGATTTAGAAAACCTTTTTGAGAAATTCTCGAAAAATTGTGTTCAATGTTTTGAAAACCAATTACTTGAGCTTAAGATGTTGAATATCTTACAAAACGAGCTCAAGTCCGAGAAGTTGTAAACTTCCCGTTGTTAAGGATAAGTTTATCATCGGCGATAAACTTTCCTTTATTTGAAGATCTGGTCATCATCTGATATTTAATGATGAGCCTTATACACGAGCTAGAAACCTTTGAATGATTTTTAATGTAAGCTCGTGTCCGAGAAATATTAATTTCCCGTTTTGAGGGTAAGTTATCGTTGCGAAGATAAACTTCCCTGTCTCTGAAGTCCGGGTCATCGTCTGTCATTTAACGAGGAGCCATTATGCATGAGCTTAAAAACTTCTAATGTTTTTATTATTAGCTCATGCCCGAGAAAAATAAATTTCTCGTTGTAAGGATAAGTTTATCATCGGCGATAAACTTTCCTTTCTTTGATGAACGAGTTACAGTCTGTGATGTGACTATAAATCCTTTTGCATTGTAAGCTTAACTGCAAATCCCCTGAGACACTTGTTTCTTAGATATCAGCTTCTTCAGCAACCAAACTCTGAGAGTGTCCTTAATTGAATGGTATACAATGATTGGACCGCTTCGTTCTTTTGGAACATCATCTTTGGTACCTGCATTCTCATTTGGAATTTGCATGTTTTGATATGGGTTAGCGATATCTATCTTAGAAGCAAGTGGGGGTTCACAGTTGTCTTTTCTTGTGCCAGAGGCGACCTGAGTAGATGATTCACTTATCTTAGATGGCCAACGTTTCCTTTTATAGAAAACCTTAAGTTCATGCTTAAGTGATGTATCATCCTTTTCAATTTCCTCCCTAGCAATCTTAGTAGAATTAGAGACTATCCTAGTTAAAGGGCACTCGTTTCCTACAAGAGTGAAAGTTCTACCAGTGGGGCGCCACATTTTACCCATGGGTTTTATTTTAGCCACCCACTGGGATTTAAGTCTAGCACGGGAGTTCACCTCATTAAGTAATTTCTTGACACAAGAATCATGATTGGCTTTAAAGACACATTTCCTACATGTTTTACAAGTAGCATATTTAACGTCCGAGTAAGATCTAGAATTCCTAGATGATTGATTGATGTTCCTAGGATATGACATGCTACGGTTAGCAGTGTTGGGTAATCTAGAAGACATCTCACTAGGTTTAAAATTCTTATTTCTTACTTGTGTCTTTTGAATAGCATCCTTTAGACCAAGTTTATGGTGAACTTCAGTTGAATTAGTTCTAGACGTGTTCTTTGGATTATGTCTAGGGAGACTAGATGCAATCATGTGATTAGGTCTTGAAAAAGCTGTTTTAGTCACATTGGACCTAGATGGTGGAGTGACTGGTCTAGAAAGATGAACCATATCAACTTGGGAGGCAAACCGCGGTCTCGAGGATTGAGGTCGCTCGGATCTAAATGCAGTCGGTTGTCTGACGAACTGATTTGTAGGCGGTTTCCCCAAGATTGATGGTTTTTCAAGCTTAGTGTCCACACTAGTTCCTTTAGTTTTCCACAACTCGTTTTTCAGAGCCGCTATAGCAAAGACCTTTTCCTGTACTTGAGCCTTTAAAGTCTCATTCTCTTTGAGCAATTCATCTTGGGATGCCAACTTAGATTCAAGCGACTTAATTTGTCTAACAAAATTATCTTTTTCAGCTTTAGAATCTTGAATTTTTTGATTTAATTTTCTTTCTAGAATGACATTTGAATTTTCAAGTTTTCAAAATACTTTTCAAATTTATCCATTTTCTTCGAAAATTCAATTTTGGTATCCTCAAGAGCTTTAGATTGCTGAGCTAAAATCGTTTCAAGCTCTTTAATCTTGGAATCAGAATCGGTTAGAGAAGCAGTCATAAAGCATTTATCATGATGAACTATAGCATTCTGAACAATTTCTCCCCTATTTTGACTCACATCGGATGAATCTGAAGTGGTAAAACTATCACCCTTTTCCATCCCATGTTTGTCATAATTAGGTTCGGAATGCGCAACATGCGGTGGTTCATCGGCATAGACATCATATACCACATTCCTTTGTACCGTGTTTGTAGACTCTTCGTCAGATATGGGTATGGTGTCATCAATCCCTGACATGCTGCTTGTATCATGCTTTCCTCCCGAATCCTTGCTCTTGTAATCTTTAGGCTCCAAGTTTTCAACCGTATGATCATTCTCCTCTTGCATCTGCATCGTAGATTCTTGCACTCCATTATTATACTCTTGCTGAAGTCGAGATCTTTCATAAATCAAAGATGAGACTGATATCATTAATTTCAACAATGTACCACGAAACTCTTTAATTTCCGTTTGTGTGTACTAAAGAAATGATTGACATATCCCTGAATTGTCAGACTTAAAAATGTTGAATTTGAAGAAGTGCGTAAGTTGTGTCACTAGAGCTTGATATGCAGATGCTGATGCAGAGTGATTAATGTCTTCTTTGTGAAGTTGCTCAGCTAGTTGGTTCAAGTTGAGGATATGGAATCGATGAATATATAACGATCTTGATCGAAGAGTGTCAGAAATTCGCTTCCTCCTTGAAACCAAGAAATGGTCACTAGATGAGACTGGAGTAGTCGAAAGAACGTTATACCACTTTCTCTAGCTGTGTTTTGCATGAGAAGCAAGTTTCCCTTTCGAGATGTCGAGTTCAACGAATCCATTGAAAATCAATGATAAATGAAAGTAAGGATTACTTGTCGATCGATCAATGAAAGAATGTAACTGTGTTTGTTGTTGTGAGTATAAGTCGAGAAGTAATGTTAGAATCCCCTAATAATTGTTCTCGATAAACCAAAAATTCCATTGAAAATTAATTAAACACGTTTTTGAAAAAATCTTGAAATATTTGTCACTGTATCGGAATCCTCAAATTTAATCCGTCGGAATACCCATCGGAATAACCATCGCAATACCCATCGCAATATTACCCATCAGAATGTTTGATCGGAATGTCACACTATCTTAATGTCCAGATCGGAATGTCACACTATCTAAATGTCCAGATCGGAATGTCCAGATCGGAATATCACTATCGGAATGTCCAGATCGGAAAGTCCAGATCGGAATGTAGCTAAAATAAAATGGGCAGAGTGACGACACAAGGATCCCTTAAACCCGTCGGAATCCCAGATCGCAATGATCGATCGGAATGCTCAGATCGGAATAAGGTGTCGTAATACAGTGATCGCAATGTGGAACCAGCTGGTTATTGCGATCAAGTTCCTCTCAGTTGTACTTTCCGATGGTGACCTTTGCTAGAATTTCAGAATGATGAAAAACCAAGAAATTTTGAAAGATTGATCCAAGAAATTTTGTGTTTTTAACCAAAACCAAGATACCAAAATCACTACAACAAATAACTAGATAACGTATATCAAGATTAAAGCATAAAAACACAAAAAATAATTTTGGACGTGGGTATGGATGATCAAAACACAAAATCAAGAACACAAGAACAAAACCAATCATACCAAGGCTCTGATACCATTTGTAGGTCCTCGAAATCCTTGGATTATCCTTGTGTTGTGATTATCTAAAGAGATAGAAAGATAGATGAAGAACTAGAGAGAGAAACTAGAGAGAGGTTGGAGAGAAATATGAAAGATTATATTAAGTGTGTGAAAAGTGAATGACCAACCCCTCCTAACATGCTAGGAGGGGGTTTATATAGCCCACCCTACATGTGGGCTATATGGGCTATATTAGATCACGAGCCCAATATCATTGGAGTGACCGATCCTTTCTAGATACGTAAAAACGTATTTCCAACACCGTGGCCGTCGTACGTTCCAAAATGACCTTGTCAAAATCGGCTAAGTGTTGGTGTATGATGAGACTGCTTTTATACATAGTCTCATCGTCCAAATCGGGCTTAAAATGCATTAAATATCATTAAAACTGCCAAATATATGCTCGTGTTTGTTGCTTGTGTATTTTAGGTACGGATATTGAGGAAATGACAAAAAGATCACAAGAATCAATCAAAAACGAACACGGGAAACGAAGCCGCACAATGAACCGGACCCGAATAGTGATTTTCCAAAAGCACCCTTGATGTTTGAAGATTTTACAACATTGGTCCCTCATTTTTGGAAGACTTGGCCATTTATACCCTTGTAAAACTCATAAATTACATTGGGGTCCCTAAATTGCCAAGAGTATACAAGAAAAGCCCTTGAAGATTGCATTTATTGCACTTTTGGTCCTTGATAAAAGTATTTGCAAGTATTGTGCCATAATTGACAAGTTGGCAAAGTTATTTACAAAGGAAAGAGGTTTTGAAGCTGTTTATTACTAAGTGAATACAACTGAGAACATGGGGGACTGTTTTTGCCCAGACACACAAACACACCACCACCAATCACCTTGCCATGTCACCTCCACCAACCAATAGCATCTCACCACCTCACACTCCCCACCCACGTCACAACCCACTCACCAGTTTATTTATTAAATAGAGTCAAAGGGTCAACCCCATTTTCCCACTAAACATATTATTTAAAAACCCATTTACCCAAATCAGATTAAACCTCACCTTAATCCCACCATAAACCCTAGTTATCCCCAGTCACAATCAAGGTGAAAACAAAGGGGTTTTTCCCCAAAGATTCCAGATTGATAATTCACCTTGTCCTCATCAAAACCCACTCCCTATTTCACTCACCCGTGACACCTTGTGGCCCCCACAGTTGTCCCCTGCTTCAAAATTTTTAGCAAAATTCGAAACCTCCAGCAAATCAACGTCCCTTGGTCCCAAAGGCATCAAAAGAACGTTCAGGATCATCTCATCCAACTGGCATTCACATGGAACCACTTTGACCAAGGAAGAATTCAAAAATCAAAGGGCATTTCTGGAATTCAACCCATTAGGGTTTAGGGCTTTTATTTTCATGTATTATTTTATTTAGTAGCACTAGAACCTTCTCTTGTAGCTTATAAAAGGAGCATATGGTTTGTATATGCCCTTTGTTCCATATTTTTTCTCAAGTTTTGTAATCCCTTTTTAAGATTTGTAAAGTTGGTATTTTGTTGAAATATAATTCCTTTTATAGTTAAAAGTTGGTAGTTACTTGAGACTGATCTGAGTTCCATTGTCATTTGGTAAAACGTTTTGTGTTTCAGTTTTTAAAAAGTTATAAAAAAGGTTTTATATTATCAGAAATTTCAAAAATTCGTCCAAGATTTGTCTAAAAATCTTTCTTTTCTATTACTGATTTTACTGTAACAAAAGCTCTTGAAGAGCTCTTGTTACTTGAAGTGCCTTGCCTTGTTTGTTGTGATTGTGTAGGAACAACAAGAGTAAGCAAGCTCACCCCATTTCATTTTTTTGATTGAAGATATTTTTTTGGCATTCCCCACAGCAACAAAGTCTGCACAAGCCCGGGCTTGTTTGGAGGTGGCTTTTCAGCCATTGTGGAACCTGGATTGTAGGTCCCACAAGGTAACTTAGCTTGAACTCATTTTTTCAAGTTTTATTCATGTGATTTTGTGAAGAATCTGTTCATGTGATTGTTTGATGATTTGATGCTACTCAATTGATATGTTTATGCATGTTTAGGACTTTGTAAATCAGTTTGGTTGATTTTGAAAAGCGTTTGGTGTGTAAAATCATTTTCAGTTAAGTTAAGGGGTGTTTGGATCTGGTATTTAACTGAGTTTGGTGAAAGATTCTTGGGGTATAAACTGGTTTAACACACTCCTTAGGATAGTTATAGGTCATATGTTAGCTTGCTTTTAGGTTTGGAAGGTTTTTAAAACAGATTGCATGTGAAAAAATTGGGTATTATGGCTTAAAATCAGTAACTGCTTTTTAGCTTGCTTTAGTGTAAAATTTTCCTTCAAAACTTGATTATCTGTTAGAAGTAGGGTTAAAGTAGGGTTTGTAATTGCTTATATATGATTTGGTACACTTGTATGCAAGAATTTGGCAGTTGAAATTCACTTTTGTGCACTTTGATTCAGTAACTGTTCACCAGACCTGCATACATGCTTAATCAGTCACCATTTTGTGCATTTCGTGTTTGACTTGTGTGTTTTTGTGATTAATCTGACTCCCTACACTCCACTGAGTGTAGGGGTGCCTTATTGCCCAAGATAAGCCCTTAAATAAGCTTCCCTAAGCTTATTGGTCAACTGACCAAGAATTTACACTAACAGTGGGAACTAAGTTCCCCCTGCTTGTGCATTTGTTACCACTGCTGAGCTAAAGGACAAAGTCCTACCACATGTCACTATCAGGTTTTTAGTTTTTTGTCTTTTGTGGACTTATTTAGGAATTAGGTCTTGAAAATAGTTTCATAATTTTTCTTATTTAATTTTTGATTTTTCTGTTTAATTAGATTTTTTGTTACTGTTAATTTTATATTTTTTAGATTAAATTGCTATTTTTAATTAACTTTTTACTTTCTGTTTTTGTCTTTTAGTGACAAAAATAATTATTTTGCAGTTTTAAGATTTTTCTTAGATTTAGAAAAATAATTTAAGATTTTTAGTTTAAAAAGTTTTTACTGTTCACTTTTATTTATTTTTTTAGAATTAAATTTAGTTTAATTAGGGTTTAATATTAATCAGTTTTGTCTTTTAGTGAAAAATTTTATATTTTTCAAACTTTTTCATTTTTCTACTGTTCTTTAGAGTAAATTAGGATTTTTAAAATTGTCAAATTATTTTTGCCATTACTTTATTATTTTTTATGATTATTTTAGTTTAAAAATAGTTTTTAGTGTTTTAAAAATAGAAAAATAGTTTTGAAAATTTAGGAAAAATACTTTTAGTCTTTAAATAATATAAGTAAGTTATTAGTTCAATAAAATAATATTTTGGACATTTTGTTAATTATATTTAATTTTAGGGCTTTAATTAGCATTTAAAATTGAATATTTAATTAATAAAAGGTTTTAAAATAATTTTATTGGATTTTTATTCTTATTTATATTATTTTAGACTTAGTTTTAACTTTTAATTAATTTTTAGGTTTAAAATTTTTAATTTGTAGCTTTTTACGGTTTTACGTGAATGACCTTTTTTGTCTTAGTGTAATCCGTCGTCGTAACCGTCATTCTCTTCTTACCCCATTTCTATTTTCTTTTCTCATAACACAACGCACTTGCCTCCTTGGGAAACGAACTTGAACTTATTTGGTCATTAGTGCTTGGTTTTCCTAAACCGACACTTAACGCTTACCACTATTTTGCCTTCCTTTTCCTAAAGGGGTAAAAACTCTACATCATTTTGGCGCCGCTGCCGGGGAGGCGTGTTGTGTTTTGATTTGGAATTTTTGTTTTTATATACTAACCATAATTAGTATTTGTATTAGTAGCACTCTACTAATACGTATTATCGGTTTTCGGTTTTTGTGTGAATACTATTACTATAGTGTATACGTAAAACAATACATTCACAAGTACTCCAAATACGTGAAAAATCACAACCTTGACTTGGGAGGTCATTACCCAATCATTGTATTCGAATCTCAAACCAAAGAAAAAAAGGCAAAAATAGATAAATACTTTCGAGAAGCTCGATTTTGAAAATACAAACTATAAGGTGGGTATAAAGCGGATATTATAAAATATATCCTAAGGAAAAAGGCTCTTAAGTGCTTCGCGCCGCCTTGTTTCCCCGCTTGCTTGTGAGTATTTGATTTTGAGAGCTAATCGAGGGTTTTTCCGCCCAAAGTATTATTACATATCATATATATTTTCTTGGTTTCATTTGATTAAACTCTCTTGAACGTTTTGGTGTTCCACCAACGTTCTAAAGTCATCGAAGGCGTTCACTTCACGTTATCGTTTTCATTCCTTGAGGCTTCTTTAATCAAGATATTTGATTAAGGAAGAGATTTGTAGATTTGTGTCTACTTAATACATTCCACAAAATCCAAAAAGGTTAATACAATCAAAAACCACAAAAAAATTGAAAAAGTTAAAAACACCAAAAAGAATCTTCTTTGCTCGTCCCCTCGTTGTACGTGACGTTTATGCTAACTCGTAATCAAGCAAGACGTGCACGTAAACGAAAGAACAAAACTCCCACTCCAAATCATTCTAGTGAGGAGTCTCCTATTGACTAACCCATAGTAAGAGAAACACCAACCATGGCGAATCGAACTATCATGGAGTTACTTCAAGCACCCACCGAGGGTTATGGAGAAGCTATTGTGATTCCCGCTATCCTTGCGGATAATTTTGAGGTGAAAACGAGTTTGTTGTCGATGATCCAAAACAACAAATTCCGAGGTGATGAGAAGGACAATCCACACAACCATATCCGCCAATTCAATCGTCTTACCGCTACTTGCAAATTTAAGGATGTCTCGAATGACTCGATTAAGATGATGCTTTTTCCGTATTCCTTAGCGGGGCCCGCTAAAATTTGGTTAGAGAAAGAGCCACCCAATTCTATATTGACGTGGAAGGATCTCGTGTCTAAATTTGTGAACCAATTTTTTCCGCCCTCTAAGACTACGCATTTGAAAAACGAGATTTCAAAGTTTTCACAAGAATTAAATGAAAGTTTTTCAACGGCTTGGAATAGGTTTAAGGAGATGTTACATGAATGTCCTCATCACGGTTTTTCCGACTTGCATCAAATTGACACGTTTTACAATGGACTTAATGATCATGAAAGAGATTATTTAAATGCCGCCGCGGGTGGTAATTTTTTGTGTAAAACGGTTGAGGAAGCTTTGGTGATAATTGAGAATAGGTCTAAGGTTTATAGCCCTCGTAACACACTGAGTGTTGCCAAATTGGGTTCATCATCGTCATCATCGTCTCGTAGCATTAATGCCTTGCAAGATGAAGCAGATGAGGAGAATCGGTTTTTTGATAGATTCGCTAATCTTATGTCCCATTGGAAAGCTCAAGAAGCTTCGAATTCCGCTTCGGTTAAAGCGGTTGCTAAGAGTTGTTTGTCTTGTGGTGGAGCTCATGATCTTTCCGAGTGCATTACCGCGGATGGTAACACTTCGAGTGCTTATGTAGCCATGGGAACTTATAACCAAAACGGTCAAGGTTCCCGCCAAAATCAAGCTCCACCAAATCAAAATGCTAATAACTATCGAAACAACAATCAAGGTGGTAATTATCAAGGCAATCAACGTAACTACAACAAGGGTAATTATCAAAGTGGAAATGGGCAAATTTCAAACCAAAACCAAAACCGTGATTTTCAAACTACCACTCAAGGTTTTCAAAATGATCACACCAAAAATCTTCAAGGAGAATTTTTGAATTATGCTAAGGCAAACGATGCTAAGTTTGATAATATGCAACGTGAAATGGTTAGCTTAAGATCCAAGTTCAAAAACGAGCTAAAAACGAACTTGCTAATGAACTTAAGACTCGTGCTAATAAAATGGAAGGAAATGTCCAACGTCTTCAACAAAATCAACAAAAGATGGAATTAGGACAACATGAGATTAAGCAAGAGTTATTAAAAGCGGATGCTAGGCAATCTATGTTTGAAGACCGAATGGGAAAAATGTTTGAAGCTATCATGTGTAAACCCTCTTCTTCGGGTGGTCTTCCTAGTGATACCATCGTAAACCCGAAAGGAGAATTGAAGGTTATTACTACTGGTAGTGGTAAAACTTTCAAAGAACCCATTTCTCGTCCAAGTACTTCTACGGAGAAGGAAAAAGAGAAAGAACCCGAGGTGGTGGTAGAAAAGGAGAAAATTCCAAGCCCACGAAGTACCGCTCAAACCACACCTACAGTTGAACCAATACCAATAGTGGAACCCGAGATTCCAAGGCCTTTGCCTATGACCCAACCCACACCACCCTTACCTTACCCTTCAAGACGAAACAAGGAAAAGGCACAAGAACGAAATAATTATCAATTTGAACTTTTTATGAAAATGTTTCGTGACTTGCATTTTAATATAAGTTTTGCCGACGCCTTGGTTATGATGCCTCGATTTGCCGCGAACTTCAAAAGTATGTTGAATAATAAAGAGAAATTGCAAAAATCGTCTAGTTGTTCTTCGGTTTTTCTTAGCCCCATACCTCAAAAAGTCGGTGTTCCCGGCAAGTTTTTAATCCCATGTGCTATACAAGATATGGAAGAATGCTACGCCTTGGCCGATCTTGGTGCTAGTATTAATTTGATGCCTCTTGAGATTTTTAAGTCGCTCAATCTTCCCAATCTCACTCCTTCGAGAATGTCAATCGAGATGGCCAATCATTCTACGATTCTAGCTTGTGGAGTAGCCGAGGACGTCTTCGTGAAAGTTGGAAAGTTCTACTATCCCGTAGACTTTATCGTTTTTGACATTCCCATCGATCCTAAAGTTCCTCTAATTTTAGGTCGATCATTTTTGGATACCTCAAGAGCACTTATCGATGTGCATGCTAGGAAAATCACTCTTCGTTTCAATGAGGAAGAACTCGTCATAAATGCAACTCAAAACTCCACACTTTCTCATGTGTATTCTATCACGTCTTTGAACAATGTTAGTACCATCAAAAACATTTGTAAAAAGATTTCAAAAAGAGTTTTAGAAGTTGATGATAAAAACGATTTTCCGTCCCCTCCGCCGGTGGAGGTTAAGAGTGTTAAGCCTACGATTCCAATCACGAATGATTCTTCGGATGATGAATATGTTGATCCCGATGGGGAAGTTTTCTTTGTCGACAAACGTTTTGAGAACTTACCACCACCTAAACCAAAACGATTTTCGAATGTGAGAATTTTTAGTGTGACTAACATTGCTTTAGAAACACAAAATATTTTTGACATAATTAAGTCGGGTTTTCATAAGGAGAGTTTAAAAGATGAAAAAAGGAAAGATTTTAAATTGAATTTAAAAGATTTTTCTACAATGCTAACTCCGTCATCACTTCGTGTTTTGAGTGCTACAAGCTCGTCTTCTCCTTTTGACGATGCTTTGTGTGGACTTAGTGTGGGGGAAGCCCCTTATGTTCCCTCCCCTTTCTCCACCGAGGACAAGATATTTGATCCCGGAATTGCTTATAAAGGGAAATCTCGGTCTTCCACCGATGCAATAAATGGAAAATCTTTCTATTTGATTGGTGCGAGTCTACCTCGAGTAGCTCATGATTTTTATGACTTACCCATTGTCCCACCCTTCTATTTCTTCTCATCTATTTTCTTTAAACCCTTTGGGTTTGTGTTGACACATGATGAAGTGGCGTTGATTTGTTTTTCCAATGAAAACGAGAACGCCATCTTCGATCCCAGTATTTTGCACCATCAAAGGACTTAGTCCTTAATACCGGTTGTTTTTGGGCCTTGTTTATCATGTAAGCCCCACCAAAAATTGACCATACCAAGATAATCCCTAAATGATCACATTTATGGGTATTCGAGTCGATCTTTTGACTCGGTTATCAAAAACAAGGTGCCTCGTGGGGGAGACCCATGCTTATCCATGTACATATTATTGCTTTCTAATTAGTTTAATGTGAGGGGATTTGTGCCCTTCCAACCTTTGTTTCGTGGTTTTTGTGAATTGTGGTTTTTAGATCATGATCTTCACGATTGGAGCCTTTCGTGTTCGTTTTATGGGAGCACTCGGTCGTTTGCTTTGAAGACTTTCTCAATATCCAAATGATATATCCTTTGATGTTCTAACCTTAGGTTTATAGCACACTTCATAAACGGCTTTAAATTTAACGGTTACACCCTTTCCATGCTAGATTAGGCATTCGACTACGTCTCTAGTATGGGGGTGTTTGCACCCCTAGACTCGAAACATTGAGGACAATGTTTAACTTTAGTATGGGGGGGGGGGGTGAATAGATACTTGCCTTGCCAAACCTTCACGCTTTCCAAAGTTTATCTTTTTGTTTATCATTTTTGTTGCAAAATAAGGCTAAAAATGGCCAAATTTTAAAATTTTTCTCATGTTTTATAAGTGTTTGAAGACACGAATGTAGGTTTTCCGATGGCGAGAATAAGAGTAATTTTTGACTCGACCGTGCGTGTTGAGCACTTAGCTTTGATTCCTTAACTTCACATTAGGCTAAGTCTCTTAAATGAGGACGAGAAATGATAGGGTTAATTATAAGTTACTATGCTAAACGTAGAGTACTCGTATTCTTTCAAAAACTCATGTGTTCTCGTTGTTTGCTTATTCTCCCTTCGCTTGTAAATATTTTTTGCTTAATAAATATTGACTTAGCGGTTTAGTTGGGATTGTTGGGTTTCTAGGCTTTTCTAGTAGCTTCCGTGTAATTAAATTAGGAAGACATTAAGGTATCGCCAGCGTCACGGTTTTGAAGTATTGGCACCCGAATAATCAAAAGCTTCACCCAATAATAAGATTTCAAGTGCTCACCTAAATCAAGCAAACAATTTGAAGCCCCGCAAGGCCGAAAAATCTATGAAAAATTGAAAGTGAATCAAGCCTTAATCTTTGAAGCTTTAAAGATCCAAAATTCGTTTTAGCGTGAGGATATACGTCTTTGGCTAATAAAACCACCGATGAGGCGGATAATAAAAGGCAAGGCAAGACCGAAGTCATAATAAAAGCTTCATGGCGAAGTTGAATAAAAGATGGAGGTAAAACAAAGATAATAAGGCCCTTCCGTTAGGGGGCGTATAAAATTCTGGGTAATAAGTCTCATGTTCAAAACCGTTATAAAACCGTGTTTATCGATTCTTCTTGTCAATTTAATTTTTTAACATCGTTGTCTATTAGTAGGGGTTATTGATTTTATGGTCTTGGTTACACCGTTAGGGCTCTATTTTAAGACCTAAATCTCTATTATCGCATAAGTCAAACAATGTATCCTCGTGAAACATTCAAGACAAAATAAAATATAAGAGATACAACTTAGGAATAATGGGAGGATAAGTGCGTGATTAGGGAATATGAGTAGTGTTAGCATTACTAACTTATAATGACAATGATCTCGTTACACGCTTTGCATGGAATTGGGGTGAAAATCGAGGAATTATTTCTAACGAAGCATTCACGTGTTCTTATTCTATGAACCTAAACGTCCCATTTTGCGATGAAAATCATACATTATGTCTAAAACGCAAGTAGTAGCAATAGAAGTAGTGTAGCTAGTTTATCATTCAATAAAGTGAATAAAAATGAATTTTGGAGATGCTACGATACTTTATTCTAGCATTGCGTGAGGGCACGGCAATGGTTTAGTATGGGGGAGTGATGAGACTGCTTTTATACATAGTCTCATCGTCCAAATCGGGCTTAAAATGCATTAAATATCATTAAAACTGCCAAATATATGCTCGTGTTTGTTGCTTGTGTATTTTAGGTACGAATATTGAGGAAATGACAAAAAGATCACAAGAATCAATCAAAAACGAACACGGGAAATGAAGCCGCACAATGAACCGGACCCGAATAGTGATTTTCCAAAAGCACCCTTGAAGTTTGAATATTTGACAACATTGGTCCCTCATTTTTGGAAGACTTGGCAATTTATACCCTTGTAAAACTCATAAATTAAACTGGGGTCCCTAAATTGCCAAGAGTATACAAGAAAAGCCCTTGAAGATTGCATTTATTGCACTTTTGGTCCTTGATAAAAGTATTTGCAAGTATTGAGCCATAATTGACAAGTTGGCAAAGTTATTTACAAAGGAAAGAGGTTTTGAAGATGTTTATTACTAAGTGAATACAATTGAGAACATGGGGGACTGTTTTTGCCCAGACACATAAACACACCACCACCAATCACCTTGCCATGTCACCTCCACCAACCAATAGCATCTCACCACCTCACACTCCCCACCCACGTCACACCCCACTCACCAGTTTATTTATTAAATTGAGTCAAAGGGTCAACCCTATTTTCCCACTAAACACATTATTTAAAAACCCATTTACCCAAATCAGATTAAACCTCACCTTAATCCCACCATAAACCCTAGTTATCCCCAGTCACAATCAAGGTGAAAACAAAGGGGTTTTTCCCCAAAGATTCCAGATTGATAATTCACCTTGTCCTCATCAAAACCCACTCCCTATTTCACTCACCCGTGACACCTTGTGGCCCCCACAGTTGTCCCCTTCTTCAACATTTTTAGCAAAATTCGAATCCTCCAGCAAATCAAAGTCCCTTGGTCCCAAAGGCATCAAAAGAACGTTCAGGATCATCTCATCCAACTGGCATTCACATGGAACCACTTTGACCAAGGAAGAATTCAAAAATCAAAGGGAATTTCTGGAATTCAACCCATTAGGGTTTAGGGCTTTTATTTTCATGTATTATTTTATTCAGTAGCACAAGAACCTTCTGTTGTAGCTTATAAAAGGAGCATATGGTTTGTATATGCCCTTTGTTCCAGATTTTTTCTCAAGTTTTGTAATCCCTTTATAAGATTTATAAAGTTGGTATTTTGTTGAAATATAATTCCTTTTATAGTTAAAAGTTGGTAGTTACTTGAGATTGATCTGAGTTCCATTGTCATTTGGTAAAACGTTTTGTGTTTCAGTTTTTAAAAAGTTAAAAAAAAGGTTTTATATTTTCAGAAATTTCAAAAATTCGTCCAAGATTTGTCTAAAAATCTTTCTTTTCTATTACTGATTTTACTGTAACAAAAGCTCTTGAAGAGCTCTTGTTACTTGAAGTGCCTTGCCTTGTTTGTTGTGATTGTGCAGGAACAACAAGGGTAAGCAAGCTCACCCCATTTCATTTTTTTTTATTGAAGATATTTTTTTGGCATTCCCCACAGTAACAAAGTCTGCACAAGCCCGGGCTTGTTTGGAGGTGGCTTTTCAGCCATTGTGGGACCTGGATTGTAGGTCCCACAAGGTAACTTAGCTTGAACTCTTTTTTTCAAGTTTTATTCATGTGATTTTGTGAAGAATCTGTTCATGTGATTGTTTGATGATTTGATGCTACTCAATTGATATGTTTATGCATGTTTAGGACTTTGTAAATCAGTTTGGTTGAGTTTGAAAAGCATTTGGTGTGTAAAAATCATTTTCAGTTAAGTTAAAGGGTGTTTGGATATGGTATTTAACTGAGTTTGGTGAAAGATTCTTGGGGTATAAACTGGTTTAACACACTCCTTAGGATAGTTATAGGTCATATGTTAGCTTGCTTTTAGGTTTGGAAGGTTTTTAAAACAGATTGCATGTGAAAAAATTAGGTATTATGGCTTAAAATCAGTAACTGCTTTTTAGCTTGCTTTAGTGTAAAATTTTCCTTCAAAACTTGATTATCTATTAGAAGTAGGGTTAAAGTAGGGTTTGTAATTGCTTATATGTGATTTGGTACACTTGTATGCAAGAATTTGGCAGTTGAAATTCACTTTTGTGCACTTTGATTCAGTAACTGTTCACCAGACCTGCATACATGCTTAATCAGTCACCATTTTGTGCATTTTGTGTTTGACTTGTGTGTTTTTGTGATTAATCTGACTCCCTACACTCTACTGAGTGTTAGGGTGCCTTATTGCCCAAGATAAGCCCTCAAATAAGCTTCCCTAAGCTTATTGGTCAACTGACCAAGAATTTACACTAATAGTGGGAACTAAGTTCCCCCTGCTTGTGCATTTTTTACCACTGCTGAGCTAAAGGACAAAGTCCTAGCACATGTCACTATCAGGTTTTTAGTTTTTTTGTCTTTGTGGACTTATTTAGGAATTATGTCTTGAAAATAGTTTCATAATTTTTCTTATTTAATTTTTGATTTTTCTGTTTAATTAGATTTTTTGTTACTGTTCATTTTATATTTTTTAGATTAAATTGCTATTTTTAATTAACTTTTTACTTTCTGTTTTTGTCGTTTAGTGACAAAAATAATTATTTTGCAGTTTTAAGATTTTTCTTAGATTTAGAAAAATAATTTAAGATTTTTAGTTTAAAAATTTGTTACTGTTCACTTTTTTTTTTTTAGAATTAAATTTAGTTTAATTAGGGTTTAATATTAATCAGATTTGTCTTTTAGTGAAAATTTTTATATTTTTCAAACTTTTTCATTTTTCTACTGTTCTTTAGAGTAAATTAGGATTTTTAAAATTGTCAAATTATTTTTGGCATTACCTTATTATTTTTTATGATTATTTTAGTTTAAAAATAGTTTTTAGTGTTTGAAAAATAGAAAAATAGTTTTTAAAATTTAGGAAAAATACTTTTTAGTCTTTAAATAATATAAGTAACTTATTAGTTTAATAAAATAATATTTTGGACATTTTGTTAATTATATTTAGTTTTAGGGCTTTAATTAGCATTTAAAATTGAATATTTAATTAATAAAAGGTTCTAAAATAATTTTATTGGATTTTTATTCTTATTTATATTATTCTAGACTTAGTTTTAACTTTTAATTAATTTTTAGGTTTAAAATTTTTAATTTGTAGCTTTTTACGGTTTTACATGAACGACCTTTTTCGTCTTAGTGTAATCCGTCGTCGTAACCGTCATTCTCTTCTTACCCCATTTCTATTTTCTTTTCTCATAACAATATAATCACAAACCATTAATCAATTCATTACACAACACACTTTCCTCCTTGGGAAACGAACTTGAACTTATTTGGTCATTAGTGCTTGGTTTTCCTAAACCGACACTTAACGCTTACCACTATTTTGCCTTCATTTTCCTAAAGGGGTAAAAACTCTACATCTGTGTACCGCTTTTAAGTTAACAGAAACCTTACTTACCGGTGGAATTAACTTCGCTAAATCCATTTTGACAAGTGTAGGAGACGTACTAGGAGGGTTTTCATTTGACAAACTTGGGGGCACAAGAACTGTTAGTTCAGCTAATTCTTTTTGTAAGCGAATACGTGTCTTTTTAGAAAGTTGATCTTTATTATGCTTATCATAATCAATCGTATGGAATTTAGAAAACATTCTAGAATGAGTTTCTTTTGTAAGTGACTGTGTCTCCTCAGAACTACGAACATAAGGTGCTTATTTCGATTTGCCAATTATGGTCATATCATAAAGACCGAGAATATATTCCTGAGCTTGTTTTGCATAACCGGGATTAGGTGGTAAATTTTGAATACGCTTAAGTTCGAGTTCTTTAAATGATTTAGTTAAAAGATGAACCTTTTATGTGGAAGCGTATTGTTTTAAAAGCTGTTGTTCCTTGAATTTAAGAAGTTTGGTAACATTAATTTCTGATTCAAACTTTTTAGACTCGAGAGTTTCGAAATCCATTTTAAGTTTCTAAAAATCATTGACAACCGACTCTTTAGCTTTTAATTCATTGGAAAGATTAGCTTTTAATGATTCTATTTCCTTCAAGTGTTCAATATTTTCAAAACGAAATTGGTCGAATTCAGAACATGTTATTTTCTCTGCTTGAGGGACCATTTCAAAAGTTTTGACCTTTTCTTTAAGCAACACAAGCTCAGCAGTTAGGGTAGAATTCGTATCTATGGATTGTCGGAGGTCCATATTCATTTGATAAATAATATGTTTAGGCACCATGACCAAATCATGTTGAGCATAAGATTCCATACCCGTCGTAGTATTTGGTTGAGGTTCACTCAAATGTGTAGGATTGGGTACCACATCATTTGAGTTACTAGTTCCCGAATGCTGTTCGAGGTTGTCATTTTCATGCTCAACTTGATGTGGGTTATCATTATTACCAAGATTGGTTGTGGTGGGTACCTCACTGACGACATCAGAACCGTAGTGAGAGAGATTAGCAACAAGAGCAGCTTGGGTAGAGTGAATGTCATCACAATCCGAATCATATGTGTCAAGATCATCTGCTTGATAAGCTGAATTAGAAGTGGAAACGACTGCAATGCCTTCAGTATCTGCTGCCCCTGGGTCTGCAAGAAATGCTAACTCCTCTGAATTCAAAATCTTTCCCTTAGACTGAGCATCAACCAAATACATTTTCTCATGAAACCACGCTTCATCCCTTCTCTTTTTTGGATGAGTGCATTTCCTAGCCATATGACCTTGTCCTCGGCAATTGTAGCAAGTCACAACCTTTTGAGGACCAATGGGGCTTCCATTTCCATTAGCTTGAGAATTCACAGCTTGAGCACTCACAATCCTTGTAGGAGGTCCATATGAATTTTGCCTTCCCTGAATAGGTTGCACTGTTACTTGACCATCTCGAACAGTAGCTTGTTGTCGAGGATTTGAAGAGGTTCAGAGTTGATTGTTTGTTGGTGGAAAACCTCTAGTTGCAACAAATTTTTACAAGTAGGCAGTGAGATGGTTTAGAACATCAGCTGGCGTATCATTTGGAGTAAAGACCGGTGCTTGGATTGGTAGAAGTTCATTAGAGTAGAAAGCTTGTGCTGGTTGTGCTTCTATTGGAAAATATCCTTGCTGAGGAGTATATCCCATTGGAGAAGTGTTGGCTTGTGATGGTGATGTCTGATATGGTGGTTGTTGTGGAAAAGATTGTTGATGAACACTTTGTTGAAATGCTTGTTGTAGCATCATTGGTGGTGGATAAGATGGTTAATGTGGTTGCTGATAGGTGTGTGGTGGTGGCTGCTGCAAGTATGATGGTTGTTGATAAGTATAAGCCATGTTTTGTTGAGAAGCATACATGGCAAGTGGATCATGAACTTGAGGTTTAGACAACCGAGCCTCGATCACATGGCATTCGTGTTGTTGAAGAAAAGCTTGAAGTTGATCCACATTGGTGTTATGCAAGTCCTTAGCCAATTTAACATCCGTCACGTACGTTTTCCATTCTGAAGGAAGAGTGTTCAAATACTTGGTGTTCAATTGAAACGTAGGAATTTCCATGCCATAGATATTTAGCTCATTCAACAATAGGGTAAATCTCAGATAGTAGTCATTGAGAGTCTCCCCTGGCAGATAGGCAAACTTATCAAAAGTATCATAATGCTTACACTCTCGTTCTTGTTTAGTTAACGAGGTGCCTTGCATTAGAACACGAATTCTATCCCATAACTCTTTGGCAACTTTATGTTTGCTGAAGAGTTTGTAGACATCTGGAGGAAGGGCTTGGAGAATGATGTTTGTAGCATACTTATCACATTTGTCTTGAATCTTCATATCTCCAGTCAATTCACCCATTGTGCGAGGACGAGTAGTCGTACCTTCCGTCACTGTACCATAATCTAATGGTCCATTGAGCACCGATGCCCAAATGAGATGTCCATTCTCTTTGTTCAACATGTAAAGTTCCATTCGGGAAGTCCAATCCTTGTACATAGACTTCTCCAACATTGGTGGACGATTATCCGTACCCGAGACGATGGACTTATCCGTAAGAGATGTGTACTCCAGTTTGATAAGTAGAGATTTACAATTATTGATCGAACAATGAGAGAAAGTAAATGTGTTTGTTGTTGTGAGTTGAAGTCGAGAAACAATGTTAAAATCCCCTAAAATATGTTCTCGATAAACCAAAAATTCCAAGTCAAAACTAAAATATGTTCTCGAAATTTTTTAAGGAATAATTTTTGGATTGTCGGAATGTTGATCGGAATAAAGGATTGGAAAGCTGTCGGAATATCAGTCGGAAAGCCGTCGGAATAAACCCTATCGGAATACCCTTGATCAGAATGTCCCTAATCGGAATACCCTTGATCGGAATGTCCCAAATGGGAATACCCTTGTCGGAATGTCCCTAATCGGAATGTCCCAAATCGGAATGTACCAAATCGGAATGTACCAAATCGGAATGTCCCTTATCGGAATGTACCAAATCGGAATGTACCTTGTCGGAATGTCCCAAATCGGAATACCCAAATCGGAATACTCAAATCGGAATGCAATCGGAATCCCTTCGTCGGAATGTGATCAGAATGCTTAAACCCTTTTCCGATGACACTGATCGGAATAACTTTTTTGAATCCTTTAAACCCTTTTCCGATGACCCTGATCGGAATATATCCCACTTTTCTCGGACAAAACTCAACCAATTCAAGATTTTAAGCCAAAAAATGATCAAAACACCCAAAAATTTTGTGTTTTTAGCCAAAGTAACTATACCAAATCCCTACCACAACTATGTAGAAGATTTGTATCAAGAAAAAACCATAAAAAACACAAAAAAAAAATTGGTTCGTGTAAAATGGAACAAAATAGGCGTATGAATCAAGAACACAAACACATAAAAAATATAATCATCCCATGGCTCTTGATACCATTTGTTGGATATGTAAATCTTGCTTATGTTTTAGAGAGAGAAAGATAGATGATTTCACACTTCTAGAGAGAGAAAGTTTAAGAACTATGTGTAAATTAAAATGAAATCACCACCTTCTCCATCAAAGGAGAGGGTTTATATACCCAAGCCTTGTGATGGGCTTGGGCTTACATTATTGGGCCGGCCTACACATGTTGTAGGCTAGGCTTGGCCTTGTTTGTTTAATAAAGATATCTAGACTACGAGCTACTACTTAATATATTGTCAGAGTGACCGAATCTTCCTAAATACGTAAAAACGTATTTCCAAACATTTATACAATTCGATACCTTTGTGATTATTCCGACGAGATTCCGATTGACACATTCCGATCATATTCCTTTTGGTTGCATTCCGATAGGATTCCGACTGCATCATTCCGACGTGATTTCGATGGTGTATTCTGACGGCTTGAATTTTTAGTTTTACAAAGTTTTCAAATTTTAAATTCATTACGTTTTAATTTCCAGAAATTGCACGCTTTCCGAAATCTCTGTTTTTCTAGTAATTTTTCTAGTAAATTTTAGTTTAATTTTAAAGCTTTTATTTTACTCAACGACATTTTCATATTTACTTTTAGTTTAAAATAGATAACCAAACCATTTAATTTTCCTCCAAGAACGACTGAGTCGCACTTTCAACTAGTAATCAATTCGAAAAGATCGGTTTAACGAGCTTTCATAACTAAGTAAAATCTAGTTATTAGTGGAACAGCAGCATATTCCTTTGTATGCATCCCAATCCCAGACATGTCTTTAGGGTTTCTTTTCTCACTAATGACTTTTTCTAGGGTTTGACTAGCTTTTCCAAACTTTTCAATTTTAAACCCTACATTCTCTTTAGACTTAATTGTCTCATCTAGCTTAAGTTGCAATTCAGTGTTAGCTTCTATTAAAAAAGCTTTGGCCTCATTATTAAGCATTAAATCTCTTTTCAAAACATTTATTTGATCCTTTAGATCAAATTCCATATTTCTATAATCTTGCACAATACCATCTGATTGTGCATGTCCAAAGTAATCAAGCCTCTTGTTCAGGTTCTCTTCCGAGTAACACCATTGCTAATCCAAGAGGGGAGATGAAAGCAATCACCACTCGAAGTGGAAAATTTTTAAAGGAACCCGACCTTTCTACACCTACACCGGTGATTGTGACAAAGGAATACGAGTCCCCTTCTCCAATTCCTCCACCTTCTGTTTCACCAATTCCTCCACCTTCTACTTCCACCCCTCCACCACCCAAGGATGTGAGTGAGAATTCTATTCCAAAGCCTTCATCTCAACCCAATATACCTTATCCTTCAAGGTTGAGGAAAGAGAAGTTGAAGAACAAGGATGATATTTAGGTTTCTAACTTTCTTAAAATGTTTAAACAACTGAATTTTAACATCTCCTTTGCCGAGGCTCTCGTTCACATGCCCAAATATGCTAAAATGTTTAAAGATCTTCTCAGTGATAAGGAGAAACTCCTTGATATCGCTCAGACCCAACTTAATGAGAATTGCTCCGCAGTGCTCTTAAGGAAATTACCCACCAAACATGGTGATCTGGGTCGTTTTCTTATTCCTTGCAACTTCACCGGGGTAGATAATTGTATGGCCCTAGCCGATCTAGGTGTTAGTATCAACTTAATGCCATTAAGTGTTTGGAAACAATTGTCTCTACCCGAGCTAGTCCCCACACGAATGACATTGGAATTAGCTAACCGTACGGTTGCTTATCCGGTGGGGATACCCGAAGATGTTTTCGTCGGTGTCGACAAATTCACCTTTACGGCGGATTTTGTTGTCGTTGACTACGAGATGGATCCCCGTGTTCCATTAATCGTTGGACGTCCATTATTGAGGACCGGTCTCACTCTCATTGATGTAGTCGCGGGCGAATTAATCATGAGAGTTGGTGACGATAAAATCGTCTTCAACATGGGTAAACATTCTAAACAGCCTTCTGAAAACGAGAGCGTTAATTTCATTAACGTTCTTGATGAGGCTTGTGAGGAGCATTTCAAAGACGCTTGTAAAAGTGGTTCTTCTTCTCTACCCATTGTTGAGACCTTTGCCTCTATTGCTCCATCACTAACTCCTTTTGGAGAAAGTGATTTCCTTTTGAAAGAATTTGAAGCAACTTTGGGAGATGTGGACTTACAATATGACGATTCTCCCTCCAATTGGGATGAAGACATTCGTACCATTGAGAAACTTCTCAATGAGGACCATATTTCTCCACCATCTCCTAAGGAAATCTCTATCGATGATCCAAATTTGACTATGTCTTCCATCAAAAATACTCCGGATTTAGAGCT
Organism: Glebionis coronaria; assembly: GCA_025667525.1. Classification (NCBI taxonomy): domain Eukaryota; kingdom Viridiplantae; phylum Streptophyta; class Magnoliopsida; order Asterales; family Asteraceae; genus Glebionis; species Glebionis coronaria. The sequence continues at coordinate 287,393,885 of CM046877.1, read as the reverse complement.
TAAGGATCTTCCGTCTCATCTCGAGTACGTTTTCCTTGACGATAATAAGAAGCTACCCATCATCATCGCAAAGGATTTGAAAGAAGCCGAAAAATCTCGACTTATCGCCGTGCTGAAGAATCATAAGAAAGCGATTTCTTGGAAAATCTCCGATATTCGTGGAATTGATCCTCACTTTTGCACACATAAAATTCTCATGGAGGACAACTTTAAACCCACTATTCAAAGCAAAAGAAGGGTGAATCCCAAGATCCATGACGTTATCAAAAAAGAGGTTATCAAACTTCTTGATGCGGGAATGATCTACCCTATCTCAGATTCACCATGGGTTAGTCCGGTCCATTGTGTGCCTAAGAAAGGCGGAATCACCGTTGTGCCCAATGAAAACAACGAGTTGATTCCTACTCGTCTCGTTACAGGGTGGAGAGTTTGTATAGACTATCGCAAACTTAATGATGCTACGAGAAAGGATCATTTTCCTCTTCCTTTCATGGATCAAATGCTCGAGCGTCTAGTGGGTAATGACTACTATTGCTTCTTACATGGTTTCTTCGGGTATTTTCAAATTCCCATCAATCCCAAAGACCAAGAGAAAACCACATTCGCTTTTCCTTATGGAACATTTTCTTACAAACGAATGCCTTTCGGCTTATGCAATGCTCCTGGGACTTTCCAAAGGTGTATGATGGCTATCTTCCATGACATAGTTGAAGAAACTATGGAAGTCTTCATAGATGATTTTGTCGGTCTATGGTGACTCCTTCTCTTCTTGCCTTGCCAATTTATAACGTATGCTCAAACGGTGTGAAGACACTCGTCTCGTTCTTAATTGGGAAAAATGCCACTTCATGGTAAAAGAAGGCATTATGCTTGGACATAAAATCTCAAAATCCGGTCTTGAAGTCGACCGTGCTAAAGTCGATGTGATTGCTAAATTGCCTCCACCTTCAACCGTGAAGGGTGTGAGAATTTTCCGTGGTCATGCGCGCTTCTATCGTCGATTCATTCAAGATTTTTCTAAAATCGCTCGCCCGATGACCCACCTCTTGGAAAAATATACTCCCTTTATCTTTTCTAAAGAGTGTATTGAATCCTTCAATCTTCTAAAGGACAAGCAAACTAAGGCACCGGTCTTGGTTACCCCTAATTGGGAGCTACCTTTTGAATTGATGTGTGATGCTAGCGACTTTTCCATTGGAGCGGTTTTGGGCCAAAGAGTGAACAAACACTTCCAACCAATCCTTTATGCTAGCAAGACAATGACGGGGGCTCAATTGCATTATACCACTATCGAAAAAGAGCTTTTAGCTGTAGTGTATGCTTTTGAGAAGTTCTGTCCCTATCTTATCCTTTCCACCACCATTGTCTATACCGACCATTCCGCGTTGAAGTACTTGTAAACTAAACAAGATTCCAAGCCAAGACTTCTTCGTTGGGTTTTGCTCCTTCAAGAATTTAAAATTGAAATTCGTGACAAAAAGGGAGCAGAAAACCTAGCCGCGTATCATCTTAGTATACTTGAGGATCCTTATCAAGGGGATCATCCGAATCAAGAGATCAACGACTCTTTTCCCCTTGAGGCCTTAATGTCTATCAATTCCAATCTTGATGACACCCCGTGGTTTGCGGACATTACAAACTACTTTGCAGGTGGAATTCTCAAGGAAGGGTTAACGTCTCAACAAAAGAAAAAGTTCTTTATGTTGATCCCAAACTTAGATCGATTTAGCTTTATGTATACGAGATTAGATCAAGTAATACACTTAGAGAAACCTTTGTATATGTATATGACAATCTAAGTGTCATGCGGAATTAACACTTAAACAAGAACACACAAGATGTAAACAAACTTTCACTTTGATTAATGATATCAAACTTGCTTACAATGAAAGTAGTTTACGTATGAAAACTTATATTGAACATTAACCTAAAGGTCTTCTTTTATAGACTTAAGAAGCCTTGTACAATAATCTACGTATCAACTATTCAAGGTAAAGATAAATATAGAAAATACATTGTTGTTCCTATCTTTACTAGAAGTAATCTAGAATACAATAAACGCCTAGAGTATATCCTTCCATCAGTGCTTGTCTTCCATGTATCAACGCTTGAATTCTTCTTTTCAACGCTTGATTTGTCAGCGTATGTTTTACTCCTGTCAACGCTTGTTTTACTCTTGTCAGCTCTCAAGTAGACTGGCTATAATTTATTCCCAACAATCCTCCCCTAAACTTGATATCTACTCTAGTAATCAAGTTTCTGAATAAACATTAAGGACTAGGAGGAATCTTACAAACCTTCTCATATTGGTAATAAATAAATCTGATCAAATCTTTGGCCACGTCACTTGAATAATCAATTTCCAGCTGTGTGTTCTTCATCTTCTCCAAGACTTCCTTGGACATGAAATACTGGCCATCTACAAGTAGATACTCAAAAAACTTTGTAGAACTCAAATAATATACACCAGCAGCTGAATATAATCTCCATTGAAGACCACTGAGGTCATCTTCAAGATCCTTCCAAATAGCAGGATCTTCATCTCTTGGTTCACACATTCTCTTGAATGTTGACCATAGTTTTATTCCATTGACTGAAGTTGGTGCTTCAGTCTCATACTTGGCCTCTAAGAACCTCCATAGGTCTACCAAGTCTTCTCTGTCAAAACTTGCAAACAAAGATATAAGGGTGGTAAAAGTGTGAACCTCTTTTCCATACCTTCCAATTTTCCAAAACCCACATTCATCTTCTTCATAGCTTATAATAGGGTTTCTGGAATCAAGTGGTAACACTTGTACCATATATGAAGCTTCTAATGGTGAGAGCTTGAGGCTCTTTTTTATGACAGCTTCACTTGGATGTAATGGATCCATATCTTTGGGAAACTCAAGAGGGACTCCCTTTTTCACTGGTCTGGGAACAAACATTGCCTTCTTAAGCTCCATTTCCTCTGCAAGTTCTTCTTTTCTTTCATCAGAAAGAAGTCTTAGAGTGTTTTCTTCCTGCACTCTAACCCAAATGGGATAAGCTCTACACTCCAACTCTTCAAATGTCAACCCAATCAGTTTCTTATAAGTCCACCCTGTTCCATGACATCTGAGCAACATGAAGTACAACTCATTCCTATCCCTTTTCAAATTTGAGAGAACATTGCTTGCTTTGTGTTTCATAATGACCTTGCCATCCTTTTGTACTCTGAGAAGAATCTCCAAACCCCATATCTGATCTGAAATGGTCAAATGTGGATTCTCCATACATCTATATTCCCAAGCATGGTACATCTGAACAACCTCTGGCATATCAAAATCAACCTGTAATTTCAACTCATTCAACTTCTCTTTGGCCAACTCATCACCATACTCAAGTCTTTCTGGTTGCTCTATGATCATTACACTTGAGTCTGAACTGGCTTCATCACTTCCTTCTTGCTCTTCTGAAGTGACAACAAAAGGTGACTCACCTACCTCCTTTCTTTCTTGTTCCATAATTTGTGCAGCCAACTTTCTATCAAATTCAATTTGTGCTGCATTCTTTGGAACAACTTCTTCTACCATAATACCCTTACCCTTATCTAATGGATCAACTGTTGGTAAGGTAGATGGTAATACCTGTGAAGAAACCTCTTTGATGATGGATGATGACTGGAATACATCAACCTCATTTGTAGGTCTGTCAACGCCCAATTTTGCTTTGTCAGCGCCCAAGATACTCATGTCAGCGTTCAAATCTGTCTTGTCAACGCCCAAAGTACCTGTCTCAACGCCTCTTGCAATTTCCTCCAACATGGTTGTAAATGACAAATTTAAGTTTGTAGGAGAGACTAGAGACGTATCAAAACCTGTCTGTTTCTTCAAATCAGTAAGGGCTTCAGCTACACCCAAAGATTCTTCATCATATGAACCTTTTCCACTCTCAACAAATGGTTCTGTAGCAGCTTCATGTGAGCCTTTATCACTCAAATTAACAGGCTCTGTAGCAGCTTCCTCCCCTTTGTAAGAATCCTCCTCAGATAAAAGGACCCTTGTCTGCCTTCTCCTTGACTCAGCTGTTTCTAAAATAACAATCCTCTCCCTCAATTGCCTGAGTTCAAGGCCTTGTGTGCTTACAACTTGTACCAAGTCTACATTTTGCTTTTTCAAGCTCATGCAGACGGCCGTCAATTCCATCAAAGTCATTGGTTCCAATTTGCCCTCTTCTAAAATGGGTATTTAACCTCCCAAGTTAGATTCAATGGGCATGGATGAGGTCTTAATTATGGTAGGACTGTCTTGGCCAGCTTCTAAGCCAGAACCAGTAGTCCCAGCCTCATCCATAGCATCAACCACACTTGTGGTGGTGGTTCTCTCTGCTACATGGCTAGGACCACTAGAGGAGAACACTCCAGTAGTCCTTTGGCGTTTTTGAAACCTATATTGTGTTGGGGAAGAAGAAGATGTCAATTGGGTGGATGTGGGTTGGTTAAGGGGTGTTTGGGTCTGTGTAGGATTTGTGTCAACGTTTGAAATAGGAACGTCAACGCCAACATTTAATGTGTCAGCGTCGAAGGGTTCTTGGTCAATTTGCATATGTTGTGGTGAAGGTAAAGGTTCAGGTATTGGGTCAATTTGAGGTTGGGGGTCTGGTTGGGGTTGTGTTGCTTCAATGACAGCAAGCATAGCAGGGGTTAGGGGTAGGTCACGATATGGGGGTGAGTTCATCTTCAAAAAAATTTCTTTCTTTTGCATAGGGATCTCATAAAAAGCATCATGATCCCTTGTGTAGTAACCTTGGACATCAAAAACCATTTGTAAAAATCTGGGATAAGCTAAAGTCATTTTGTTCCCTTTATTTTTACACATGCCCTCAAAAATCATTTTGGAATAATTAAACTTTTTCCTAGTAGCAATACACACAATAGAACTTGCAATAGATCTATTGATCTCATTGTGTGCAGTACACTTGGGACTCAAACATTGTAAGAGGACATGTATTAGGTACTTCCAGGCTGGGGGAAATTCCTGTTTATGATATTTATTAAAAGTTCCTTCAGCAAGAAAAGGATAACCCAAAGCCCTTAGTCCTTGTTCTATTTCACTAATAGAGAGGGTGGTTATACCATCAGCATCATCAAGATGCAAAGCTTGGCGTACCAAAGCTTCATTAACCACCCATGTGCGCCCATGAACAATAGAAGATAATGTAGTCACTCTATTAACTGTTGAGGAACTGACATTGTTCCAAAACTGTTTAATATGTGTGACAGGAATGAGTGGTGCATGAGAAAGAGCATACCTAAAAGGAGATGTGTTCAAATACGCCACCATTTGTGTGTATTGGCGAAACAGAGTATCATCAACTTCAAGATACGCGATCATGTTGTGTTGACTTCTGAATCCTAATTCCAAATCACTTGGTTTGAATTTTGGTGCCATTGTTGAAAGCTGTTTGAATGATTGATAAAGATGAAGTTGATAAGAGAAAATTGTGTTAGAAAAGAATAATAGGTACCTTGTTTAAAATAGGAGCCAAATATATAGGAGAAGAAAATGCATGTGATTGGCCCAAAAATAGGCAAGTATTTTCAAAATGCATTCATGAAAATATTGAAAAAGAATAAGTTTATCTCATGCATTAAATGAGAGTTATCTGCTCCCAAAATTACGGCCTAAAAATATGTCAAAAAGTAACAACTGGGTAGGTCCCATTGAGTGTCAACGGTCAAAAATAACCTATCAACGCCCAACGGCTATATTCTTGTCAACGTTTGCCAAAGCCATGTCAACGTCTAAATTGGTCACAACAACGCATGGAAAAATACTTGTCAGCGTCCAAAAATAAAAATTTATAAAAAATGAAAAATGACGAAGATAACCAAAAAGTTGATAATTATTATAGGGCGGCAAGCACTGTCCAGTTATGCACACTTGCTTATGCAAGATAGACATAACAGTCCTCTAGTGTCCCTTGCTAACCAAAATTCTTAACAACTAAGTTACCTTATAAAATTCCTTGTTACTCCCAGGTAAAAACCCATGATAAAATCATTCCCAAGTCTCCCAGCAGACCACAACCAATTCTAGGCCAAAAATGTCTTGGCAGCATGCATAGTATATCAACTTTGCATGCTACAGTGCCTCATGATTTAGTAAAACTAACTCATACTCACCTGTGGACACAATCTAGAATTGTGATAAGAGTATCATATGGATACCCAAACATCCTAAAGGTTCCTAAAACCTCCCCTTAAACAGTGATACATATGTTGCTAAAAATATGCATGAACATAAAAAAAAATTATGTCAAGATAGGAATTAAAAATTCCAACCATCATCCATAAATAAAAACATGTCCAAATGCTTCTCCAATGATCCATAAGCAACTCTCTATCCAATGGTATACTGCTAACACCACCTGCACATTTAGATTGAAAACCACAAAACTAACATTGTTGCTGACAACACCCCGATAACACTTGTCAGCGTTAAGAAAAGCTTTGTCAGCGTTAGACAAATATATTGCTGACAACGTCACAAAAACACTTATCATCGTTCAAGAAACCTTTGTCAGTGTTAGAAAAATATAGTGGAAAATCTAAATCCTCAAAAAGACCAATAACAATGCATTATCCTGTACATACATTTACAAAAAGACTCCAAAACACATATTATGTGAGATTTATCATTCCAATACTTGTTACCAAGTATTGAAACCTCCCAGCATCAAAAGGTTTAGTTAGTAAATCTGACACATTCTCTTCTGTGTCAACCCTATCTGGTTGTATTAAACCCTTTTCAAAACAATCTCTTATAAAATGGTGTCTAATTTCTATGTGTTTAGTTTTAGAATGATGTACAGGATTCTTAATAATGCATAATGTGCTGTTATTGTCAACAAATATCTTGGTATGCATGAAATTGTACCCATAATCCAACAGCTGGTTCTGAATCCACAAAACTTGTCCACAACAAGCAGCTGCAGCCACATACTCTGCTTCAGTTGTAGAAGTAGCCACCACTGTTTGTTTCTTGCATTGCCAAGATATCAACCTGCTTCCAAGAAACTGACATCCACCAGTTGTGGATTTCCTATCAAACTTATCACCTCCATAGTCACTGTCTGAATACGCAATCAGCTCCAATGGTGAATCCTTTGGGTACCACAAGCCAAGACTAGGATAGCATCTTAGGTACCTAAAGATCCTCTTGACAGCATAAAGGTGACATTCTTTGGGAGTCACTTGATGGCGTACACAAGCACATACAACAAACATGATGTCAGGTCTAGAGGCTGTGAGATACATCAATGAACCAATCGTTGATCTATAGTGCCTGACATCAACATCCTTTCCATCTCCAATCTTTCCCCAAGGGTGTTCTCTATCCATAGGAGTAGTAGCCCTCTTTTCATGTGGAGAAAAGCCAAACTTCTTCAAGATATCTGCCACATATTTATCCTGGGAGATGAAGATACCATCTTCTTTCTGCTGAACTTGTAACCCAAGAAAGAAGTTCATCTCCCCATAGCACTCATCTTGAATTTGTCTGTCATAAGCTTGGAGAAATCCTCACTCATCTTTGGATCTGTGGATCCAAAAATGATGTCATCAACATAGACCTGAACAAGTAGAACATCCTTACCCTTCTTCTTAGTAAACAATGTCTGATCTATGGTGCCCCTTTTGAATCCATTGTCCACCAAATAATTAGACAAAGTACCATACCATTCTCTAGGGTCTTGATGAATTCCATACATAGCCTTCTTGACTCTATACACTTTGTCTGGATTCTCTGGATCCTCAAAACCAGGAGGCTGCATGACACACACCTCCTCAACAATTGTTCCATAGAGGAAGGCACTCTTGACATCCATTTGATAGACAGTAAAGCCCATGCAGGATGCATTGGCTAGAAAGATCCTGATAGCTTCAATCCTTGCAACTGGTGCAAAGACCTCCTCATAGTCTATCCCCTCCTCTTGTGTATATCTCTGAGCCACTAATCTTGCCTTGTTTCTGACCACAATACCTCTTTCATCTCTCTTGTTTCTTAGAACCCATCTTGTCCCTATAGGTCTGACATATCTGGGACAATCAACCAGCTCCCAAACATCCTGAATTGCAAATTGGTGAAGCTCATCCTGCATTGCTTCCACCCAACTTGGTTCTTTGAGAGCATCAAATATCTTCTTGGGTTCCTGCTGTGACAGAAAACAGGCAAACAAACATGCTTGCACAAGAGGGGTATCAACCTTCTTGTGAATATTGGCAATAAATCCACCAAGACCTTGATGAGATCTTCTAGTCCGAACAGGAGTCATAATATCACCAATGATTTAAGAAGTGGGGTGATTCTTCATAGTAGAAGTGAGAATTCCTCCTTCAAAAAGTCTGGTGTCTTCAATCTCATTCTCCAAGTTGCCAATATCTTCTTCTTCAGACTCTCTTTCATCAACATGAGGATGAACCTCTTCATATAAATTGGAAGGTTCACCCTATTCAAAAGTAGAAGAGAAAAGATGTGCAAAAGTGTTGTCAACGCCTGAACCTTGGTTGTCAGCGTGTGGGCTAACAACGCTTGAACTGTTGTTGTCAACGTCTGAGCCATCAACGTCTGAATTGGTCTTGTCAGTGTTAGATTTGCCTTTGTCAGCGCCTGAAGGACCATGCATGTTGTTATCTGGTGGTACTTGGGTACCACCATTATCTTTTCCAGCAGCAGCAGCAGCAAAAGCATCTGTCCATATGGGAATTGTGACATACTCTAGTATAGGAGATGACTTTTATGCTTGTGATCCAACCTTTTCATGAACCTGTGTACCTGAAACATCATGTGACAATCCGTCAATTTATGGTTGATATTTTATTCTTGAATATTATTTAAAAACATTATTTTAATGTTACAATATGAACTCATATATTTTGGGAAGAAATTTGGATTTACGTCTTGAAGTAGCATCGACTACGTTTAAACCGGAGGATTCTACGTTACGTGCTTACGTTTACATACACCGTCCTTGGTGACAGTCCGACATTTCAGAGAAATAAATTTATCCACGAATATTATTTTGGAGTTTTAAATTTGTGTTGGTTCATAAACTCACAAATTTACGAGAAGAGACTAGGACTTACGATTTTATTTTAACGTCCTTTACGACTAAACTGGAAACCTTAGGATTACGTATTTACGTTTTCGAACTCCGTTTTTGATAAGACAATTTTTATTGGATTCGTTTTGTGACGTTGATTCATAATTTATAAAAACGTTTTTCGTAAAACAACCCGAGGGCACGCAAATCGAGGAAACTAGAATCGAGGAATACCCGTAAACTAGAAAAATGGGACGGCTAACTTGACACCACAACCCTTAGGTGGCATCAAGTTTAGCTAACACTTCTACAAGTGTAAGCCTAAGCTTACCTTTCAAGCTAACCATTCCACTAACACACCAAAACTAGCTACTTGTTTCATTTCCTTCATTCAACATGCAAACCACTCTCTCAAAACTCTCTCTTCCTCTTGTTTGTGTCGTCCCCTTCACCATCCATAACCATCATTTGATCTAAATTTAACCATAAACCTTATGTTGTTTCTACATATGTTGAAGCCCCTTTGAAACCCTATTGATTGGTGGTGTTTATAACATCCAAGGAGGAGTTTTCATGGTGTCTTGAGGCTGATTTTCCACAAGGTTTCTATGAAGAATGGTGGTCATGAAGGTGGTCTTGGTGCATCATAAGTTTCTCCATCCAAAACCATGTCAAACTCATAACCTACATCAAGTTGGTGGTATAAAGATTGTCCTCCTCATCTTCTTGTTATTTTGATTATGTAGACATGTATTTTATTTCCTATTGTATATGTATATGATGATTATATGATGATAAAAATGTTATGTGGGGATTTGTTGTTGATAAATATGATTAAAGTGGTGAAAAACTATAAGAAACAAGGTTAAAATCATGCTTAATTTACATGGCTGTATAAAACAGTAAAGAAACAGGTCATGGACTGATAAAATGATGAAGTAGAATGGATTTACAGTAAGCTATGGGTCTTGTACACATGTGAGAGTTGGCCATGCAATGGAATCAAAATAATGAGTGAGATATGATCAAAACAAGTTTAGGGTATAAATCTGAGGTTACTGTTTTAGACGATTTTTAGAAAATATTTAGAAGATGATTCAACAGTAGCTATAGAAGAGTTAAATGTAGCACATATCATGTAGTTTATGTGATAAAACATTGAGCTTCTATCTCCATATAGAACTCAAGATATGGCAATTTTGGTGAAAGTAAAGATAAAAATCAGATTTTTGGAAAATAAAGTATAATACTATTATATAAGCACTCAAAATTATATTGTATAAAATGTAAAGTTAAAACCCACTAACTCATGAATTTTATTTATATAAATATGTTAAAAGTTAAATAAGTGGACATTTTATAAAAATGGTAACTTGCTAAGTTTTATAAGTGATAAAACTATAAACATGATTTTTACGACTTTTTCGGCTATTGCCGTAAAATTAACGTTTTTGTTAAATAAAACTTAGATGATTGGACCCGTCTAATGAAAACTTTATAAAACTTATATACTGATATATAGACATTTATAACAAGTAAAAACCGATAATACCCGAACTATAGGGCATACGGACATTAACGAGCTAAGTAAACATATTGGACTAATACTTGGGCTAATAATTGGACTAAATAAGATAAACACTCCTAAAAAGAACTTATTGGGCTTAACCCATTTGGGCCCAACTTGTAAAGTTTAACTACTGATAATATAAGTGTGAAAAGGATTAATAAGAGTTAAAGAACTTATAATAAGTTTATTGGACTTAAAACACGTAAACAGGCAAAACTAGTAAACTAGTATGAACGTTATCGACACATAACACAAAAATGAGTAAACGAGAATATGTAAACCCACTTGATCATCATATATATATAATCATCATATGTATACATAATTGTTATTTTTATAAAGTCATTGGACATGAGTCTAAGACGAGTATTATTTGTCTAGGTTTCCGTGATTGAAGCACGTACCGTACGTCCGAATTGCCGATAACCCGCCTTCCCACATCAACGTGAGTTCATAGCCTCGCACTCTTTTAAATGTTTTTATAAATGTTTTATAAACCCGCGAGGGAGATAACATGTTAGTTTTAATAAAATTAGGACACCATTTGTCCTGATTGTTTGTTTATTGATTTTGGACCCGAATGATTGAATGACCCGATTGTATGACCCGATAAATGATTAAAGGACCCGATAGATGAAATTAAATAGATTATTAAAGTTAGGTTATGTCACAAAAAGTCCCATTAGCATGAATTGTGAACTACCAGGATTTGGTAGACGCTTATGCATTTAATAGTACTATTTGGGGACGATCACCCCAGTTCGCGCCTTGACGGTTGATCCTTGTCGTGCCACATTGATTGGTAAGCGAATTTATGTATGAGAAGATTTCCATAGCGTGACCTTTGTGACGACACGCTACTTTAGATGGGCAAAATTGGTATCGGGTTAGCTACCCGTTGTTGGTTTAGTAAGGTAACAATGTCATGCGGCTTATAATAATCCAAAACTAACGAAATACTACTAGACGCCTCGAATTACGATGTATTGCCTGACTAGCAATACAGGGTCATACTAATGATAATATGTTTGTGTTTTGGTTTTCATAACCATATTCATATAACGGTTTTTATTTGCATACAACGTCGTAAGACGTATTGTATGACGTTTTTACGACATTGGCTCGTATAATGATTTTTAAAGCTTTTTATAACCATATTCATATAACGGTTTTATTTAATCTATACAACGTTGCAAAACGTATTGTACGGTGTTTTTAACGACAATGATTCGTATAATGATGTTTAAGGCAAATGCCTATATTATGATTTTTGATAAAGATTTGTATAAAATGACTTTGGCTATTTTATGGCCTATCAAAATGATTTGTACAAGATGATTTTCAGTAATAATTTTATACTGATATTATATTGATGGATTTTATTAAACTCTATGAATTCACTCGGCGTTATCGCTGACCTTTTCTTTTAACATGTTTTATCTCAGGTACTTGAAGGTAATTCTCGGGAAGATGACAAGAATTCATGGCCCGCACTTAAACAATATTTTCCATTCAAATACTCTGTAAAACTTTGTATGAAATATAATGACTTGGGACCGATGTAACTTTGATATTTATGAATGAAAATGATTTATTATTAAACGACGCGATTTTTATGCGTTGTCTATGATGTGAGTAATGTGCTATCCCGTAACACCAACTAGTCTTCCGCTGTACTGAGTTGTATAAATTTGGGGGTGTTACACATCAACAACTTGTTCTTCCACAACATTTGAAGTTACCTTCACAATGTCTGGATTAGTGACAGGCATATAATTTAAAGTCCTAGATAATGGTTCCAAGTCAAACAACTAATTTGGACCACTTTCAGGATCACTAGGTTTACTCTCTAAAAACCTAACATGTACTCTTTCAAGAATATGTTTTTCCTTTTTAAGATAAACCCTATATCCCTTGCTCTGCACTGAATACCCCATGAAATATCCTTCATCACCTTTTGCACTAAATTTACCTAAGGCATCACTAGTATCTAAAACAACTACATGACAACCAAAAGGTCTGAGAAAACCAATATTACGTTTTCTTCCCCAAAGTAACTCATAAGGTGCTGTATTTTGTTGACCAATGCTCTATTTTGAACATAGCAAGCTGTACTAACAGCCTCAGTCCAGAAAGCTATAGGGAAATGAGCATCAGCCAACATAGTCCTGGCTGCTTCAATTAGGGTTCTATTCTTTCTTTCTGCAACCCCATTTTGCTGAGGGGTTCTGGCAACACTAAATTGCCTAGTAATTCCTTTCCTGGCGCAAAAATCATCTAACACTTTATTCCTAAATTCACCACCATTATCACTCCTAAGCATTTTAACTTCATTACCAGTCTTCTTCTCAATCTGAGTGATAAAATCAATTAAAGTGTCAGTTGTATCACTCCTCATAACTAAAAAGAAATTCCAAGTAAACCTAGAAAAGTCATCTGTGATGACAAAGCAGTATGATTTACCATTCAAACTTTCTATATTGGTTGGACCAAATAGGTCCATATGAAGCAAGTGAAGAGGTCTACTACTAGAGTGCACCTGTTTGGACTTGAATGAGACCTTGTGCTGCTTGCCTTTAAGACATGCAACACAAGAGTGGTGATTGTGGAAAGCCTTTTCAGGCAAACCATCAACCAAGCCAAGTCTCACAAGCCTGTTTATATTCTTAAAGTTTATGTGCCCTAGTCTCCTATGCCATAGATTACTTTCATCTACTGAAGCTTTAGCATAAAAACATGACATATTGCTATTCATTCTAATCCCATTCAGATTCACATTATATATGTATTTATGTCTAGGTGTTCTATAGTCAATATATTTCTCATCAGGGATCTTATAATCCTTGCTTAACACCAAACATTCAGTATGAGTAAACAGATTTTATTTTTGTTATCACAAACTTGTGATACACTAAAAAGATTGTAATCAAGTTCCTTTACCAAAAATACGTTCTCAAAACGCAAGTTCTTGGTGAGAAGTGTTCCTTTGCCTGTGATAGTACCATATCCGCCTCCAAAGTAAACCTTATCACCATCCTTAATGGGAGTGAAGTTAGTCAGATAGTCTTCCTTCCCTGTCATGTGCCTTGAGCATCCACTGTCCCAATATCCATAATCATTGTCCTGTTTTTGAATGCCCTGCACATAAGAAAACAAGTTAGTTTTCTTTGGGAACCCAAGCCTTAGCAGACTTGGATTCATCTGGTTGTTCAATAAGAACAGACTTAGTTCTCATAACAACCCTATGTGCATCCCTCTTTGGATGAAATACCCAGTTAACCCCAATAGGTTTTGTAATGACCTTTGAAATGTAATTAAATCTGTTGCAGGTCATTGAAATCCCATTATCATTAGGGTTTTGATCTTTCTTTGGTCTCCATGTCAAACTTGAAGAAGCTTTAGACCCCTTACCCTGTGGTTGCAAATATTTAGGTCTGGTCACATTTCTGTCAGCGTTGGAATTGGTCTTATCAACGCTGAAATTACCTTTGTCAGCGTTGAACCTAGGGTTTGCTACAGAAACCTATTGCCTATTAGACCAAGTATTTGTCTTTTGAAATGGTCTTTGTCCATGAGTGTTAGACCCTCTAGTGAAGAATGGGGCAGGTCTAACAACTTGTGGACTTTGCTGCACACAAGGTTTGGGTCTGACAATGTTTGACTTTCTAAAAATGTTGACTTTAGAAGCGTTGACACAATTATATGCTAAATGTGAAAAGCTACCACAAGTGTAACGGGCTTTTCTAGACACAACCCTAGGTCTAGAAGAGAAGAAGCTTGTTCCATCATTGCTAACTTGGCTCTTAGGTGACCTAGTATTCCTATACATCTCTACATACTTAATGCTAGGTTTTCTAACAGTGTTTGAGCCAAGGTCAACAACCTTACCAGTGATTGGGTTTGTGACTTTAATAGGGGTTGACTCATTAGGACTTTCACATAACAAGCCACCCTTAACAAATAAGGTAGGGTTAGCTTTCTTCCATTCATTTAAGTTAGTCAACTTTTGTTGATACTCTTCAATTGGGGTAACAACTCTTGGTGGAGGAATGAATTCCTCCTCTTGGTTCTGGTAAACCAGTCCAAGATAGGTCCTTTTGTTGGACACCATAGAAGTCACCAGCTGGTGGTGGAACCACAGAGTAGTCTTTCATTCCAATCCCAGTCATGTCCTTGGGATCCCTCTGTTTATTAACACATTCTCCTAGGGTTTGTGTGGCCCTATCAAATCTCTGAATTTTAAGGCCAACATTATCTTTATTCTTAATGGCCTCATCTAACTTAGCCTGTAGATCACTATTAACCCTTTCCATGATGTTCCTAACATCATTACTAGCATCTAATTCATGTTTTAAGATATTTATTTTATCTTTTAAATCGAATTCCATTTTCTTGTATTCAGAAAGTGTTTTCTCAGTTTGAGTGAGAGCTAATTGATAGTTAGACAGTTTGCATCTCTCAGTACTCACATCATCTAATAACCTTAACACCTCTTTGTTAAGTTTCTCAGTATTTAACCTACATCCCTTACTACAAAAGCATCATTGTATACCTCGTTATCTGATGAAGAGGAGGAGTGTGCCATGAGAGCATATTGAACATGCTCTTCTTCTTCAATTTCAGCAACCAAAGCTTTATCCTCTTCCACATCCTTAGCCAAATAGCTCCAGTCCCATCCCATACCATCAATTCCTTGAACTGCAACCATGGCCTTAGGATCCTGAGCCTTAAAAATTTGGCTTGAGGGTTTACCAGCATCAGATCTTCTAGGAGATCTGCATTCCCTCATGAAGTGCCCTATACGATGACAATTGTAGCATTCAACCTTGGATTTATCAAATTCAGCTGTATCCTTTGCATTGAAGGTCATCTTCTTCTTAAACCTTCTATTACACCTGTTTGCTCTTATACTAGCAAGAGCCATGTTCCACTTGATATCCATCTCTTCTAAGTGCTCATCACTTATCTACTCAAGGTCCTCATATGTAATCACCGAACCATTGGGCAAAGAAGCAATATAAGCACATACAATATCTAGATCCAAACTAGCAGGTTTAACTCTTGGTGAGTCACTTTTGTAAGTGTCAGCGTCTGAATAGGAGGCGTTGACAGGACATGTTCCAGCGTTGACACATGATGATCCAGTAACTGGATGCATGTAAGAGTCCTTCTGATCAAATTGGCCTTCACTATGTGAGAAGAAAGCCATGTTACTATTAGTAGACTTACTTCCATGCTCCAGAAGGGTTTCATTCTCCAACAGCCTTAGTTTGTTGTAGATATCATCAAAAGTAGAACTTTTGTGAGTGTTGTTGGCAAGTATAGATCTTGCCTCAATCTTCCACGCTTCACCAAGACTTTTAAGAAAAGTGGCATTAATGTCAACATCACCAAGTTGTGTCCCCATAAAGGACAATTTGCTTGTAATGTCAAGCAATCTGCTTCTCACACTACTAAGCTTCTCATTGGGTTGAGCTTTGAAAACAACATAATCATGCATGAGTTGTTTCTTCTTTTCTTCCCTGGTATCTTCATTGCCACCATATGCAACTTCAAGAGCTGCCCAAAGGTCTTTAGCAGAATCATAACCTCTGTATTTATGCTGGTTCTCTTGTCCCAAAGAGACTTTCAGAATATTTAGGGTTTTCATATCAACCCTTCTCTTTGCTATGTCTTCAGCATACACAGCTCTACCATCACCAGGTTTTTCTTTCTTATCTGCTTCTAGACATCAGCAACAGCAGTTCTTGTAGCAATAGCAGCAGCAACCTTTTCAGCTCTATTGAATGTGTTTCCATACTCAATAATCTCCCAGAGAGTATAGTCATAGATCCCCAGATATTGCTCAAAATTGAATTTCCACAATTCAAAGTTGGTTGCATTAAGCATGGGAATCTTGATGTTTGGCAAAGGTGAGGAGGAAGAGGTTATTTCTGGATTTGACATGATGTTGTTTAGGGCTTTGAGAAAGTTAGGGTTTTGGTTATTTTAGGGTTCTTATGTTCTTTAAGATCAAAAGTTCCTCAACAAGCTCTGATACCACTTGTTGATCCCAAACTTAGATCGATTTAGCTTTATGTATATAAGATTAGATCAAGTAATACACTTAGAGAAACCTTTGTATATGTATATGACAATCTAAGTGTTATGTGGAATTAACACTTAAACAAGCACACACAAGATGTAAACAAACTTTCACTTTGATTAATGATATCAAACTTGCTTACAATGAAAGTAGTTTACGTATGAAAACTTATATTGAACATTAACCTAAAGGTCTTCTTTTAATGACTTAAGAGGCCTTGTATAATAATCTACGTATCAACTATTCTAGGTAAAGATAAATATAGAAAATACATTGTTGTTCCTATCTTTACTAGAAGTAATCTAGAATACAATAAACGCGTAGAGTATATCCTTCCATCAGTGCTTGTCTTCAATGTATCAACGATTGACTTCTTCTTGTCAATGCTTGATCTGTCAGCGTTTGTTTTACTCCTGTCAACGCTTGTTTTACTCTTGTCAGCGCTCAAGTAGACTGGCTATAATTTATTCCCAACACTTTAAAGACATTGAACACTATTTTTGGGAGTTACCTTTTGAAACAATGTACGGATCTTGTCATTCGTCGATGTGTTGATGGGCCGGCAGCGTTACTAATCTTGAAGCTTGCCATAAAGGATCCACCGGTGGTCACTTGTCCTAATTACACCGCTAAGAAAGTGTTCGACTCTGGATTCTATTGGCCCTCCATTTACCATGACGCTCATGAAATAGTTAAACATTGTGATGCTTGCCAACGCCAAGGCAAGATCACACATAAAGATGAGATGCCTCAAAATTTCAAACAAGAATGTGAAATCTTTTACGTATGGGGTATCGACTTTATGGGGCCATTTCCATCATCTAAAGGGAATAAGTACATCCTCGTAGCCGTTGACTACGTATCTAAATGGGTTGAAGCAAAGGCTCTCCCTACGAATGATGCGAGGGTGGTTGTGAACTTTTTGAAGCAACTTTTTTCTCGATTCGGTGTTCCTCGTGCTATAATCAGTGACCGCAGGACTCATTTTTGCAATGATCAATTTGCTAGAGTCATGGCTAAGTACGGTGTCAATCACCGTCTTACCACCGCTTATCATCCCCAAACAAATGGGCAAGCCGAGATTTCTAATCGTGGATTGAAGAGAATTCTTGAGCGTACTGTGGGAGAGCATCGTGCCTCGTAGGCCGATAAGTTAGATGATGCTTTGTGGGCTTTCCGTACCGCATATAAGACACCGATTGGTTGCACTCCATATCGTCTTGTGTACGAGAAAGCATGCCACCTCCCTATTTAGCTAGAACATAAGGCATAATGTGCCTTGAAGTGGGCCAATTTTGACATCAACAAAGCCGGTGATCTGCGGAAGATTCAACTCAACGAGCTAAATGAACTGAGGAATGAAGCTTATGAGAACTCATTGATCTACAAGGAGAAGACCAAGATCATCCATGATGCAAGGATTAAGAACCGAGAGTTTCACGTTGGTGATCAAGTTTTACTCTATAACTCTCAGTTGAAGATCTTCTCGGGCAAGCTGAAGAGCTGTTGGTCTGGTCCAATCACCATCGCCAAAGTCTTTCCTTATGGCACCATTGAGCTTTCTCAGCCAAATGGGCCAAATTTTAAAGTGAATGGCCAGCGTGTGAAGTTGTACTTTGGTGAGGACATCTCTTATGAGATGATTCCATCCCTCACCACGTTTCCTTTGAATTAGTTCTGGGTCAAGTCAGGCTCGTGACTCGGTTAACAAAAACAAGCGCTTCTCGGGAGGCAACCCGTTGATCTATCCTTTACCGTTTTCATAATAAGTGTAGGGGGAGCCCTGTATGTGTTTGTTGTCTTGTTTCTTATGATGTGCAGGGATTAAAGCTTCAAAGATCCATTCTCGATGACTTTTGACGAACCGTGATACCGTGTACCCGTCTTCCTGGTTCTATCCTAAACTGTCGTGATTCAATATTTCATATCTTATATATTGCAATCACTATAGTTGTCCTTTCCTTAGCGAGATTTAAACAAAGTTCACAATGTCATAAGTGTAGGGGAGTTTACTCATACATTCTTAAACATTGAGGATAATGTTTATATTAAGTGTAGGGGGGACTTCTATCGAAGTAAGTGGGCTTTTCCATTAAATTCCTCATTTTAACAGGAAAATTTGATTTTTCGACATTTTTCAAAATTTTTAATCTATTTTGGCCTAGTTGTATAGTAGTATTTTCCTTTGTAATCGTTATTTACTTTCTTTGCGAGAATAAATTTTCAATAAAGTGGTTTTAAATTTTTCAAAGTCATGAATATTTTGACTCAACCCGAGTTAACTTATCCAAGTTTACTCTAGCTAGTATCCTTAACGTGTTTAAGTCAACTTTTGCTAGGCTTTTATATAGGGAACTTTAAAACGCGAAAGTCTTAACTCTCACAGGTTAAGAACAAGAACTTTTCGCAAGTTCCTATAATTGATCTTAGAAAGTCGTTTAACAAGGGAACTTAAAATGCGAATTCTAAACTTGAAAGAGTCTAAGAGTTTGCAAGATCCTATAGATGACTTGAAAACCCAAAACTTTGATTTAATTGGCTAAGCATCCACGAGTCTCATTCCTTGAGATTTTAAATTATGGAGAACGAGAGATGATAGAGTCAATTATAAGTTTGGTATTCTTTCATGAATTTAAGTGAGTTGATTATAAGCTTCTTCTTCAATCGCTTGTTAATAAATATATTTGCAATAAATAAGGTTGTACGATTTGAAAAGTTACTTAGCTTCTAGCCCAAGATCGTTTAAAAGTTGCTCGATATTAATTAGAGTTCATAGCCAAGGCATAACTTATTGAAGCGGGATGCAAAGATTGGTGAGTCCGAAAAGACCCTAACAAGGCATGACGGCTACATTTTGTTGCTAAAGATCCCAAGTGATGTGAAGAATCATTTATCAAAAATCAATATGAAGTATCGAGACACACGACGAAAATCAAAAAACTCACCAAAAGATCATGGAGAAGTCTATCCGAAAAGACCCTAGCAAGGTATGAGGATGGATATATCCAAGTCCTAAAAGTAGGCGGATTGTTGTATATCAAAGTCCAAAATAAAGATTGGAGAAAAATGAAGAAGTCATGGTCCAAGTATGAAGAATCTCTCAAAAACCTCAAGTGAAGAAATTCCTGTTATGAAGAGAAGACTATAATTTCAAGAACGTCTCTCATGATTCGAAGTATGAAGTCGCTGCCAAATATCGGTCCGAGAAAGGTCTCAAATCGCGAAGCGAGTTATGCCAAGATATGAACTTTAAGAGGTCCCGAGAAGCGTTTTAAAAATTTTTGTCCTTTAGCTAACTATTGATTAAATTGTCCCACTTTATTTTCAGCCTAAATAAACTATCGAAATATGTCAAACAATGCATCCTCGTGATCATTAAAGACAAAATTAAAATATAAGAGATACACCTAGGAATAAGGGAGTCTAAGTAAATAATTGGGCCACATGAGTTCGTGTTAGTTTGCTAACTTATAATAACAATGATCTCGTTTTAAAGCTTGGTATGGAGAACGTGAAACTTGAGGATGATAAACATTCATGGCAACCAAAACCCCAATGTAAGTCTTCGATTTGTTTACTTGTTTTGTTCTTTTAGTTTCCTTAGTGTTTAGTATTTAATAAAGCCAAGGTGGGTTATCTATGATGAAAATGTAAACTGTGCTTTGAAATTAATGCAATGCATGATGGCATTGCAATGGTTAAGTGTAGGGGATTTAATAAGTGTGAAAACACGTATCCTTTTACCACTTATTTCCAATAATAACAAGACCAACACGTGTATTTTATGTCATAAAAGTCAGAATTATGCGTGGTTTGTGTTTTTATTGTGTTTTAGAATAAAAATATGAAAAAGGAAGAAAACACGGGCTCTCACGGGCTTTTATCGAAGAAAACGAGAAAAGACGAAGTCAAAAGATTAAGAGTGCAAAAAGAACGGAAGTCCAAGGCATATTCTGAAGATTTATCGAAGAAAAAGTCTAAAGACGGAAGTTTAATGAAGTCGAAGAACTCAAGTCTAATAGAAGAAGAAAATTATAAGACAAGTTCGATTTATATCGACAAATCCCTAGACGACGTTTAAAAAGACAAAGAATTTAAATCGAGTCGAGACGAGAAGAAAGAAAGAAGGAAGCAACACATGCACTCCCCACCTCCTATATATACCCTCCTAATGACACATTAGGAGGGTGTTAGCTAGTTTATTTTCCTTTTTGTAGTTTTATTTTTAGTGAGAGAAAGTGTTTAACTTTCTCTCACTAGGACTTTATCTTTCATGTTTAAGCTTTACTTCAATCTTGTATTTTGAAATCTTTAATCTACAAGTTCATGTTTAATCTTTTCATCTTTAATCTTATTCTACCTTTCTTGATTTTTACTTATATTTGATTCGAAATCATCTTTGATTTTGTTTAATCTTGATGTTTGATTGATAAAAAGTTTTTCTTTTGGTTTATATCTAAGTTTTATACGGATTAAGCTTTGAGCTTATCATGCTTATTGGCTTATTTTGTATTTATCTTATTTACTTTTCAATTTTTTCTAAAAAGTTTCATCTTTTTATGGTTTGATTTAAAAAGTTTTGCTTATTTAAAGTTTAAAAAGTTTTTATTTGTGCCTATTAGTTATTTTCGTTATAAATTTGGTTAAGTTTTAGTTTGAGCTTATAAAAAATAGCTCATTAACTTGGCTTATTGTGAAATACATACCATGGGAAAAGGGTTTCCCCTTTTCCGACCATACATTTCGATTAGGGCTTTATATTCCGATCAGCTCCACTATTATTCCGATCACAAGGATCAGAAAAGGGTTTTGTTATTCCGACGGATATTCCGATCTGGATTCCGACGAGGGTGTTTATTGTGTATTCCGGTTGGCTTTGATTTCCATTATTCCGAGTGTGTTCTCTTTATACATTCCGATACCTTTGTGATTATTCCGACGAGATTCCGATTGACACATTCCGATCATATTCCTATTTGTTGCATTCCGATAGGATTCTGACTGGATCATTCCGACGTGATTCCGATGGTGTATCTACGACTTGAATTTTTAGTTTTACAAAGTTTTCAAATTTTAAATTCATTACGTTTTAATTTCCAAAAATTGCACGCATCCCGAAATCTCTGTTTTTCTAGTAATTTTTAGTTTAATTTTAAAGCTTTTATTTTACTCAACGGCATTTTCATATTTACTTTTAGTTTAAAATAGGTAACCAAACCATTTAATTTTCCACCAAGAACGACTGAGTCTCAGTTTCAACTAGTAATCAATTCGAAAAGATCGGTTTAACGAACTTTCATAAGTAAGTAAAATCTAGTTAATAGTGGAACAACATCATATTCCTTTGTATGCATCCCAATCCCAGACATGTCTTTAGGGTTTCTTTTCTCACTAATGACTTTTTCTAGGGTTTGACTAGCTTTTTTAAACTTTTCAATTTTAAGCCCTACATTCTCTTTAGACTTAATTGTATCATCTTGCTTAAGTTGCAATTCAGTGTTAGCTTCTATTAAAAAAGCTTTGGCCTCATTATTAAGCATTAAATCTCTTTTCAAAACATTTATTTGATCCTTTAGATCAAATTCCATATTCCTATAATCTTGCACCATCCCATCTGATAGTGCATGTCCTCTTTTGTAGTTTGATAGTTTGATGTTTAAATCAAGCATATCAGATTGTAACTTTAAAATATCTTTATTAAGTTTTTCAGTGTTTAGTCTACAACCTTTACTACAAAAAGCATCATCATATACCTCATTATCTGATGAAGAAGAAGATCTAGCCATGAGAGCATATTGAACGTGCTCTTCATCCTTTTCAGCAACCAAAGCTTGGTTCTCCACCACATTATTGTCCATAAAGCTCTAGTCAAATCCAATGCCATCAATATCTTGCATGGCTACCATAGCTTTTGGTTCAACATCTTCGATCTTGATAGTATGTCTAGCATTCTGTCCTCCATCATTCCTCTTAGGAGATCTACATTCTCTAGCAAAGTGTCCCATTTTATAGCAATTGAAACACTCAACCTTGGATTTATCAAATCCAATAGTTTCATTGCTGTTGAATGTCATCTTCTTTCCAAATCTCTTGTTCCATCTACTGGCTCTTATGCTGCTAAGAGCCATATTCTACTCGATATCCATCTCTTTAAGAACAATATCACTAATTTGTTGAAGATCTACAAAAGCGACTGACGATCCATTGGGCAAAAAAGCAATATATACACATACAGTATCCAAATCAATTCCTGTTGGTTTAATACTTGGTGAAGCATAATTATATGTGCTAGTGGCTGTTAAGCCGCTGTCATGAGAAGTTAATCCGTTGACAAAGCAAGAGTTGTCAGCGTCTGTGGAATCATTGTGAGAGATAATAGCCATGCTTCCAGAAGGTGTTTTACTTCCTTGTTTGAGCAGAACTTCGGGTTCCATGACCTTCAATTGATTGTAGATATCATCAAAAGTCATGTTCTTGTAGGCTTGAGTGGCATCCATTGACTTGGCATGAATTTCCCAACCATCTCCAAGAGCTCCAAGGAAAGCAACATTAACATCCTCGTCATCAAATTCAGTTTCTATGAATGCCAGTTTGCTAGTGATGTCTTAAAGACGACTTCTTACATCTCTTAACTTTTCATTGGGACGAGCTTTAAAAACAGTAAACTCTATTACCAACTGCTTCTTCCTTTGTCTGAGAGTGTCCTCATTACCACCAAAGGTGATTTCAAGGGAATCCCAAAGCGCTTTAGCATAGTCAAACCTTCTAAATTTGTGTTGTTGTTTGTTTCCAAGAGCTAGTTTAAGAATGCTTAGAGCGTTCATATCAAGCCTTCTGTCAGCTACCTCTACAGCTGAGGTGGCTTTTCCATCTTCAGGTCTTGGAAGCAAGTCTTCAGATTTTGAGGTAGGTGTTTTTCATTGTTCAATGGAATATAAGATCTTCTATGCTTGGTTGAATTTGTTTCCAGATTGAACAACTTCCCAGAGAACGTAGTTGTCAACTTGAAGGTATTGTTCAAAGTTAAACTTCCATAGTTCAAAGTTATCATGGTCAATGATGGGGATTTTGAGGACGTGGCTGGAGGATCCTTGACTTAGGGTTTCAGACGTGTTCGAGGTTGAGATGATGATTTTAGGTTTTTGAGAAAGTTAGGGTTTTGTGAAATTAGAGGTTTGTGTTCTTTTCATCAAAGTTCCTCAACAAGCTCTGATACCACTTGTTGATCCGAAACTTAGATCGGTGTAGCTTTGTATTATCGAGATTGAATCAAGAATAATACGTAGAGAAACTTTATGTAAACAATAATCTAAGTGTTATGCGGAATTAACACTTAAAACAAAGCACAATGCAAAACAAAGTATGTATACCAAACTTTCACTTCGATTAGTAATAATAACGACGTACAATGAAAGTGTAAAACATTTATCAATAACAAACCCTAAGACATCCTTTTATAACACAAGGAGTCTTGAACAATAAACTACTAATCAACTATTCTAGGAAAAGATAAATATAGAAAATACAATATTGATCATATCTTTTCTAAACACACAACACGTGTTAACTAAGTATTTGTCTGTGATTGGGATTTCCTTAGTCAGCGCCTTGATATGTCTTGTCAACATTCAATCTGTCAATGCCTTATTTGCTCTTGTCAGCGTCTAGAATCCATTTGTCAATGGCTGAGTGACTTAGATAATTTTATTCCTAACATTCACACTCATTTATAAAATGATTAACTGTTACGTTTGAATAGGGACTTATTGGCAATAAGTAAATGTAGTGTCAATAATCATATTAGGCAACATACAAAAATACTTGTATTCAAGTTTTAGCATATATCCCCTTCAGGAGTTTTCAAATCATTTATAATCTTTCAAAAGTGAGGCTATGAACTCACCTTAGCCTATAGAGTCTTGAATTATTCTGAAACAACCAATCACAACATTCTCACAGAATGTGAGTTGACACAAAAATATGTATATATATCAAGTCGTAACCTCTGAGTTCAATCTTTTCATATAGTAATTTGTATTTATTCATATTTATTTTGGACTTATAGTATCATTTACCGGGCCATTATACTCCAAAGCCATTCTATAAACGTTTGAGGAGCGAGGGAACTTTAAATCGTAAACCCAACCACTCAGTCAGAACGTAATATCGAGATAGAACATCTTTGTAGAAAAGTTCCCTACTAACATGACACATAGTATATTATTAAATTTTATGTCTTTAGTTTCAATATTGGCAAAATTGCCCTTAAAGTTAAATTTTGGCATAATTACACTTTAACCCTTAAAGTATATAGTTTTAAAATTTACAAATTCAACACTCAATATTTAACCTTAGGGTTTCAAGATTTACAATATTAATTTTTATAGTATTAACTTTGAAAAAATGAAACTTTTGGCCCAAAATGTTTATAGTTTCAAAAATGACAGTTTTAGTCCTTATACTTGTTAAAAATCACATAAACAACCTCAAAAATGTAACAACTGATCTAAGATTTAAGAACAAAGTTTTAAAACACATTTATAATCATAGTCATAATATATCTTCAGAATTATAGCTTTTGAAATGGGTTTTTGCTCATTATTTTATGTAAAATACAAAATTAGGGTTTTAAGACATCTTTAGCTTATAACTTTCATTTAAAATTATCAAGTTGATCTAATTTCTTTTAGATTATCTTTCTAATATCATTTAGGAATTATAAATAGTCTAAAATTCATTATAATAAGAATCAAAGCTTGGTTACCATAAAAATTATCTAGGTAGCTCCAAAATGGCTCCTAATGGCTTCCTATGAACACAACTTGCTATCAAAGCTTCAAGAGATTCAATGGCTTCTTTCTAGACCTGGTTTATGGTATTATAAGAGTCCTATAATGTATATATTATTGGAATTGGAGAATGGGTGGGAGATACTTATGAAAGAATGTGCAAGTTTCTATAGTGTGAGTTCATCCCTATTGATAGTCATTTCAACCCTAAGGCTCCAAGTCATGGCCTCAAACGTGTAACATAGCTAGATTGGTGACTAAGAAAGGCAATTGAAGGTCTATGCAAGTTTTTGACTCTAGGATGAAAGTATATAAGACTTGTGGCTAGAATTCTACACGGCAAGGTATAGATAGGAATGAGGATGTGGAATCTATAAGGAGGTGATGCACATAATTGTTGTGACTTGGAAATTATCTAACATATCCTAAATATCTGATATAAGGTTTTAATTTGGGAGGGAAAGTGTTTAAATTGGTTTTTGGAGGGAAAATATAAAACCGGGTCCTAAATCAAGGGTTTGTAACTTATACTTTGTAATTTTGGTGATTAGGGATTTAGGAATGTGATTAGTGAATGATTAGGGTTTAATTAGGGTTTACACATTGTATTTAGAAGGTTTGGGTCCTTGGTTTGAGGTTTAACAAAGGTTTGATGTGAAATTAGGAAGTAAACTTATGTAAATTAGGGTTTCTAATGATATATGATTAAATCTTAGTAAAACTCATTATCTTCCTCTTAGCTACTGATTTAAACTCAATTTTGGTCCTAGAAATTGTGTTTTAAGTATCTAAAAAGTTCCTACACTTGGTTTGATAGGTTATTCTAAGTAAACATGTCTAAAGAGTGAATATACCTATTTTGACCTAATTTATAAGTCATGTATTGAAATATTATACCTTGTGCCTAAGGATACTTGTACATTGTCTATTATAAGTTTAATGAAATGCTATAAGTGTTTGTAGACTTGTCCTAAAAGACTAGATATTGATTCTATGTAAATTTCTTAATATAAGGGTTTATAGGTCATCAAGCCTAATGACTTTCTATCTTGAGTAATTAGGATTTATATCATAATGTACACTTATTCTATCTCTTATATGTTATGTTTAGGACTTCTAAGGATTCTACATTCTTAGTTTAAGGGTTTGTATAGGTTGATCATATCCTAGGGATAATTAAATGAGCTTAAGATCCTATGCTTTGATAACTTGTATATTATGCTTTATTAATTTGTAACTTAGCTTGAGATAAATGTATAATCTTGTTATGATACTTAGTTTAGATTTATAATTAGTTGCAAAATATTAGACTTCAATTCAATGTGAAATGGATTTTATATGCTAATCTTGGTTGCTAGGTCTTATACTTGTAATAAGCTTGAGATTAGTGAATATTAGTGTTTTGTGATCTATTACTGTTGGAAATACGTTTTTCCAAAGAAAGTCACAGTCACATCATTGTTAGCATAGAGCACGAGCTATAGACTATTTAGGACATTGTAACTTGGAGTGACATCCCTTAGGGGGAGATTGTTGGAAATACGTTTTTACGTATTTAGGAAGGATCGGTCACTCCAACGATATATACGTAGTATGGGCTCCTGATCCAATATGTAACAATATAACCCATAGAGCCCACATGTAGGGTGGGTTATATATATACCCCCTCCTAGCATGTTAGGAGGGGTTGGCACACACATTACACAGACTTCTAATCTAATCTTTTATTATTCTCTCCAACCTCTCTCTACTTTCTCTCTATAAATCTTCATTTATCTCTCTCTCTAGTAATCATTCCATTTATTGTATAATCCAAGGATTACGATAAACTATCAATTGGTATCAAGAGCCATGGGATGATTGTTTTGTTTTTGTGTTTGTGTTCTTTATTTTTGTGCTTATTTAGCTCTAAATCATTCGAACGGATTTTTTTTGTGTTTTTTATGGTTTAGTCTTGATACAAATTACATAGTTGTGGTAGTGATTTGGTATTGTTACTTTGGTTAAAAACACAAAATTTTTGGGTGTTTTGATCATTTTTGGCTTAAAATCTCGAATTGGTTGAGTTTTGTCCGACAAAAATGGGAATTTGTACTATTCCGACAGAAATCCATCGGAAAAAGGTTTATATATTTTGACAGAAATCCATCAGAAAAGGGTTTAGATATTCTGACAGGTATTTCAATCATTATTCCGACAGGGTATTCCGACATGTTATTCCAATAGGTTATTCCGATAGGTATTCTGACGGGTTATTCTGATAGTTTATTCCGATTGGTTATTCTGATAGATTATTCCGACAGGATATTCCGACAGAATATTCTAATAGTTTATTCCGACAGGGTATTCCTACAGCTTATTCCGACAGGTATTCCGATCCATATTCCCACATACTTTCCGATAGGACATTTTGATGGTTATTCTGATGGGTATTCCGACGGATTAAATTTGGGGATTCCGGTACAGTGACAAGTATTTCAAGATTTTTCAAAAATGTGTTTTTGAAATTTTTTAACAAACTTGTAGTTTGTGGGTTCGTGAGTTTTTGTTCGTCTTGGAATTTTTGGTTCATCGAGAACATACTTTAGGGGATTTCAACATTATTTCTCGGCTTCTACACACAACAACAAACACAATTACTTTCTTTCATTGTTCGATCGAGAAGTAATCCTTACCTTCATTTATCATCGATTTTTAATGGATTCGTTGAATTCGACATTTCGAGAGGGAGAATTGCAGAAGATTCAAGAAGAAGCAAGACAAAAATATCAGGTCTCATTTAGATAATTTGAATGTCATCTCTACGAGCTTACCAAGCTAGACTACGGACCATCCTTTGTGGAAATCTTTGGTAAAAATGCTCCTTTCTTCATGGAGGCTATGATGATAACCTTGGATATTCTTCAGCAGCAACTTGAAAAAGAAGACTTTAATCATATTGAATCTGCATCTGCACTTCAAGTTCTTTTGAAACAATTATCGATTTTTCTTCAATTCGATGTTGCCAAGAAAGAAAATTCAGTGCTCTGTCAGTCAATCCATGAATACATACATAAAGAGATTCAAGACTTCCGTGATACTTTTTTCAAATACGTGACTTCTCTTACACATTTGTTTCAAGAACGATCACGACTTCAAATTGCTTATGATAATTGGAAGCAAGAAAATCTGATGCAGTTGCCAAAGGAAACAAATGGACTTACAGATGACTCAAAGGAGACCGCTTTGGTTAACGATGATAGCAACGTCAATGCATCCCGACAACGTGACTCAAGCATGCATGACGAAGAGCCAATAGTTGAGGTACAATTGAATACTGAATCTCACAATGATCTACAACATGTTAAGAACTCAAAACCCACCTATGACAAACATGGGATGGAAAAGGGTGTTTCCACTTCTGATTCATCCGATGTGAGTCGTAATGAGGGAGAGAATGATCAAAATTATCAAGATCCTAATATATGCCTTACGACTGCTTCGTTAACTAATTCTGCTTCTAGGATTGAAGAGCTTGAAACGATCATAGCTCAACAATCAAAAGAGCTTGAGGATACCAAAATTGATTTTTCGAAGAAAACGGATAAATTTGAAAAGTATTTTGAAAAACTTGAAAATTCAAACATTAATCTTGAACGAAAATTAAATCAAAAAATTCAAGATTCTAAAGCCGAAAAAGATAAATTTGTGAAACAAATTTGTGACAATCCGTTAATTTATGGTTGATATTTTATTCTCAAGTATTATTTAAAAACATTATTTTAATGTTATATTATGAACTCACTCATTTTGGGAAAAAATTTGGGTTTACGTCTTGAAGTGGCATTGACTACGTTTAAACCGGAGAATTCTACGTTACGTGCTTACGTTTACATATACCGTTATTGGTGACAGTCCGACATTTCAGGAAATAAATTTATTCTTGAATATTATTTTGGAATTTTAAATTTGTGTTGGTTCATAAACTCACAAATTTACGAGAAGAGATTAGGACTTATCTGAATAATTTAACTTCCTTTACGACTAAACCGGAAACCCTAGGTTTACGTATTTACGTTTTTGAACTCCGTTTTTGATGAGACAATTTTTATTAGATTCGTTTTGTGCCGTTGATTCATAATTTATAAAAACGTTTTTCGTAAAACAACCCGAGGGCACGCAAATCGAGAAAACTAGAATCGAGTAGTACCCGTAATTAAATGGGGGATGAGACAAGATAAACTTGCCCCACCCCCACACATGGGACGGCCAAGGCTAGACAACACATCAAAGATGTGTCATCTTTCTAGCAAAAACTAGGACACTTGTCCTAGTTATTTCTCCAAACCATCTAAAGTACAAAACCACTAACTTGAAACAGGATACCTCATTTTCTCCATGCAATTTCACTTAAAACTCTCTCTTCTCCTTCATTTGGCCGTCCACCACCACCCATAAACACCCTCATTTTGATCAAATTTAACCACAAATCCTATGTTATTTCTACATATGATGAAGCCCTTTTGAAGACTTGTTGATTGGAGGTGATTTTAACAACTAGCAAGGAGTTTCCATGGAGGTCAAGGGCTGATTTTTGGAGAAGTATACAAATATTTGGTGATCCTAGAAGTGGTGTTGATATCTCATAAGATTGGTTACCCAAAACCAAGCCTTGTTCATCATCAACCTCATTTTTTCATCACTTTGGTGGTATAGAGATTGTTCTTCCTATCCTTTTTGTTATTTTGAATATGTAATCTTGTATTTATCATTTATGTATATGTATATGAAGATGAATGATGATAAAAATATTGTGTGAGGATCATGTGTTTATAAACTTGGATAAAAAGATTGAAAACTATATGTAAAAATGGTTAAATCATGCTTAAAATAGTTGGCTGAATAAAAACAGTAAAGAACTTTATGTTAAACTGATAAAATGGTATAGGTTAATCAATATACAGTAAGTATTAGGACTTGTACACATGTGAGAGTTGGCCATGCAATGTAATCATTATAATGAGTGAGATATGATCAAAACAAAATTGAAGTACCAATCTGAATAGTCTGTTTTGTGAGGAGTTTTAGGGACACTTAGACTTGGATTGAGCAGTAGCTAAAACTAAGTTAATTGTAGCACATAATATGAAGTTTATGTCATCTAAAAATGCGCTTCTATCTCCTTGTATAACTCAAGATATTGTAAAAATGGTGAAAGTGAAAGTAAAAATCAGATTTGTGAAAATTAAAGTATATAGTATTATAATAGCACTCAAGTAAATACAATATAAAATGTAAATTTAAAACCCACTAACTTATATATTACATAATAATAAGTATGTACATTCCTAAATAAATGAGACATTTTATAAAAATGACAATTTGATAATTTTATAAGTTACAAAACCAAAAACATAAGTTTTACGTCTTTTCGGCTAAAACCGTTAAATTAGCGTTTTCGTCAAATAAAACTTAGACGGTCGGACCCGTCTCATGTAAACTTTTTATAACTCATATACTGATATATAAGTACATATTACAAGTAAAAACCGATAAAACCCGAGCTTTATAACTTATGGACATTAACGGGCCAAATTAGCCATATTGAACTATTAACCTAAATAATTTGGCTAAACACTAATGGACTTACTTATTGAGTTTATCCTACTTGGGCCCAACATGTAAGCATAGGAATGATGTTAAAAGTATAAGATGGACTAATATAAGGTAATGGGCTTATAATGGGCTTATTGGGCCTTGACAGGTAAAGAAGTTAAACTAGTAAAACTAGTATGAAAATTTACCAACACATGACACTATAATGAGTAAATAAAGATGTACAATCCCACTTGATCATCATCATATTTATAAAATCATCATACATATACATAGCTATTTTTTTATAAAGTCATTGGACAAGAGTCTAAGACGGATATTATTTGTCTAGGTTTCCGTGATTGAAGCACGTACCATACATCCAAATCGCTGATAACCGCCTTTCCCAATCAATGTGAGTTCATAGCCTCGCACTCTTTTAAATGTTTTTTATGAAATGTTTTATAAACCCACAAGGGAGATAACATGTTAGTTTAAATAAAAATAGGACACCATTTGTCTTGATTGTTTGTTTATTGATTTGGACCCGAATGATTATATGACCCCATGAATGATTATATGACCCGATAATGTGGAAACCATAATTCACGGATCGATTAAGCTTACTAGGACAATCAACGTTCATATGATAAACATAGCGGAATTAGAACATTAATTATGAACAAGGTGTTTCTTTTCCAACGATTACTTGTATTAAACTTCAAACGATTACAAGTAACAAAGCCTAGACGTGTTTACAAGAACACACACGTCTAGAACACACGACACACACTTTATGACTACATTGTGAATGATGGGATGATAATTCACGTAGGGTGTATGTGTTTATATACTACACATAACCTTTTCTACAAGAAATCTATTTTAACTAGAAGTCCCTCCATCTTTTGCTAATAAGTCCTCCTTGTTGTATGAAAGGGCTCCATATTCTTGTAAAGCTTGATATTTGCATATAAGTCCTTCTTGTTTCATTATTCTTGTTTTGTCTCATCAAATTAATTCCCAACAATCTTCCCCTATTTGATGATGACAAAACCAATCTTCAAATCTTGATCTTCCACGAATGAAACAAGCTTCCCCTTAAAGTAAGATTTCTTGTAAAATATATCACCACATAAAAATAAGTTGCATACCTTGATCTTTGAATCTTCTTCCCCTTTTTATCTCATCCAATAGGGGTCTTCTAAAGATAAACAACTAATAACGCTTCCCCTTGAGTGGTGCATGTAAATGAATCACGAACCATGTAGACTCTAATTGTAGATTACGAATGAAGAAAAACGAATATAACCTATTTGTTAAAGAAGTGGAATCTCCCAAGCTTGTACCTTATATCTTGCACTATCCATGTGACGTCGAACTTATATGAGAATGTTAAAGTATAAGCAGATCTTGATCTCTTGTCAAAATCCTCATCCTTTGTGAGACACTGAGCACGATAATGTAACTCCTTCAAGTGATAGCAAGGTATCTAGTTGCTAGATTTGACAAGTCTTCGTCACCAAACATTTAAACGAACAAGCAAGTTATCTCAAAAGAGAGGCGAATCTTTTAAGATATGATAACATACAAACCTACGAAAAACAACTCCAACACCAAAGAAGCAATAATCAATCGTCTTCATCGAAACCTCCAATTTGCAATGAAAATCATCTAAGTACAATATCATCCTCTTCTTTTATGCAACTGCTGCCTCTGTCGGTGTTCTGCTTCTAATCCAAGTCGGTACGTAACCGCAAGGTTAGCCTTGTCACATAATCAAATAAAACTTTATTGCACCAAACACAATCTTCAAAAACGAGCCATAAAATTTTAAACAGACAGTTCTGTCCGAGATCCTGAGTCATCCAATATATCTTCTGTATGTATTGTCCGATATCGAACGATACTTGTCAGTGCTTAAAAACCATATACCGGACAATACGTGTCAGCGTTTGAAAACCATATATCAGACAACACGCTGTCAGCGTCCAAATATAACGTGTCAGCTTCTTCTCTGTCAGCGTGTGTTTTATTTCTTATCAGCGGCTCGACTCAGCCACTGACACCATCTTTTGTCTCTATAACTCTCGTGAATGGCTAACATATGACCATTTTGTGTCTTCAACGCATTAGCACATAAAACATTCCAATGTACTTCCCCTTATCATAATATATCTATGTAAAGACAAGGAATTCAAAAGCAAGTACCATAGTATCCCATATGACTTTTTGCACTTCTTTTGCATCCCACGTGATCCCTTGATTCTGAATAACCCCACACATTGACAAACATGCCGCATTCATTCTTTTATTTTACTTTTTTTAATGTCTTATCACGTCACTTTCCAAAGGAATTTATGAAGACCATACATCATGTGATGTAAACATTCTTTACTTGAATTCTTTATACATTCCTCGTGTGAACACACCATCACCAAGTTGTAAAGCATCGTGTGAACACAAGAATTCTTATTCTTTTGCTTCTCCATGTGAACACACTTCTTAATATTGTATCAATTCTCGAACAATCACATGTTTTTTTTCTTGTGAACACTCTCAGCCATGTGAACATAATTAATCATGTGAACACAACTCAACCGTGTGAACACACAACTTGACCTTTTACTTCTTTATCAATCGATCATCATATACTCACGTCTTGGTCTTTTGGCTGCGAACTTCCCATATACGTAGCTTTTTATAATCGCATTTAATATCATATTGGGACCAGCAATCAATCAGTCGCTTTCGACACACTTCTGCCCAATACCACATGTTATATCCTTTGCAACCACAAACATTGAAACTCGTGAACCATGTTTGTCCAATAGCGAACCTAGTGTGAATGAAAAATATGGATCACGTCTGACATAAGACTTCAAGATCCAATTAGAATCCTTGGCACAGACCACTCACGTGTAAACTACTTTTCTCAATAAATAATCAAAACTCTCTTTTATTCTTGAGATCACAACATATTTTTAACATACCCGTCCTTTTCTTTGGAAAACTAGTTGCGCTGTTTTCTTTTTTTTTTGTTGATGTAATCGAAACAACAGTAAGATATGAATACAAAAACCTTAACCATTGAAAGTACCTGCACCCATTCGTCCTTCTTATTCAACAGCAATCCAATAACATTTGATGTTGCTTGGACCACAAATAATAATGCCAACTATGCTGTCATAAATCGTATACAGCAACTACTTTCATCCCTTTTCTTTTATGCGTTCACAAATCTGCTATTCTTCTTTACCACATGATACGATCTGCTATAATCAAAACCAAAGATACCTCGAAACCCGAATCATGCGCAACAGTGTATAAGATCGATCTAGCGTTTATAACTTTTTGCATCAAAACCCTAACCTAGGGTTTTTAAATCAACCATAGCTCGAATCTTACTTCATAATTCAACATAACAGCCATATACCAATGATTTTCTGCTTTTAAAGTCGATCTAGGGTTTAGGGGATAAAACCCTAAATCTTATTTATTAGAAACAAAAAAAAAAAAGAAAATCCAAACCTTGTTCAGCAGCAGACTTTGACGATCGATAACTTTTTCTTGAGACCTGAACTCGATGATCGCTCTGGTGAGATCGAAGACACATACCCTGAGAAGATCCAACCAAAATTTCAGCAAGATCCAACGGTTAACGAAGGATTTATCGCTGTTAGAAAACGGCTGTGCAGAAAAATTCGTCCATAAACCCTAGACGGGTTTTTCTTCTTTTTCACCATTCCTCGACTTGAACACCTTGTTGATCCTAGCATCGAGATCCACCCGCTCTGATACCAATTGTGGAAACCATAATTCACGGATCGATTAAGCTTACTAGGATAATCAACGTTCATATGATAAACATAGCGGAATTAGAACATTAATTATGAACAAGGTGTTTCTTTTCCAACGATTACTTGTATTAAACTTCAAACGGTTACAAGTAACAAAGCCTAGATGTGTTTACAAGAACACACACGTCTAGAACACACGACACACGCTTTATGACTACATTGTGAATGATGGGATGATAATTCACGTAGGGTGTATGCGTTTATATACTACACATAACCCTTTCTACAAGAAATCTATTTTAACTAGAAGTCCCTCCATCTGTTGCTAATAAGTCCTCCTTGTTGTATGAAAGGGCTCCATATTCTTGTAAAGCTTGATATTTGCATATAAGTCCTTCTTGTTTCATTATTCTTGTTTTGTCTCATCAAATTAATTCCCAACAGATAAATGAAATGAAATGGATTATTAAAGTTAGGTTATGTCACTAAAAGTCCCATTAGCATGAACTGTGAACTACCGGGATTTGGTAGACGCTTATGCATATAATAGTACTATTTGGGGACGATCACCCCAGTTCGCGCCTTGACGGTTGATCGCCGTCGTGCCACATTGATTGGTAAGCGAATTTATGTATGAGAAGATTTCCATAGCATGATTTTTGTGACGACACACTAATTTAGATGGGAAAATGAGTTTCGGGTTAGCTACCCATTGTTTGTTGAAGTAAGGTAGCAATGTCATGCGGCTTATAATAATCCAAATAACGAAAATTCTGCTATGCGCATTGAATTACGATATATTACTTGACTAGCAATACGGGGTCTTTTTATTGATATTATATTCGTGTTTTGGTTTTACATAACCATATTCATATAACAGTTTTATTTAACTCTATACAACGTTATAAAACGTATTGTATGATGTTTTTACGACATTGGTTCGTATAATGGTTTTGAAGGCAAAAGCCTATAGTATGATTTACAACAAAGATTTGTATAAAATGTTTTTGGCTTATATTATGGCCTACGACAAATAATTGTACAAAATGATTTTCGGTAATGATTATATATGCCGGTGATATATTAATGGTTTTTATTAAACTCTATGAGTTCACTCGGCGTTTTCGCTGACCTTTTTAACATGTTTTATCTCAGGTACTTGAAGGTAATTCTCGGGAAGACAACAAGAATTTATTGTCCGCACTAAAATAACAATTTCCATTCAACTGTTTTGTAAAATTGTATGAAATACTATGACTTGGTACCTATGTAATTTGATATTTATGAATGAAAATGCTTTATTATTAAACGACGCGATTTTTAAGCGTTGTCTATGATTTGAGTAATGTGTTATCCCGTAACACCAACGACTCTTCCGCTGAACAAAAGTATCAATAATTGGGGGTGTTACAAAATTACTTTGCTAGAATCTAAATTGGCATCCCAAGACCTCTTACAAAAGGAAAACGAGACCTTAAAACAGCATTATAATGAGTTAAATCATTCTATCGTAGAGATGAGGTCTAAAACTCTAGAGTCAACGACCTTGTTAACCACTGAAAATGCTGATTTAAAGGCTCAGGTACAGAAAAAGGTTTTTTCTATAGCTGCTCTAAAAAAACGAGCTAAGGAAAATTAAGGGCACTAGTGTGGACACTAAGCTTTAAAAACCATCAATCTTGGGGAAACCGCCTAAAAATCAGTCCATTCGTCAACCGACTGCATTTTGATCCGAGCCACCCAAATCCTCGAGACCGCGGTTTGCCTCCTAAGTTGATATGGTTCAAATTTCTAGACAGTCACTCCACTATCTAGGCCTACTGTGATCAAATCAGCCTATGAAAAACCTACAAACAAGACTACTACTAGTGATTCTAGGTATAGTTCTAAGAATATGCCACATCATAGGTTGAATAGTATGCCTAATAATCACTATGTAGATGCATCTAAGAAAATGACACAAGCAAGAACTAGGATTTCTATATCTCATTCGGATCTCAAACACGGTGTTTGTTCTGTATGCATGAAAAGTGTCTTCACGACAAATCATGCGGCTTGTGTAACTAAAGTCTTGAAGGAGCTGAACTCAAGTGCTAAAAGAGGGATTCCTAAAGGAAATAGGTCTTCTACCACTAAGTCTTCCGTTGTGCATATGAAAATCATGTCGCCTAGATCCAATCTTAGGTGGCAACCCACGGGTAGGATTATCAAATC
Organism: Glebionis coronaria; assembly: GCA_025667525.1. NCBI lineage: Eukaryota > Viridiplantae > Streptophyta > Magnoliopsida > Asterales > Asteraceae > Glebionis > Glebionis coronaria. The sequence continues at coordinate 287,356,790 of CM046877.1, read as the reverse complement.
AGTTAATATTCAATGGGTTCCTACAGGAAGGATGTTTCCCTCTAGCACTACCAAAGTTGGCTGTGAACCCCTGCATGGTTCTAAAATAGATATCGCTAACCCATGTGAAAGTATGCAAATTATTGATTCATGTACAGGTACTAAAGTCAAGCATCAACAACAACAAGCCGGTCAAATCTATGTATACCATTCAACTAAGGACACTCTTAGCGTTTGGTTGCTGAAGAAGCTGATATCTATGAATCAAGTGTTTCAGGGGATTTACGATTAAGCTAACAATATGGCTCACAGTCAAATCACAGTCTGTGACCCGAACTTCAGAGAAATGGAAGTTATCTCGTCAACGATAACTTACCCTCAAAACGAGAAATTAATTTTTCTCGGACACGAGCTAAATTTAAAACTATTCAAAAGTTTTAAGCTCGTGTATATGGTTCATTGTTAAATATCAGACGATGACCCGATCTTCAGAGAAAGGAAAGTTTATCGTCGCCGATAAACTTATCCTCACAACGAGAAATTAATTTTCTCGGGCATGAGCTTATATTAAAAACATTCGAAGTTTTTAAGATCATGCACAACGGCTTGCAGTCACATGTCAGATTGTAACCCGCGATTATAAGAAAGGAAAGTTTATCGCCGATGACAAACTTATCCTCATTAACGAGATTAAATTTTCTCGGACACGAGCTTACATTAAAACTATTCAAAAGTTTTAAGCTCGTGTAAATGGTGTATAATTATATTTCAGATTATGCCCCGGACATCAAAGAAAGGAATGTTTATCGCCAATGATAAACTTATCCTCATAACGAGAAGTTTACAACTTCTCGGACTTGAGCTAGTTTTGTAAGATATTCAACATCTTAAGCTCAAGTAATTGGTTTTCAAACATTGAACACAATTTTTCGAGAATTTCTCAAAAGATTTTTTTTAATCTTTCAAAATTGTGTGTTCAAAAATGTTTTTGATAAAAAGAGCACGTCTTCTAGAATCGATAATATTTACAATCCTAGAAATGTCGTTCAATAATGGCACGGGGCTGTAAATAAAGTTCGAGCAGAAGTTTAAAAGATTTAAAACATGCTCCACATGGCTTGTAGTTATTTCAGACTGCAACCCGTTTTTCATATTAAAGTCAAGTGTTTCTTATGAAAGCTTTGGCTCACAACGGGAATTAATTTTCTCGGGCATGGTTTACTTTATAACCATGTAAGGGATTGTCTTTACGTTATAACACAATCTAACACGGATATATGTACGCATCAGTGAATTTATTTGTTAAAACAAGAGAAGTCTTGTTTTTATGAATTTATCATATTTACTATCATAGCAGTCTACAATTGGTATCTACATACTCGACGATGCGACTACTCAAATGGCGACTACAGCTCTTTCAATAGAACGCGTGTCAACAATTGAGGGGGAGCAATTATCAAGCATTCAAAATCTTCGATGCCGACAGTGCCAAGTTCACTAATTGGTGTCAAGACAACAATACCAATCGTACATGTGGTGTCAAGAGATGACTTCAGACGTGACGAGGCGACCAACATTTGCATACAAGAATAATTTGATCTTATCATATGATGTTTTCATCAATCAGGTCCAACCTTGTCAATTCATTATTATATGGTGAATATGTGGTCATATTACAAATTGGTATCATATTTCACAAATTGGTCTCATGAAGATTAAACGGACTTGCATGTTTCTTCCCAAAACCTTTGTTAAAACTTCATTAAATCAATTGATATTAAAAACATCGATTGGGTTAATATTTTTAATATGGGGGAGAAAATGTGATTTAATATGGGAAATTATCACCAATGGTTTGACTTAACGTGATGGCTCATCCCGACATATGTGAAATGTTTTCGAATATCGTGGCATATGTTAAGGGGGAGCAAAATGGATTTGCTACATCAAAATGGATTTCATGGTGACATATACTTACCATAAACCTATTTATTTCACGACAATGAAGATTGTGGTGACATGAGGATGGTAGGATAGGTTAAGTCCAAAGATTCTTCCAAAACCGGAGGAATCTTGTGACAAACCGTCAAATTATGGTAGATATTTTATTCTCAAGTATTATTTAAAAAGATTATTTTAATGTTATATTATGAACTCACTCATTTTTGGGAAGAAATTTGGGTTTACATCTTGAAATAGCATCGACTACGTCTAAACCGGAGAATTCTACGTTACGTGCTTACATTTACATACACCGTTTTGGTGACAGTCCGACATTTCAGGAAATAAAATTATCCGTGAATATTCTTTTGGAATTTTAAATTTGTGTTGGTTCATAAACTCACAAATTTACGAGAAGAGATTAGGACTTACGTGCATAATTTAACGTCCTTTACGACTAAACTGGAAACCTTAGGATTACGTATTTACGTTTTTGAACTCCGTTTTAGATGAGACAATTTTTATTAGATTCGTTTTGTGACGTTGATTCCTAATTTATAAAAAAAAATTCGTAAAACGACCCGAGGGCACGCAAATCGAGTAAACTAGAATCGATGAGTACCCGTAAATTAGTGGATATGAGAAGAGTTTACACTTGCCTCACCCCCACATGTGGTGGCCAAAAACAAGCCACAACACACCTTATGTGTAAGCTTATCCAAGCTTATAGGACCCTTGTCCACTTGGTTTATCAAAAACCACCAACACTTGAAACTAGCTACCATAAACCATCTATTCTCATTTTTCAACATGCAAACCACCAAAACTCTCTCTCTTGGCTCCTTTTTGTCCGTCCCATATCACCCAAAACACCCCACTAGATCAAAAATTCAACCATAAATCATATGTATAATTTACATATGATGAAAACCCATTGAAGTTACGAAGATTGGAGGTGATTTTAACAACTAGCAAGGAGTTTCCATAGAGTTTATGGGCTTATTTTCAAGAAGGTACTCATCCATTTGAAGTACCCAAGAAGTTCACTTGCCATGTTGAAGGTTTGGTAACAAGGAACCAAGCCTTGTTCATCAAAAACTCATCATTTCATCACTTTGGTGGTATAGAGATTATTTCTTCCTATCATCTTGTTATTTTGAATATATAATCTTGTATTTTATTCATTTATGTATATGTATATGATGATGAATGATGATCAAAAGTATTATGTGGGGATCTTGTGTTGATAAATTTGGTTAAAATGATTAAAATCTACATGAAAGGATGTTAAAATCATGCTTAAAATAGTAGGCTGTATAAAACAGTAAAGAACCTTATGATAAAATGTTAAAATGGCTTGGATAAATTAATATACAGTAAGCTATGATACTTGTACATATGTGAGAGTTGGCCACCCAATGGAATCCTTAAAATGAGTGAGCTATGATCAAAACAATATTGAAGTTCAAATCTGAGTAGTCTGTTTTGGACGGACGGTTAGAGATATTTAGAGATTGATTGAGCAGTAGCTAAATCTGAGTTAATTGTAGCACATAATATGTAGTTTGTGTCACCCAAAAATGAGCTTCTATCTCTCTGTAGAACTCAAGATATGGTAAAGATGGTGAAAGTAAAAATAATAATCAGATTTATAAAATAAAAGTATATAGTATAATATTAGCACTCAAGTTAATATAATATAAAATTTATACCTAAAACCCACTAACTTATATATTACATATAAATAAGTATGTACTTTAATGAATAAATGAGACATTTTATAAAAATGACAATTTGATAAGTTTTATAAGTTATAAAACTATAAACATAAGTTTTACGTCTTTTTGGCTAAAACCGAGAAATTAATGTTTTCGTCAAATAAAATTTAGACGGTCGGACCCGTCTAGTGTAAACTTTTTATAACTTATCTACTGATTTATAAGTATACTTTACAAGTAAAAACCGATAAAATCCGAGCTTTATAACTTATGGACATTAGCGGGCAAAAGTAGCCTTAATGGACTATTAACCCAACTAGTTTGGCTAAATACTAATGGACTTACTCATTGGGCTTAACCCACTTGGGCCCAACATATCATTAAAGGCCTGATATTAATAGTATAAATGGACTAATATAAAGAGTTGAACTCTTAATGGGCTTTTAATGGGCTTATTGGGCCTCAATATGGAATTGGATTGAAACTAGTGTAACTAGTAAAAAATTTGACTAACACATAACACTATAATGTGTATGAAGAGATAAAATCCCACTTGATCATCATAATACTTATAATATCATCGTATATATACATAGCCATTATTTTGATAAAGTCATTGGACAAGAGTCTAAGACGAGTATTATTTGTCTAGGTTTCCGTGATTGAAGCACGTACCGTACATCCAAGTCGCCGGTAACCCGCTTTTCCCAATCAACGTGAGTTCATAGCCTCGCACTCTTTTAAATGTTTTTATGAAATATTTTATAAACCCGCGAGGGAGATAACAAGTAGGACACTAGTTGTCCCGATTGTTGCTTATTGATATGGACCCGAATGATTGTATGACCCGATGAATGATTATATGACCTGACAAATGAAATGAAATGGATTATTATTAGTTAGGTTATGTCACTAAAAGTCCCATTAGCATGAATTATGAACTACCAGGATTTGGTAGACGCTTATGCATATAATAGTACTATTTGGGGAAGATCACACCAGTTCGCGCCTTGACGGTTGATCCCCGTTGTGCCACGTTGATTGGTAAGCGAATTTATGTATGAGAAGATTTCCATAGCGTGATTTTTGTGACGACACGTAAACTTAGATGGGAAAATGATTTTCGGGTTAGCTACCTGTTGTTTGGTATAGTAAGGTAGCAATGTCATGCGTCTTATAATAATCCAATATTGAAAATACTGATATACGCATTGAATTACGATATATTGCCTGACTAGCAATACGAGGTTTTATTATTGATATTATGTTCGTGTTTTGGTTTTACATAACCATTTTCGTATAACGGTTTTTATTTAAACATTATACAACGTTATAAAACGTATTGTATGATGTTTTTACGACAATGGTTTGTATAATGGTTTTGAAGGCAAAAGCCAATATTCTGATTTATGACAAAGATTTGTATAAAAATGTCGTAGGCCTATTTTATGACCTACGGCAAGGAATTGTATAAAATGCTTTTCGGTAACGATTATATATACCGATGATATATTAATGGTTTTTATTAAGCTCTATGAATTCACTTGGCGTTTTTGCTGACATTTTATTTTAACATCTTTTATCTCAGGTACTTGAAGGTAATTCTCGGGAAGACGACAAGAATTTATGGCCCGCACTTAAATAACAATTTCCATTCAAAATTTTTGTAAAACTGTATGAAATACTATGACTTGGTACCTATGTAAATTGATATTTATGAATGGAAAATGATTTATTATTAAACAACCTGATTTTTAAGCGTTGTCTATGATTTGAGTAATGTGCTATCCCGTAACACCAACGACTCTTCCACTGAACTAAAGTATGAATATTTTGGGGTGTTATAGTTTGGTACCAGAAGAGAACGAAAGATTTTTAAAACCAAGGTTTTGAATAAAACCTTTCAAAATCTTTTAACTATAAACATTTTTCACAAAATGTCTAATAATCTTTTGACTATAACGGTGCCAAAGAATTCCCGAGTTACCGACAAGGCCAGACTGAAGTGCTATTTTAATATATATATATATATATATATATATATATATATATATATATATATATATATATATATATATATATATATATATATATATATATATATATATATATATATATATATATATATATATATATATATATATATATATGTATATATATATATATATATATATATATATATATATATGTATATATATATATATATACTAGCGGCGTAACTCCCCAACGGGCGGGTTCGTTTCATAAATCTTTTCTAAGACTATGTTTTTGTTTTTTTATGTATTTACAGTTGTTTTTCTCTTTTTTCCCTGTCCACCAGTAATTGTGGTTTGTTTATGGTTATGGTTTGTTTTTCCTTTTTTCTTATTTTGTCCCTGACCACCCTTTTTTTGTGCTGTTAATTGTTTTCTAAACATAGGTTCGTCTACTCATTTTATTTTTTGCAGTGGGACTCGATTCTGTTAAAATAAACCTTAATTTGATCTTTTTTTATATTTTCAGGATTGGCTTACCCAACGGACGTATTTTGTTCCATATCAATAATCTTTCGTTCGTATCGGTTCGATTTTAACCAATTTTAAAATGGATACTTTTGGTTTTAACATTTTCTTAACCGAATTGGTTAAGTTTTAACCGGTTTTGAAACCGGCTCTGTCCATTGTATTCAATCGTTTACGAATCATCGGATTGGTTTGAGAAAGAACAGTTTAAATTCCTTGAAAGTATATATGTGAGGCCCTCTGTTGAAAGATAATCTAAAACTTCGTTCCAACGGTGAAATTTATTGTTGTTTGACGATTTACCGTTTGTAAGATGTAATCTTTTACAAAAAAAGTGGGAATTGAGTATTTTAAAAAATGAGAGAAATGATTGGCTGACTGGTAATATGCTAAATTAAGAGTTCACGTTAATCCCAACTCGATAAATATAAAATACATTCATGTTCGTAAAGATAAGAACTGTAAAGTATATGCATGTTAGCAACAACGTTGAAAAATAGATATTGTGTTAAACATGACTGAATAAACAATACCGAATAAACTATACTTTAATATTTAGTTAACTATCCTATATTGTCACACTTGACTCAGTTATGAACGTGGAAAACGGCTAAAGTTAAAATACGTTAAAGCTAAAAAACCAAATAGTATAAAAATGAAAATACAGCTTTATAGGTTTATATCACAATTTGTCAATGTTGGATTTTCACACTGCTGTTCACAAAATATTTTGCTTAATTAATATAACAAGGTTGTGAACACAACTCAGTTCCAAACTATCATAGGCTCGTATCTCTACTTTATTATTTTCTAAACACGTCCTTATGATGAGATAGTATATAGTAATAAGCACACTAACTCATCATAAGGAAAAAATGAAACATCTCTGAACTCTCAATCTGGTTATTTTTGGTTGGTAATGTTTTGCGCCACGTAGCAAGTGTAAATTTGAATTCATAGTTAATCTTTGCTGAAGGCAAAGAGACTTAGACGCCTACAGCTGTCTTAGACGCCTACATCTTCTTTGTTTCATTAGCGTCTCCCCGCGTGAAGTTTTGGAAGCGCTTAAAGGGTCACATCATCAGGGCAGGCTGAAAAGAACTATAAAATACAGAATAACATGCAGGCTATAACCATAATGTTCCCAGAATGATATATAGATGTACACTTGTTCTGGTGGAAACAAATAGAAAGTGCTTGAATTTTTCTAGTTTTGGCCACTTATCTAAAACCACCCATTTGCCACAAAAAAAGGAACCCAGCATAGTATTTTAGGATCGAAAAGGAGAGTCACTTCGCTTTCTAAAGCAGATCCAGTAGTTCCAAGTTTAAGGGGATCAACTGAATGGAGGCTTTGACATATTTTGATATAGCCAGCATAGTCTAGCATTGGCTTGGTCATATCTTTGGCAGCTACACTGAACACAAAGAAAGGAGAGGGTCACGAACTGTTATGAATAAGGGCAGATGTTAAGTTTATTATGCCAAAACCATACTTAGAAAAGGAAAGCGCAACTATAAACTGTTATGGTTGTAAGACTATAGTGCGTAGTGTGTGTTGTGTGTGTATGAATAAGGATCTTATGCTGAGGGTGTAAGGATCTTACATTTACTGTAGTGATCCAAAAACAGATATGAGTAAGCTTGGTTCAGTTCGGCAGGATACGAACCTCTTTCAGGACTTGATCTATACTTTTGGTGTTTCCAAGCTTTGCACATTAAATGGTCACCGATGTACCATCGTCCAATATGCCTTTATATACTTCACCAAAGCCACCAGCACCAAGAAGGCCACTTGATGAGAAGTTATTCGTTGCTTTTTTAACACTTTGCTGGAGAAAAACCTGGATGACTTACCACCAACACTCGCTCCTAAAAACTCGACACGTTCACGAGAAAGCCGTTGTCTTTCTGCCTTTATTATTTGACGAATAATGAATGCAAACGTCCCGCATACAAATGTCACAAACGTTAATACCCCAACGCAAATTGTGGTAGTAACAATTATAGTATGCCTTGCTTTTGCCTTTCCGAGATCTGCAATCAACATATTCAGTAAGTGGTACGCTTTTTAATGGAGAATTAATCGAAACAACCATAAAAAAACTTTCTAAAATAACAAATTATCTCTCGCCTTTTTATATTTAAGTTTTGATTGAAAATATAAAAAGGAGGGACTTGATCAGCTGCCAAGCAATCTGATAACATGTGTTTGACAGTAGTTGCAATCTTTATAGTTACAACTTCATTGTTATTGTAGACAACTTCATTGATTTTTTCTTTTCGTATCTATTTGGCATGAAGCTTAGTGAAACTTATGGTAAATATGGGACTAACCTGAAGCGAAGTTCATGGATAAGAAAGAGGATAGAGCCAAACCTACAACTTCAGAAGAGGTTACACAGGAAAATGCAACCTAAATGGTAAATGAAAATGCTACAACATCAGTTGAAACCGAATATGTGCCTAACCGGAATTTGATTATTGTAAGCATCAACATGATAATAACCTATAACATAACTAAAATGATTTTTTAATTAAATGGGGTTCAAGTCATCAGTATGCACTTGAACTGATGTGATGGAACCTTTTTTGGTTGTGGTAATATGTTCCTGAAGGCTTCCACCAGTTGACGAATTCAGCCAGACAAAGTTATCTCGGCCTCAGATAGTGTAAAGGGGGTTGTATGAGCTCGGTCCCCTGCAATCAAGAAAAGACAGAAGATGATCAACATGAAAATAACATAATGGAGAGAGCTGTTATGAGCAAACTTGTGCTGATCGGTTTTTCTAATAGCATTGTTTCTGTTTTGAAATGGACCACAAACAAAGGCCAAATTTGCATACCGAATATGGACGATAAAGCTAAGGAGGCAGCAAAGCTTCAACGGGATCAAACATAACCGATACCCAAAACATATAAAGTTATAATTAAGCAGTTTATTTAAACATTCCCAGACAGATAAACATCTTCTTACAGTATGGAATTGTCAATAAGTGGTCTGAGATTGCTTATTTACGCTTAGTAACCATAACAGAAGATATACAGAAGCAAAAGAATTATTGCAAGTATGGAAAAGATGGCTCTTGTAAATTACCTTCTTCAAATGCCTCACCACCAATGGCATGGCAACAATCAAACATGTTACACTTAACAGCAACAATAAACTGTCTATCTATCTTGCAATCTTCTTATCACATTTTCCTCATCGATCCCCTTAAGCATCAATTTGAACTTTTTATAGTTAGACAATTGTTCCCACGTGATTAGGCTAATTCTAAAATTCATATCTTGTTCATCAAAGTCAGAGTAAATAAGTTGGTGCAAATAAGAAATAAGCTCGTGAACTCTTGTAATTCATTGAGCCCCGTGCGCCAAGCAAATTCAATCAAAGAGAGACAATTGTCTAGTTGCCTACTTAAAGTGTCCATATCTCTAGCTCTACATATGTACCAATTAGATAATTCATCAGTTGATGGATTTATGTATCACGTTAACTAATTCAAAATTGGTTCAGTTCTAATCTTAACACCACTCTCGTGAATTACTGGGAGTTTTTTATATAATTTATGATACTTTCACGTTCAACCCAGTCCACTTCTTTTAGAGCACTAACCTGAGGAGAAGAACATCCAGGAAGCAACTGTCCATATGTCTGAACAAGAACCGTGTTAGGGACAGCAGCTAAAACTTCAAGCATGCAAGGAGATACTGAATAAGGATGGCGCTTGAAAAGAATATTTAAAGCTCCAATTTTCCCACTTTCTTCAAGTGCAGTAGCAGCTTCTTTGATATGCAATGAACGAAATTTGAAAACTTGAAAGAGACCAAGTATCTATGAATTAGTGGTACAAAAAAGGTGAGATTATCAACGTATAAAAACCTGAAAGAATAGGGGTCATCACTTTGTTTCTTGAATAATAAACGCAATATTCTTTTTGAAGATCTTTTGGTCTTCTTCCTCGAAACCCAACTTCAAATCTCCATCATTACAAATAATGAAAATTCAGGCCTTGGTTTTAGTTTCAGTAACGGGCGAGCTACTATGACCAAACCACTCCCTAGGTTCAGAATGTAAAAGACAAAGAAAACACAGCTTGAACTACCTATACATACTAAAGTTATATATTAACACATTTCTACCTCACAGTTAATTTGAGCTCACTGTTTTATTAGAATATGTAAAAACCAGTGACTACAATGAGAGACGAGTCTTGGACTGAAATGTTGGTTCAATAAAGTAACAATTAAAGTACATTTCTACATAAAATCATTATGAATATGATTAACAGTGATAGGCATCATCATACCTTTTGCAAAACATAAGCTTAGCTGGGTCACCATTTTTTTATGATCGAGGTAGATCTTTTACGTCATATTCGGTCACAAAAAAGCCATCTAAAACAGTGGGATATCAGTACGAAACTTAATCTAACAATACTTGATCAATGCCACTTGCATAAATGAATAGACAGGCAAGAAATTACTTTTGATTTGTGTTATCTTCACTCATGTCCCACATTTTTTCCTGCATTTCCTTGAAAATAAGTAAATCAACTACATAAGATACATTCATAACTTAATAATAGTGAATACTGCAACTCCAGTAATGGGAAAGATAAAAACTTAATGCGGTCATCTGAACTATTTTCTTCCATAGAAAGCTTTTGAACTTCTGCCTTCAGCCAAATAGCAAATACTGATCAATCATTGACTCGGTCCAAAAGAATTGTTCCTGCTATACGAATCATCATTTCAGCTGGTGTAAGAATCGAGCCACCCCTGAGATGATTCATGTATAATAAGGTTTCAAAAGGGACATATTTAATAAATGAATATTTAGATTTTTAAAGATTAGTAGGGGCCGATTGGGTTGGCCAACAGCTCAAGTATAGTCTTAAGAATGTATGCCTATAGTCGAAGCATAACATAAGTCATCTAATTGGTGTAAACATGGAAGTTTTGTTTCGCAATGGATCAAGACAACCCTAAATGTAAATATATACAGTGGGTAGTCATCCTCTAAAGTTAGACCTATGTTTCCATGAAGAAACTGAATAAAAGGTTCATTACCCCATCATTGCATCATCTTACACATTGAACGTATAATAAAGAAAAGAGAAGAAACTAAAACAAAGTGAATTACCTGCACATATTGTGTTCTCGCACTCATTATATATTTTCTTCCACCTTTGAAATCTAAGGCCTGCAAGTATCAATCAATCAAGGTTAATGGATACGCACACATATCGTGTTTAGCATATTTTAGAACACCATGAGAGAATACCTTCCAGGGTGTTTGGCATATTCTGCAAATATACCTTCAAGGTGTTTAGCATTCTCTCTATGGATGTGCTGAAAGATATATTAACCATATATAAAACAGATTCAAGTTGTAAACTGAAAAAACTTAAGAAAACAAATCAATTATAACACAAAACATAAGAATTTAAAAATTAAAACCAAACATGTTATTATACAAAAGCAAAAAAAATATACAAATACAATGATATTTTCTTTCCTTGCTAGAATAAATTTTCAATAAAGTGGTTTTAAAATTTTTCATAGTCGTGAATATTTTGACTCAACCCGAGTTTACTTATCTAAGTTTATTCTAGCTAGTATCCTTAACGTGTTTAAGTCAAGTTTTGCTAGGCTTTTATATAGGGAACATTAAAACACGAAAGTCTTAACTCTCACGGGTTAAGAACAAGAACTTTTCACAAGTTCCTATAAATGATCCTAGAGAGTCGTTTATCAAGGGAACTTTAAAATGCGATTTCTAAACTTGAAAAAGTCGAAGAATTTGCAAGATCCTATAGATGACTCGAAAACCCAAAACTTTGATTTAATTGGCTAAGCATCCACGAGTCTCATTCCTAGAGATTTTAAATTGTGGAGAACGAGAGATGATAGAGTCAGTTATAAGTTTGGTATTCTTTCGTGAATTTATGTGAGTTGATTATAAGCCTATTCTCCCATCGCTTGTTAATAAGTTTATCTGTAATAAATAAGGTTGTAAGATTTGAAAAGTTACTTAGCTTCTAGCACAAGATCGTTTAAAAGTTGCTCGGTATTAATTAGAGTTCATAGCCAAGGCATAACTTATTTAAGCGGGATGCGAAGATTGGCGAGTCCGAAAAGGCCCTAACAAGGCATGAGGGCTACATTTTGTTGCTAAAGATCCAAAAGTAATGTGAGGAATCATTTATCGAAAATCAATATGAAGGATCGAGACACACGACGAAAAGCAAATACTCCCCTAAAGATCATGGAGAAGTCTATCCGAAAAGACCCTAACAAGGTATGAGGATAAATAGATCCAAGTCCTAAAAGGAGGCGGATTGTTGTAAATCAAAGTCCAAAATAAGGATTGGAGAAAAATGAAGAAGTCGTGGTCCAAGTATGAAGAATCTCTCAAAATTTCAAGTGAAGAAATTCCTATTATGAAGGGAAGACCATAATTTCAAGAACGTCCTTCAAAGATTTGAAGTATGAAGTCGCTGCCAAATATCGGTCCGAGAAAGGTCGCAAATCGTGAAACAAATTATGCCAAGATATGAACTTTGAAAGGTCCCGAGAAGAAGTTTTAAAAGATTTTGTCCTTTAGCTAACTATTGATTAAATCGTCCCACTTTATTTTCAGCCTAAATAACTATCGAAATAAGTCAAACAATGCATCTTCGTGATCATTCAAGAAAAAAATAAAATATAAGAGATACACCTAGGAATAAGGGAGTCTAAGTGAATAATTAGGCCACATGAGCTCGTGTTAGTTTGCTAACTTATAATAACAATGATCTCGTTTTTAAGCTTGGTATGGGGAACGTGAAACTTGAGAATGATGAACATTCATGACAACCAAAACTCAATGTAAGTCTTTGATTTCTGACTTGTTTTGTTCTTTTAGTTTTCTTAGTATTTAATATTTAATAAAGGCCAAGGTGGGTTATCTATGATGAAAAATGTAAACCGTGCTTTGAGATTAGTGTATTGCATGAGGACATTGCAATGGTCAAGTGTAGGGGATTTAATAAGTGTGAAAACACTTATCCTTTTACCACTTATTTCCAATAATAACAAGACCAAAACGTGTATTTTATGTCGTAAAAGTCGGAATTATGCGTGGTTTGTGTTTTTATTATGTTTTAGGACCAAAAGATGCAAAAGGAAGAAAACATGGGCTATCACGGGCTTTTATCGAAGAAAAAGACTAAAGACGAAGTCGAAAGATCGAGAATGCAAAAAGAACGGAAGTCCAAGGCCAATTCTGGAGATTTATCAAAGAAAAAGTCTAAAGACGGAAGTTTAATAAAGTCGAAGAACTCAAGTCTAATTATAGAAGAAAATTACTAGACAAGTTCAACTTATATCGACAAATCCCGAGATGACGTCGAGAAAGACAAAGATTAAGTCGAGTCGAGTCAAGAAGAATGAAACTAGATAGCTTAAGCATGTAGTCTCCTCACCTCATATAAATACCCTCCTAATATGTCATTAGGAGGGTGTTAGGTGTTTTAGTTTTTAATAGTTGAAGTTTAATTTTTAAGTGTGTTTTATTTTTCTCTCTAGTTTTTCTTGAAAACTTGTTAATCTTTCCATTAATCTTGTTATCATTTGATCTTAATCTTTAATCAATCTAGCTTATTTTCTTAATTCTCATTCTACCTTTCTTAATCTTTTATTTAATATTGATAATCATGTAGTTTATTTTAATCTTGTTGATGGTTTGATTGTTTTAGCTTATTTGGTTGTGCTTATTAAATTGGTTATCTTAAAAAAGTTTTTATAAAAGTGCTTATTTTTCTTAATCCTTATGCTTAATAGTTTTTAGAAATAAGTTGTGTTTAATAAGTTTAAGTTTTTATAAAAAAGTGCTTTTTGATTTCTAGCTTATTTAGAGTTTTAAAAGTTTTTCAATTCTAGCTTATTTACTTTTTCTTAAAATCCTTTTGGTTAAGTTTTTGGTAAAAATGCTTATTGACTTTTGGCTTAATTTGGCTTATTGATAAGTTTGAGTAGTTCGGATTATTTTCATAACCCTAGTATTCAAGATAAGCCACTTTAGAGTATTCGGGATAAGCCTCCATTGTCATTTTTCCGAATAGCACTCATCTTTTTATTCCGGATAAGCTCCTTCACCTTATTCCGGATAAGAAGCCCAACCAGTATTGCGAATAAGAGTTTTTTTTATGTTTTTCCGGATAAGCACACCAAGTACTTTATTACGGATAGCTGCAGATTTCGGATAAGGAAGACCAAGCCAGGATTCCGGACAAGCGTCTAAAGTTATTCCGGATAAGCTTCTTGGCGAGAGTTCTCCGGATAGTTCAGTTTACTCCGGACAAGAATCCGGATAGGATTCCGGATAGTTATTCCGGATAGTATTCAGGTCCAAAGATTCCGGATAAGCTCCCAAGTTTATTCCGGATAAGCATCATAACCCGATTCCGAATAAGGTGTCGCTATCGTATTCCGGATAAGCTGCATTTTATTTTCCCGGATTAGCCTCAGTTCTTCATTCCGGACAAGAATCCGGATAGGATTCCGGATAAGGGTTTGTTTTCACAATTTTTGAATTTTACTTTTCCCGCCTTTTTACTTAGCTTATTTCTAACTTGTCTTATTTTAGTTTAAGATTTGAAGTTTACAATTTTTATAAGTTTTAATCATTTGCTTTTAAATTCAAAAGTCCTCTTTTTTAGTTTTAATTTTTAAAGCTTTCATCTTTATTTACTCAACGACATTTTCATTTCTAGTTTAAAATAGATAACCAAACCTTTTTATTTTCCACCAAGAACAATTGAGTCGCACTTTCTATCAATAATCAATTCGGAAAGATCGGACGATAACTCTTTCATAACTAGCCAAAACCTAGTTATTATTCATAAACTCACAAATTTACGAGAAGAGATTAGGACTTACGTGCATAATTTAATGTCCTTTACGACTAAACCGATAACCTTAGGATTACATATTTATGTTTTTGAACTCTGTTTTTGATGAGACAATTTTTATTAGATTCGTTTTGTGCTATTGATTCCTAATTTATAAAAACGTTTTTTGTAAAATGACCCGAGGGCACGCAAATCGATGAAACTAGAATCGAGGAGTATCCGTAAATTAGTGGAGATGAGACAAGTTTACACTTGCCTCACCCCCACATGTGGCGGCCAAAAACAAGCCACAACACACCTTATGTGTAAGCTTAACCAAGCTTATAGGACACTTGTCCACTTGGTTTATCAAAAACCACCAACACTTGAAACTAGCTACCATAAACCATCTATTCTCATTTTTCAACATGAAAACCACCAAAACTCTCTCTCTCTTGGCTCCTTTGTGTCCGTCCCATATCACCCAAAAACACCCCATTAGATAAAAAAATTCAACCATAAATCATATGTATAATTTACATATGATGAAAACCCATTGAAGTTATGAAGATTGGAGGTGATTTTAACAACTAGATAGGAGTTTATATGGAGTTTATAGGCTGATTTTCAAGAAGGTATTCATCCGTTTGAAGGACCTAAGAAGTTCATTTGCCATGTTGAAGGTTTGGTATAAAGGAACCAAGCCTTGTTCATCAAAAACTCATTAATTTCATCACTTTGGTGGTATAGAGATTATTTCTTCCTATCATCTTGTTATTTTGAATATGTAATCTTTTATTTTCTTCATTTATGTATATTTATATGATGAACAATGATGATCAAAAGTATTATGTGGAGATCTTGTGTTGATAAATTTGGTTAAAATGATTAAAATCTACATGAGAGGATGTTAAAATCATGCTTAAAATAGTAGGCTGTATAAAACAGTAAAGAACCTTATGATAAAATGTTAAAATGGCTTGGATAAATTAATATACAGTAAGATATGAGACTTTTACATATGTGAGAGTTGGCCACACAATGGAATCTTTAAAATGCATGAGATATGATTAAAACAATATTGAAGTTCAAATCTGAGTAGTCTGTTTTGGACGGACTGTTAGGGACATTTAGAGATTGATTGAGCAGTAGCTAAAACTGAGTTAATTGTAGCACATAATATTTAGTTTGTGTCACCCAAAAATGAGCTTCTATTTCCTTGTATAACTCAAGTGGTAAAAATGGTGAAAGTGAAAATAATAATCAGATTTGTAAAATAAAAGTATATATTATAATATTAGCACTCAAGTTAATATAATATAAAATATATACCTAAAACCCACTAACTTATATATTACATATAAATAAGTATGTACTTTAATGAATAAATGAGACATTTTATAAAAATGGTAATTTGATTAGTTTTATAAGTTATAAAACTATAAACATAAGTTTTACGTCTTTTCGGCTAAAACCGAGAAATTAACGTTTTCGTC
This sequence comes from Glebionis coronaria, assembly GCA_025667525.1. Taxonomy (NCBI): domain Eukaryota; kingdom Viridiplantae; phylum Streptophyta; class Magnoliopsida; order Asterales; family Asteraceae; genus Glebionis; species Glebionis coronaria. The sequence goes on along the minus strand of CM046877.1, from coordinate 287,340,279 downwards.
AAATAAAACTTAGACGGTCGGACCCGTCTAATGTAAACTTTTTATAACTTATCTATTGATTTATAAGTATATTTGACAAGTAAAAACCGATAAAATCCGAGCTTTATAACTTATGGACATTAACGGGCCAAAGTAGCCTTAATGGACTATTAACCCAACTAGTTTGGCTAAACACTAATGGACTTACTCATTGGGGTTAACCCACTTGGGCCCAACATATGAGTAAAGGCCTGATATTAATAGTATAAATGGACTAATATAAAGAGTTGAACTCTTAATGGGCTTTTAATGGGCTTATTGGGCCTCAATATGGAATTGGATTGAAACTAGTGTAACTAGTCAAAAATTTGACTAACACATAACACAATAATGTGTATGAAGAGATAAAATCCCACTTGATCATCATCATACTTATAATATCATCATATATATACATATCCATTGTTTTGATAAATTCATTGGACAAGAGTCTAAGATGAGTATTATTTGTGTAGGTTTCCGTGATTGAAGCACGTACCGTACATCCAAATCGCCGATAACCCGCCTTTCCCAATCAACGTGAGTTCATAGCCTCGCACTCTTTAAAATGTTTTTATGAAATGTTTTATCAACACGCGAGGGAGATAACATGTTACTTTTTATAAAATAGGACACTAGTTGTCCCGATTGTTGCTTATTGATATGGACCTGAATGATTGTATGACCCGATGAATGATTATATGACCCGACAAATGAACGAAATGGTTTATTATTAGTTAGGTTATGTCACTAAAAGTCCCATTAGCATGAATTGTGAACTACCGGGATTTGGTAGACGCTTATGCATATTATAGTACTATTTGGGGAAGATCACCCTAGTTCGCGCCTTGACGGTTGATCGAAATAAGTATCGAAATAAGTCAAACAATGCATCTTCGTGATCATTCAAGAAAAAAATAAAATATAAGAGATACACCTAGGAATAAGGGAGTCTAAGTGAATAATTAGGCCACATGAGCTCGTGTTAGTTTGCTAACTTATAATAACAATGATCTCGTTTTTAAGCTTGGTATGGGGAACGTGAAACTTGAGAATGATGAACATTCATGACAACCAAAACTCAATGTAAGTCTTTGATTTCTGACTTGTTTTGTTCTTTTAGTTTTCTTAGTATTTAATATTTAATAAAGGCCAAGGTGGGTTATCTATGATGAAAAATGTAAACCGTGCTTTGAGATTAGTGCATTGCATGAGGACATTACAATGGTCAAGTGTAGGGGATTTAATAAGTGTGAAAACACTTATCCTTTTACCACTTATTTCCAATAATAACAAGACCAAAACGTGTATTTTATGTCGTAAAAGTCGGAATTATGCGTGGTTTGTGTTTTTATTATGTTTTAGGACCAAAAGATGCAAAAGGAAGAAAACATGGGCAATCACGGGCTTTTATCGAAGAAAAAGACTAAAGACGAAGTCGAAAGATCGAGAATGCAAAAAGAACGGAAGTCCAAGGCCAATTCTGGAGATTTATCGAAGAAAAAGTCTAAAGACGAAAGTTTAATAAAGTCGAAGAACTCAAGTCTAATTATAGAAGAAAATTACTAGACAAGTTCAACTTATATCGACAAATCCCGAGACGACGTCGAGAAAGACAAAGATTAAGTCGAGTCGAGTCAAGAAGAAAGAAACTAGATAGCTTAAGCATGTAGTCTCCTCACCTCATATAAATACCCTCCTAATATGTCATTAGGAGGGTGTTAGGTGTTTTAGTTTTTAATAGTTGAAGTTTAATTTTTAAGTGTGTTTTATTTTTCTCTCTAGTTTTTCTTGAAAACTTGTTAATCTTTCCATTAATCTTGTTATCATTTGATCTTAATCTTTAATCAATCTAGCTTATTTTCTTAATTCTCATTCTACCTTTCTTAATCTTTTATTTAATATTGATAATCATGTAGTTTATTTTAATCTTGTTGATGGTTTGATTGTTTTAGCTTATTTGGTTGTGCTTATTAAATTGGTTATCTTAAAAAAGTTTTTGTAAAAGTGCTTATTTTTCTTAATCCTTATGCTTAATAGTTTTTAGAAATAAGTTGTGTTTAATAAGTTTAAGTTTTTATAAAAAAGTGCTTTTTGATTTCTAGCTTATTTAGAGTTTTAAAAGTTTTTCAATTCTAGCTTATTTACTTTTTCTTAAAATCCTTTTGGTTAAGTTTTTGGTAAAAATACTTATTGACTTTTGGCTTAATTTGGCTTATTGATAAGTTTGAGTAGTTCGGATTATTTTCATAACCCTAGTATTCAAGATAAGCCACTTTAGAGTATTCGGGATAAGCCTCCATTGTCATTTTTCCGAATAGCACTCATCTTTTTATTCCGGATAAGCTCCTTCACCTTATTCCGGATAAGAAGCCCAACCAGTATTGCGAATAAGAGTTTTTTTTTATGTTTTTCCGGATAAGCACACCAAGTACTTTATTCCGGATAGCTGCAGATTTCGGATAAGGAAGACCAAGCCAGGATTCCGGACAAGCGTCTAAAGTTATTCCGGATAAGCTTCTTGGCGAGAGTTCTCCGGATAGTTCAGTTTACTCCGGACAAGAATCCGGATAGGATTCCGGATAGTTATTCCGGATAGTATTCAGGTCCAAAGATTCCGGATAAGCTCCCAAGTTTATTCCGGATAAGCATCATAACCCGATTCCGAATAAGGTGTCGCTATCGTATTCCGGATAAGCTGCATTTTATTTTCCCGGATTAGCCTCAGTTCTTCATTCCGGACAAGAATCCGGAGAGGATTCCGGATAAGGGTTTGTTTTCACAATTTTTGAATTTTACTTTTCCCGCCTTTTTACTTAGCTTATTTCTAACTTGTCTTATTTTAGTTTAAGATTTGAAGTTTACAATTTTTATAAGTTTTAATCATTTGCTTTTAAATTCAAAAGTCCTCTTTTTTAGTTTTAATTTTTAAAGCTTTCATCTTTATTTACTCAACGACATTTTCATTTCTAGTTTAAAATAGATAACCAAACCTTTTTATTTTCCACCAAGAACAATTGAGTCGCACTTTCTATCAATAATCAATTCGGAAAGATCGGACGATAACTCTTTCATAACTAGCCAAAACCTAGTTATTATTCATAAACTCACAAATTTACGAGAAGAGATTAGGACTTACGTGCATAATTTAATGTCCTTTACGACTAAACCGAAAACCTTAGGATTACATATTTACGTTTTTGAACTCTGTTTTTGATGAGACAATTTTTATTAGATTCGTTTTGTGCTATTGATTCCTAATTTATAAAAACGTTTTTTGTAAAATGACCCGAGGGCACGCAAATCGATGAAACTAGAATCGAGGAGTATCCGTAAATTAGTGGAGATGAGACAAGTTTACACTTGCCTCACCCCCACATGTGGCGGCCAAAAACAAGCCACAACACACCTTATGTGTAAGCTTAACCAAGCTTATAGGACACTTGTCCACTTGGTTTATCAAAAACCACCAACACTTGAGACTAGCTACCATAAACCATCTATTCTCATTTTTCAACATGAAAACCACCAAAACTCTCTCTCTCTTGGCTCCTTTGTGTCCGTCCCATATCACCCAAAAACACCCCATTAGATAAAAAATTCAACCATAAATCATATGTATAATTTACATATGATGAAAACCCATTGAAGTTATGCAGATTGGAGGTGATTTTAACAACTAGATAGGAGTTTATATGGAGTTTATAGGCTGATTTTCAAGAAGGTATTCATCCGTTTGAAGGACCCAAGAAGTTCATTTGCCATGTTGAAGGTTTGGTATAAAGGAACCAAGCCTTGTTCATCAAAAACTCATCATTTCATCACTTTGGTGGTATAGAGATTATTTCTTCCTATCATCTTGTTATTTTGAATATGTAATCTTTTATCTTCTTCATTTATGTATATTTATATGATGAACAATGATGATCAAAAGTATTATGTGGGGATCTTGTGTTGATAAATTTGGTTAAAATGATTAAAATCTACATGAGAGGATGTTAAAATCATGCTTAAAATAGTAGGTTGTATAAAACAGTAAAGAACCTTATGATAAAATGTTAAAATGGCTTGGATAAATTAATATACAGTAAGATATGAGACTTTTACATATGTGAGAGTTGGCCACACAATGGAATCTTTAAAATGAGTGAGATATGATTAAAACAATATTGAAGTTCAAATCTGAGTAGTCTGTTTTGGACGGACTGTTAGGGACATTTAGAGATTGATTGAGCAGTAGCTAAAACTGAGTTAATTGTAGCACATAATATTTAGTTTGTGTCACCCAAAAATGAGCTTCTATTTTCTTGTATAACTCAAGTGGTAAAAATGGTGAAAGTGAAAATAATAATCAGATTTGTAAAATAAAAGTATATATTATAATATTAGCACTCAAGTTAATATAATATAAAATATATACCTAAAACCCACTAACTTATATATTACATATAAATAAGTATGTACTTTAATGAATAAATGAGACATTTTATAAAAATGGCAATTTGATTAGTTTTATAAGTTATAAAACTATAAACATAAGTTTTACGTCTTTTCGGCTAAAACCGAGAAATTAACGTTTTCGTCAAAAAAAACTTAGACGGTCGGACCCGTCTAATGTAAACTTTTTATAACTTATCTATTGATTTATAAGTATATTTGACAAGTAAAAACCGATAAAACCCGAGCTTTATAACTTATGGACATTAACGGGCCAAAGTAGCCTTAATGGACTATTAACCCAACTAGTTTGGCTAAACACTAATGGACTTACTCATTGGGGTTAACCCACTTGGGCCCAACATATGAGTAAAGGCCTGATATTAATAGTATAAATGGACTAATATAAAGAGTTGAACTCTTAATGGGCTTTTAATGGGCTTATTGGGCCTCAATATGGAATTGGATTGAAACTAGTGTAACTAGTCAAAAATTTGACTAACACATAACACAATAATGTGTATGAAGAGATAAAATCCCACTTGATCATCATCATACTTATAATATCATCATATATATACATATCCATTGTTTTGATAAATTCATTGGACAAGAGTCTAAGATGAGTATTATTTGTGTAGGTTTCCGTGATTGAAGCACGTACCGTACATCCAAATCGCTGATAACCCGCCTTTCCCAATCAACGTGAGTTCATAGCCTCGCACTCTTTAAAATGTTTTTATGAAATGTTTTATCAACACGCGAGGGAGATAACATGTTACTTTTTATAAAATAGGACAATAGTTGTCCCGATTGTTGCTTATTGATATGGACCCGAATGATTGTATGACCCGATGAATGATTATATGACCCGACAAATGAACGAAATGGTTTATTATTAGTTAGGTTATGTCACTAAAAGTCCCATTAGCATGAATTGTGAACTACCGGGATTTGGTAGACGCTTATGCATATAATAGTACTATTTGGGGAAGATCACCCCAGTTCGCGCCTTGACGGTTGATCCCCGTCGTGCCACGTTGATTGGTAAGCGAATTTATGTATGAGAAGATTTCCATAGCATGATTTTTGTGACGACATGCTAACTTAGATGGGAAAATGAGTTACGGGTTAGCTACCCGTTGTTTGGTATAGTAAGGTAGCAATGTCATGCGGCTTATAATAATCCAATATTGAAAATACTAATATACGCATTGAATTACGATATATTGCCTGACTAGCAATAGGGGTCTTATTATTGATATTATGTTCGTGTTTTGGTTTTACATAACCATTTTCATATAACGGTTTTTATTTAAACTTTATGCAACGTTATAAAACGTATTGTATGATGTTTTTACGATAATGATTCTATAATGGTTTTGAAGGCAAAAGCCTATATTCTGATTTATGACAAAGATTTGTATAAAAATGTCTTTGGCCTATTTTATGACCTATGACTAGGAATTGTATAAAATGATTTTCAGTAACGATTATATATACCGATGATATATTAATGGTTTTTATTAAACTCTATGAATTCACTCGGCGTTTTCGCTGAACTTTTCTTTTAACATGTTTTATCTCAGGTACTTGAAGGTAATTCTCGGGAAGACGACAAGAATTTATGGCCCGCACTTAAATAACAATTTCCATTCAAATATTTTGTAAAATTGTATGAAATACTATGACTTGGGACCTATGTAAATTGATATTTATGAATGGAAAATGATTTATTATTAAACGACGCGATTTTTAAGCGTTGTCTATGATTTGAGTAATGTGCTATCCCGTAACACCAATGACTCTTCCACTGAACTAAAGTATGAATATTTGGGGGTGTTACAAATATTCCCAAGGACATTCCATAGATAGAAATAGTAGTCCTTAGGAAAGATGGAGATAGATTGTGAACGTAGATGAATGCCGACCAAGTACTTAAGTTAGCACTGGAACAATCACAACAAGGTGCTAGTTATGACGTATTGGTAAGCATTGAAGGGGTTGAAGAATGAAAAAGAATTGTAAAGATAAAGGGTCTAAAGAAAGAAGCCCTCCTTACAACTTAGGCAGAAACCAGGTCAATACATATGCTATTGAGATCATTTTATTGATTCTTGATATTGAAGATAGACATCATGGACCCAGTGATGCAATGCACAACCCATCCCAGCTAACTCAGATATCTCTTAAAAGATATTTGTTTTAATCACACAGAAACAACGCATTATATATTGATTTATTCACTCCGAATAAATTGGTATTGAAATGGTGGCACTCCTCTCCAGCCTCCAATCACTAAAATCCGAAATGCACGATCGAGTCTAGAGCCATTTGAGATCATCAAATATCTCATTAGGACACACTTTCATAATTCCCTGCTTCTTCACACACTATGAAAAGTAAGAAAGATCTTAAGAGTCCTAAGCAAAATCTTCATGACCTTGCCTGAACATCCGAGTAATACGAAAGTATTTACAATGAAGATGGAAATCCTTCTTGAGCGAATATCCAAAAGCTCATGGTAGGTGACTTGTGCGATTCTTTATGAATCAAGCTTGTGATAATTGGAAAGAAACAGTGGCTTAATTCTTAACCGAACTTAAACACGTTCCAGGCCTCTACGCATTATCTGACTGATCTTGCCAGAACACTCAGAGTGACAATCTATAGTGTTCACAGTGATGAGTGGAAATCCTTCTAGTGTTAACATCAAACAACACTTGGTAGGTAACTAGCAAGATTCTATATGAATCGAGCTCGCGACAAATGGAAAGCAACGATGGTGTGATTCTTTAATGAATCAAACTTGTTCCAGGAATCGGATTTGACGGCTTCAAATCATGCGGATATTATTATCCAAATGATTCACTCTTTATGTTTGCAGTCAGCTTTGGACGGTCGAATAAAGAGAACGGGTTTACCCGCGAAATCTTGTAAAGGAGGTTCTTAATTGAAACTACCTGCCACAAGTACGATATTTTATATCGTCCAACGGTCTTAACCGACCGGAGGTAAAATGCTACCGAATTAGAATGAAATGGTCAAGGCCATTTCATCTATGTATATGTTTTGTTGCTAATTGTCTTGTGCAGCGTAACAAGAAGGTGGCATTAAGGTATACAATCCAGAAGAATTCGTCCCCGCATGCTTATACTTTTTGCACTTTATATTTCAACAAATTCAAGAAAGCCTAAAAGTCAAGCCTTCCGCTGTATCAAACTCTGAAGCTTTCAAGAATTATAAAGGTATAAGTATGTGGAACATGAAATCACGAGGAGGCAAATTTCACAAGTGATGAATGCACACGACCAAGGCAAGGAAACATGCTCAAGAGTAAAGTAAAAGATCACATCAAGCATATTCACAAGAGCAAGATCGAAGACTCAAGCATAGTATGCTAGGTTTAAGATTTTGTAAAATGGTGTGACCTCCCTTAGGGGGAGATTGTTGGAAATGCGTTTTTCCAAAGAAAGTCTCGATCACATCATTGTTAGCATAGATCACGAGCTATAGACTATTTAGGACATTGTAACTTGGAGTGACCTCCCTTAGGGGGAGATTATTGGAAATACGTTTTTACGTATTTTAGGAAGGATCGGTCACTCCAACGATGTATACGTAGTATGGGCTCGTGATCCAGTATGTAACAATATAACCCATGAAGCCCACATGTAGGATGGGCTACATATATACCCCCTCCTAGCATGTTAGGAGGGGTTGGCACACACATTACACACACTTCTAATCTAATCTTTCATTATTTTCTCCAACCTCTCTCTACTTTCTCTCTCTACATCTTCATCTATCTCTCTCTCTAGTAATCATTCCATCTATTGTATAATCCAAGGATTACAATAAACTATCAATCTATTACCTTTCCTTTATATGATAGATTATAATTAGTATAGTTTAATTGATAATTGTACATATATATTGTGTAGTTATATTGCTTGGAACATTGGTTTACAAAGGATTTCTAAAGTTCCTAAGGCTCTTTAGTAATTTAGGGCATCTTTGTGATATTTGAATTGTTCTTATTCATAATATATACATATTGTTACTTTTAAAACTCAGACTTGATATATACATATTGTTTACAACATACAGGCATATGTTGAAATGATAATTGAGATAGTGAGAATCTATATATTCCACAGTTTAGTCATATATCATAGCAAAATGCAAAAATTTCTCAGCAAATTTACCTCTTTATATATTTATCAAATAGGCAATTACATATTTATTGATATTACATTATCTAAAACTATTGGATGTTATAACATCAGCCATTGTGGGGTCTGGATGTAGGTCCCACAAGGTATTCAATGCTTGAACACTCATTTTTGCATCTTGGTGTGATTTTTGATGTTTTGGTGAAATTTGTGTTTGTATGCTCAATAGTATTAGTTTATGCTTGATTGAGTTCTTTGGATGATTTCTATATGTTAATTTTGGTTTCAAGTATTTTAAGCTGGTTTTTCAAAATCTTTCTTGGTTAATTTCAAAACATATCAAATAAGGGGTGTTTGGTTTTGTATGTTCAAGAGGTTTAGGGTGACAAGTAGATCTTACATATTTGTCTACATGCTTTATCTTGTTTTGTTAGAGGATTGTGGTACTTGTTCAATCAGCTGAAGTTGTGTAATCTCATTTGTGAAAATTTTGGTCTAAACTGTCATAAATACATCAGATTACATTGTCTTGATTTATGTGATATGAAGTTTGAAATCTTGAAATATGTTAGTTTACAGGTTCATATAGGTCTATGATTTGTTAATTTGGTGTTTTCTTAAGTTGTTTACAAGATTTGATTAGCTCAAATTGACCTTTAGGTCGACATTTATTGTTAGTATTAATTAATCTTTCTTAGTTTTGATCACGACAAATTACAAAGACATTTATTGTCAAACACAATCATAAAACGAATTATCTAACAAACACTATCATCAAGGCAATAATCATTACACTAACACATCTTAATCATTCTTAGTGATCATAAAAGTGATTAGCCTTAAAACTCACTTTTGTCAAATGTAACAAAAGATTTTTAATAAACTTTATTTTTTAGAAAATGTTTTATTAAAATAAAAATGTAAATTTGAATATGGCATATTCCAAATGACATAAGAATATCCTTTTAAGGTTTAAAAACTCCTCAGATATTTCAAATTCACTAAAAGACAAAAAAGGAGCGGAGTCTAGTACTCGCGGTTCCTTAAGTGCCTACGCGGTTCCCTATCGATAAGGAACCGCCTGGGTAGATAAGGAACCGCCCCCACATAGCCGTTGGGATCTTGTATCCTATAAATAGTGGATCAAATCTGCATTTTTATTAACCCTTTTTAGACATCTCTTTTAGCCTTCATTCTCCTATCTAATCCTAGTCATTTGTAAATAATCACTTAATGTGTTAAGTATGTTTACTCATGTTTATCGTCTTGATCTCCTTCTTTACCTTGTCCAAATAGAAAGATCACTCACACACTTGTGATGTGATTAAAGATGAAGCATTGATGAAGATCACCTTCTCCTAAAGATCTAGTCATGTTCATCATTTGTTTATTTGTTTCTTGTGTAGATCCAATGTATTTGTGAATACTTGGACTAGTTGTGTTCATCCAAGCTATATGTGAATACTTGGATTCGAGTTGTGTAAATCCATTGCACATGTGTGTGCTTGGATTCGTGTTGTGTATATCCAAGCTACATGTGTGTACTTGGATATGTTTAGTTGAGTTGAAATTAGTTGTGTTAGTTCTCACTAAACTATAAAGTGATGTGGTTGTGTCTTGTGAGTTCTCACTAAACTATAAAGTGATATGTAATTGTGTTGTGTGAAGATCTCACTTAGCTTCAAAGTGAAGAGTCGTGAAGATTGGTTCTAGCTTTAGATTAGAACTCGACATTTAGCCTTGTGTCAGAAAATGGTGAAGTAGGCAACGTTGTGAAGATTGGTTCTAGCTTTGGATTAGAACTCGACATCTAGCCTTGTGTCGTAAAATGGTGAAGCGGGCGACGTTGTGTAGATTGGTCCTAGCTAAAATTAGGTCTCGACATTTAGCTTAGTGCCGGAAAATAATGTAAGCGACGTTGTAAGGTTTTCTTTGCCAAGAAGGGAGCTTGTGGATATAGTGGAAATCTCGAGTAAGGTGTACTCGAGGAGTGGAGTAGGAACAAGGATAGAGCCTCGTTTCCGAACAACTATAAATCTTGGTGTCTTCCTACTAGGTTGTTTCTTTCCTTACTCATTACTTACATTCATTATCATTATACTTACTACACATTGTTAATGCATTAGAATTAAACCTAATCATTATGCAACTAGCTTTCAAGTAAAATATAGTTTCGTGCACTCACCTAATTGAAAGGAATTTTAATTAGGAGATAAACCGATGTGATACTATTCCACCCCCCCCCCCCCCCCTTCTAGTTTCTACAATTGGTATCAAAGCGCTTGTGACACAAGATCTTTGAAGTATATTGTACTTTAAAACATGGATCGATCCATTGTCTCCTCAAATTAGAAGGTTAAGTTGTACTAAAGTTTTTCTTTGGTCAAAACTATTTTTTGTTGAAAATAAGCCTTTTAAATTGTTAATATTGCATCTTATTTTGATTAGTAGTATTAATGCATTTTAGATTTACTCTTGAAATGTATCTACTAGTTTGCATCTTGTTATGTCTAGGTACTCACGAAGATAAGCCATTCTATTGATTGTGGATTGAGTTACTTACACTTGTAGAAGACTCATCTTCTTTGATTTCCAACATCATTGAATGATGATATCAAGATGGGTAGAAGTGATACTAGTCCTTGAAGACTTAGTAGTCACTATTAGTCATAGTTGGGCTTTGCATTGGTTCCTTAAAAGCTTGGAATGCAATTTGTGGCCAAGGTACACTTTCCTTCTTCCACATGCCCTATTGATCATTCTTTTGATCATTAATTGACTATATGCTTGTTCTTTGCATCCTTTCCCTGACATTTATTTGTGGTTTGTGATTCTTTCCTTTTTCCCTCTCAAACCTTCATTGCTTGGATACTTGACTCACTATAGAGATGTAGGGTGTAAAACCCAAATGCGTTTACCATGAATAGTACCCTTATGATCGTAGGTACATGATTAGAACTTTCCTTATTTAACACGTTTACGTTTCACGAATAGGAATTACAAGTATTACGTACGTGTTATTACACGATAAGTATTTATTACGTATTAAGACACAATAATTATTATCAACAATAATTATAATCACGAACATGAAAATCATGAACGTAAATAATCACGAACCTAATATTATGTATTTACTATATTTATTACGATTACGAATAAATATAGTTTAGGACACGAACGATTAATAATAAATCAAGTAAACACGACACGAGAACACGCGAATAAATAGAACACGGAAAAACAATGGGTTTTCCCTTGTGGGCCCCTCATAGCCGCGACATAGACAACAAGGTGGGCCAAGCCCACTTAAAAATTTAACTAAAAGGAAAAGAAGGAAACATGTTTTCATAATACAGAGTTTTTAGAAAAATCACAAAACCCTGCTCCTCCTTTTTCTCTTAGGCCACCGCACATACAACACCACCAAGGGGTGTTTGGTTGATTTTGGTAGATTCAATTATTGCTAGATCGTTCTTGTTATTAATCTCCTTGTTATTCACGAATCGGTAATCTCTTAAACCTTTTCTTTTTAATTATTTATTAGATCTAAACACAGGAAATCATGAGGTTATTAGAATCAAGCTAATAAACATGTAGATCTAATCATGGGGTATTAAAAATATATGGTTTAAGGGGTGTTCGGTTCGGCCGGCGCACATAAACCGAGAGCTTAAGCTCTCGGTGTAGCTCGTGTAACCACAACCGAGACCAAGTGGTCTCGGTGTGGGCTTTTTGGCTCGGCATCAATCAAACCAAAGGACCCCGACGCATGTCGGAGTTGGCCTTGGTGGTCTTTGGGGTCTCGGATGAAAAACAAAACAAACACCACCGGCTTAAGCCGGTGGCTATTAATAGAAAGCAGGGGGCACCGCCGCGTGGGCAGCAGCTAGCCAAGGACCAAGGGACCACCGGCTTAAGCCGATGGCACCTTTAAACAAGCAGTGGAAACCGGCCAAGCCGGTTTGCCACTGTTAAAGGGATTGTTTGTTTGGCCGATTCAAGGGTTAAACCGGCCCGGTTCATGACATGTTTAGATTTAAAACACAAGTTCGGTTCATGGTTTATTTTACAAGTTAATTAGTTATTTTTACAAGTTAAATAATTACTAGAATTAATTAAATTAACTAATCATGCTATGTAATAAATTTAATATGGACATGACTTAGGTTATTTATTATTAATAATAATACATGATTTTAACCTAAGTATTTTATGATTTAATTTTAGACTAAAGTAATTCATTAATTATTAAAACATGGCATATAATTAATTAATTTCCATGACTTAGGTTATATTAATAATAAATATTAATACATGTTTTAACCTAAGTATTATTATCTTTTATTTAATTAAATCATGTTATATTTAATTAAATCTTATAACCTATAGTTTATTTAATTTACATGAAATAATTTATAAACTATACTATTAAATCACATGACTTATAATATTTACCAGTAAAACTTAAGCTTATATTATTAGCTTAATAATCCAGCTTAATTCTAATTATGGAAACTTTCTATTTTTAGAAACTTATTTATTTAAGGAAGCTAATCTATTTATGGAAACTTTCTATTTTTAGAAACTTATTTAATTAAGGCAGCTAATGTATTTATGGAAACTTTCTATTTTTAGAAACTTTCTATTTTTGTAAACTTTCTATTTTTGGAAACTATCTATTTTTGGAAACTTTCTATTTTAGGAACCCTGCTTTTTTAGAAAGTTACTTAGTATTACACAACAAGTATAATAATACAAGAAATACAAGTAATATTTTATCAGAATAGACAGAATACATGATAAACACAGCATAAGGATAAAATCAGTAAAACATGACATGAACATATAAAACAAGCTAAGACATGATATAAAACCAGTTACGTACTCAGTAATCAGAATACTTATACACGTATATTATTTATGTAGCATTAGTGATATCGAAGTAGGACTCTCTTCCGTTCGTCTTTTTCGTTCACTGGACACAAGGTATGGATTCTCTGTCCTTTCAGTATGGACATTCTTTCCTTATTAGGATTTCCCCGTATGCAGCCAACTGTTTTCCCAGTATATGTTTTATATGTTTTGATTGCTTATGTTTAATTAAATGCCTAAAGCCATATATATGCACGACCAGTGTTACCTAGTTATGGAGGTACCATAACCATAACACTGGAGGCACCAGTGTTATGACTTCACCACGGCGGAGTGATAGCTCGTGGTGTCCCTTCAACTTTTGGGTGCATCCTAGGTTATTCAGGTGAATGTGGTGTGTGCCTTGCATCCTTCACAAGGAGTTGATTCGTCCTACCCAAAAACTTATATTAATTAGAGGCAACCCCTCTAATTGCATGATGAGGTCACCCCTCCAAGTATTCATGCACGTTGATATTTTATGACCTATATTGGCTAATGGTAAACATGTTAAACAGTTTTTATAAGATAAACATAAGGCTTTTCAAACTATAAAACCAATTTTACTAAGTTATACCAGGTTTCCCAGGACTTAGACATTTCAGCTGCTATATGCTGTTTATGCTTATGATATTCATTCTATGCTTGTATATCCGTGCACTGAGCGTTATGCTCAGCTGTTTTTCCTTTCATGTTCCCAAAACGGCAGGTATTCAGAGACGCTCGTAGACTTTAAGCGTACGTACATATGGACTGGAAGCTTCCTAGCCTTCATTACTTTATGCATTTCTTCATACGTTTGATACTTGATAGGTGTGAAAACACACATCCTTTTTACCACTTAATTACAATAATAACCGAGACAAAACGTGTATTTTATGTCATTTATGTCGGAATTATGCGTGGTTTGTGTTTTTGTTGTGATTTAGGACGAAAAGGTGAAAAGTGGAGAAAACACGGGATTTCACGGGCTTTTATCGAAGAAAAAGACGAAAGACGAAGTCAAGAAATCAAGAGTGCAAAAAGAACGGAAGTCCAAGACCAATTCTGAAGATTTATCGAAGAAAAAGTCAAAAGACGAAAGTTTACTAAAAGCCGAAGAACTCAAGTCTAATTTATTGAAGAATTACAAGACGAGTTTGAAGAAATCCCGAGACAAAGTCATTAAAGTCAAAAGATTAAGAAGAATTAAGGACTTAATGATGCAATTAGAGAAAGAAGAAAGAGCGGAGGAAGCTTCCTTCCACTAATCCTCCTCTTCCCCTATATATATAGATCATTAGTGTAATTTTAGAGTTGTTGGGTGGCTTGACAAACCACCACTTCCACCATTTTCATTTACCTACACTTTAAATTCTTGCACTTTAATTTCTTGTATTGCACTCTTTAATTCAAGTAAGTTTACTTTTAATGTTATTGAATCTTCACTTTATTGTTAATCTCCTTCTACCTTTCTTGTTTGATTTGTTCTTCATCTTTATTGTTCATGTTCTTGATTTTTTATGGTTTTAGATTTAAGTGGGTTTTGATTATTTTGGTTATGATTGTTGGTGTTATTGATTTGGATTGATTGGTTATTGTTAGTAGATCATTTGTGGTTGTTTTGGTTTAATTTTTTGGTTAATCTTGATTAGTTTTGGTTAAATTCGTGTTTGGTTTTCATCCCCTGTTCTTCGTTCTGTTCATGTTCCCTAGATTATTCCGAATCAGCTTGTTCATCCGGAATAATTAATATTCCGGATGAGTTGTTAATATTCCGGATCAACTTTTCATTCGGAATATTCTATTATTCCGGATCAAGTCTTTCATTCGGAATATATTTTTATTCCGGATCAACACATTATTCCGAACGAGCATTTATTCCGGATAAAGTCAATTATTCCGGATGAAGCCCAATATTCCGAATGAGAGGAAATTATTCCGGACGAGCTGTTTATTCCGGATAAGCAATTATTCCGGATGAACATGTTTATTCCGGATGAAGCCCTTTTATTCCGGATGAGGATTTTATTCCGGATGAATTGATTTATTCCGAATGAAGGCTTTATTCCGAATGAAGTGTTTTCAGTTTTTTGTAGTTTTATGATTTTAGTTTTTAAGCTTTAATTTTCCCGCCTTTTTCTTTATTTGTATTTTTACTTACCTTCCCTTTTAGTTTAAGTTTTAGTTTGAGTTATTTACCTTTATTTCTTTTAATTTCTCGTCATTTACTTTTTGCCAAGTTTTTATCTTTCGTTGTTGTTTCTTTTATCGTCTTTATTTTATTTTTTATTTGCTTCAAGTCTTTATTCTTAATTAGATTTAGACAACGACCATTCCCTTTTTAGTCCACCAAGAACAACTAAGTCGCACAATTAACCAGTTATCAATTCGAGAAGATACCGAGAAACGAACTTTTCAACCTAGCAAAATCTATGTATTAAAATGGCGCCGCTGTCGGGTCTTTTCGTGAGGATTAACGGTTTTTTGTGAGAGACGCGTTGGCTTTTGGGATCCGTTCACACGTGAACGTTATTTTTCGTGTCAAAAATTTTCAAAAATCCCAAAAACATTTGAAAAATCATAAAAAGCATTTCTTTTTCAAAGTTTTGCACCAAAAATATTCTTCTTGCTTATCTGTTTTTCTTTATGGATTCTTATGTCGATTGCGTCGGGTGTGGGAGACGATTATACGAGAACGACTCTTGTCAATGGTGTACATGTGAACGGTGCGGAAACGGTATCGACAATACACAATTCCAATTCGGATTTTGTCCTTTGTGCAATTCAACTAATTCGTCCTTTTTGAACCCACCTCCTGTTCCCCCGTGCATCTATTGTGGAAGCAATTCTTATTGGCATGTTTCGTGTCCGGTTCGATACCCGTATGATCACGGGCAAGAACCGGGGTACAATTATGACAATGATAATAGCTATCCACAAGACGCACCCAGTCTTTCTCCTCACCCGTTTTGCAACAACTGTGGGGGTCCCCACGATACTTCTTATTGTCAACCAATGAATTACTATGAGCAAAATCCATGTCCTCAGTTTTCTTCACCAATGGATTATTATGAACCAAACCCGTGTTCTAATTCTTCTCAACCGATGAACTACTATGAGCCACACCCATGCTATAATTCAGGTTTTCAACATTTTGAGACCCCACAACACTTCATCGATCATCAACCCTTTTGTGCACTTCCTCCTAAGCAAATGGCCACACTTTTTGACAACTTTCAAAAAGTTCAAGACGCTTGCAACAAGATCATCGAACAATATCAAGAGGATCAACGGCCTGAGCAAATATCGAATATCGAGACTTATACTCCTCCTCCGGTGTATCCATACTATTATGATGATGATGACGATGAGCCTACTATTTCTTGGAATGATCTTACTGCTCAATGTCCTAGTGCAATTGTCATCCCTTCTCTCGATATCCCAAACGTGTCTAAGGATTGTGATACATTGAGTGAGCTGAGTGATTTTGGTCTCGCTCATTTCTTTGATGAGGAGGTTTGTGACTTACCTGCTATGGAGCCTGAGGACGACGTTGCTCTTACGGAAGAGGTCTATCCTAATGATGACGATTTTTCTCCTCGGTATGAGAATTTCACTTTTGAAATTTCTCAATCTCCACCGGGCGATGATGATTTATTCTCTCCGGTTTACGAGAAGTTCACCGATGAACTTGATCTTGTGGATGAGGTGGAAGACGTGCTTCTTCGCGACAGATTACGGAAAGTGCATCTTCTTATTGCTCAAATCGAAGAGTTGACTTCTCCTCCTCTCTCCGAGTCTTTGCCTCCATCTATTCCTCCCCTTGAAGATAATGACACATTGCTAGAAGAAATCGACATTCACTCCATACCTCCAGGTATTGATGACGATGACATGGAGGGGGATATTATTCTTGATATTTTGCTGCAGAAAGGTATTGACCCAAGTACCCCTCCCGAGCACCTTTCATCCTCCCCTTTAGCCACTATTACGGAGGATGAGTGCTTTGACCCGGGAGGTGACATTGATTATGCTATCATTGATAACATTACGGCTTTGCCGCGTGCTCAACATCCATTGTCTTTGGGGGATGACAATGTGCTTACTTTACCCACCCCACCTTCGGTAGATCTTGATTTCACATACTTTACGTATGTTGAACGGACCTTTCTCCCATTCAAGACTTATCCCCCCCGCCTCTCCTTTGTTGATGTCAACCGGAAACGAGGACAAGGTCTTTGATCCCGGTATTACATTCGAGTCTTCCCCATGGACCATTTAATTCGGGGACGATTCAGACTCTTGACTCGGTTAATATAAACAAGCACTTTTTGGGAGGCAACCTAATTATCTATCTATCTTTACCATAAGTGTAGGGGGAGCCCCGTGGTGTTTCTTGTTCTCTTTCTTATCATGTGCAGGGATTAGAGCTTCAAAGACACACTCTTGATGACTTTTGACGAACCGTGATTCCGTGTTCCCTTCTTCCCGGTTCTATCCTAAACTCTTTTCGATTCACTATTTTATATTTCTCAATATTAAAATAGGAATCTCTTTAGTTGTCTCTTCCTTAGCAAGATTTAAACAACAGGCACAATGTCCTATGTGTAGGGGAGTTTACTCCCACATGCTTAAACATTGAGGACAATGTTTATATTAAGTGTAGGGGGACTTCTATCGAAGTCAAGTGGCCTTTTCCTTGTATTTGTCCTCATTTTAACCGGAAAATCAATTTTTCGACATTTTTCAAAATTTTTGATCTATTTTGGCCTAGTTGTATAGTTGTATTTTCCTTTGTTATGGTTATTTTCTAGAATAAATTTTTAATAAAGTGGTTTTAATTTTCAAACGTTGTGAATCTTTTGACTCAACCCGAGTTTACTTATCTAAGTTTACTCTAGCTAGTATCCTTAACGTGTTTAAGTCAAGTTTTGCTAGGCTTTTATATAGGGAGCTTTAAAACGCGAAAGTCTTAACTCTCACGGGTTAAGAACAAGAACTTTTCGCAAGTTCCTATAATTGATCCTAGAGAGTCGTTTATCAAGGGAACTTTAAAATGCGAGTTCTAAACCTGAAAAAGTCTAAGAATTTGCAAGATCCTATAGATGACTCGAAAACCCAAAACTTTGATTTAATAAGCTAAGCATCCACGAGTCTCATTCCTTGAGATTTTAAACTGTGGAGGACGAGAGATGATAGAGTCAATTATAAGTTTGGTATTCTTTCGTGAATTTATGTGAGTTAATTATAAGCCTATTCTCCTATCACTTGCTAATAATTTATCTGCAATAAATAAGGTTGTACGATTTGAAAAGTTACTTAGCTTCTAGCCCAAGATCGTTTAAAAGTTGCTCGGTATGAATTAGAGTTCATAGCCAAGGCATAACTTATTGAAGCGGGATGCGAAGATTTGCGAGTCCGAAAAGGCCCTAACAAGGCATGAGGGCTACATTTTGTTGCTAAAGATCCGAAGTGATGTGAAGAATCATTTATCAAAGATCAATATGAAGGATCGAGACACACAACGAAAAGCAAATACTCCCGTAAAGATCATGGATAAGTCTATCCAAAAAATCCCTAACAAGGTATGAGGATAAATAGATCCAAGTCCAAAAAGGAGGCGGATCGTTGTATATCAAAGTCCAAAATAAAGATTGGAGAAAAATGAAGAAGTCGTGGTCCATTTATGAAGAATCTCTCAAAACTTCAAGTGAAGAAATTCCTATTATGAAGAGAAGGCCATTATTTCATGAACGTCTCTCAAGATTTGAAGTATGAAGTCGCTGCCAAATATCGGTCCAAGAAAGGTCTCAAATCGCGAAGCGAGTTATGCCAAGATATGAACTTTATGAGGTCCCGAGAAGCAGTTTTAAAAGATTTTGTCCTTTAGCTAACTATTGATTAAATCGTCCCGCTTTATTTTCAGCCTAATAAACTATCGAAATAAGTCAACAATGCATCCTCGTGATCATTCAAGACAACAATAAAATATAAGAGATACACCTAGGAATAAGGGAGTCTAAGTGAATAATTGGCCCACATGAGTTCGTGTTAGTTTGCTAACTTATAATAACAATGATCTCGTTTTTAAGCTTGGTTTGGAGAAAGTGAAAACTTGAGGATGATGATCATTCATGACATTTCTAAAACCCTAAGGTATGAGTTTTATTTCTTTACTTGTATTGTTATTTTCTATCTATTTAATAAAGGCCAAGACGGATTGATTATGATGAAAAGTGTAAACGTGCTTTGTAACTAATGCGTTGCATGAGGACATTGCAATGGTCAAGTGTAGGGGATTTGATAGGTGTGAAAACACCCATCCTTTTTACCACTTAATTACAATAATAACCGAGCCAAAACGTGTATTTTATGTCATTTATGTCGGAGTTATGCGTGGTTTGTGTTTTTGTTGTGATTTAGGAAAAAAAGGTGAAAAGTGGAGAAAACACGGGATTTCACGGGCTTTTATCGAAGAAAAAGACGAAAGACAAAGTCAAGAAATCAAGAGTGCAAAAAGAACGGAAGTCCAAGACCAATTCTGAAGATTTATCGAAGAAAAAGCCAAAAGACGGAAGTTTACTAAAAGCCGAAGAACTCAAGTCTAATTTATTGAAGAATTACAAGACGAGTTTGAAGAAATCCCGAGACAAAGTCATTAAAGTCAAAAGATTAAGAAGAATTAAGGACTTAATGATGCAATTAGAGAAAGAAGAAAGAGGGGAGGAAGCTTCCTTCCACTAATCCTCCTCCTCCCCTATATATATAGATCATTAGTGAAATTTTAGAGTTGTTGGGTGGCTTGACAAACCACCACTTCCACCATTTTCATTTACCTGCACTTTAAATTCTTGCACTTTAATTTCTTGTATTGCACTCTTTAATTCAAGTAAGTTTACTTTTAATGTTATTGAATCTTCACTTTATTGTTAATCTCCTTCTACCTTTCTTGTTTGATTTGTTCTTCATCTTTATTGTTCATGTTCTTGATTTTTTATGGATTTAGATTAAGTGGGTTTTGATTATTTTGGCTATGATTGTTGGTGTTATTGATTTGGATTGATTGGTTATTGTTAGTAGATCATTTGTGGTTGTTTTGGTTTAATTTTTTGGTTAATCTTGATTAGTTTTGGTTAAACTCGTGTTTGGTTTTCATCCCCTGTTCTTCGTTCTGTTCATGTTCCCCAGATTATTCCGAATCAGCTTGTTCATCCGGAATAATTAATATTCCGAATGAGTTGTTAATATTCCGGATCAACTTTTCATTCGGAATATTCTATTATTCCGGATCAAGTCTTTCATTCGGAATATATTTTTATTCCGGATCAACACATTATTCCGAACGAGCATTTATTCCGGATAAAGTCAATTATTCCGGATGAACCCCAATATTCCGAATGAGAGGAAATTATTTCGGATGAGCTGTTTATTCCGGATAAGCAATTATTCCGCATGAACATGTTTATTCCGGATGAAGCCCTTTTATTCCGGATGAGGATTTTATTCCGGATGAATTGATTTATTCCGAATGAAGGCTTTATTCCGAATGAAGTGTTTTCAGTTTTTTGTAGTTTTATGATTTTAATTTTTAAGCTTTACTTTCCCGCCTTTTTCTTTATTTGTACTTTTACTTACCTTCCCTTTTAGTTTAAGTTTTAGTTTGAGTTATTTACCTTTATTGCTTTTAATTTCTCGTCATTTACTTTTTGCCAAGTTTTTATCTTTCGTTGTTGTTTCTTTTACCGTCTTTATTTTATTTTTTATTTGTTTCAAGTCTTTATTCTTAATTAGATTTAGACAACGACCATTCCCTTTTTAGTCCACCAAGAACAACTGAGTCGCACAATTAACCAGTTATCAATTCGAGAAGATACCGAGAAACGAACTTTTCAACCTAGCAAAATCTATGTATTAATACTCATTTCTATGGACATTGTTTAGTCCTTATCATTTACAGTACTTATGTTTGTGTGTGATGAGCGTTACTTTGGGGCACCGATGTTTATTTTCGGTATTTCCTTTATGGTCATGTAATGTTTGATACATTTATCCTTGTATGCTTTGATGACACGTCATAATCATGAATGACATTCCATTTACCAAAATGGGGTGTTATAATTATGGTATCAGAGCCAAGGCTTCGACCTGTAGGCTCTCAAAACACGACCTGTGATTAGTGGGTAGTCACTATGGTCTTCCTTGAACTGATAGTCGGTTTTCATGCATTCATTGTTTTCATGCATACATATATATGTCATTGTCGCAGGGTTATGACTAAGTAATGGTTGGTACAGGACTGGCCCTATTTAGTCGCATGTGATTTTATCGAAACTTTTAACTTTGGGACCGACCCATTGGCGTCCCCTCTCCATGTCTTTTGTTTTGAGTGAACTGACCATAGGCGTTCACTCTCGCGCATATAAAAGTTTTCATAAAATTGCATCATGCATTCATGTACTAGTTTTTCTGCATAAAATTTTTCTCATGATTTATTGGTATAATTTTTTTCTCATGTATATAGTTTATGTTTTGATCAGTTAATCATGTATTTTTATGTTATACTGTCAGATGGTTCTCACACGCGAGCAGGAACAACTCAATGCAGCAGTCCAAGTTGCAATGCAATTTATGCTTCCTCAGCCGAGGAACGAAATCAGGGCTGAGGTGCAGGCTGCCAACAATCAGCAGCAGCACCTAGTACCTCATCCTCCTCCTCCAGCAACATTGGTCACATTGCAGGAGAGATTCAATAAGCTACGCCCTCGATCCTTCGAGAAAACAGATAGCCCGTGAAGCTGAAAGTTGGTTGGCTCACATTGAGAAGATCTTCGATGCCATGGGTTGTGACCCCGTCTTCAAGTCGAGGTTGGCCTGTTATCGGTTCGAAGGTGATGTGCTATCATGGTGGAAGGCACTGAAGCAGTCTGAGGGAGGTGATAATTGGGTGGCTGGTTTTACTAGGGCTCAGTTCAGGGATTTGGTGATGGGACAGTTCTTTCCCAAGGTTGAAGAGAGAGTACCATGGAATCAGACAGAGAGCTGGAGAGAATAGCAACGAGTTCATGCAGCGCTTTCTCCGTTTGGCTGGTTTTCTTGGTGCAGCAGCCGGTACTCCCGAAGAGCAAGCATACCACTTCCGGTGGGCTCTTCGTACATCGGTCGCAAACAACTTGGTGTGTGCTACTAATAACTAGGTTTTTTTACCTAATTAAAAAGATTCGTTTAAGTGTGTCTAATCGAATTGATCTAGGCTCTCTATGTGACTCTATTGTTTTTGGTGAAACAAAGATGTGTCGTTGTAGTGTTTAAAATTAAAGGTGCAGAACAGTAAAAGTAAAGGTGCTCTCTAAGTCTAATTAAAATAAAAGTGCAAAAATTTAAAAGCGAGACTGAAATTAAAGGGCACTAAAGTAAATGACGTAAACTTAAATCTATTTAAAACGTGACTAAAACTAAGGCAAATCTAAAATAAAACTAAGGCAAATAAACTTAAAGTGCAATTAAAATAAAGGCGGGAAAAATTAAG
Organism: Glebionis coronaria; assembly: GCA_025667525.1. Classification (NCBI taxonomy): domain Eukaryota; kingdom Viridiplantae; phylum Streptophyta; class Magnoliopsida; order Asterales; family Asteraceae; genus Glebionis; species Glebionis coronaria. The sequence continues at coordinate 287,317,227 of CM046877.1, read as the reverse complement.
CTTGAAAATAAAAATCAAAAACAAAAGCTAATAAGAACCTGAATACAGCTCATTCGGAATAAACCTTCGTTTGGAATAATCACTCGTCCTAAATGTCACCTTCGGTTGAAATGATTCTTCTTCACTTGGACTATTAACAAAATCCTTGATCCGGAACTAATTGATCTGAATATGTCACTTATCCAAAACAATCCTTCGTTCGGAACTTTACTGATTCGGAACTCTATGTTTTTGCCTTGATTCGGAACAAATTGGTCACCCTTGATTAGGAAGTTTCCGAATGAACCTCCTTGATTCGGAAGTTTAAAACTTCCGAATGAACAAACACTGATCCGGAACTAGCCCCTTGATTCGGAAGTTTATTCGGAACTTTAAAGTTCCGAATGAACAGCCTTGGTTCGGAACTATGGTGACTTCCGAATGAATGATCGTTGATCCGGAACTTTTGAAGTTCCGAATGAACAGTGCTTGATCCGGAACTTTTGAGTTCCGAATGAAGCTTTACTGGTTCGGAACTTTTGAAGTTCCGAATGAATGACTATTGGTTCGGAAGTTATCCTTCGTCCGGAACTTTGAATGTTCCGGATGAACAAGTTTGGCTCGGAACTTTTGCTGATCTCAAATCTTCCGGATGAACCCTTGATTCGGAAGTTTATCTGGAAAGATCAGATACACAACAAACTCCCCCGAAGAACAAGGGGATACAGTAATAGCAGATATAAACATAAATTAACCAAAATCAAACACATGGATAAATATAAACAGTAACGAATCAACAAATAAACATCAACAAACAGTTAAAAACAAGAAATCAAACAACTTTAAAAACAATAATTAAAAACCACTTGGATCAAAATAAAAGCATTGATGACGTATAGTCCCCAGCCGGGTCATGGACCATATAGTTGAGGATAATTAAAAACCACTTGAAATCAAGCATTATTTTTAAAAACAATAATTAAAACCACTTGCCTCGGCATTCACTAGTTTGGATTGGAGGTCAGCAATCAGGGCTTCATTATCTTCAATCATTTTTTCTCTCCGTCCAACTTTCCTCTTGAGAGAGTCAACATGCCCAAGCGCAGCTTCAAACCTAACCCTCATTGAGGTTCCCATCGCCATTTGATGTACCAGCGTCCCATTATACTCATCCGCCAAATCCGCATGACTGAGCGAGTTTACCTCTTGCACCAAGCTTGGTGGTATGCAGTTATTAAGGTACTCCCGGCACTCGTCAGCACTCCTCAATCGCGACGCCGTGGTAATAGTCCATACAGGGTTAAAAGGTTGGGGAGCGCCGGATGTGGGGAAGTCTTGGGAAGCCAGGGGTGAACCATCTTCAAAAACAGGGCCGGACTTTGTGTGGGCCGTGGGGTTGTCTTCGACAGCTTTTCCTTTCTCCTTATCCACTTGGGTGTCAGAAGGAGGCGCGGCACCAGCCTGGTTGTCCCTGCGACATGAGTATTACGAAATATCTTAAGTATGGCTAAAAAAAAAGAAGCGGAAATTCTTGCATATTGAGATGGTTTCTTACATATTGCTTCCTGCTACTTCGGAGGCGGTTGGGGCAATTTGGGTGACGGGATCGGCATGAGCGGCCCGGTTAGCCTCGGAACCCTGGGTGGCACTCCCAACAGATTGATACATGGGGTGGTCTTCTCGAAGCCTCTTGGCGGGAGCATTGTGTTCACCAATCTCGACCGAGGCGGTCTCTCTCGCACGGTTTCCCCTCTTCCGGGTACGCCTGGTGATGGGTTGCGTTGTTAGTTCAGCAATCTCCTCTTCGGCTTCCTCCTCTTCGTCCAAGTTGACATGTTGTTGCACTTCATCATCATCATCGCCCATCAGTCGGCGAATGCTGGAGTCGGTTTGTTCAATATTGTCTCCCTGTTGTTCTCTATGTGGTGAGGAGGGCCCGGCCCCTCCTTGGTTCATCTGGTTGTTACCATCGCTGTTGTCCCCATTTTCCTCGTCGGAATGGGGATCAGGCACGGCTTCCAAGGCAACCGTCACTGGTCGGGTGTGCTCGAGAAGGGGTTGTTCATTTTCACGAAGAGGACGGAGACCTTCCGGCACAAGCCTTGGATCGCCCTGGCGCAACAGTCCAAAAAAGTTCATTTCTGTCCAGCACAAAACAATAAATGTTAGTTATTATGCAAACACATGTATACATTCTTCTTGGAGTACGGATAATTAGCCTACCTTCGCCCTGCCTTCTCCAAAAAACGGGATACCTATTGGAAGGACCAAAGTAGTTGCGGCTAATTCCTAGCAAGCATAGGAATGATTCGGGTAGGTTTCTGTGGAATCCAGTCCTATTTAGATCTAAATCTTGAGAGTGACGAGGATTGTATGTACTGGCGTGCGGCTTGGGGTCGTGCGGGAATCTGGTTCTAATGACATAATCACCCGGCCATACCACTGCGTCAATGAAAAAGTAATGATCATACCAATTTTTCAGTGAATCCATTGGTTTGTTGTGTGATTGTGGACTGTTGGAGGCTCGTTTCTTGAAAGATACCCAACCATTCACTAAGTTGGGGGTATAAAATAACCTAAATAACTGTACGGTTGGGGGGATTCTCCTAGCACGGCAAAGAATCTCGAATTGGCTAATCTTACAGGCACCTATGCAGTGGAGCTGACTAATGTGTACATTATAATATCCTAGCAGATCTACGAGAAAGTGGGTGAAAGGGATGCGGTAATTAGCCGCGTCAAACAGGCGAGTATAAAGGCCTATCTTACCCGCTGGAGCCTCAGTTATGAGGTCTCCGGCGCCAGGAAGTGAGGGGTGTAGGTTGGTAGGGATGAAGTAATTTGTACAAAAATGGTTTAATTGGTCTTGGGTCATGACATTTAGCACGGATCCGATGGTAGGGCTGTTTCTATGAGCCATTACTAAAAAAGAGTGTAAGGACGTGGTATTCTAACCTGCGTGTGAAGGGATCCGTGCGTACTTGGTTCAAGCTAAGAGAAAATCTTTAATGGCAGAAATGGAGGTTATGAACTGTGTGTTTCACACAGCCGTGGGGTGGCTTATTTATAGGGTTGCCTCGAGGGTCACAGCCTGTTGGATGTGTGACACGTGTTGGCCACTATTCTTAATCGTGTGGCTAGGGGGGCAAGTGGCAAGTGAAACGTCAGGTGGGACCCACGGGTCATATCTGACCCACACGTTTGCACTGCTCAAGGTTCTGACTGTCTGCACTTTTGTCAGTCAAACAAGTCAGATGAACAGTTGTTCATGTCGGGTTATGCGGCTCTTACGTAAGACTTTACATTTAATGATATATTTAATTTGTCTCGGCTGCTATGTATGGATGAAGTAGTGATAAGATAACTTCTTAAGCCAGGTTGCCACGTGCGGCCAACGTAAATTCTTGAACAAAATGGTCCTTTGCTATGGTTTCCTTGGTACGTCCGGGAGCATCTTTGTAGTCTAGAGGTTCCACCTACGGTTGTAACAACTAGACTGGGGGGACATGATGACGTATAGTCCCCAGCCGGGTCATGGACCCGGCCCAAGGGTACTACCCGTATCCGGCCCATCACAGATGGGTGGGATAATGTCAGTCAGGCTTATGGGCTTGGATGAACAGTAACCGCACACATGTGTGCGGCCCACGGCCCAGTACGCCCGACACGGCCGACATAGGGTTAGACAGAATGATATTCTGTCTAGGAATATCTTTACCCCAATAAGGAGAGGATATTCACTACCAGAATTAGAAGATAACAATCATTCTAATTCTGGTGCTTATCTCTTCCTTGGGGCCGAAGGATCAGTGAAAGCCCACTAGGGTTTCACTGCCTATAAAAGGAACTCCCTAAGGGTTCCACAAAGGTATTACGACTCACTCTAAACTCATATAACCCTAAATCGATTACTTACTCTCACGCTGGAGTTTAATCGTGGGAAACCTTCCCACGGTAAGCTTAACGCGTGTTGTTTAGTGTGCAGGATCCCAACCAAACAATTCACTTGGTGCAGGAGCCAGAGCCCAGTTTACCCGAATTAAGCCTAATTCGGGTCTAGCAAGGATCAACCAACTTTTGCATCAACAAGCATGAACATGAACATAAACATGAACACATAAATCAAAGAATAAGAAAGGTAGATAAGAGATTGACAAGATAAAGTAAAGATTGACAATAATTAAATGAAAACTTACTTGAAATTAAATGAATTTAAGGTGCAAGACAAGGTATTTAAAATTGACAAGAAAAGTAAATGACAAGGTATTTAAATGGTGGAAGAGCTAATTGTCACACTTAGCCAACAAAATGAAATGTTTACATCTAATGACTATTTATAGGGGAGGATTAAGGAAGCTTCCTCCCCTCTTTCCTTTTCTCTTAATTGCGTGCTTAAGTCCCTCCTTTTATTAATCTTCATTAATTGCGTCATTAGTCCTTTTCTTCTAATCTTCTTTAAACTTGGACTTAAGGGACTTTTGGCTTCGGGATTTCTTCGAACTCGTCTTTAAATTCTTCAATAAAATAGACTTGAATTCTTCGGCTTTTCATAAACTTCCGTCTTTTGACTTTTTCTTCGATAAATCTTCAGAATTGGTCGTGGACTTCCGTTCTTTTTGCACTCTTGACTTTTTGACTTCGTCTTTCATCCTTTTCTTCAATAAAAGCCCGTAAATGCCCGTGAATGTCCGTGTTTTCTCCACTTTTCACCTTTTCATCCTAAATCACAACAAAAACACAAACCACGCATAATTCCGACATAAAAGACATAAAATACACGTTTTGGTCCGGTTATTATTGTAATTAAGTGGTAGAAAATATGGGTGTTTACACACCTATCAAATCCCCTACACTTGACCATTGCAATGTCCTCATGCAATGCATTAGTTACAAAGCAAGATTACACTATTCATCATAATCAATCCACGTTGGCCTTTATTAAAGAGATAGAAAATTAAAGACATACAAAATAAAGGAATCAAAAGCATACCTTGAGTTTTGAACATGTTATGAATAATCATCATCCTCAAGTTTTCACTTTCTCCAAACCAAGCTTAAAAACGAGATCATTACTATTATAAGTTAGTAAACTAACACGAACTCATGTGGGCCAATTATTCACTTAGACTCCCTTATTCCTAGGGGTATCTATTATATTTTATTATTGTCTTGAATGATCACGAAGATGCATTGTTTGACTTATTTCGATAGTTATTTAGTCTGAAAATAAACTGAACGATTTAATCAATAGTTAGCTAAAGGACCAAATCTTTTAAAACTACTTCTCAGGACCTCATAAAGTTCATATCTTGGCATAACTCGCTTCGCGATTTGAGACCTTTCTCGGACCGATATTTGGTAGAAACTTCATACTTCAAACCTTGAGAGACGTTCATGAAATAATGGTCTTCTCTTCATAATGGAATTTCTTCACTTGAAGTTTTGAGAGATTCATACTTGGACCACGACTTCTTCATTTTTCTCCAATCTTTATTTTGGACTTTGATATACAACGATCCGCCTCCTTTTATGACTTGGATCTATTTATCCTCATACCTTGTTAGGGTCTTTTCGGATACACTTCTCCATGACTTTTGGGGAGTTTTGCTTTACGTCGTGTGTCTCGATCCTTCATATTGATTTTCGATAAATGATTCTTCACATCACTTTGGATCTTTAGCAACAAAACATAGCCCTCATGCCTTGTTAGGGCCTTTTCGGACTCGCCAATCTTCGCGTCCCGCTTCAATAAGTTATGCCTTGGCTATGAACTCTAATCCATACCGAGCAACTTTTAAACGATCTGGGGCTAGAAGCTAAGTAACTTTTCAAATCGTACAACCTTATTTATTAGCAGATAAATTATTTAGCAAGCGATGAGAGAATAGGCTTATAATTAACTCACATAAATTCACGAAAGAATACCGAACTTATAATTGGCTCTATCATCTCTCGTTCTCCACAGTTTAAAATCTCAAGGAATGAGACTCGTGGATGCTTAGCCTATTAAATCAAAGTTTTGGGTTTTCGAGTCGCCTATAGGATCTTGCAAATTCTTAGACTTTTTCAAGTTTAGAAATCGCATCTTAAAGTTCCCTTGATAAACGACTCTCTAGGATCAATTATAGGAACTTGCGAAAAGTTCTTGTTCTTAACCCGTGAGAGTTAAGACTTTCGCGTTTTATAGCTCCCTAAATAAAAGCCTAGCAAAACTTGACTTAAACACGTTAAGGATATAGCTAGAGTAAACTCGGATTGAGTCAAAAGATTCACAACGTTTGAAAATTAAAACCACTTATTCAAGGATTTATTCTAGCAAAGAAAGAAAATAACTATACAAAGGAAAAAACTAATAGGCCAAAATAGATCAAAAATTTTGAAAAATGTCGAAAAATTGATTTTCCGGTTAAAATGAGGACAAATACAAGGAAAAGACCACTTAACTTCGATAGAAGTCCCCCCTACACTTAAGATAAACATTTTCCTCAATGTTTAAGAATGTGGGAGTAAACTCCCCTACACTTAGGACATTGTGCACTTTGTTTAAATCTTGCTAAGGAAAAGACAACTAAAGAGATTCCTATTTTAATATTGAGAAAATATAAAATAGTGAATCGAAAAGAGTTTAGGATAGAACCGGGAAGAAGTAGAACACGGAATCACGGGTCGTCAAGAATCATCAAGAGTGGATCATTGAAGCTCGAATCCCTGATTAAGAAGTGAGGAGAAGAAAGCAAACCAACGGGTCTCCCCTACACTTATGGTAAAGAAAACGAAAAGATAGATGCATGGGTTGCCTCCCAAGAAGCGCTTGATTTTTGTTAACCGAGTCATTAGCCTGACTCGACCTTGATCATCAACGGAAGAAGCATGAAACATATCCACCAGGATCAAAGACATAGTTTTCATCCATCAATAAGCAAGAGCTTAAGGCGAACAAGGCAAGCCAAAAGAGAAGTGGCAAGGTTCCCTTAAGCAGTGATGGAGCACGGTGGAAGCAAGGTTGAAGTGGTGCAAGCAGATTTCCAATAATTCCAAAGATTTCTCCTTTTATTTCATCAGGTGGATACTGAGATGGCTATTGAATGTCAATACCGGGGTCGAACACCTTTTCCTTCAAGGGAAAATAGCACTCAGGCTCAGCCGAGTGTGAAGAAGATCCGCAAAGAAGCACAACCTCGTCCTCAGAAGGGGGACAAAGAGGTGTCAAATCATAAGTGCAACGGATTTCGGTGTCAACCGGTTTCTTCTCCTTTGACAGAATGCTCTTCAAATCCAAAGTAGGATCCAGACGATAATCTTCAAAGTCATAAGGAGGAGCATCACTCTCATGAGGGAAGTAAGTGTTAAGAAATTCAGAAAAATCTTCCTCAATGAATAATCGTCCAAAGTAGGATCGAGTGATGGCGGAGGATCTTCATCATGTGAAGAATCGCTCGAGAGAGTATCAGCCTCATCGAAATCATCGAAAGTGGGTAGCTCGGGATACTCAGAAGTACAATCAAAATCATCCGAATCTGAGCTAGAATCATTGTCATCATAAGCATCAAAGACCGGTGGCGAATCATAAATGGGAGACGCGTCCAAAGTAGAGTGAGAATCATCCACATTATCTTCAAAGAGTGGATTATCAGTGGAAGACTCGAATAGAGGATTGTCATAGACGGTAAAGTCATCGAGCACATTTATCATATTCACTGATTCTCGGCCTCCAAAGGATTTTCCTGTAAGCTTCCCCATTTTAAAAACTTTTGAATCATCCCCGACTCGTAAGATTAACTCACCTTCGGCCACATCTACTAAAGCTCGTCTGGTTCTCAAAAATGGCCGACCAAGTATTAAAGGAATACGAGGGTCCATTTCATAATCAACGACGACAAAATCGACCGGGAAAGTAAATGTGCCAACTTTGATGAACACGTCTTCGGCAATACCAACGGGGTAAGCGAGAGTGCGGTTTGCAAGTTAGAGAGTCATCTTTGTTGGAATGAGATCGGGTAATGATAGTGTTTTCCAAACACTCAGTGGCATCAAATTAATACTAGCCCCGAGATCAGCAAGGGCAGTAAATTCTTCAGTTTTGTTGAACACGCAAGGCAACACAAAACGACCGGGATCTCCAAGCTTTTCCGGAAGTTCTCTAAGAAGAACTACAGAGCAGTTTTCATTTAAGCGTGTGTTGGCGAGTTCAATCAGCTTCTCCTTCTTGCTAAGCAATTCCTTGAATGCTTTGACAAATTTCGGCATGTGGCAAAGTGCTTCAACAAGGCTAATGTTGATGGTCATTTTAGATAGCATATCCACATATTTCGATACTTGACAGTCATTCTTGGTTAGCTCGTTGGTCTTGCCTATGCGAGAAGGGTATGGGATTCTGGGTTGATAGGGAGACGGTTAAGGTGTGGTTGGTAAAGGTTGTGATGTTGAAGGGTCCTTCCGAGATACATCGTCATTACGAGGCGGAGACGGTAATGGTGCACTACTACTAGGTGTAGGAGGAGTAGGGATACATGGTGGTGGAGGAGGTGTAGATGATGGTTGTGGGATAGGTGGATCGACAATGGTAATTCCACTACGCGTAGTTATAGCACTCAAATTAGCTCGCGGATTAGTGATGGTGTTTGAAGGTAGAGAACCCGAAGAAGAAGAAGGTTGAGCTTTGGGCAAGAAACTAGCCAACAGATTCTTTAATTCAGTTGTTTGAGTGATGAAGGAGGATTGAAGATTATCACGAACCTCGGTTCTGATGTCATTACCTTGCTTCAAGATATCTCCTTTCAAATTGATTATTTGGCTTTGTAGATTCTTGATTTGCTCACCTTGAGTTCTCATGATGGTGTCAACATCGGGATTAATGGGTGGGTGTTGTTGGGTGGGTGGTTGATAAGGGTTAGAAGCACGAGGTGGGATTTGGTTGCTTCTATTGTAGTTGTTGGCGGGATTTTGGTTTTGAGGAGAAAAACCGGGTGAAAGGTAGTTGTTGGAACGGTAGCTCAGCAGATTTCGATCCCCTTGTTGTCTAGATTGGTAATTTTCCGGTGAATAATTGCCGTAAGCAGCATACACATTTTCCGGATTTCCTTGTGTCGAAGGGAAATCGGTGTATGAGTGAGGACCGCCACATGTTTCACAAGGGTTAGCAACCGCTTTAACTTGTTGTTGTTGTTGATTTGAAGCGAGAAGCGTAATACTTTTGCTCATTTCGGCCATCATGCGGGTGAGTTCGGTCATCTCAGGGTTTGCTGAGGTTGAGGAAACATTGACTCTCGGGTTGTTCCTAGAAGAAGCATAGGAATCCCAGTTCTTATGATGAGTAGTCATGTTCTCAATTAACTCTCTACACTCCTCGGGTCTCCTTTTCATGAATGTGCCACCTGCGGCTGCATTAATCGTATCACGATCTCGAAAAGTCAATCCGTTGTAGAAAGTATCAATCAATGTGACGGGAAGCATGTTGTGGTTTGGACATCTATCGATCAAGACATTATATCGCTCCCAAGCGTCAAAAAGAGATTCATCAGGGTCTTGCATGAAATCGCTGATCTGATTGCGAAGGCTTGTGACCATGGATGGTGGAAAGTAGCGCGACAAAAAGCGTTGAGTCATATCATCCCAAGTGTGAATAGAATTCTTCGGGAGACGATCAAACCATTTCTCGGCATGATACGATAAAGTATGTGGGAAGAGTTGTAGGCGGAGTACATCCATTGTGGCCCCAGGCAACTTCATGCTTTGGGTGATTGTAATAAACTTGTCGAGGTGTTTGTTGGCATCATCATCAGGCAATCCTCTAAATGGGTTTGTTTGTACTTGCTGAATCATGTGGTGCTTCAACGAAAACTCAGGAGCGTTGATTTGCATCGGCGCAATCGGTCCTCCTCGTCCAAACATGGTTGGTTGACAAAGTTCCTCCATGGTCCGAAGATCGGGCTGTGGAAGAGCATTGTTGTTATTATTATTATTGAGGTTCGGTGGAATGTTGTTGTTGTTAACACCTGCCATATCTAAATCTTCTTGAGGCTCGGGCTCTTGATAATTAGAAGATCTAGTACGCATACACCTGAAAATGCAAAAGGAAACAAAACCAAACACAAAAACAATATATATACACAATAAAGCTAAAATCTTTTTGGATTTTTTGAAATTTTTAATTTTTATGATTTTTTATCAATTTTTTATTTTTTATGATTTTTTGAATTTTTAACAAGAAAATAACGTTCACAAGTGAACGGATCCCAAAAAGCAACGTGTCTCTCACAGAAAACTGTTGATCTTAACGAAAAGAGCCGGCAGTGGCGCCATTTGATAACTGGCTTTTGCCCGTATAAAAATTAAAGTTCGTTGTGTTGGTCTCTTCGAATTGAAAAACTTGTGTTTTCTATGTGTGGCTCTATTGTTTTTGGTGAAACAAAGATGTGTCATTGTAGTGTTTAAAATTAAAGGTGCAGAACAGTAAAAGTAAAGGTGCTCTCTAAGTCTAATTAAAATAAAAGTGCAAGAATTTAAAAGCGAGACTGAAATTAAAGGGCACTAAAGTAAATGACGTAAACTTAAATCTATTTAAAACGTGACTAAAACTAAGGCAAATCTAAAATAAAACTAAGGCAAATAAACTTAAAGTGCAATTAAAATAAAGGCGGGAAAAATTAAGCTTGAAAATAAAAATCAAAGACAAAAGCTAATAAGAACCTGAATACAGCTCATTCGGAATAAACCTTCGTTTGGAATAATCACTCGTCCTAAATGTCACCTTCGGTTGAAATGATTCTTCTTCACTTGGACTATTACCAAAATCCTTGATCCGGAACTAATTGATCTGAATATGTCACTTATCCAAAACAATCCTTCGTTCGGAACTTTACTGATTCGGAACTCTAAGTTTTTGCCTTGATTCGGAACAAATTGGTCACCCTTGATTCGGAAGTTTCCGAATGAACCTCCTTGATTCGGAAGTTTAAAACTTCCGAATGAACAAACACTGATCCGGAACTAGCCCCTTGATTCGGAAGTTTATTCGGAACTTTAAAGTTCCGAATGAACAGCCTTGGTTCGGAACTATGGTGACTTCCGAATGAATGATCGTTGATCCGGAACTTTTGAAGTTCCGAATGAACAGTGCTTGATCCGGAACTTTTGAGTTCCGAATGAAGCTTTACTGGTTCGGAACTTTTGAAGTTCCGAATGAATGACTATTGGTTCGGAAGTTATCCTTCGTCCGGAACTTTGAATGTTCCGGATGAACAAGTTTGGCTCGGAACTTTTGTTGATCTCAAATCTTCCGGATGAACCCTTGATTCGGAAGTTTACCTGGAAAGATCAGATACACAACAAACTCCCCCGAAGAACAAGGGGATACAGTAATAGCAGATATAAACACAAATTAACCAAAATCAAACACACGGATAAATATAAACAGTAACGAATCAACAAATAAACATCAACAAACAGTTAAAAACAAGAAATCAAACAACTTTAAAAACAATAATCAAAAACCACTTGGATCAAAATAAAAGCATGAACATGAACATAAACATGAACACATAAATCAAAGAATAAGAAAGGTAGATAAGAGATTGACAAGATAAAGTAAAGATTGACAATAATTAAATGAAAACTTACTTGAACTTAAATGAATTTAAGGTGCAAGACAAGGTATTTAAAATTGACAAGAAAAGTAAATGACAAGGTATTTAAATGGTGGAAGAGCTAATTGTCACACTTAGCCAACAAAATGAAATGTTTACATCTAATGACTATTTATAGGGGAGGATTAAGGAAGCTTCCTCCCCTCTTTCCTTTTCTCTTAATTGCGTGCTTAAGTCCCTCCTTTTATTAATCTTCATTAATTGCGTCATTAGTCCTTTTCTTCTAATCTTCTTTAAACTTGGACTTAAGGGACTTTTGGCTTCGGGATTTCTTCGAACTCGTCTTTAAATTCTTCAATAAAATAGACTTGAATTCTTCGGCTTTTGATAAACTTCCGTCTTTTGACTTTTTCTTCGATAAATCTTCAGAATTGGTCGTGGACTTCCGTTCTTTTTGCACTCTTGACTTTTGACTTCGTCTTTCATCCTTTTCTTCAATAAAAGCCCGTAAATGCACGTGAATGTCCGTGTTTTCTCCACTTTTCACCTTTTCATCCTAAATCACAACAAAAACACAAACCACGCATAATTCCGACTTAAAAGACATAAAATACACGTTTTGGTCCGGTTATTATTGTAATTAAGTGGTAGAAAAGATGGGTGTTTACACACCTATCAGCTACGTTCAACACGGTGACACAAGTGGCTGATGCAGCACGTAAGTTGGAGATGCTGTAGGAAAGAGAAGAGTTCGGGGAAGCAGAGAGACCCGATAAGAGGTAAACATTCGTTAATCAGCGGTAACCAAACCGTATCCTTTCAGCATACGTCAATATTTACATCTCTTTTAAACTATATCTTCCAGGCAGAAGACTGGGGACCGGTCTCAGCCGGCTACTCAACAACAGCCTACTCAGCCCAAGGAAAACGGTCAGACTCACGACCGTTCTGCTACGGATAGGCGTAGCGGTAATGATAATTACCGTAACAACGCTAGAAACTCCAACAGCAGCATGTCCTTATACTTACTCATTTTCTTATGATTACATGCTATAGTTCTTAATTCTGACACATTAGAGAATCTCCTACCAGGAATCATGGTAACGGGAGGGACCAGAACCAGAGAGGTTCACAGCCTAACCGTCTAGCTATCACTGGTATTCCATCTTACGAATTATCCACATTGTCCTTTGTACCTATTATCATGTCTCATGTATATTGTTCTTATCAGGCTCTCAGCCAGCAAGGACACCTGCTGGAGGATATACTCATCCTCTTTGCACTACCTGCAACCGTAGGCACCCAGGTCCATGTCGCTGCGACAACGACGCATGCTTTAAGTGTGGTCTTCCTGGCCATCGCATGAAGGATTACCGTAAGGGTGAGATGGAGGGCACATCGGGACATGCTGATACCAAGCCGCCTCCTACTAGTGGACGCGTTTACACGACTTCTCGCTATCAGGCCAACAAGTCTACAGGTACCATCACTGGAATCTTGTATATGTATGGTCAAGCTACATGTGTTCTATTTGACACGGGTGTTACTCAGTCGGTCATTTCTACTGCTTATGCTAAAAATGTTAGGACACTCCGCATGCTACTAGAGAATATACTGAATATTTCCACGCCTTTAAGAGACTATGTACGCATAACCCATGTGTACAAGAGCCTTCCCCTAGAGTTTGGTGACAAGATTCGTCCTGTTGATGCACTTCTGCTGGACATGAATGATTTTGACATGATATTGGGCATGGTCCAAGCTTCATGCTACCATAGACTGCCATTCATATCGATTTATCTTCGGTGATGTTAATGCACCAGAGTACATTCACAATGGGTTCATACCCGGATGGTCTGTACAAATCATATCAACCCTGCAAGCACGTGCATTACTATCACATGGTTGCGAGGGCTATCTAGCTACTATTCATGACATGGATGCTGAATCGTCATCAATTCAGAATCAGCCGATAGTGTCAGAATTTCAAGATGTATTTCCAGAAGAACTTCTGGGCATACCACCTGCACGTAAAGTAGAATTTAATATCGAGCTCATCCCTGAAGCTGAGCCGATTTCTAAGGCTCCTTATCGCATGGCTCCCATAGAGTTGAAGGAGCTGAAGGATCAATTGCAAGAACTTCTGGAACAAGGCTTCATTCAACCGAGCGCATCTCCATGGGGCGCATCGGTCTTATTCGTGAAGAAGAAGGACGGCAGTATGCGTCTTTACATAGACTATCATGAGCTCAACAAGATTACCATCAGGAATAGGTATCCTCTACCATGTATAGATGATCTGTTTGACCAACTCCAAGGGGCCAAACATTTCTCCAAGATTGATCTAAGGTCGGGCTATCATCAGCTACGGGTTAAAGAGCAGGACATCGCCAAGACTGCTTTCCGTACACGCTATGGCCACTACGAATTTGAAGTCATGCCATTTGGCCTACCAATGCTCCAGCAGTGTTCATGGATTTGATGAACAGAATCTTTCATGAATTTCTAGACAAGTTCGTCATTGTCTTCATTGACGACATCCTGATATTCTCTAAGTTCAAGGAGGAACACTAAGACCATCTTCGTACAGTATTACAGATTCTTCGCTAGAAGCAGCTGTATGCTAAATTCTCCAAGTGTGAGTTCTGGTTAGACAAGGTGGCATTCTTAGGTCACAATGTATCAGAAGAAGGAATCACTATAGATCCAGCAAAGGTTGAGGCTATTACCAAGTGGCCAAGACCGACATCAGCGACTGAGGTTCGCAGTTTCCTAGGCTTAGCTGGTTACTACCGTAGGTTCGTGGAGAACTTTTCTAGTTTAGCACTACCATTGACCAAACTAATGCGGAAAGGGGAGAAATTCGTTTGGACTGAAGAAAGAGGGAAGAGCTTTGAAGACCTAATGCAGAAGTTAGTATCTGCACCGATTCATACTCCCCCATCTAGTACATGTGGATTTCAAATCTACAGTGATGCATCGGGGAAGAGACTTGGCTGTGTTCACATGCAACATGGGAAAGTGATCGCGTAAGCGTCACGGCATCTTAAGCCTTATGAGGAAAATTACCCTACGCGTGACTTGGAACTTGCAGTAGTCGTGTTTGCATTGAAGATATGGAGGCACTACTTGTATGGAGAATCATGTGATATTTTCACGGACCACAAGAGCTTGAAGTACATCTTCACTCAACGCGAATTGAACATGAGAAGGAGGAGATGGTTAGAGTTGTTGAAGGATTATGACATTAATCTGCAGTATCATCCCGACAAGGCGAATGTAGTGGAAGATGCACTTAGTAGAAAGTCCGGAATGATAAACGGAATTTAAAATTGAGGAGGAAATTATAAGAGACTTAGAGCGACTAGACATTAAGATCATGTTACGTGGACAACACGGTTACTGGTCTAATCTTAGAGTGGAACCTGAGTTACTCTCTATGATCAAGGAAGCTCAGAAAGATGATGGTGAAATCTAGGCGATAATTCAGAATTTGGGGAAGCAGACAGAATTTCGAGTAGACGCAGATGGTATCTTATGGCAAGGCACGAGACTTTGTGTTCCTGATGATCATGAACTTCGGGAAGCATTGTTAGCTGAAGCTCATAGCTCCCCATTCTCTATTCATCCTGGTTCGACCAAGATGTACCATGACATCAAGCAATACTTTTGGTGGAGTGGTATGAAACAGGATGTTGCGACTTACGTCTCCAAATGTCTTACCTACCAGTAGGTTAAGAATGAGCATCAGCGATCTGGCGGCCTTCTTCAATCGTTAAATATTCCAGAGTGGAAGTGGGACAAAATCACCATGGGTTTTGTTACCGGTCTTCCGCAGACAAAGAGGAAGCACGATGCGATTTGGGTTATCGTTGATCGACATACCAAGTCGGCTCATTTCTTACCGATCCGCAAGGAAGATTCGGTCAGTAAACTCGCTGATACTTACAAGAAGGAAATCATGAGACTTCATGGTGCTCCATCCAGCATCGTCTCAGACAGAGATCCTCGTTTCACTTCGCGATTTTGGAGAAGTTTGGAGAAAGCTTGGGGTACAAAACTTAAGCTTATCACGGCTTTTCATCCTCAAACAGACGGGAAATCGGATCGAACGATTCAAACATTAGAAGACATGTTGAGGTCATGTGTGTTGGAATGGACGGGAGATTGGGACGATTACATCTGTTTGGTAGAGTTTGCATACAACAACAGTTGGCACGCAAGTATCAAGTGTGCTCCGTTCGAGATGTTGAACGGCAGAAAGTATCGCGCCCCAATCTGCTGGGATAAGGTTGGTGAGCGAACACTTGATGGACCAGAAATTATTGAGTTGACCAACAAGAAGGTCGCAGTAGCTAAGCAGAATTTGCAAGAAGCACGGTCACGTCAGAAGAGTTATGCCGACAAGCATCGTAGGGACTTACATTTTAACGTAGGAGATCATGTATTCCTTAAGATATCGCCGGCACGTGGTGGACGTTTTGGAATCAAAGGGAAGCTCATTCCTCGATTCATCGGTCCGTTTGATGTCATTGAGCGAGTCGGTGAAGTATCTTATTGTTTAGCGTTACCTCCACAGCTTTCTCGTGTTCACGATGTTTTCCATGTGTCCTTACTCAGAGGGTACAAGTATCATCCCATTCACATGGTTCAGTATCCACTGGAACATATTCGTGAAGATCTTACTTTCATAGAAGAACCCGAACGAGTTCTTGATAAACAAGAACGAGTCATGAGAAGGAAGACGATTCCATTCGTCAAAATCCTTTGGAGGGATCATACCGAGCGGGAAGCCACTTGGGAAACAGAGGGTTCTATCCGGGCTTCTTACCCTCATTTCATATTTTGAATTCGGGTATATTCTTCTTTTCCAATTTACATTATCTATAATTCAGGGACGAAAATTTCTTTTTAGGGGGGAAGAGTTGTAAAACCCGCATGCTTTAACCATGAATAGTACCCTTATGATCGTACGTACATGATTAGAACTTTCCTTATTTAGCACGTTTACGTTTCACGGATAGGAATTACAAGTATTGCCTACGTGTTATTACACGATAAGTATTTATTACGTATTAAGACACGATAATTATTATCAACAATAATTATAATCACGAACATGAAAATCATGAACGTAAATAATCACGAACGTAATATTATGTATTTACTATATTTATTACGGTTACGAATAAATATAGTTTAGGACACGAACGACTAATAATTAAATCATGCAAACATGACACGAGAACACGTAAATAAATAGAACAAGGAAAAACAATGGGTTTCCCCTTGTGGGCCCCTCATAGCCGCAGCATAGACAACAAGGTGGGCCAAGCTCACTTAAAAATTTAACTAAAAGGAAAAGAATGAAACATGTTTTCATAATACAGAGTTTTTAGAAAAATCACAAAACCCTGCTCCTCCTTTTTCTGTTTTGCTGCCGCACATACAACACCACCAAGGGGTGTTTGGTTGATTTTGGTAGATTCAATTATTGCTAGATCGTTCGTGTTATTAATCTCCTTGTTATTCACGAATCGGTAATCTCTTAAACCTTTTCTTTTTATTATTTATTAGATCCAAACACAGGAAATCATGAGGTTATTAAAAACAAGTTAATCAACATGTAGATCTAATCATAGGGTATTAAAAATATATGGTTTAAGGGATGTTTGGTTCGGTCGGCACACACAAACCGAGAGCTTAAGCTCTCGGTGTGGCTCGTGTAACCACAACCGAGACCAAGTGGTCTCGATGTGGGCTTTTTGGTTCGGCAGCAATCAAACCAAGGGACCCCGACGCATGTCGGGGTTGGCCTTTGTGGTCTTTGGGGTCTCGGCTGAAAAACAAAACAAACACCACCGGCTTAAGCCGGTGGCTATTTATAGAAAGCAGGGGGAACCGCCGCGTGGGCAGCGACTAGCCAAGGACCAAGGGACCACCGGCTTAAGCTGTTGGCACCTTTATACAAGCAGTGGCAACCGGCCAAGCCGATTTGCAACTTTTAAGGGGATTGTTTGTTTGGCCGGTTCAATGGTTAAACTGGTCCGGTTCATGGCATGTTTAGATTTAAAACACGGGTTCGGTTCATGGTTTATTTTACAATTTAATTAGTTATTTTTACAAGTTAAATAATTACTAGAATTAATTAAATTAATTAATCATGTTATGTAATTAATTTAATATGGACATGACTTAGGTTATCTATTATTAATAATAATACATGATTTTAAACTAAGTAAATGATTTAATTTTAGACTAAAGTAATTCATTAATTATTAAAACATGGCATATAATTAATTAATTTCCATGACTTAGGTTATATTAATAATACATATTAGTACATGTTTTAACCTAAGTATTATTACCTTTTATTTAATTAAATCATGTTATATTCAATTAAATCTTATAACCTATAGTTTATTTAATTTACATGAAATAATTTTTAAACTATAATATTAAATCACATGACTTAGAATATTTACCAGTAAAACTTAAGCTTATATTATTAGCTTAATAATCCAGCTTAATTCTAATTATGAAAACTTTCTATTTTTAGAAACTTATTAATTTAAGGCAGCTAATCTATTTATGGAAACTTTCTATATTTAGAAACTTGTTTAATTAAGGCAGCTAATCTATTTATGGAAACTTTCTATTTTTGGAAACTCTCTATTTTTGGAAACTTTCTATTTTGGAAACTATCTATTTTTGGAAACTTTCTATTTTAGGAAACCTGCTATTTTTAGAAAGTTACGTAGTATTACACAACAAGTATAATAATACAAGAAATACAAGTAATATTTAATCAGAATAGATATAATACATGATAAACACATCATAACGATAAAATCAGTAAAACATGACATGAACATATAAAACAAGCTAAGACATGATATAAAACCAGTTACGTATTCAGTAATCAGAATACTCATACACGTATATTATTTATGTAGCATTAGTGATATCGAAGTAGGACTCTCTTCTTTTCGTCTTCTTTGTTCACTGGAAGCAAGGTACGGATTCTCCGTCCTTTCAGTATGGACATTCTTTCCTTATTAGGATTTATCGTATGCAGCCAACTGTTTTCCTAGTATATGTTTTATATGTTTTGATTGCTTATGTTTAATTAAATGCTTAAAGTCATATACATGCATGACAAGTTTCACCTAGTTATGGAGGTACCATAACCATAACACTGGAGGCACCAGTGTTATGACTTCACCACGGGGGAGTGATAGCTCGTGGCGTCCCTTTAGCTTTTGGCCATATTATTATTATCATGTGGGGCGTTTGGGTGCATCCTAGGTTACATGTTTTCAACAGATTATTCAGGTGAATGTGGTGTGTGCCTTGCATCCTTCACAAGGAGCTGATCCCTCCTACCTAAAAACTTATATTAATTAGAGGCAGTCCCTCTAATTGCATGAAGAGGTCACCCCTCCAAGTATTCATGCATGTTGATATTTCATGACCTATATTGGCTAATGGTAAACATGTTAAACAGTTTTTATTACATAAACATAAGGCTTTTCAAACTATAAAACCAATTTTACTAAGTTATACCAGGTTTTCCAAGACTTA
Source organism: Glebionis coronaria (assembly GCA_025667525.1). Lineage (NCBI taxonomy): Eukaryota > Viridiplantae > Streptophyta > Magnoliopsida > Asterales > Asteraceae > Glebionis > Glebionis coronaria. The sequence goes on along the minus strand of CM046877.1, from coordinate 287,298,079 downwards.
GACATTTCCGCTGCTATATGTTGTTTATGCTTATGCTATTCATTCTATGCTTGTATATCCGTGCACTAAGCGTTATGCTCAGTCGTTTTTCCTTTCATGTTCCCAAAACGGCAGGTACTCAGGGACGCTGTAGACTTTAAGCGTACGTGCATATGGACTGGAAGCTTCCTAGCCTTCATTACTTTATGCATTTCTTCATACTTTTGATACTCATTTCTATGGACATTGTTTATTCCTTATCATTTACAGTACTTATGTTTGTGTGTGATGAGCTTTACTTTGGGGTACCGATGTAACACCCCATTTTGATAATGGAATGTCACACGTAATTATGGCGTGTCATGAAAGCATACAAGGAAAAATGTCTAAACATTACATGACCATAAAAGGAAAATATCGGAATCAAACATCGGTAGTCCAAAAGTAAAGCTCATCACACACAAACATAAGTACTGTAAAGGAAAGGAGTAAACAATGTCCATAGCAAATGTATCAAAAGAAAGATAATGCATAAATAAAGAAAGGCTAGAAAGCTTCCAGTCCATATGCACGTACGCTTAAAGTCTACGAGCGTCCCTGAGTACCTGCCGTTTTGGGAACATAGAAAAGGAAAACGGCTGAGCAATACGCTCAGTGCACGGATGTACAATAAAGCATGAATAGGATAAGCATATAACATATAACAGCGGAAGAAACTAATTCCCGAGTAACCTGGTTAAGTCTTGATAAAACTGGTTTTATAGTTTGAAAAGCCTTATGTTTATCTTGTAAAAACTATTTAACATATTTTACCATTAGCCAATATAGGTCATGAAAATACACCGTGCATGAATACTTGGAGGGGTGACCTCATCATGCAAATTAGAGGGGTTGCCTCTAATTTAATATACTGGTTTGGGTAGGAGGGATCAGCTCCTTGTGAAGGATGCAAGGCACACACAACATTCACACTGAGTAATCTGCTGAAAACATGTAACTAGGATGCACCCATACGCCCCACATGATAAATATAATAATATGGCCAAAAGCTGAAGGGACGCCACGAGCAATCACTCCGCCGTGGTGAACTCATAACATCAGTGCCTCTAATGTTATTGTTATGGTACCTCCATAACTAGGTGAAACTGGTTATGCATGTATATGGCTATAGGTATTCTAAATTAAACATAAGCAAATCAAACATATAAACTTATACTACGGGAAAATATTTGGCTGCATACGGGGAATCCTAATAAGGAAAGAATGTCCATACTGAAAGGACGAGAATCCGTACCTTATGTCCAGTGAACGAAGAAGATGAACTAAGGAGAATCCTACTTCGGTATCACTAATGCTACATAAATACATACATGAATAAGTATTTGACTACTAAATACGTAACTGGTTTCATATCATGTCTTAGCTTACTTTATATGTTCATATCATGTTTTATTGCTTAAAGCCTTAAATTGTGTTTATCTCATATTCTGTCTATTCTGATTAAGTATTTTTGGTATTTCATGTATTATTATACTTACTGTGTAATAATAAGTAACTTTCCAAAAATAGCAGGTTTCCTAAAATAGAAAGTTTCCAAAAATAGAAAGTTTCCAAAAATAGAAAGTTACCAAAAATAGAAAGTTTCCAAAAATAGAAAGTTTCCAAAAAAAGAATTACTGCTTAAAATAGATAAGTTTCTAAAACTAGAAAATTTCCATAAATAGATCAGCTGCCTTAATTAAATAAGTTTCCATAAATAGATTAGCTGCCTGAATTAAATAAGTTTCTAAAAATAGAAAGTTTCTATAAATAGATTAGCTGCCTTATTTAAATAAGTTCCTAAAAATAGAAAGTTTCCATAATTAGATATAAGCTGGTTAAATAAGCTAAGTATATAAGCCTAAGTGTTTTTCTGATTATAATGTATAGTTTATTAATTATTTCATGTAATTTAAATAAACTATAGGTTAATAGTATTTAATTAAAATATATCATGTTTTAATTAAATAAGGTTAAGTACATAGGTTAAAACATGTATTATTATTTATTAATAATATAACCTAAGTCATGTTAATTAATCAATTATAACCATGGTTTTTAAATAACTAATTAATTATAAATCTAGAAAATATAAAATACTTAGGTTAATAATTTCATGATTTTAATAATTGATATAACCTAAAGTCATGTTTATTAAATTAATCATGTCATATTTATTAATTTAATTTAACATATGATTATAAAAAAAATAATCTTAACATAAACCGTGAACCGGATCTTGACTAGAAACCATGAACCGGACATGAAATCGACACCATACCCCGAACCACTTCGGGGTTCCCCTTGTCTTGCTGCTGCCGTGGGACCCACACCACCCAACCGGGACCATATGGTCTCGGTGGTGGTCTAGTAACCAAACCGAGACCCCCCTTGGGGTTCGGTTTAGGCGCCGTCCAACAAACACCCCCAAAACAACCCTTTTTGATTTATTCCAAAACCATTTACATGTTTAATCTATGTTTTTAATTAGGTTTTAAAAACATCATGTTCTTGATTAATTATTAGATCAAATCAAAAAGAAAAGGATAAAAAGAATATACCGAATGCGTGGATCTAAACGAGGATGAACAAACACGAACACTTGCTCCAAAAACCAAGATCAAAATCAAACAAACACCCCCTTTGGTGTGTTTGTATTCGGCGGCCAAAAAAAAGAAAAGAGGAGGAGAAGAAACTTTTTAGGTTTTTGTTTTAATCTTCTGTAAAGTGAAAAATAACTAGATAATTTTACCATAACCCCTCTTTAGTGAATTTTGAGATGAGCTTGGCCCATCTCCTTATGGTTGTCGCGGGTAGGGGGCCCCACATGAGGTAGCCGTACCGTTTTCCGTGTCTCGATGTTTAATTGTTCGTTCTTGTTTATTTGTGTTCGTGTTTAATGTGTTCTCGTTAAATAATTACCGTGAACTAATATATTTATTTACGCTCGTAATAAATATATATACGTAATTAATAATAGTTCTTGATTTAATTACGTTCATGATTTCATGATCGCATGTTCGTGATTAATTATTGTCAAATAATTATTGCGTGCTCGTGCGTAGTAAATACTTATCGTGTTCTAACACGTACATAATACGTAAAATCCTAACACGTAATCGTAATCATGCTATAATAGGAAAGTTTTAATCTAGTACGTACGATCTTAAGGGTACTATTCATGATAAAAGCATGCGGGTTTTACAACTCTTCCCCCCTAAAAAGAATAATTTGTCCCCGAATTATAGATAAAGTAAACTGAAAAAGAAGAACATACCCGAATTCAAAATATGAAATGAGGGTAAGAAGCCCGGATAGAATCCTCTGTTTCCCAAGTGGCTTCCCGCTCGGTATGATCCCTCCATAGGATTTTGACGAATGGAATCGTCTTCCTTCTCATGACTCGTTATTGTCTGTCAAGAACTCGTTCGTGTTCTTCTATAAAAGTGAGATCTTCACGTATCTGTTCCAGTGGATACTGAACCATGTGAAGGGGATGATACTGGTACCCTCTGAGTAAGGACACATGAAACACATTGTGCACATGTGAAAGCTGCGGAGGTAACGGCAACCGGTAAGATACTTCACCGACTCGTTCAATAATATCAAACGGTCTGATGAAACGAGGACTGAGCTTCCCTTTAATCCCGAAGCGTCTAACACCACGTGCCGGCGAAACCTTAAGGAAGACGTGATCTCCTACGTTAAAATGTATGTCCCTATGATGCTTATCAGCGTAACTCTTCTGACGTGACCGTGCTTCCTGAAGTTTCTGCTTAGCTACTGCGATCTTTTCATTGGTCATTTCTATGATTTCTGGTCCTTCAAGTGTTCGCTCGCCAACCTGATCCCAGCAGATTGGGGCGCGACACTTTCTGCCATACAACATCTCGAAATGAGCACACTTGATACTTGCGTGCCAACTGTTGTTGTATGCAAACTCCACCAAACAGATGTAATCGTCCGAATCACCCGTCCATTCCAACGCACATGACCTCAACATATCTTCCAATGTCTGAATAGTTCGTTCCGACTGTCCGTCCGTTTGAGGATGAAAAGCCGTGCTAAGCTTAAGTTGTGTACCCCAAGCTTTCTGCAGACTCTTCCAAAACCGCGAAGTGAAACGAGGATCTCTGTCTGAGACTATGCTGGATGGTGCACCGTGGAGTCTCATGATCTCTCTTCTATACGTATCGGCGAGTTTACTTACCGTATCTTCCTTGCGGATCGGTAAGAAATGAGCTGATTTGGTAAGTCGATCAACGATAACCCAAATCGCATCGTGCTTCTTCTTGGTAGGCGGAAGGCCAGTAACAAAATCCATGGTGATTTTGTCCCACTTCCACTCTGGAATATCTAACGGTTGAAGTAGACCGCCAGATCGCTGATGCTCGATTTTAACCTGCTGGCAAGTAAGACATTTGGAGACGTAAGTGGCCACATCATGTTTCATACCACTCCACCAAAAGTACTGCTTGATGTCATGGTACATCTTAGTCGAACTAGGATGTATAGAGAATGGGGAGCTATGAGCTTCAGCTAACAAGGCTTCCCGGAGTTCTTGGTCATCAGGAACACAAAGTCTCGTGCCCTGTCATACGATACCATCTGCATCTACTCTGAATTTCGTATGTTTCTGCAAATTCTTTACTATCGCCCAGATTTCTCCATCATCTTTCTGAGCTTCCTTAATCTTAGAGAGTAACTCGGGTTCTACTCTAAGATTATCCCAGTAACCGTGCTGTCCACGTACCATGATCTTGATGTCTAGTCGCTCCAAGTCTCTTATGATTTCCTCTTCGATTTTAATGTCGCTGATCATTTCGGACTTCCTGCTAAGAGCATCTGCTACAACATTTGCCTTTCCGGGATGATACTGTAGATTAATGTCATAATATTTCAACAGCCCTAACCATCTCCTCTGCCTCATGTTCAATTCACGTTGAGTGAAGATATACTTCAAGCTCTTGTGGTCCGTGAAAATGTCACATGATTCTCCATATAAGTAGTGCATCCATATCTTCAATGCAAACACGACTGCAGCAAGTTCCAAGTCATGCGTGGGGTAATTTTGTTCATAAGGCTTAAGCTGCCGTGAAGCGTACGCGATCACTTTCCCATGTTGCATGAGAACACAGCCAAGTCCCTTCCCTGATGCATCGCTGTAGATTTGAAATCCACCCGTACCAGATGGGAGAGTAAGAGTAGGTGCATATACTAGCTTCTGCTTCAGGTCTTCAAAGCTCTTCTCTCGTTCTTCAGTCCAGACGAATTTTCCCCTTTCCGTATCAGTTTGGTCAATGGTAGTTCTAAGCGGGAAAAGTTCTCCACGAACCTACCGTAATAGCCAGCTAAGCCTAAGAAACTGCGGACTTCCGTCGCTGATGTCGGCTTTGGCCACTTAGTGATGGCCTCAACCTTCGCTGGATCCATAGTGATTCCTCCTACTGATACAATGTGACCTAAGAATGCCACCTTGTCTAACCAGAACTCACACTTGGAGAATTTAGCATATAGCTGCTTCTGGCGAAGAATCTGTAGTACTGTACGAAGATGGTCTTCGTGTTCCTCCTTGGACTTTGAGAAAATCAGGATGTCATCGATGAAGACAATGACGAACTTGTCCAGAAATTCATGGAAGATTATGTTCATCAAGTCCATGAACACTGCTGGAGCATTTGTCAGGCCGAATGGCATAACTACAAACTCGTAGTGGCCATAGCGGGTACGAAAAGCAGTCTTGGCGGTATCCTGCTCCTTTACCTGTAGCTGATGGTAGACTGACCTAAGATCAATCTTGGAAAAGTGTTTGGCCCCTTGGAGTTGGTCAAACAGATCGTCTATACGTGGCAGTGGATACCTATTCCGGATAGTAATCTTGTTGAGCTCGCGATAGTCTATGCAAAGACGCATACTACCGTCCTTCTTCTTAACAAATAAGACCGGTGCGCCCCATGGAGATGCGCTCGGTCGAATGAAACCTCGCTCAAGAAGTTCTTGCAGTTGATCCTTCAGCTCCTTCAGCTCTATGGGAGCCATGCGATAAGGAGCCTTGGAGATTGGTTCAGCTCCTGGAATAAGCTCGATACTGAATTCCACTTCTCGTGCAGGTGGTATGCCCGAAAGTTCAGCAGGAAAAACATCTTAGAATTCCGAAACTATAGGTTGATCCTGAATTGATGGAGATTCAGCATCCATGTCGTGAACCGTAGCTAGATAACCCTCGCAGCCATGTGACAGTAGTGCACGCGCTTGCAGGGTAGATATGATTTGTACAGACCGTCCGGGTATGAACCCATTATGAATGTACTCTGGTGCATTAACATCACCGAAGATAACTTGATATGAATGGCAGTCTATGGTAGCATGATGCTTGGATAGCCAATACATGCCCAAAATCATGTCGAAGTCATTCATGTCCAGCAGAAGTGCGTCAACAGGTCGAACCTTATCGTCAAATTCTAGGGGAAGACTCTTGTATACATGGGTGATTAATACAGAGTCCCTCAAAGGCGTGGAAATAGTAAGCCTATTCTCTAGTGGCATGGGGAGCATCCTAATGTTCTTAGCATAAGCAGTAGAAATAACCGAGTGAGTAGCACCCGTATCGAAAAGAACACATTCAGCTTGACCATACATAAACAAGATTCCAGTGATGGTACCTGTAGACTTGTTGGCCTGGTCTCGAGATGTCGTGTAGACACGCCCGGTGGTAGGAGGCGGCTTGGAATCAGCATGTCCTGATGTACCCTCCATCTCGCCCTTACGGCAATCCTTCATTATGTGGCCAGGAAGACCACACTTGAAGCATGCGTCTGTGTTACGGCGACATGTCCCTGGGTGCCTACGGTGGCAAGTAGAGCAAAGAGGATGAGTAAATCCTCTAACAGGTGCTCTGGCTGGCTGGGAACCTGATAAAACATTTTACATAAGACATGATAATAGGGTACAAAGGACAATGCGGATAATCGTAAGACTGAATACCAGTGATAGCTGGACGGCTAGGCTGTGAACCTCTCTGGTTCTGGTCCCTACCGTTTCCATGGTTCCTGGTAGAAGTTTTGCTAAAGTGTCAGAATATGAGTTATAACATGAAATCATAAGAATATGCGTAAGTATTAGGACCTGCTGTTGTTGGAGTGTCCAGCATTGTTACAGTAATTATCATTACCGCCACGCCTATCCGTAGCAGAGCAGTCGTTAGTCTGACCGTTTCCCTTGGGCTGATGAGGCTGCTGCTGAGTAGCCGGCTGAGACCGGTCCCCAGTTTTCTGCCTGGAAGATACATTTAAAGAGATGAATAATTGACATATATGGAAAGAATACGGATAGATCACCGCTTGAATACGAATGTTTACCTTTTATCGGGTCTCTCAGCTTCCCCGAACTCACCTCTCTCCTGCAGCATCTCCAGCTTACGTGCTGCATCGGCCACTTGTGCTACAGTGTTGAACGTAGCACACACCAGATTGTTTGCGACCGATGTGCGAAGAGCCCACCTAAAGTGGTGTGCCTGCTCTTCAGGAGTACCTGCTGCCGCACCAAGGAAACCAGCTAAGCGAAGAAAGCGCTGCATAAACTCGTTGCTATTCTCCCCAGCTCTCTGTCGGATCCCATGGTACTCTCTCTTGAGTTTGTCTTGCTCAGCCTTGGGAAAGAACTGCTCCATCACCCTGTCTCTGAACTGAGCCCAAGTCAGACCAGCAACCCACTCGTCACCACCCTCAGATTGCATCAACGCTAACCACCAATTTAGCACATCGCCTTCGAACAGATAGCATGCCAACCTCGCCTTGTATGCGGGGTCACAACCCATAGCATTAAAAATCTTCTCGATGTGAGCCAACCAGCTTTCAGCATCACTGGGGCTATCTGTCTTCTCAAAAGCTCGAGGACGGAGCTTGTTGAATCTCTCCATCCATACTGCTAATGTCACTAGAGGAGGAGGAGGTGCCTGTTTATGCTGCTGATTGTTGGTAGCTTGAACTTCAGCCCTGATGTCGTTCCTCAGTTGAGGAAGCAAAGCTTGCATAGCAGCTTGAATTGCAGCATTGAGCTGTTCCTGTTCGCGTGTGAGAACCATCTGAAAGTATAACATAAAACATATGATTAAACAGATCAAAACATAAAATATATATACATGAAAAAATTTATACCAAAATTTCAAGAGAAAAATTTTATGCAAGAAAATTTTGTGTATGAATGCATGATGCAGTTTTATGAAAACTTTTGTATGCTCGAGAGTGAACGCCTATGGTCAGTTCACCCAAAACAAAAGACATGGCGAGGAGACGCCTATGGTTTGGTCCCAAATTTAAAAGTTTCGATAAAACACATGCGACTAAATAGGGCCAGTCCTGTACCAACCATTACTTAGTCATAAATCTGCGACAATGACATATATATGTATGCATAAAAATGATGAATGCATGAAAACAACTGTCAGTTCTAGGAAGACCATAGTGACTACCCACTAATCACAGGTCATATTTTGAGAGCCTACAGGTCGAAGCCTTGGCTCTGATACCATAATTGTAACACCCCATTTTGATAATGGAATGTCACACGTAATTATGGCGTGTCATCAAAGCATACAAGGAAAAATGTCTAAGCATTACATGACCATAAAAGGAAAATACCGGAATCAAACATCGGTAGTCCAAAAGTAAAGCTCATCACACACAAACATAAGTACTGTAAAGGAAAGGACTAAACAATGTCCATAGAAAATGTATCAAAAGAAAGATAATGCATAAAGTAAAGAAAGGCTAGAAAGCTTCCAGTCCATATGCACGTACGCTTAAAGTCTACGAGCGTCCCTGAGTACCTACCGTTTTGGGAACATAGAAAAGGAAAACGGTTGAGCAATACGCTCAGTGCATGGATGTACAATAAAGCATGAATAGGATAAGCATATAACATATAACAGCGGAAGAAACTAAGTCCCGAGTAACCTGGTTAAGTCTTGATAAAACTGGTTTTATAGTTTGAAAAGCCTTATGTTTATCTTGTAAAAAATGTTTCATATTTTACCATTAGCCAATATAGGTCATGAAAATCCACCGTGCATGAATACTTGGAGGGGTGACCTCATCATACAAATTAGAGGGGCTGCCTCTAATTTAATATATTGGTTTGGGTAGGAGGGATCAGCTCCTTGTGAAGGATGCAAGGCACACACCACATTCACACTGAGTAATCTGCTGAAAACATGTAACTAGGATGCACCCATACGCCCCACATGATAAATATAATAATATGGCCAAAAGGTTAAGGGACGCCACGAGCAATCACTCCGCCGTGGTGAAGTCATAACATCAGTGCCTCTAATGTTATTGTTATGGTACCTTCATAACTAGGTGAAACTGGTCATGCATGTATATGGCTATAGGTATTCTAAATTAAACATAAGCAAATCAAACATATAAACTTATACTACGGGAAAACATTTGGTTACATACGGGGAACCCTAATAAGGAAAGAATGTCCATACTGAAAGGACGGGAATCCGTACATTATGTCCTGTGAACGAAGAAGATGAACTGAGGAGAATCATACTTCGGTATCACTAATGCTACATAAATACATACATGAATAAGTATCTGACTACTAAATACGTAACTGGTTTTATATCATATCTTAGCTTATTTTATATGTTCATATCATGTTTTATTGCTTAAAGCCTTAAATTGTGTTTATCTCATATTCTGTCTATTCTGATTAAGTATTTCTGGTATTTCATGTATTATTATACTTACTGTGTAATAATAAGTAACTTTCCAAAAATAGAAGGTTTCCTAAAATAGAAAGTTTCCAAAAATAGAAAGTTTCCAAATATAGAAAGTTACCAAAAATAGAAAGTTTCCAAAAATAGAAAGTTTCCAAAAATAGAATTACTGCTTAAAATAGATAAGTTTCTAAAAATAGAAAGTTTCAATAAATAGATCAACTGCCTTAATTAAATAAGTTTCCATAAATAGATTAGCTGCCTGAATTAAATAAGTTTCTAAAAATAGAAAGTTTCCATAAATAGATTAGCTGCCTTATTTAAATAAGTTTCTAAAAATAGAAAGTTTCCATAATTAGATATAAGCTGGTTAAATAAGCTAAGTATATAAGCCTAAGTGTTTTTCTGATTATAATGTATAGTTTATTAATTATTTCATGTAATTTAAATAAACTATAGGTTAAAAGTATATAATTAAAATATATCATGTTTTAATTAAATAAGGTTAAGTACTTAGGTTAAAACATGTATTATTATTTATTAATAATATAACCTAAGTCATGTTAATTAATTAATTATAACCATGGTTTTTAAATAATTAATTAATTATAAGTCTAGAAAATATAAAATACTTAGGGTAATAATTTCATGATTTTAATAATTAATATAACCTAAGTCATGTTTATTAAATTAATCATGTCATATTTATTAATTTAATTTAACATATGATTATAAAAAAAATAATCTTAACATAAACCGTGAACCGGATCTTGATTAGAAACCATCAACCGGACATGAAATCGACACCATACCCCCGAACCACTTCGGGGTTCCCCTTGTCTTGCTGCTGCCGTGGGACCCACACCACCCAACCGGAACCATATGGTCTCGGTGGTGGTCTAGTAGCTAAACCGAGACCCCCCTTGGGGTTCGGTTTAGGGGCCGACCAACAAACAACCCTAAAACAACCCTTTTTTATTTATTCCAAAACCATTTACATGTTTAATCTATGTTTTTAATTAGGTTTTAAAAACATCATGTTCTTGATTAATTATTAGATCAAATCAAAAAGAAAAGGATAAAAAGAATATACCGAATGCGTGGATCTAAACGAGGATGAACAAACACGAACACTTGCACCAAAAACCAAGATCAAAATCAAACAAACACCCCCTTTGGTGTGTTTGTATTCGGCGGCCAAAAAAAAGAAAAGAGGAGGAGAAGAAAGTTTTTAGGTTTTTGTTTTAATCTTCTGTAAAGTGAAAAATGACTAGCTAATTTTACCATAACCCCTCTTTAGTGAATTTTGAGATGGGCCTGGCCCATCTCCTTATGGTTGCCGCGGGTAGGGGGCCCCACATGGGGTTCCCGTACCGTTTTCCGTGTCTCGATGTTTAATTATTCGTTCGTGTTTATTTGTGTTCGTGTTTAATGTGTTCTCGTTAAATAATTACCGTGACCGAATATATTTATTTACGCTCGTAATAAATATATATACGTAATTAATAATAGTTCGTGATTTAATTACGTTCATGATTTCATGATCGCATGTTCGTGATTAATTATTGTCAAATAATTATTGCGTGCTCGTACGTAATAAATACTTATCGTGTTCTAACACGTACGTAATACGTAAAATCCTAACACGTAATCGTAATCATGCTATAATAGGAAAGTTTTAATCTAGTACGTACAATCTTAAGGGTACTATTCATGATAAAAGCATACGGGTTTTACAACCGATGTTTGTTTTTGGTATTTCCTTTATGGTCATGTAATGTTTGATACATTTATCCTTGTATGCTTTGATGACACGCCATAATCACGCGTGACATTCCATTTACCAAAATAGGGTGTTACATAGGGTGAGTTAGTAGAAGTGATATGAGTGATTTTACTCATATCATTTATATCAAATAACAAGTACAAAATACATAAAATGTATGAAGATAGCATTGTATATGTGTATTTGTTGTTTCATGTGTGTAGATACCCACGATCACGAAAACAGGCAAAAACGACACGGGATTTGAAGAAAAGATCGAGAAAGCCAAAAATCAAGTTCGATTTAGAGGATTTAATATTAATAAAGTTATTTGGGACTTATGGGTCCCACTTTTGGTTATTGGGCCGAAAAGCCCAATAGAGGAAATACCTTAGTCAATTTTTACCAAAAGCCCCAAATACAAAGCCCAATTCATATACAATATGGACGGATGGAGTATAATCATGTATAAGGGCCCATGATTTATTCAAAAGCCCAAACCAAAAGTCATACCAAGTTAATGAAAAAGAGGAGTAAATTATAATGGTTGTAAAATCCCATTAGGGTATCAAGTTATGGACGGTTACAAGATGTTACTTAAAGTGGACACTTTTTCACTTCTCACTCGGTCAAAACAAACACACCACATATTTACTTCGATACAACCAAAGTTCTCTCTCTCATCTCCACAAAGAAATAACGCAGCCACCCCTTTCTTCCACCTCAAACCCTAGATCAAGATATAAATTAGGGCTTTTTCTATCAAGAGCAAGTGCAACACACGCGCTACAAATAAATCCCCATGTTTTTTGGAGGTAGGAGATGGTCTAGTCAAGGCCAACGTGGCACCCTCTCTCATCACAGCTAGCCTTTGAATGGTGGATACACCTCACCATCAATCATCATCCAATGATATTTAGCCACATCATCCTTGAGAAAGCAGAACTAGCACACATCTATGCCACTTTGGCAATCCGTATGCAAGAGAACCATTGTCCACCGTAAGATCAAAAGAGAAGATAGAGAGTGAAGAATAGAAGGCGAAGATTGAAGATGCTTTTCAACAAATTCTCATCAGCAATGCTGGGGTTTGCCTATAATGACCCCCAAAAAATGTAATTGTAATCATCCCATTTTTTATACTGTTATAATGTCAATTTAGGTGTAGGATTAATATATTTTCATTTTTAAAGTATTGTACTCATTTTCTGAAATTAATAAAAGTGATTTTAATTTCAATCTGTTTTTTTACTTACTATTTAAGTTTACTGCATTTATTCTCCATTTATTCTATCTTGATATTATATTTAAAATTATTCTATTAAGCTGATCAATAGCTTAATTGAATGTTTTATGAGATTTGGGAATGAAAGTTAAACCAACTGTTTAGCTTTAAAAATTTGTGACGTGAGGGTGTCAGTTACTCGCTGGATTGTGGTTCGAGAATTTATTCGAATGGTGTGTTTGGTTCGAGAGTAACATGAATGGTGTTCGAAGGTGGTGTTGATTCGGGTTAAAAGGCCAGCTCAGCGCTCCATCTCATCATCAAAGGTTTTCATCTAAAAGGTAAAAGTTATTTTTAGTTTATAAGTTTTATATGTAATTTGATTGAATGTTAATTTAAATGATTTTAGACTGCTAAGTTTGGTTAAATAGTGTCAGATTTATAGTTTTTTCTTTAATCTGTTTAGTTATCTGAATTTGTGAATCTGTATCTGATTAGGCTATGTTCGGTGTTTGTTTAATTTGTGTTGCCATGTTTATGATTATAGCTGCCTAATCATATAAACGGATTGGTTTTTATCAGATTTGCCAATGTTTAATATTTTCGTATCTGTCAAAGTTTTAAGTAAGTTTAGAGATTTGCAGGTCTAGTTTTATGTTTACTCATTGTGATTTGCTGTTCGATTGCTTAACTGCTGATCTACTGAATATTTCACATAAATCCTAATCTGTATAACTAGCATGAGTTTGGGGATTTGGATAAAATTTACTTGTTGAATAAATTTATTTGGTATAAGTTTTGATACTTGTTTGCTATTGATGTTTAAATTTGTTTCTACTGTCTAATCTGTTTATCAAATTAGGGTATGATCAGTAGTGTCCTAATTAATATAGTTACTGCTTTTTAATCTGTTTAACTGAGTAGTCAATTTAAATCTGCTGAGGTTATATTTGGTTTGTCGAAATAGCTGATTTAACTATATTATCAGTTTTTAAAGCTTTAATTCATTTTATAAATTGCTGAATGTTCAGAATGTTTTGTTGAGATTGATTGGTGTTTATTTGTTTTAGTAAACTGATATTTATCAGTGTACCATTCAAATTGTATGGTACTGATATTGTTAATCTATCAATTCTAAATATATCAAACCAAAAAGTCACTCCTGTGACTTTGACTTTTTTTATTTTCTAGTCCAAAAATAATATTCACAAAAAAATTGGTCCCCACTGGACTCGAACCCGTGAACTCCTAGTCATAGGCTTAGCGTGCTAACCAACTGGTCTAGCACTTGTGTTTGTTTAAATACTGTCTGAGTAATTAATATAGCCTGATAATCTTAACTGTCAGCTTTTATTTCAATATTAATACATAGTTTTCATTTATTAGATTTATATAATTTGTTTAAACTTAATTTTATAAAGTTTAAAAAATAAATAAATAAACAAATAAAAATATTTTATTACTTCTTAAAAATTTAAATAGTTTTAAAATTAGTTTCTAAATTAATGAGTTTTAGTTAATTTTTATTTTAAATAGATTTTGTTAATTAAAAAGTAAAAGTAACTTTTAAAATAGATTAATTAGTTTATAATTTTAGTAGTTTTAAAATTGTCTTTAATTAAATAGATTAATTTTCAATAGTTTTTAAATAGATTATTAATTTAAAATAGTTTAAGTTTTATATATTTTTAATAGTTGTCTTTTAGAATTTTAGTTGGAATACGATTCATGCACTTACGATTTAAAATTGGAAAAAAAATTAATTTTAGGTAAAAAACCGAAACCCAATTCAAATCAATTGTCCAAATTAATACAAACGTCTCAAATTCATAAGGTCCTTGTGTACAAGGAACTTGGATCACTCACGTGTTTAATTGAATTCGTTTTTGGCATATTTATGGATTATTACCTTTACCTAAGGGTAATTTCCTAAATTTGCTCTATAACGTATCTAATTAAAATACACCGACATTCCTCATCACATCAAAAATTTTGGCATCGCTGTCGGGGATCTTGTGTACGAATCGTTCGTGGAGATTTGTTGATCATTGATTCGAAGAGCCTTTTCGTCCTCGGAAAGTTTTGTTATTTTTCTATTATTATAGTATATATCGTTTTTCGTGTTTTTTGTGATTACTATATTGTATTACATAGAACAATAAATTTACCTACTTCCAAATGAGACCTTAGTTGGGATTTCATCACCTAGCTATTGTATTTGAATCCAATACGAAAATAAAGGCGAAATAGATAAATACTAATGATAACTGGGTTTTGGCCAGTATAAAAATTAAAGTTCGTTGTGGTGGTCTAATCGAATTGATTACTGGTTCAGAGTGCGACTCAGCTGTCTTTGGTGGAAACAAATATTGTGTCGTTGTAGTAAAATTAAAGGTACAAAATCTTTAATGTAAAAGGCATGTAAACTAAATATAAATCTAATTTAAAATAAATGACGGGAAATTAAAACGAGACGAGAAATTAAAAGGCACTTAAAGTAAATAACGCAAACTTAAAACTATCCTAAAGGCAAACTTAAAACGCAACTAAAACTTAAACTAAGGCAAGTGTGACAATCCGTCAATTTACGATTGATATTTTATTCTCAAATATTATTTGAAAATATTATTTTAATGATACAATATGAACTCACTTATTTTTGGGAAGAAATTTGGATTTACGTCTTGGAGTAGCATCGACTACGTCTAAACCGGAGGATTCAACGTTACGTGCTTACGTTTACGTACACCGTCTTTGGCGACAGTCCGACATTTCAGAAAATAAATTTATCTGAGAATATTATTTTGGAGTTTTAAATTTGTGTTGGTTCATAAACTCACAAATTTACGAGAAGAGATTAGGACTTATGATTTTATTTTAACGTCCTTTACGACTAAACCGGAAACCTTAGGATTACGTATTTACGTTTTCAAACTCCGTTTTTGATGAAACAATTTTTATTGGATTCATTTTGTGACGTCGATTCATAATTTATAAAAACGTTTTTCGTAAAACGACCCGAGGGCACGCAAATCGAGAAAACTAGAATCGAGGAGTACCCGTAACTAAATGGGATGAGACAAGTGGGACACTTGTCCCACCCCACTCATCAAAACCGGCTATAACAACACCACCTCACAAGTTGGTGGCAAGTTTCTAGCTAAACATTACACATGTCACTTAAGCTTAATGTGTAAGCTAAGTGTACACCAAAACAAGCAAACCTTCACAAACTAGCTCATTCAACATGCAAAACCACTCTCCATTTCCTCTCTACTCTCTCCTTGTGCCGTCCATACTACCACCACCACCACAATGATCATCAAATTTTCTACCATAAATCTTATGTTTAACTTGCATAAGATTGAAACCTATTGAAGACTTGTTGATTGGAGGTGATTCTAACAACTAGCAAGGAGTTTTAAAAGGAGTCAAGGGCTGATTTACATCAAGGTGTTCATGTAGATGGGTGGTCTTGAAGATGGTCATGGTTATTCACATGCTTCTCCATCAAAAACCATGTCAAAATCATAACCTACATCAAGTTGGTGGTATAAAGATTGTCCTCCTCAACTTCTTATTATTTTGATTATGTAAACTTGTATTTTATTTCCTATTGTATATATTTATGATGATTATATGATGATAAAAATGTTATGTGGGGATTTGTTGTTGATAATCATGGATAAAAAGGTGAAAAACCATATGAAACAAGGTTAAAATCTTGATTAATTTGCATGGCTGTATAAAACAGTAAAGAACCAAGTGGTAAACTGATAATATGATGAAATAGAATCCATTTACAGTAAGCTAAATGTCTTGTACACATGTGAGAGTTGGCCATGCAATGGAATCAAAATAATGAGTGAGATATGATCAAAACAAGTTTAGGGTATAAATCTGAAGTTACTGTTTTGGACGATTTTTAGAAAATATTTAGAAGATGATTCAACAGTAGCTATAGAAGAGTTAATTGTAGCATATATCATGTAGTTTATGTGATAAAAATTTGAGCTTCTATCCCAATATAGAACTCAAGATATGGCAGTTTTGGTAAAGATGAAGTTAAAAATCAGATTTTTGGAAATTAAAGAATAATACTATTATATAAGCACTCACATTTTAATATATAAAATGTAAATAAAAACCCACTAACTTATAAAACTTATTTATATAAATATATAAAAGGTGTAATAAGTGTATAAATGATGGAAATGGAAACTTGTTAAGTTTTATAAGTTATAAAACTATAAACATGCTTTTTACGACTTTTTCGGCTATTGCCGTAAAATTAACGTTTTTGTTAAATAAAACTTAGATGGTTGGACCCGTCTAATGAAAACTTTATAAAACTTACATACTGATATATAGACATGTATAACAAGTAAAAACCGATAAAACCCGAACTATAGGGCATACGGACATTAACAAGTTAAATAAACATATTGGACTAATAAATGGACTAAGTAGGATAAAAACTTGTAAAAAGAATCTATTGGGCTTAACCCATTTAGGCCCAACTTGGAAAGTATACATACTGATAATATAGGTACAAAATGGATTAAAATAAGTTAAATAACTTATAATAAGCTTATTGGGCTTAAGACACGTAAACGGGTAAAACTAGTAAACTAGTATAAAAGTTATCGACATATAACACTAAAAGGAGTAAACGAGAATATGTAAACCCACTTGATCATCATATATATATAATCATCATATGTATACCTAGATGTTATTTTTATAAAGTCATTGGACAAACGTCTAAGACCGATTATTATTTGTCTAGGTTTCCGTGATTGAAGCACGTACCGTACGTCCGAATTGCCGATAACCCGCCTTCCCACATCAACGTGAGTTCATAGCCTCGCACTCTTTTAAATGTTTTATAAATGTTTTATAAACCCGCGAGGGAGATAACATGTTAGTTTTTATAAAATTAGGACACCATTTGTCCTGATTGTTTGTTTATTGATTTTGGACCCGAATGATTGAATGACCCGATTGTATGACCCGATAAATGATTAAAGGACCCGATAGATGAAATTAAATGGATTATTAAAGTTAGGTTATGTCACTAAAAGTCCCATTAGCATGAATTGTGAACTACCGGGATTTGGTAGACGCTTATGCATTTAATAGTACTATTTGGGGACGATCACCCCAGTTCGCGCCTTGACGGTTGATCCCCGTCGTGCCACATTGATTGGTAAGCGAATTTATGTATGAGAAGATTTCCAATAGCGTGACCTTTGTGACGACACGCTACTTTAGATGGGCAAAATTTGTATCGGGTTAGCTACCCGTTTTGGTTTTAGTAAGGTAACAATGTCATGCGGCTTATAATAATCCAAATCACCAAAATATTACTGGACGCTCCGAATTACGATGTATTGCCTGACTAGCAATACTGGGTCATACTATTGATATTATGTTTGTATTTTGGTTTTCATAACCATATTCATATAACGGTTTTTATTCGATTTTATACAACGTCATAAGACGTATTGTATGATGTTTTTACGACATTGGCTCGTATTATGATTTTTACGGCAAATGCCTATATTATGATTTTCGATAAGGATTTGTATAAAATGATTTTGGCTGTTTCATGGCCTATCAAAACGATTTGTACAAAATGATTTTCAGTAATACTTTTATACTGATATTATATTGATGGAATTTATTAAACTCTATGAATTCACTCGGCGTTATCGCTGACCTTTTCTTTTAACATGTTTTATCTCAGGTACTTGAAGGTAATTCTCGGGAAGACGACAAGAATTCATGGCCCGCACTTAAACAATATTTTTCCATTCAAACACTTTGTAAAACTTTTGTATGAAATGTAATGACTTGGGACCTATGTAACTTTGATGTTTATGAATGGAAATAATTTATTATTAAACGACGCGATTTTTAAGCGTTGTCTATGATGTGAGTAATGTGCTATCCCGTAACACCAACTAGTCTTCCGCTGAACTGAGTTGTATAAATTTGGGGGTGTTAAAGTTTGGTACCAGAGCTCTCGTTATAGAGAACGAAAGATTTTTAAAACCAAGGTTTTGAATAAAACATTTCAAAATCTTTTAACTAAAAACATTTTTCTAAAAATGTCTAAAAATCTTTTGACTATAACGGTGCCGAAGAATTCCCGAGTTACCGACAAGGCCAAGACTGAGAAGTGTTATTTTAATATATATATACTTGGATTATATATATATATATTTGATGTAAATTGATTACATGATTGTTTGATGATTATTTTGATTTTTATACGAGGTATTTATATGACGTAGATTGTCACAATGTACCCTAAATTCCCTAGTAAATTAATCGAAGCTATTCTCGTAGGAATTCTAGCTATCCTAGATCTAAACCAAGTTGTGGATATCTATGATCCCAACAAATGGTTGATATTCGTAGAAGTGTAGATATTAGTTGACTGTGATATTGAAAAAGAATTGGCGAGATTAAATCCGATATCGATGTCATGACGATCTTTCCTTATAGAGTGGAGTTTGACAAAACGTTACCACCTAGAAAGATGTCATCTGATTCGTTGTCATCCAATTCTTAAATTAAAATCGAAAGGGTGAATGTCGCACTTGAGGCTGTAATTGGAACCATTACCCAAAAGCCTCATGCCACTAATACCTTTCCGAGAAGTCTAGTTGAATGATCAAGTCATTTCATATTAATGACTCAGTTGATAATTGTTGTTGTAAGAACTAATATGATTGGAAATTAAGTGTTGATTTATATTGAGATTGTATTGCCTTTACAAGGCCGAAGAATAAGGTTGTAAGTATTGGAATATGAGGTAGGATATTGAATTGAGTATAAAAATTGGTTAAAACTTGAATAAAGTGAAACTTAACCTATATGGAATATAAGATTGATAAGAGGAAGTCGTTAAGTCCTTTGATTGAATTATGAGGTTTTAAATGATTGTTAGATTGTGTTAAGGGTTGTTCCTAGGCCATTGTCCACTAACGAGGATGCCCAGTGTCCAAGAAATAAATTGAAGAAATCTTCTTCTGAATTGAGACCGATGGATCTTCTGGGACATGTGGAACACCTAATGACTCTTGTAGATTAGTATTCATTGTGGTATCTTTTAAAAATAATCCCTAACTTAACTGTGACATCAGTTGGTAGGATGAGTTCTGAGAATTGTATGACATAGTAACACGTAATTTGTTACGGTACAATTTGACTTGTTTGTGATTAATGAAAAGACTACCTTTGATTGCTAAATTCTACATGTATCGATGTTATCTATCCTTTATTGCTTCATCCTAATGCTCGCATTAGTGATGCAACCATTGAACAAGTACTCATCTTGAATTGAGTTACGTTGTGAATCATTCTTCCTGAGTGCCATCGAGATCATGAACCTCATGATTACTTGGCTAAGCTCATTTCCTATCATATCGTAGTTAATTCTTGGTGAACAAGCTTTCATCACTCTTCTGCAGATCACTCATTGTTTTTATAAAGATAAAACAGTATACCTTGAGAAAAATTGAATTTTCATCACTAAAAGGATTATTCGAAGTAAGATTTATAAGTGATTGTTATCAAAGTAAAGTTGTTTAAGAAACGCTTTTGAAAACTTAATTGTTTTCATAACAAAGGAAATCTTTGTAAATTTATTTTTGATTCTTATTCAAGGGTTAAGCATGAAAATGTTTTTATTATAAACATGATGATAAAATTTTGACGAACTGAGTATTGCATCGTTAATCTTGAAATTGTATATAGTTGCGCGCCTACATACAATTTGGAATGGACTATGCAAGACTGATTAGTAGTCACCATAAAACTAATGAATAAACACTACATTTTCTTCGAAGATTGTGAAAGATTAAATTTTATGAGATCTGCAAGAAGTGAAAAATAGGGACATAGTGTTAGGGACACCTACATATGTGCCTATAACATCTATTCTTCTGAGTCGAATTTACTCATCTGTGGAATTTGTCTTATTTGACAATTGATATTCCGTTCTTGTCCAGTTCTCCCGTAGTGAGATTCTTAGGAAAAGTATCTGATTACCGAGTGTTGATACCCGACTGGATGTATCGACGTTCCTATCATTTCTTATGATTTGATTTCATTTGAAGGACCTGGGTAACGATCCGAGGAGCTTTCGAATGCGTACTCGAATCATGAAAACATGGGATATATTCATATTCGTTAAATGTTTTCGTCTGAATCTGATTTGAAATTCTCTCGCGTAGAGTATGCGTTGACCTTACTCTTTATATGGTAGTTGTGTCTCCATATATCCTTGAATTTGTGAAGGATTATGAGTTATTAGTAGTCTTTTGAGAAGTTCACATCTTATCGACGGCAATAAAAACTGGAAAGTTGATAGTGCCAGTAGAATGGATTGATTGATTATGACATGACGACATTGTCTTAATTGATGGGAACTCAAGTAGAATTCCCTAAAAGATAAGATGTTGAATATCAAAAGTGATCTAAATAATTCTTGACGGATGACCATATCCTGCATTTAGACTTGAGATTATACTGTGATTGGTTGTAAATTAGTCATAGATATTATAATCTAGAAAGAACCTAATATGAATGTATTAAAAGATATTTATCTTATCTGAAACTTTAGGAAGTATTTGTTGGTGAATCACTTGGACTTTTGCCATTAAGGCAAGATTGAATTTGGTATTGATTTTATTTCCGGTGTTGCACTCGTGGCTTGTGCACTGTACGTCAGCACCATCTAAATTAAAGGAATTACCGTACAACTGAGAAAGTTGTCGGAGAAAGATTTTATTATACCAAGCCTGTCATCCTGAAGAGCTATGGTGTTATCTTTCCTTAAATTAGATTACTGTGACTGAGTAAATTGACAATCGAAAACGATATCCATAACTCGAAATGGAAGATTTGTTCGATGATTTACAAGGTTCTAGCAAATTTGATCCATAGCATGGTTATCATCAACTTCGCATCTGCGAAAGAGATTATTTATTCCAATCACTACATCCGGTACTTGTAACGAACATTATGAGTCCCATGTGACGTCGTTTGGATTGACCAATGCACATGTAGCATTCATAAATTTGGTGAATCACATGTGTAGGCTGAAATGTGATAAATTCATGCTCGCGATCATTCAGGACTATATATTTGCTTATAAGAATAACAATGAGTTAATAATTAGTTATAAATTGCCCTGAATTGGCTAAACAATGAAAACCTGAACCTTGAATAATTAACACGTGATTAAGGACTTAATCCTTTACATAAAATGACCGTTGGATTAATAATGGTAAGATGTATGCATATAGACTCTTCAAAAAAATTAAAGAGCCCTTTCAAGACTTTGGATTTTACCAAAAAGAAAATGGAAATATGTTTTGACGAATGCTTTAACAAAGGATTTTTAAAAGGGATTATTCCCTTATACACAAATCATTTAACTAAACTTCTGTTTAGGGGTAAATGATTGTGTATACTTCTAGGCAACTTAAGAGGAATTGAGGAAACTATATAAAACATGACTTGAAATTTGAAACAATAATTTACGCTTTTCAAACTAAAGAAATTTTGACCAAAGTATAAACAAAGATTTTTCAAACATTTACGAATCTTATTAATTATTTTCGATAAATCAACCAAAAATCTTGTTAATTAAATTCAAATTTATTTTTGAACATTTTATATAATTGGTCGAACTTAGAAATTTAAAACTTTTACGCTTCATAAAAATTAATAATTATTTAATTAATTATGATAATTATCGACGCCTTAGACGACGGATTGAGTAAAACGGATAAAAATGATAGATGAGACGAAACTGAAACTAAAAGAATTTTGAATAAATACGGTTGTGATATTTATTTCATCAGGAGAAAGTGAACGTAATTACCGACGCATTATGTATAAAAGATAAAGAAACCAGTTAGGACATGTTCCTTAATAATGAAGGTGCAAAATAAATTGCAAAACGATATAAAAATAAACGATGTTTGTAAGAAGGATAATATAGATACTAAAAGGGGTTCGCGGCTAATATGAACCATTAAGAATTGAGAAGCCGATAGCATTAAATGTTTTAAAGGCCACTTTTGGTTGCCTAAATATGGAGATTGTGAGATATAGTTATGTTGGAATTTGTAAGTATAAGTATTCTATTTATGTCATTCATGACTAAAAGTATCTTTGTCTGAAGAAGTGTACTGATGGAAATTATGAAGGCAGACATCGCCTCATACATTAGTAAACGTTTAGCTATTGCAAAGGTCATTATCTGAATTTGATTCGATTTGGGTCATCGTCGACAGACTGACCAAATCTGCTAATATCATTCCCGTTAATGATAAATGCAAAAGAGTTATGTAAACATAGTGTGCCTGTATCGAACATCTATATCAAGATCCTCGCTTCGCATCGAATTTCTAGAGATTTGCTCAGAAATCATTGAGAACGAACCTTGATGAGAGTACTATATACCACCCCAAATCGAAGGGACGAGGTAAAGTAACGATACAAAGTAATATAAGTGCTGTTTTATGTTTGAATAATCGACCTTTGGTAATAGACCATATAATCGTTTTCCTTTGGAGAGATTATCATTGATAATCATCATGTTAGGATCGAGATCGAATCTTGTTAAGATTTAGAAATTAGAGCATCTGTAAGCTGGAGTTGAGATGAAGACACCCGACATACACCCATTGTGTGTTGGACATGTCTTTTAGATTTAAGGTTTCCTATGATGGCGAACCTATCCTTGCAAAACACCCGACCCGCGAGATCTGAAATGATTGGTGAAATTAGGATTTGATTATTGACTGCCGATAGTAGGCAAGAGGTTATGTGAATGTGAAATGTAGATCTTGAAGTGCCAAATGGGTAGCGAAGTTATGCCAAAAATTTTAAACTTTGGAAAGATGAATACATGATCTGACAAATCATGGGATATAAGTCCCCGTTGTATGGGACCATTGAGATGATGTAAAAGTTGAGATTGAAAGGCATACAAGCTGGATCTACCCTAGGACTTCAAGGACTGCGTGAATTATGTTTCGTATATCGAACTTGATGGAATATCTATCAAGTTAAAAATCTGAATTCTTCTTAATAGAGCTTAGATCGGCGAAAAGTTGCATTCATCAGAAACCCGTGAACATCATGGATAGAGAAAGTAAGTCAACATTTAGCCTGATCTTATTCCCGTAGTTATGTTTGATGAAACTCGCGTATTATAATACACTTGTGAGAAAAGACCAAATGTGGAAGAAATACCCACATGGCTTTAACTCTATAAGAAGCGAGTAGTAAGATGATCTTTGAGGACAAAGATCCTGTTTAGGGGTAAATGCTGTGACAATCCGTCAATTTACGATTGATATTTTATTCTCAAATATTATTTGAAAATATTATTTTAATGATACAATATGAACTCACTTATTTTTGGGAAGAAATTTGGATTTACGTCTTGGAGTAGCATCGACTACGTCTAAACCGGAGGATTCAACGTTACGTGCTTACGTTTACGTACACCGTCTTTGGCGACAGTCCGACATTTCAGAAAATAAATTTATCTGAGAATATTATTTTGGAGTTTTAAATTTGTGTTGGTTCATAAACTCACAAATTTACGAGAAGAGATTAGGACTTATGATTTTATTTTAACGTCCTTTACGACTAAACCGGAAACCTTAGGATTACGTATTTACGTTTTCAAACTCCGTTTTTGATGAAACAATTTTTATTGGATTCATTTTGTGACGTCGATTCATAATTTATAAAAACGTTTTTCGTAAAACGACCCGAGGGCACGCAAATCGAGGAAACTAGAATCGAGGAGTACCCGTAACTAAATGGGATGAGACAAGTGGGACACTTGTCCCACCCCACTCATCAAAACCGGCTATAACAACACCACCTCACAAGTTGGTGGCAAGTTTCTAGCTAAACATTACACATGTCACTTAAGCTTAATGTGTAAGCTAAGTGTACACCAAAACAAGCAAACCTTCACAAACTAGCTCATTCAACATGCAAAACCACTCTCCATTTCCTCTCTACTCTCTCCTTGTGCCGTCCATACTACCACCACCACCACAATGATCATCAAATTTTCTACCATAAATCTTATGTTTAACTTGCATAAGATTGAAACCTATTGAAGACTTGTTGATTGGAGGTGATTCTAACAACTAGCAAGGAGTTTTAAAAGGAGTCAAGGGCTGATTTACATCAAGGTGTTCATGTAGATGGGTGGTCTTGAAGATGGTCATGGTTATTCACATGCTTCTCCATCAAAAACCATGATAAAATCATAACCTACATCAAGTTGGTGGTATAAAGATTGTCCTCCTCAACTTCTTATTATTTTGATTATGTAAACTTGTATTTTATTTCCTATTGTATATATTTATGATGATTATATGATGATAAAAATGTTATGTGGGGATTTGTTGTTGATAATCATGGATAAAAAGGTGAAAAACCATATGAAACAAGGTTAAAATCTTGATTAATTTGCATGGCTGTATAAAACAGTAAAGAACCAAGTGGTAAACTGATAATATGATGAAATAGAATCCATTTACAGTAAGCTAAATGTCTTGTACACATGTGAGAGTTGGCAATGCAATGGAATCAAAATAATGAGTGAGATATGATCAAAACAAGTTTAGGGTATAAATCTGAAGTTACTGTTTTGGACGATTTTTAGAAAATATTTAGAAGATGATTCAACAGTAGCTATAGAAGAGTTAATTGTAGCATATATCATGTAGTTTATGTGATAACAATTTGAGCTTCTATCTCCATATAGAACTCAAGATATGGCAGTTTTGGTAAAGATGAAGTTAAAAATCAGATTTTTGGAAATTAAAGAATAATACTATTATATAAGCACTCACATTTTAATATATAAAATGTAAATAAAAACCCACTAACTTATAAAACTTATTTATATAAATATATAAAAGGTGTAATAAGTGTATAAATGATGGAAATGGAAACTTGTTAAGTTTTATAAGTTATAAAACTATAAACATGCTTTTTACGACTTTTTCGGCTATTGTCGTAAAATTAACGTTTTTGTTAAATAAAACTTAGATGGTTGGACCCGTCTAATGAAACTTTATAAAACTTACATACTGATATATAGACATGTATAACAAGTAAAAACCGATAAAACCCGAACTATAGGGCATACGGACATTAACAAGTTAAATAAACATATTGGACTAATAAATGGACTAAGTAGGATAAAAACTTGTAAAAAGAATCTATTGGGCTTAACCCATTTAGGCCCAACTTGGAAAGTATACATACTGATAATATAGGTACAAAATGGATTAAAATAAGTTAAATAACTTATAATAAGCTTATTGGGCTTAAGACACGTAAACGGGTAAAACTAGTAAACTAGTATAAAAGTTATCGACATATAACACTAAAAGGAGTAAACGAGAATATGTAAACCCACTTGATCATCATATATATATAATCATCATATGTATACCTAGATGTTATTTTTATAAAGTCATTGGACAAACGTCTAAGACCGATTATTATTTGTCTAGGTTTCCGTGATTGAAGCACGTACCGTACGTCCGAATTGCCGATAACCCGCCTTCCCACATCAACGTGAGTTCATAGCCTCGCACTCTTTTAAATGTTTTATAAATGTTTTATAAACCCGCGAGGGAGATAACATGTTAGTTTTTATAAAATTAGGACACCATTTATCCTGATTGTTTGTTTATTGATTTTGGATCCGAATGATTGAATGACCCGATTGTATGACCCGATAAATGATTAAAGGACCCGATAGATGAAATTAAATGGATTATTAAAGTTAGGTTATGTCACTAAAAGTCCCATTAGCATGAATTGTGAACTACCGGGATTTGGTAGACGCTTATGCATTTAATAGTACTATTTGGGGACGATCACCCCAGTTCGCGCCTGACGGTTGATCCCCGTCGTGCCACATTGATTGGTAAGCGAATTTATGTATGAGAAGATTTCCAATAGCGTGACCTTTGTGACGACACGCTACTTTAGATGGGCAAAATTTGTATCGGGTTAGCTACCCGTTTTGGTTTTAGTAAGGTAACAATGTCATGCGGCTTATAATAATCCAAATCACCAAAATATTACTAGACGCTCCGAATTACGATGTATTGCCTGACTAGCAATACTGGGTCATACTATTGATATTATGTTTGTATTTTGGTTTTCATAACCATATTCATATAACGGTTTTTATTCGATTTTATACAACGTCATAAGACGTATTGTATGATGTTTTTACGACATTGGCTCGTATTATGATTTTTACGGCAAATGCCTATATTATGATTTTCGATAAGGATTTGTATAAAATGATTTTGGCTGTTTCATGGCCTATCAAAACGATTTGTACAAAATGATTTTCAGTAATACTTTTATACTGATATTATATTGATGGAATTTATTAAACTCTATGAATTCACTCGGCGTTATCGCTGACCTTTTCTTTTAACATGTTTTATCTCAGGTACTTGAAGGTAATTCTCGGGAAGACGACAAGAATTCATGGCCCGCACTTAAACAATATTTTTCCATTCAAACACTTTGTAAAACTTTTGTATGAAATGTAATGACTTGGGACCTATGTAACTTTGATGTTTATGAATGGAAATAATTTATTATTAAACGACGCGATTTTTAAGCGTTGTCTATGATGTGAGTAATGTGCTATCCCGTAACACCAACTAGTCTTCCGCTGAACTGAGTTGTATAAATTTGGGGGTGTTAAAGCAAGGCTTAAAATAAATCTAAGGCAGGTAAACTTAAAGTGCGACTAAAGAAAAAGGCGGGAAAAGTAAAGCTTAAAAATTCAAACTTGAAAACAAAAACTTAAAAGAACCTGAAAATAGCTCATTCGGAAAATACCCTCATTCGGAATAATCACTCATCCGGAATGTCACCTTCGTTCGGAATGATTCTTCTTCACTCGGAATATTACTTCATTCGGAACAAATATCTCATCCGGAATAACTCTTTATTCGGAATAAAAGCTTCACTCGGAATAATTGATTATTCCGAATAAACGACTTTGACTCGGAATATTTACTATTCCGAATGAATTCCCTTGATCCGGAATATATGATATTCCGAATGAAGACCCTTGATTCGGAACAAACAACTGATCCGGAATATTGAAGACTAAAGCCTTTATTCGGAATATATGCTTCACTCGGAATAATGGTTCAACCGGAATATGTCACTTATCCGGAATAAATCCTTCACTCGGAATATAAGCTCGATCCGGAATACTAGATTTATTCGGAATATCCACTGATCCGGAATATTCCACTGATTCGGAATATTCTCAACAAAACCTTGATCCGGAATGTTTGGCGTTGATCCGGAATAACCTGGAAAAACTAACAGACAGCGAAGAACACGGGGACAAAAAGAAATACGGATCTAACCAAGACTAAACAAAATCAACCAAAAGATTAAATCAAACTAACCAAATAACATCTACTAATCATAAACAAACAATCCAAAACAATCAAACTAACAATACTAATCAAAATAATCAAAACCCACTTAATCAATTTAATAAAAATTCAATAACATGAACATAAACAATAAGCATAAAGATTAAAGATTATCAAGAAAGGTAGATAGGAGATGAACAATAAAAGTAAAGATTAACAACAATTAAAAGGAAACTTACTTGAAATTAAATGAATTTAAGGTGCAATACAATTAAGTAAATGACATGTATTTAAATGTGCAAGTAATTAAAATGGAAGAACTAATGGTCACACTTAGCCAACAAGAAAAAGTGAAAGCCTAAGGATCCTATTTATAATGGATTAGGGAGGTGCTTAGTGGAAGCTTCCTCCCCTCTTTCTTCTTTCTTTAATTATCATTAAGTCCTTAATCTTCCAATTCTTCGACTTTTGTCTCGGGATTAATAACTCGTCTTGTAATTTCTTCAATAAATTAGACTTGAGTTATTCGGCTTTTAGTAAACTTTCGTCTTTTGACTTTTTCTTCAATAAATCTTCAGAATTGGTCTTGGACTTCCGTTCTTTTTGCACTCTTGATTTCTTGACTTCGTCTTTTGTCTTTTTCTTCGATAAAAGCCCGTGAATGCCCGTGTTTTCTCCCCTTTTCACATATTCGTCCTAAATCACAACAAAAACACAAACCATGCATAATTCCGACATTTACGACATAAAATACACGTTTTGGCTTGGTTATTATTGTAGTTAAGTGGTAAAAAGGATGGGTGTTTACACACCTATCAAATCCCCTACACTTGACCATTGCAATGTCCTCATGTAATGCATTAGTTTCAAAGCAAGAATACACTTTTCATCATAATCAATCCACATTGGCCTTTATTAAAGAGATAGAAAATAACAAAACAAGTAAAGAAATCAGAAACTTACCTTAGGGTTTTGGAAATGTCATGAATGATCATCATCCTCAAGTTTTCACATTCTCCAAACCAAGTTTAAAAACGAGATCATTGTTATTATAAGTTAGCAAACTAACACGAACTCATGTGAGCCAATTATTTACTTAGACTCCCTTATTCCTAGGTGTATCTCTTATATTTTATTGTTGTCTTGAATGATCACGAGGATGCATTGTTGACTTATTTTGATAGTTATTTAGGCTGAAAATAAAGTGGGACGATTTAATCAATAGTTAGCTAAAGGACAAAATCTTTTAAAACTGCTTCTCGGGACCTTATAAAGTTCATATCTTGGCATAACTCGCTTCACGATTTAAGACCTTTCTCGGACCGATATTTGGCAGCGACTTCATACTTCAAATCTTGAGAGACGTTCATGAAATAATGGTCTTCTGTTCATAATAGGAATTTCTTCACTTGAAGTTTTGAGAGATTCTTCATACTTGGACCACGACTTCTTCATTTTTCTCCAATCTTTATTTGGGATTTTGATATACAACGATCCACCTCCTTTTTGGACTTGGATCTATTTATCCTCATACCTTGTTAGGGCCTTTTCGGATAGACTTCTCCATGATCTTTACGGGAGTATTTGCTTTTCGTCGTGTGTCTCGATCCTTCATATTGATTTTTGATAAATGATTCTTCACATCACTTGGGATCTTTAGCAACAAAATGTCCCTCATGCCTTGTTAGGGCCTTTTCGGACTCGCCAATCTTTGCATCCCGCTTCAATAAGTTATGCCTTGGCTATGAACTCTAATCCATACCGAGCAACTTCTAAACGATCTTGGGCTAGAAGCTAAGTAACTTTTCAAATCGTACAACCTTATTTATTGCAAATAAAATTTATTAACAATCGATGGGAGAATAGGCTTATAATTAACTCACATAAATTCACGAAAGAATACCAAACTTATAATTGACTCTATCATCTCTCGTTCTCCACAATTTAAAATTTCAAGGAATGAGACCCGTGGATGCTTAGCCTATTAAATCAAAGTTTTGGGTTTTCGAGTCATCTATAGGATATTGCAAAATATTAGACTTTTTCAAGTGTAGAAATCGCATTTTAAAGTTCCCTTGATAACAACTCTCTAGGATCAATTATAGGAACTTGCGAAAAGTTCTTGTTCTTAACCCGTGAGAGTTAAGACTTTCGCGTTTTAAAGCTCCCTATATAAAAGCCTAGCAAAACTTGACTTAAACACGTTAAGGATACTAGCTAGAGTAAACTTAGATAAGTAAACTCGGGTTGAGTCAAAAAATTCACAACGTTTGAAAATTAAAACCACTTTATTAAAATTTATTCTAGTAAAGAAAGAAAATAACTATATAAAGGTAAAACTAATAGGCCAAAATAGATCAAAAATTTTGAAAAATGTCGAAAGATTGATTTTCCGGTTAAAATGAGGACAAATACAAGGAAAAGGCCACTTAACTTCGATAGAAGTCCCCCTACACCTAATATAAACATTGTCCTCAATGTTTAAGCATGGGGAAGTAAACTCCCCTACACTTAAGACATTGTGCACGTTGTTTAAATCTTGCTAAGGAAGAGACAACTAACGAGATTCCTATTTTAATATTGAGAAATATAAAATAGTGAATCGAAAAGAGTTTAGGATAGAACCGGGAAGAAGGGAACAACGGAATCACGGGTCGTCAAAAGTCATCAAGAATGTGTCTTTGAAGATCTAATCCCTGCACATGATAAGAAAGAAAACAATAAACACCAACGGGGCTCCCCCTACACTTATGGTGAAAACAGGTAAAGATAGATAGATAATCGGGTTGCCTCCCGAAGAGCGCTTGTTTTTGTTAACCGAGTCACGAGCCTGACTCGTCCCCGAATTAAATGGTCCATGGGGAAGCCTCGAATGTAATACCAGGATCAAAGACCTTGTCCTCGTTCCCGGTTGACATCAACAAAGGGGAGGCGGGAGGATAAGTCTTAAATGGTAGAAAGGTCCGTTCAACATACGAAAAATATGTGAAGTCTTGATCCACGGGAGGTGGGGAGGGTAAAGGAGACAAATTGTCATCCCCCAAAGACAATGGAAGGTCACTATTCGGCAAAGCCGTAAAGGTATCAATCATAGAATGGTCATTGTCACCTCCTGGGTCAAAGCACTCATCCTCATTTCCCGGTACGAAACGAGGAGAGTAAAAGCGATACATCACCCGCTTGGGTGTGCACGCGGTAGGAGGAGGTGGTAATATAATATGAGAAGTATGAGAACAATTACCTTCCACCGGCGTCCCTTTTTAAGTAGAGTCAAGTCTTTCCACCTTTGCGATAGAAGGAGGCATGGCTAACAAAGTATGCTCATTAATAGCAAGAGAAACAGGGCTATCAATGTCCTCAATCCCTTCGTCAAAGAGGGGATTCACCTCACTAGATATATAAGCGTCATCAAAATCAAATAAAGGGTTCGAATAAATCTTGAAAGTTTCCTTCGGAACGTCTTCATCGGATAGTGACTCGTCATCACTAGAAGTAAAATCATCATCTTGATCAAAAAGAGGATTAGAGAAAGCCAAAGAATCCTCTCCCAAAGTGTTGGTGGAAGGAACATCATCAGAAGAAAGCGCATCATACTCATCGTCACTGTCGGATGTCAACTCAGATTTACTTGGAATTGGGACAAGCTTATCAGCACTAGACTTTATGAATTTGTCGGATTCCTTTGCAGGAATTGTGCTAAGATCCTCATCCCCTAGGATAAGTGAATCCTTAGGCTCCAGAGCCGGCAAGTCGGGAGAAGGAATAGAATTCTCATCGTTCCAAGAAATATGACTCTCATCGTCATCATCATCATAATAATATGGAGGCACAAGAGGAGGAGTATAAGCACTAAGGTTAGATACTTGCTCTTGGTGCTGATCCGCTTGACAATTTTCTATGATCTTGTTGCAAGCTTCTTGAAGTTGTTGACCTTGCTTAACAAGAGTGGCCCATTGTTCGTGGGAGCTCAAATGTTCGAAGGAAGGTTGATGATTGACGATGTGACGTGGGGGCTGAAAATTTTGAAAACCAGAATTATAGTATTGATGTGGCTCATGATAATTCATCGGCTGACAATAAGAAGTATCGTGAGGGCCCCCACAATGATTGCAACACGGGTATTGAGAAAAACCCGGTGCATTTGGTACATAGCTAGGACCATGGTCGTAATTGTAACCCGGTTCTTGCTCGTCAAGAGACGGGTATCGAATAGAACATACAATACACCAATGAGAATTGCTGCCACAATATATGCAAGGGGGAGGAATATGTGGATTAGAAGAAAAGGATGAATTAGTCGAATTGCACGATGGACAAAATCCTAAATGGGAAAATTGTGAATCAGAAACGGTTGGAAGATCTTTTCCGCATTGCTCGCAATAACAAAATTCACATAATTCGCCCTCAAATAATGGTCCCCTACACCTCCCGCAACGGACATAAAAAACCATGAAGAATAATAGATAAGCAAGAAGAATATTTTTGGTGCAAAACTTTGAAAAAGAAATGCTTTTTTAATGATTTTTCAAATGTTTTTGGGATTTTTTGGAAAATTTTGGACACGAAAAATAACGTTCACGAGTGAACGGATCCCCAAGCCAACACGTCTCTCACAAAAAACCGTTAATCTTCACGAAAAGAGCCGGCAGCGGCGCCATTTGTTAACTGGGTTTTGGCCAGTATAAAAATTAAAGTTCGTTGTGGTGGTCTAATCGAATTGATTACTGGTTCAGAGTGCGACTCAGCTGTCTTTGGTGGAAACAAATGTTGTGTCGTTGTATTAAAATTAAAGGTGCAAAAACTTTAATGTAAAAGGCGGGTAAATTAAATATAAATCTAATTTAAAATAAATGACGGGAAATTAAAACGAGACGAGAAATTAAAAGGCACTTAAAGTAAATAACGCAAACTTAAAACTATCCTAAAGGCAAACTTAAAACGCAACTAAAACTTAAACTAAGGCAAGGCTTAAAATAAATCTAAGGCAGGTAAACTTAAAGTGCGACTAAAGAAAAAGGCGGGAAAAGAAAAGCTTAAAAATTCAAACTTAAAAACAGAAACTTAAAAGAACCTGAAAACAGCTCATTCGGAAAATACACTCATTCGGAATAATCACTCATCCGGAATGTCACCTTCGTTCGGAATGATTCTTCTTCACTCGGAATATTACTTCATTCGGAACAAATATCTCATCCGGAATAACTCTTTATTCGGAATAAAAGCTTCACTCGGAATAATTGATTATTCCGAATAAACGACTTTGACTCGGAATATTTACTATTCCGAATGAATGCCCTTGATCCGGAATATATGATATTCCGAATGAAGACCCTTGATTCGGAACAAACAGCTGATCCGGAATATTAAAGACTAAATCCTTTATTCGGAATATATGCTTCACTCGGAATAATGGTTCATCCGGAATATGTCACTTATCCGGAATAAATCCTTCACTCGGAATATAAGCTCGATCCGGAATATTAGCTTTATTCGGAATATCCACTGATCCGGAATATTCCACTGATTCGGAATATTCTCAACAAAACCTTGATCCGGAATGTTTGGCGTTGATCCGGAATAACCTGGAAAAACTAACAGACAGCGAAGAACACGGGGACAAAAAGAAATACAGATCTAACCAAAACTAATCAAAATCAACCAAAAGATTAAATCAAACTAACCAAATAACATCTACTAATCATAAACAAACAATCCAACACAATCAAACTAACAATACTAATCAAAATAATCAAAACCCACTTAATCAATTTAATAAAAACTCAATAACATGAACATAAACAATAAGCATAAAGATTAAAGATTAACAAGAAAGGTAGATAGGAGATGAACAATAAAAGTAAAGATTAACAACAATTAAAAGGAAACTTACTTGAAATTAAATGAATTTAAGGTGCAAGACAATTAAGTAAATGACATGTATTTAAATGTGCAAGTAATTAAAATGGAAGAGCTAATTGTCACACTTAGCCAACAAGAAAAAATTAAAGCCTAAGGATCCTATTTATAGTGGATTAGGGAGGTGCTTAGTGGAAGCTTCCTTCCCTCTTTCTTCTTTCTTTAATTATCATTAAGTCCTTAATCTTCTAATTCTTCGAACTTTGTCTCGGGATTAATAACTCGTCTTCTAATTTCTTCAATAAATTAGACTTGAGTTCTTCGGCTTTTAGTAAACTTTCGTCTTTTGACTTTTTCTTCGATAAATCTTCAGAATTGGTCTTGGACTTCCGTTCTTTTTGTACTCTTGATTTCTTGACTTCGTCTTTTGTCTTTTTCTTCGATAAAATCCCGTGAATGCCCGTGTTTTCTCCCCTTTTCACATATTCGTCCTAAATCAAAACAAAAACACAAACCACGCATAATTCCGACATTTACGACATAAAATACACGTTTTGGCTTGGTTATTATTGTAGTTAAGTGGTAAAAAGGATGGGTGTTTACACACCTATCAACTACTAAAAAGTTTGAACTCGATTTATACAAACTATAAGGTGGGTATAAGGCGACGAGCTATAAAAGGCCGTCTAAGGAAAAAGGTTTTTATGTGATTTGGGCCACCTCGTTTCCCCGCTTGCTTGTGCGTATATTGAGAGGGACGACCGATTATTGGTTTGAAGACTCAAGTAGTATTATATCTTATTTTTGTAGTTTACTTATTAAAACTCGAGACGGTTATTTCACCTACGTTTCAAAGTCGACCGAGGGTAGATTACTTCCATAGTAATTATCCTTATTCCTTGTTTTTATCAATCTTTTTGATCGAGCAATTCCAAATAAAAATACCAAAAAATAATCTTCTTCTTATCTAATTTCTTTTCTTCAGTCCTCTAAATTCTCGTCACGTTGGTTTATGCAATTACGATCTACTCGACTTTTGATTAATCACGATAGGCTTGAAAACATTCCTCGTAGAAATAGAAATCGTCAACAACGAATAGTGGAACCCGAGTTTCCACCTATTGTTGTAGAGATGGCCGATAACCGAACAATGGAGAAATTGCTCTGTGCACCCATCGAAGGGTATGGGGAAGCAATCGTTTTGCCGGCTATTTTGGCGGATCATTATGAGATTAAGACGGGTCTTTTATCACTCATTCGTGCCGACCAATTTCGTGGTAATGAGACCGATAACCCGCACTCTCAAATTCGGAATTTTCTTCGTATCACCTCGACTCTCAAGTTTAGAGATATGTCGAATGACGCGATTAAGCTCATGCTTTTTCCGTACTCGCTCGAGGGGAACGCTAAACTTTGGTATGAGAAAGAACCACCGGGTTCGATTTTGACATGGGATGATTTAGTGTCTAAGTTCATGAGTTATTTCTTTCCACCATCCAAAACAACTCACATTAAGAATGAGATCACTAGATTTGAATAAAAAGTGCATGAATCGTTTGGAGTTGCTTGGGAAAGGTTTAAGGATTTGTTGAGACAATGTCCACACCACGGTTTCTCGAAATTACATTAAATCAATACTTTTATAATGCACTTAATATGGTTGAGCAAGATTCTTTAAATGCCGCCGAGGGTGGTAATCTTTTAAGAAAAACTCCGAGAGACGCGTGGGGTATCATTGAGAATAAGTCTGGAGTGCAATATTCACGAAACACACCTGTTGTTTCCAATGTGAATTCATCTAATACCGACATTGCTAGATTGGACTCTAAGATCAATAATGGATTTGCTACGTTGTTGAATGAGATTAGGAAGAATCCTAATGGAACGATTAATATGGTTGAGAATTTCTGTGTATCAAGTGGTGGAGCACATCTGAATTATGCTTGTTCAACCACGGGGTTTGATCAAGGTAGTACTTTTGCCGCGACGGAACTTATGGCCCTAACGGTCAAGCTCCTCGTCAAAATCATGTTGCTCCACCGGGTTTTCCACCGGTTCGAAATAGATACAACAATGGAAATAATGGGAATAATTTTAACCGTGGTAACCAAGGGAATTTTAATCAAGGAAATGGATTTCATAGGAATCAAAACAATCAAGGTTTTTACAATAACTAAAATGATTTGTAAAGCTACATCAAAACAAATGAGGCAAATTTGAAAGCTTTTTAAAACAATATTCAAGGACAAATTAATACTTTTGAAACTCGATTTTCAAAATATGATCAAGGGGCAAAATAACAAGATTGAGCTTAACAAACAAAGATTAGAGAAAAACCAAAATCGTACGCAACAAAGTTTAGAACAAAGTCAAACCCGTTTTGAGGGAAATCAAGCTAAGTTTGAGAACAAATTACTTTCGATGTTTGAGGCTTTTATGAGCAAACCTTCTTCTTCTTCGGGTAGCTTACCTAGCAACACCATTTCAAAGCCGAAGGGTGAGATGAAAGCTATAACCACACGTAGTGGGAAGGCTTTAGACGGACCTTTGCTTCCACATGTGAGTACCTCTCCATTGAGGGAAGTGGAGCAAGAACCCGAGGTGGTTAAAGAAAAGGAAATTCCTATTCCACCAAAGGTAGATCAATTTCCTATTCCGGAACCCGAGTTTCCGAAGACTAAACCCAAACTACCCTATCCTTCGAGACTTAACCAAGAGAAGCTCCGCGAAAAGACCAATGCTCAAATGTCTACGTTCTAGAGATGCTTAAATATCTTTATATCAATGTTAGTTTCGCGGATGCATTGCTTTACATGCCTAAGTTTGCTTCGACTATTAAGAAATTGATGAACGATAAAGGGAAATTGGTTGAAGTATCTACATCTTCAGATGATAATTGTTCCGCGGTTCTTACACAAAATCTTCCCAAAAAGCTTGGAGACCCGGGCAAGTTTCTTATACCATGTGATTTCCCTAATATGGAAGAATGCTTAGCATTAGCCGATCTTGGAACTAGCATTAATTTGATGCCTCTTTCCGTGTGGAAAAGTTTATCACTTCCCGAGCTAACACCTACTAAGATGACTCTCGAGCTTACGGATCGATCGACCGCCTTTCCAAAAGGTATAGCCGAGGATGTGTTTGTCAAAGTAGGGAAACTCGTCTTTCCAACGGATTTTGTAGTTTGCGATTATCCGGAAGATTCTCTTGTACCTCTTATTTTGGGAAGACCGTTTTTAATGACGGATAGTGCATTAGTTGACTTAAAAGCGGGGAAATTGACTTTACGAGTTGATGATGAAAATATCACGTTTAATATTGGTCATGTCTCGAGATATTCTTCTAAGAACTACGAGGAATCAATCAATCAAATTGTTGTGATTGATGTTGTTTGTGAAGAATATTCTCAAAAAGTTCTTGGATTCTCGACTAATTCCGAAAGTGGCAATCACACTTCATCGAATCTGATTATCTCTTTGGCTACGCCTCCACTCACTCCATTTGAGGGAGGGGACTTCATTCTAGAAGAGCTCGAGGATAATGTTCATTCAAAAATCGATAGGGAAATTGATGATTACCTTAACACACCATTCGATCCTAGTGAGTTTCATAGTGAGAATTTTGATCCCGAGGGAGATATTGCTTTAATTGAAAAGTTGTTGAATATGGATCCTTTTGAATCACCACCTATGGACTTAAAAGTTGTGAACGAAAATGAGACAAAAGTGAAAACATCTATTGAAGAAGCACCCGAATTAGAACTTAAGGATCTTCCCACTCATTTGGAGTTTGCTTTTCTTGAAGGAACGGATAAGTTACCGATGATTATTGCTAAGGGATTAAAGGATAATGAAAAGGATGAACTTATTGAGGTTCTTAAGAAACATAAATGGGCTATTGCATGGAAAATCTCTGACATCAGGGGTATTGACCCAAAATTTTGTACTCATAAAATTTTGATGGAGGAAGATTATAAACCCGCCATCTAAAATCAAAGAAGGGTTAATCCAAAGATTCATGAGGTGATAAAAAAGGAAGTTACGAAAATTCTAGACGCCGGAATGATCTAACCTATCTCCGATAGCCCATGGGTTAGTCCCGTGCATTGTGTTCCAAAGAAAGGAGGAATGACGGTTGTTACTAATGAGGATAATGAATTGATTCCTACTAGACTTGTGACTGGTTGGCGTGTTTGTATCGACTATAGGAAGCTTAATGATGCCACTAGGAAGGATCATTTTCCATTACCTTTTATGGATCAAATGTTAGAGAGACTAGCGGGAAATGAATTGTATTGCTTTTTGGATGGATTTTACGGCTATTTCCAAATTCTTATAGACCCTCGTGGTCAAGAAAAGACCACATTCACTTGTCCTTATGGAACATTTTCTTATCGTAGAATGCCTTTTGGGTTATGCAATGCTCCGGGGACTTTACAAAGGTATATGATGGCCATTTTTCATGATATGATCGAAAAAACCATGGAAGTATTTATGGATGAATTCTCGGTTTTTTGGGAGTCTTTCACTTCATGTCTCTCTAACTTGGAAAGAATGTTGCAACGTTATGAGGAAACAAATCTCGTGCTTAACTATGAAAAATGTCATTTCATGTGCAAAGAATGAATTGTGTTAGGACATAAGATCTCTAAGGCCAGTATTGAGGTTGATAGGGCTTAAATCGACGTGATTGCTAAATTACCTCCACCCACCACGGTTAAGGGAGTTAGGAGTTTTCTCGGCCATGCCGGATTCTATAGACGTTTTATCCAAGACTTCTCTAAGAAAGCTTGGCCTATGACCCATCTTTTGGAATAAAGAGACTCCATTCCTCTTTTCGGATGAGTGCATCAAAGCCTTTGAGATGCTTAAAAGTAAATTAACTGAATCACCAATTTTAGTTGCTCCGGATTGGGATCTACCTTTTGAAATTATGTGTGA
Organism: Glebionis coronaria; assembly: GCA_025667525.1. Lineage (NCBI taxonomy): Eukaryota > Viridiplantae > Streptophyta > Magnoliopsida > Asterales > Asteraceae > Glebionis > Glebionis coronaria. The sequence goes on along the minus strand of CM046877.1, from coordinate 287,259,060 downwards.
TGCTAGTGATTACGCGACAGGTGCGGTTTTGGGGCAACGTAAGACAAAACATTTCTTGCCTATACACTATGCAAGTAAGACTATGACGGATGCTCAAACTAAGTACACTACAACGGAAAAGGAGTTCCTTGCCGTTGTGTATGCTTTTGAAAAGTTTAGATTATACCTCGTCTTGTCTAAAACCATAGTGTATACGGACCACTTGGCTATCAAATATCTTCTTAATAAACAAGATGCAAAGCCGAGGTTGCTCCGGTGTATTCTCCTCCTTCAAGAATTTAATGTCAAAATTCTAGACAAAAAAGGAGCCGAGAATCTCACGGCCGATCATTATCTCGACTTGAGAATCCTCACCAAAGCGATCGAGAGAACAAGGAAATTAATGAAACGCTTCCTCTCGAGACACTTGGTATGATTTCTTTTCGTGGTGATGATAGTACCCCATGGTTTGCGTACATTGCAAATTACCATGCGGGGAAGTTTGTGATCAAGGGTATGTTGTCCCAACAAAAACAGAAATTTTTCAAGGATATATCCTATTATTTTTTGGACGACCCCTATTTGTTTCGAGTGTGCGCGGATCAAGTAATTCGTAGGTGCGTGTTTGGCAAGGAAGCTCAAGATATTCTTAAATCTTGTCATGAAGGACCCACCGGGGGACATCATGGTACCAACACCACCGCGAAGAAAGTCTTTGATGCCGGTTTCTTTTGGCCTTCCATATATCGTGATGCGCAAGACTTGCTCAAGACTTGTGATGCTTGTCAACGTCAAGGAAATAATTCACAAAGGGATGAAATTCAACAAAATATTATCCAAGTTTGTTAGATCTTTGACGTATGGGGGATCGATTTTATGGGGCCATTTCCATCATCGAAAGGAAACAAGTATATTCTCGTAGTCGTGGACTATTTGTCTAAATGGGTTGAAGCTAAGGCTTTGCCTACGAATGATGCTCGAGTTGTGGTGAAATTTTTGAAACAACTCTTCGCTAGGTTTGGAACTCCACGGACTATAATAAGTGATCGTGGGACCTATTTTTGTAATGAACAATTTGAAAAAGTTCTAAAGAAATATGGTGTCACTCATCGACTTTTGACGGCTTATCACCCTCAAACGAAGGGTCAAGTGGAGGTTTCAAACTGAGCTCTTAAGAGGATATTGGAGTGTTTTATTGGAGAAAATCGTACTTCATGGTCGGATAAATTGGACGATGCATTGTGGGCTTTCCGTACGGCTTACAAGACGCCAACTGGTTGTACACCATTTAGGTTGGTCTACGGAAAGGCATGCCACTTGCCAATTGAACTCGAACATAAGGTGTATTGGGCTCTTAAGCATTGTAACTTTGATTTGAGGACCGCGGGTGATCATCGCAAGGTTCAATTGAATAAACTAAGTGAATTAAGGATCAAGCTTATGAAAATTCTTTGATCTATAAAGAGAAGACTAAGAGGATTCATGACTCTAAGATCAAAAAACGCATTTTTAATGTTGGTGATCAAGTCCTCTTATTCAACTCTAGACTTAAGATTTTATCGGGCAAGCTTAAATCCCGTTGGTTCGAACCATTCACCATTTCACAAGTTTTCCCTTATGGCACTGCTGAGCTTGCTCAAAAAGACGGGCCTAACTTTAAGGTGAATGGTCATCGTGTGAAGCACTATGTTAGAGGGGACATACCTACGGAGGTTGTTCCGGATCTTCAAACTTTCCCTAAGGACCAATGAATGCGGGGATCGAGTCGAGCGCATGACTCGGTTAACAAAAACGAAGGTGCCTTGTGGGGGAGTCCCATACATTCTATTTTCTATCTATTTTCTAACACTAATAAGGCTTGATCTTTCAAGCTCGTGCTCGTGTTTTATTGTGTTGTGAATCTTAGGTATGACCCTAATTATTGAAGACTCTCGTGTTCGGTTTTTGCCGGTACACTCGAGCTTCCATACTTTGATTGTCAAAAGGGGCACTCACTATCCTCTGATTTTTATCGACTAACGTTTTATCTTGAAGCATAATTAATAAACGGCTTATAGATTTGCGTGCTCTTACCATGTTAGGACTTTTGCATTCTACTCTTCGTGTTTTAGCAAGGGGGTGTTACTCTTGAGCTAGGAAACATTGAGGACAAGGTTTATTTTTAGCATGGGGAGTCAATCGATATAATCGCTTGCAATTGCTTTTCTCGTGTTTAAGCATAATCGTTTTTCTTGTTTTTCATAAAAATTTTAAATTTTTAAGTGTTATTTTATGTTTATTAATAAAGAAAATAAGTGCTTTTGACACAAATGTACGCTTTCCGTTGGTGAAAATAAAAATAGTTTTTGACTCGATTTGGTTTTTACCTTAGCTTTTTACTTAACGTGTTTAAATCAAGTTTTGCTAGGCTTTTATATAGGGAGCTTTAAAACGCAAAAGTCTTAACTCATACGGGTTTAAGAACGAGAACTTTTCGCAAGTTTCTATAATTGATCCTATAAAGTCGTTTATCAAGGGAACTTTAAAACGCAAATTCTAAAACTTGAAAAGTTCTAAGAAGATGCAAGATCCTATAGATGACTTGAAAACCCAAAACTTTGATTTAATAGGCTAAGTATCCGTTAGTTTCATATTTTTGAAATATTACAATATGGAGAACAAGAAATGATAATGTTTAATAATAACTTTTTAAGGTTAAGTCTTCCTTGTGTAAGTATTTTTGTGTTTGATTTTATCTCCTCGTATTTATTTTTTACGCTTGAATAATAAATTTATTAATAAATGAAATTTTTAGCGGTCTAGGCTTAATATCTTAACTCTTAACTCCTTATTTTTCTTCCCTTTGTAATTAAAGTGAGAACACATTAAGGGTGTCAGCGTCATGGACTTTTGATCATTGGATTGCAGAAATTTGGCTTACTATATATATATATCATAATAATAAGAAGAATAAATAAAAACATTTTCTCTATGATCTCTCGGGTGGGAGTCATGTAGCACTAACCTTGTCATTAGAGCCTTAGGGTGTATGGCATGGGGACGTGTTTAATAAAAATTGCTTCATCATCATGAGCCATAAGGTGGGATGGTTAATGTCAATTCCCTTGTTTATATCCAAGGAGCCTTCGGGTGTGGATTATAAATAAGGAGCACTTTTACATATTAAAGAGCCTCAAGGTGATATGATGTAATTGTTGCTAACTCCATTAATAAGGTCAAAATTGACTCTGGAGGATTTATTGTTGCTTTAAGTAGACCTATTAGCCAAATTTGGGATCCGGGGATTTATCCCTCAAATCATGTTAAGTTATCCTTGATGTGGTCTTTCTTTAGTGATACCGGTTTTTGAAGTCGAGGTTAGGTTATGAGTGTTAAGTTTACTCTGTTTTTTCCTTCATTTTTGTACTAATAAATATCAAATAAGTCAAATGATCCTTTGGGTGAATGACAATAATTTAAAATCTAGAGATACAATTAGGAATAAAAGGAGATTGAGTTTACCACAAATACTTGTACGAATGGTCTTAACAGTGGGACTTATGATTGACAATGATCTTGTTTTTAAACTTGGTTTAGAAAAGTGAAAATTCGAGGACGATGAATCTATTTGAATTTTATGATCCTAAAAGTTATTTTTCAAATAATGAAATCTTTACAATATGTCTTTGCAAAATGAAGTGTCAAAAGTGAATAAAAGTGTAGTTAGTAGCTTTATTTTATCATTGCGTGAGGACACGACAATTGTTTAGCAAGGGGGAAGCATGATTTCCATGGTTTGCACCCTTACGGTTAGTAGGCCCACTATCATGTGTAACTTGTGCAATTAAGCTCATATCTAGGATGATTAGTGAATCCCTTGAGATACCAAACTACTTCATTAATTGTAGGTAGATTTTACACATTTAGAATTGAAATATTCCAAGGATATTGTTATTGTTAATCCCAGCAATAATTATCCGATCATGTGGGAGAGAAAGTGAATCTATATTTTGCTCATGTTTTGAAATAGAATAAGACTACTCTTGAAAATGAACTTATTCTATGCATCAAAATTGCTTGGTATAATTCATTACCAAAGCCGTTTAGACTTTCGCCGGAAAGGCACGTCTTAAACCACTATATATGACACAAGCTCTTCGCCTCCTCAATTTGAAGAATGTCATTTGTCTCTTGAGCAATGTTCTTGGTCTTGATTCACTTCCTTTTACTCCTCTCCCTTTTGCTTCTTTGCTACGAGTAGTCGTTTGTTCGTTTCGGTCTTTTCCTATCTCGATTCAACTCGTAATCCTTCAACAAGGCATTATTACCTAGTGTTGTGGTGGTCCAATGATATCCTAAAAGAATGAAGATATATTTTTAAGTAATTTAAAAATTTTGGTTTTCAAAAATTCTTTGTTTTTCTTTGATAAAAACTGTCCACTGTAGGCGGTTCCTTATCTAGCGTGGTTCCAATACGCGGTTCCTTATCGATAAGGAACCGCGGGCAGAACCTTCGCTAAAGCGCCAGCTTTATTAAAATAATCCTTTCAAACAAAACCCTCTCTCTCCTTCACACACACAGCGACGAAAATACCCATTTTTCCACCATTGTTGTTTTTTCAAAACCTTCAATTACTCAAGATAAATTAATTTCGAGTTGTGGGTTTCACTCATCCTTCATTAAAGATCAATTATCTGTAAGTTATTTCTTTCAATTTCATCTAATTTTTTCTAGGGTTCATACATTCATAATTGGGGCTTTTTAAAATTGACATTGAATTAAAACCTAACTAGGAATAAGAGTTGACATAGTATTGTTACTATGATTCCTTAGGATCATATTCATTGAGATTTCACTAAAACCCATTTGTAGAACAAATCCGAATTTTGACTAAATAATTTGGTGGATTGATGGAATTGATATGAACCCACGAACAAATTGGTAATGGCATTGTTAAATGCTTACCTTGAAACCCTGTTTTGAAAAACCAATGTTCAAGTTCATTATTGATCTTACCTGGTCAATGTGTCATTGTTAATGATGAACTAGGAACATTGTGAATATGAGAATGATAAGAATTAAACCTTAGTTTGTCAAGAGATTGATGAAACACATTCTCATCTTTTTGTATTTTAGTTTATATGTAACATATGAGTAATTGGGGAAATACTTTTGTGTTTATTTAGGTACTAATCATGCCTTCGAAATTTCAATAAGACCACCAATACACTAGACAATACATGCCAAACCTTTCCGAAATGTGTGCTTCCTCTCAACTTACAAACACCTATTCCTCACTCCAAAAACGTTGCTTTCACGAGGGTAGAGTTGTCGAAGATGATATTGAGGGATATATATATACTCGATCGATGTTCGGAGAAATTGGGTTTGATTGTTTGTAGGACATCAAAGAGGATATATATCCCGAATTTCTCTTAGAGTTCTTTAGCACATACTCTCTCATTTATGATAATGATAAAGTATATGTTAGGTTCATCCTTGAAGGTCGACTCATTAAACTCTCTCTTGAAGACTTTGGTCAATCTCTTCGTGTTCCATTTGTGGGTACCTGTCGATTTACTGATAAATGGAAACTTGATTATATCCTTGAAGCATTCGACTGTGCTCCAGATGAAAATGAAGAGATTGACCTTGACTTCATCCTTGATGTCATTTGTAATGAGCGTAGTGGAAACGTTGTAAGAAGCATCCACTCTAACAAGCGTCAGATAAAACGCTATGAGGTTCTCTTAAGCGACCTAACTGATTGTATGTTCCGTTGGGCTGACATCCTTAGGGAGAATGTATTTTGTCTTGGCGGAAGCCGGGATCATATTTCGACGTGTATGGCGCACATGTTATGTTGCATCGCTACTAACACCAAGTACAATCTTGCATACTACATCGCTCGACGAATCACTTATGCTCTTTCCAAACCCAAAACAAATCTTCCCTGTGCCATGCTCCTAACTCGCCTTATTAAGAAGGTTGGTGAAGACTATCCCGACATCAACATTTCTCGCTTTCGTTCAGTTGAACGTGTCATGCTACCAATTCAAAAGGTACAACCATGAAAAGCTAGAAGTGATCGAGGTTCGAGAAATTCCGATCCACGAGAGTCCGATGATGAGGACTTTGATATGTCACCAAGTGATGGTGGTGGCGTAGGCACAAGTACTCATGTTGACTCTTCGAGTAACTCCCACCCATCCATGGACACTTTCATGGAAGGGTTAGAAGAAATTATCCCTCCTCCTCACTATGCTACTAGTAGACTTCCCGAAAACTTTGGTCTTGAGGATGTCTACCGAGCTAATCTTAAAACCCAAGGTGAGTTGTATGATCATCGAGTGGAGTCAAGAGGATCGTTCAAGAACATAGCCAAATTGATCAAGGGACTTGGCAAGAAGAAGAAATGAAGAATTGGTTTATCAAGGTTAACATGTTTGTAAACATGTTTGAATTGTTGAACTAGTTATTCTTACTCTCTTTTTATTTAGGTTGTTATGGTTGGATACTAATACTTTATGTTTGGATTACTTAGTATTTTAATCCTAATCGTTGCATAGCTTTGTGCATTTTATGTGTTTGTTAGCATCCTAGATTTTTATTTATAGTTAACTTTGGCTTGCTATTTACTTGTGTGAAATATGGGCTAACCAAAGTTTGAGGACGTGCATATTTTTGACACTACAGGTCGCGGTTCCTTATCGAACCCGCGGTTCCTCAGCGATAAAGAACCGCGGACCTACATAAGGAACCGCTTGTCCCTGTTTCGATAGAATCTTTTCTTTACACTGTTTTCCTTAATCTGTATAAAACTTTGATAAAATTTTTGCAAAAAAACCTGAACTTTCCTAAACTAGGGTACCTAATTTCATTATTCACCTAAAATGATTCTAACCCATTACTAGTTTGATCATTCCCTTCTCTTCTTAAATCCTCTCTTGTTGATTGTGTTCTTCATCCCTTCAACTCTTCTCTAAACCTTAAATCAACCATGGTGTCCACTAGAACATCCACTTCTTCCAAAACTCCCTCATCCAAAAGAAGCCTCAAAATTAAGATTAAGTTACCTAACATTGGTTCTTCATCTTTTCACACTCCCAAAAATGAGATCTCTCCTATTCTCATTTCTTCTTCACCTTCACCACCCCTTGCTCCATGCAAGACAAACTCAACCCAGGGTACTAACCATTCACATGGTTCTACCTCCTCTTCATTCCAATCAAGAATGAATGATCTTTCTACACCTTTCACCCCTAGTCCTCCCTTTGTACTTGAGCCTTTGGTTACCTCTCCTTTCACTCCACCAAATTCTCCCATCTCACCCTTGGACACTATGCCTCCACCACCTCCTCCGCCCTCTAAAACTAATGCTCTTATTTTGGGCATTCCTATTCCCCACTTCATGGGCGATCCTTACTTCTTTGGGTTCCTATAAGCTCATAGTGCAAATTGTGCATGTTGTCTCTATAATAACTACATCATTCAAAACCTAAGGTTGGAGAAGCTTAGTCTTCATAGAAGGTTACATGATTTCTTGCTTGCCTTCTTCTCCATGCCTCCTCCTAGGAGATGAATGATGGTTTTTAAAATAACATGCTTTTTAAAGAAGGTCAAGCCAAAGAGGACTATGAATTCAAGACCTAGTTTTAGCTATCTTTGTAGTAGTTAATTGTCTTTTTTCTCTTGTATTTCCTTTCTTTTCCCTCATGTTTTTCTCATGTGGATGTTTTATGGATTTGGTATAATGTGTTTTAATCTATGTGATCACATTAAACAACTTCAATTTATTTAAAATTGAACCTAAATCTATTACAACCTCTAAAAACTTGACTTAAAATTAGATCAAAATGTTATCTAAATATTTTTTCACCCTTTGTCAAGACTTTCTTTGTTAGTGTGTTGCTTTTATGAAACCCTAGCATACTCTTGTGCTAAAAGATCTAAAAGTCCAAGATTTGAAAAATTTTGAAAAAGTCTTATTTTTCTCCAAAACTTTTGAAAATCAAGGTTTGTTGTCCTCTGGACGCGGCCCCTTAACCCCAGGCGGATCCATATGGATATGGAACCGCGGGCTATATTAAGGAACCCGTGTAGAAAAGCCGTTATTGGCTTATATTTGGTCTTTCTTCTTTGACCAGTGTCTTGGTTAAGATTCCTTGTTTACCCAATTTGGCTAAACATTTACTAAAACCTTTTATTTTCATTTCAAATCTTTGTCTTGTCTATTTTCTTTAAATTCTTCTCTTTTGGGAGTTCTTTTCTTCATCCCTCATAATGCCTAATTCTTCCTTTCCTAACCTTGACATTTCTTTGTCACAAACTTCTCAACCTAAAGCTTCTTCTTCTAAGCTTTCCAAGAAACCCCGAAAATCTTGGTTAAACCCGTTTGGATCAAAAAGAACAAGAATCCTCATTATTCTTCTTCTCCAAAATCCTCCAATAATTCCTCTTTCTCTCCTATTCAATATTATAATGAGACTTACTCTATAAATCCAATTACCGGAGAAAAGGAAATTCTTCCACCACCACCAAAACCTTTCAACTCTCTTCATCTCAATGACCTATCTTCTTTCCCTAATCTCACTAGTCATTGTGAAAACATCTCTTATCCATTATCTCTCTCTCCACCAACCTCTAATTTTGATGGAACTCCCCCATCTAACGAATTTGTTTTGCATCATGGTTCCTCGTGTGCTTGTTGTCGTTTTCAACAAATTAAACTTGCTCATATCTATGACAAGTTAAATTTCCTTGAATTCCTCCTCACTCGACCTCCTCTCAAAGTTTTCGTTCCCGTGAACAAAACTTCGAATGATGCTTCGTCGTCTTTCTTTTCCAACTAAGGCACATTTTGTACTTTAGTTGTTTGAGTCAATAAAACTTAAGCAATCTTGGAAGATTATCACTATTAGAGTAGTTTATGATTTGTGGTTTATTTTCCATATTTTTTCTTTAAATATTCATATTGTGTGTATGAATATTTCTCTTATATGTTTTTTCATATTTGTATAATATGAATGTTATGTGTGTCATCTTTCCCACTAGTTCTGTTTCACACATTTGTTAAAGAGTTGATCATGGTTAAAACTTTAAATTAATTATGGGTGATTCCATAAATTCTAAATTTTAACCCCTTGACACTTTAAATCATCTTTGATTGGTTTGGATGTTTATTTTCTCCCTTTATTCCACCAATTGAACTATGATGTTGTCAATACACACTCTTTGGACATTCTTACCAAATGCTTGCTTCTAATTTGAGATTTCTTTTCCTTCTCCCTCTCAAGTTAGTTAGTAGGTAGTTCACATACATACATTGGTGCTTCTTTTCTTTCTTCTAACCTTTGTGTAGCATGTCACCTTAGCTCATTTTCTTGGTGCCCCAAGCAAGGGGGAGTAAGCACCAAGGGGAGCTACTAGCAAAAGTCCGGTTCTTTTCTTCTTCAAAGACTTGTGCTAACCTTTTTGCTTCGACAAAAGGGGAGAAATGATAGTGATAAACTCGTTACTAATTCGAATAAACTTCTATTTTATGTAAATGAGTTTATAGTTTGTCGTAATGAAAAAGGGCGAGATTATTAATGCAAATGAATGCCTAAAAACATTGTTAGTATTAATTAATCTTTCTTAGTTTTGATCACGACAAATTACAAAGACATTTATTGTCAAACACAATCATAAAACGAATTATCTAACAAACACTATCATCAAGGTAATAATCATTACACTGACACATCTTAAACATGCTTAGTGATCATAAAAGTGATTAGCCTTAAAACTCACTTTTGTCAAATGTAACAAAAGATTTTTAATAAACTTTATTTTTTAGAAAATGTTTTATTAAAATGAAAATGTAAATTTGAATATGACATATTCCAAATGCCATAAGAATATCCTTTGAAGGTTTAAACAGCCTCATATATTTCAAATTCACTAAAAGACAAAAAGGAGCGGAGTCTAGTACCCACGGTTCCTTAAGTGCCTACGCGGTTCCCTATCGATAAGGAACTGCCTGGGTAGATAAGGAACCGCTCCCAGATAGCCGTTGGGATCTTATCTCCAATAAATAGTAGATCAAATCTGCACTTTCATTAACCCTTTTTGAACATCTCTTTCAGCCTTCTTTTTCCTATCTAATCCTAGTCATTTGTAAATTATCACTTAATGTGTTAAGTATGTTTACTCATGATTATCCTCTTGATCTCCTTCTTTACCTTGTCCAAAGAGAAGACCACTCACACACTTGGGATGTGATTAAAGATGAAGCATTGATTAAGATCACGTTCTCCTAAAGGTCTAGTCATGTTCATCATTTGTTTATTTGTGTCTTGTGTAGATCCAATGTATTTGTGTATACTTGGACTAGTTGTGTTCATCCAAGCTATATGTGAATACTTTGACTAGAGTTGTGTAAATCCATTGCAAATATGTGTACTTGGATTTGTGTTGTGTAGATCCAAGCTACATGTGTGTAATTGGATATGTTTAGTTGGGTTGTAATTAGTTTTGTTAGTTCTCACTAAACTATAAAGTGATGTGGTTGTGTCTTGTGAGTTCTCACTAAACTATAAAGTGACATGTAGTTGTGTTGTGTGAAGTTCTCACCTAGCTTCAAAGTTAAGAGTTGTGAATATTGGTTCTAGCTTTTGATTAGAACTCGACATCTAGCCTTGTGTCAGAAAATGGTGAAGTAGGCAATGTTGTGAAGATTGGTTCTAGCTTTGGATTAGAACTCGACATCTAGCCTTGTGTCGTAAAATGATGAAGTGGGCGACGTTGTGTAGATTGGTCCTAGCTAAGATTAGGTCTCGACATTTAGCTTTGTGTCGGAAAATAATGTAAGCGACGTTTTAAGGTTTTCTACGCCAAGAAGGGAGCTTGTGGATATAGTGGAAATCTCGAGTAAGGTGTACTCGCGGAGTAGAGTAGGAACGAGGATATGAGACTCGTTGTCGAACCAGTATAAATCTCGGTGTCTCCGTACTAGGTTGTTTCTTTCCTTACTCATTACTTACATTCATTATCATTATACTTACTACACATCGTTAATGCATTCGAATTGAACCTAATCATTATGCAACTAGCTTTCAAGTAAAAGATAGTTTTGTGCACTCACCTAATTGAAAGGAATTTTAATTAGGAGATAAACCGATGAGAAACTATTCAACCCCCCCCCCCCCCCCACCCCTCTAGTTTCTACAGAATTTTATATTTTTCCTAAAATGTAATATTTAATACTTATCGTTGTTTGCTTACTTTTTCCTAAAGGTAAGTAAGTACAATTTGCTACATCAATAAGCTATTGAATAATGAACAATCTAAAAAGATCCAATATGCATTATCATTGTTGATAGATAAAGATATTACAAGCTGCATAATAAAATAAAATAAACTATTGATATTACACATATAAAACTATACAATATCACTATTGATATTACACATATAAAAATGAAAAAGCAAAAAAAAATCTAAATATCAAAACTATATAATATCACTAGTGATACCAAACAAAAAGGTAAGAAAAACATAAACATCAACATATTCAAAAAATAACCAAAAGTAAAGAGCAATGCAATTTCTCAAAAAAAAACCATCGAAATCCTTATTCGAACGTCCCAGATTTCCACGAAAGTATCCCATACTTTTTGGCATAAAGTTAAGAACCCATTCAGGAGAGAGACAGAATCACATTAAATTTGTTCACCAAGGCACCCTGCACGGTTCACTCACATTCGAGTATAGAATCTTCTTTTGATTTGGTATGTCATCATCTTTTTTAGCTGCGTGAAACATTCGTAGAGTGGCTTCTTGATGAGACTGCTTTTATACATAGTCTCATCGTCCAAATCGGGCTTAAAATGCATAAAATATCATTAAAACTGCCAAATATATGCTTGTGTTTGTTGCTTGTGTATTTTAGGTACGGATATTGAGGAAATGACAAAAAGATCACAAGAATCAATCAAAAACGAACACGGGAAACGAAGCCGCACAATGAACCGGACCCGAATCAAGAATTTCCAAAAATACCTTGAAGTTTGAAGAATTGTCAAGAAAGGTCTATCATTTTTGAAGATTTGGCAAAGGAAGACCTTGAAGAAATCATCATTTGGCAAGAAAGGTCCTCCATGTTTGAAGATATTACAAGAATGGCCCTTGAAGAATGCAAGTTATGCATTTAAAGTCCTTGTTTTAAGTTTGAGAAAATATTGTGCCAAATTTGACAAACTGCCAAAGTTATTTACAAAGGAAGGAAGTTTTTTGGCAGTTTAAATGCAAGTGAAGAGGACAAGGAAGATAAGGGACTGTTTTTGCCCAGACACCCAAACTCACCATAACCAATCATCCTCCCACGTCACCCTCACCCACCAATACCCTCCATCCACCTCATCACCCCCATCCCAGTCACCTTCCCACTCACAGGTTTATTTAAATAAACCTGGGTCAACCCAGTCAAACCCTTACTTTTCCCACTTAACACAATATTTAAAAAACTAAACCCTCAAACCGGATCAAACCACCCCTTAATCACCCTTAAACCCTAAAAACCCCCAGACCCAATTGAACTAAAAACAAAGGGGTTTTTGTTTAGATGCTCCAGATTACTAATTACCCTCATCCTCATCCCATCCCACACAAAAACCGTGACCCCAACACACCCATGTGTTGGGTAGGGCCCTCCCCTGCAACATCCTTTTCACCCAAACCCCCAAAAACCGACCAGATAAACAGCCAAGATGGTTTTCTTGTTCCCAAAGGTATAACAAACGTCCCAGATCAATCCTTGACAGCTGGCCATCACTCTCATCACATGTGACGCATTTGACCAAGATTTTTCAAGCAAAGACCAAGGGCTTTTATGGAATTCTACTTAGCTAGGGTTTTAGCTTCTAGTTTCTTCTTTCTATTGTATAAATATGGGACGTATGTGTCCCATATCTCTTGTTCCAGATTTTTCTCAAAAAATTATAATTCCTTTTTAATTTAAGGGTTAAGTCTATAAAATAGAAACGAACTTTTTAAATTTTATAAAGTTAGGTAGTGAACTTTTTTATTGATCGATATAGGTAACAAAACATTCCAATTCGTTTCAATATCACTAATTTTTCAAAAAATGACCTGTGATAGCAGGTTACTAGCAAGTTTCTTTAACTTTTTTGTCCACCTTCTAAGAATATCATCCACCATCATCATCACCAACCACCATCATTTTCACAACCATGACCATCACCCATAAAACATACCACCACCAACATCTTCTTCTCCGAAAAACACCACCTCGTCTCCACTTCAGAACCACCACTCAAATCATCAAACAAACCAGCAGGTAATACATAACTTTAGTTTTTTAGCTTAATTTAACTTTGCAAGATTTACAGTGACACTGTGTACATTTAATCTGGTGCTAGCGTAATATGAAGGTATAGACAAATAGACGATAAGAATAACTAATGGATTTTGGCAACCACCATCTTTTCTGTCGAGTATTCCTGAACCATCTCCTACGACGAATCCTTGAGTAGATATATTATTTCATGAATAACTAATGGATTTTGGTTTAACTGACACCATTTCATGTCTTGCATTCAATGAATATCTTAAAAAATATTTGGCTAGAGTTAGATTCCTTATACAAGTATCTATTTATTTTTAAGTTACCTATTGGTGTTTTAATATATGATATATAATAAATGCAAAAAATGCTTGAGAAAAGCTATGGTAGAAGGAAGAAGACTCGGGAGAGATGACTTGTTTTCTAGAAGTAAAAAGGACAAAAACATCATCTCCTTTAATGTAATAAATAAGGGTACTTTCGTAATTTAATAACTTAGCAGGTCATATTAGTGATATTAACAGGTTGCGACAAGTTTGGTTACCTATATCGATCAATAAAAAAGTTCATTATCTAACTTTGTAAAATTTGAAAAGTTCGTTTTTATTTTATGGACTTAACCCTTTAATTTAATGAAAGTTGGTATTTTTATAAAAATTGTAATTCCTTTTCCTTGTTAAAAGTTGGTGTTTTGTTGAGTAAAAATCTGAGTTCCATTGTTGTGATTTAAGTTCAAGGATTTTTCAAAAATCAGTCTTGTTCAAGTTTCTGAAAAGTGATTTTTTGGTAAAATCTTGTTCTGAATTTTGGTTTTCCAAGTTCTTAGTTGGTTTGTGTAAGTGATCTTAAAGGAAAGAGTTTAAGGAAGTCATTTGAAAAAGGTTTAAAAAGAGAAAAAAAAAATCAGAATATTTGGTTATTGTTTCTGCCTTGTTCTTAGCAGGAATTTTGTGAAGACTTGACTGTTTTTCCAAGGATCAGCTCAGGCCCCAGCCTGAAAGGAGATGGCAAAGCAGCCATTGTGGGACCTGGATGTGAGTCCCACAAGGTAACTTCCTTGTTTCTTTGTTTTAGTTTTGAAATTTTGTGATTTATGTGAAATTGGTGAAAAGTGCTTGAAGTTGTTTAAATGCTCATTGATTTTGTTGGTTTATGCATGTTTGATGTTTGTATGCATGTTTAGATAGATTAGGATCAGTTTGAGTAGAGTTTGATTAGGATTGGTTTGATAATTTTTAGTTTCTGAATATTAAAGGGTGTTTAGATTTTGGTTTTACCTGAAATTATTGACAGCTTTTGGTCTTGAATCATTCTAGATACACTCCTTTCAGTAGTTATAAGTATTATCAGTCTTAGGTTTTCAGTTTGGGTAGAGTTTAAGTGAGTTTACATGTTCAAGTTAGGTTAAAAGTAGCATAAAAACAGTCAGTCCTTTTCTGCCTGATTTTGTGAACATTTGTGCATCAAATCTTGCTAGATGTTAGATATTGGTTCCACCTAGGGTTTGTAATAGTTTATTTGTCATTTTGTTGATTTGTGTGCAAGTTTTTGAGGTTTGAAATCCGTTTTTGTGCAAGTAAACCAAAGTTACTGTTCATCAGAAACCATAGGCTTCATCAGTAACCTTCTTGGCAATTTTGTGTGTGAATTTGTGAAGTAACTTGTGTGTATTTGTGTTTAATCTGACTCCCTACACTCCACTGAGTGTAGGGGTGCCTTGTTGACCAAAGAACAAGCCCTCACATAGCTTTCCTAAGCTATTGGGTCAACTGACCATTATTTTGCACTAGCAGTGGGAAAAATGTTCCCCCTGCTAATACACAAGTTAACCCTGCTTTGCAAACAGACAAAAGTCAAGCACATGTCACTTTCAGTTTCAACATTTTTTGTCTTTAGTGCATGAAAATGGGAATTAGGGCTTGAAACAAGTTTCTATATTTTTCTAATTTTATTTAGGATTTTTCTGTTTAAGTAGAATTTTTATTACTGTTCATTTGCTATTTTTTAGGTTTAACTGCATTTTTAAATACTTTTTATTATTCTGTTTTTGGCATTTAGTGTAAAAAATCATTATTTTTCAGTTTTAACATTTTTCATAGATTTAGAAAAATAATCTAAGATTTTTAGTTTAAAAAGTTTTTACTGTTCACTTTTTTATTTATTTTTTAGAATTAAATTAGTTTAATTAGGGTTTTATTTATAACTATTTTTGTCTTTTAGTGCAAAATTTTATATTTTTCAAACTTTTTCATTTTTCTACTGTTCATTAGAGTAATTTAGGATTTTTAAAAGTGTCAAATTATTTTTAGCATTATTTTATTATTTTTTATAATTAATTTAGTTTAAAAATAGTTTTTAGTGTTTTAAAAATAGAAAAACAGTTTTGAAAAATTAGGAAAAATACTTTTTAATCTTTAGATAATATAAGTAAGTTATTTGTTCAATAAAATAATATTTTGGACATTTTGATTAATTATATTTGATTTTAGGGCTTTAATTAGCATTTAAAATTGAATATTTAATTAATAAAAGGTTTTAAAATATTTTTATTTGATTTTTATTCTTATTTATATTATTTTAGACTTAGTTTAGCTTTTAATTAATTTTTAGGTTTAAAATTTTTAAATTTGTAGCTTTTTACGGTTTTACGTGAACGACCTTTTCGTCTTAGCTCGATCCGTCTTCGTAACCGTCATTCTCTTCTCATCCCTTTTCTATTTTCTTTTCTTATAGCAATATAATCACAAACATTAATCAATTCATTACACAACGGACTAGCCTCCTCGAGAACGAACTCACTTCATTTTAGGGTCATAACTTGTGGTTTTCCTAAACTACTTGTTAATACTTACCCTTATTGCCTTGTTTTCCTAAACAAGTGTGATTTTACAACTATCACTTCTGCTGGAAATTGAGCAGCCATATATGCTTTATTCTTATTTTTGATTTTTTGATTCAAGAGTCTACATATATAACTGATATCTATCATATCAGACCTAGAATTAAAAGAATAAAAATCACAAAATGAGGTTCAATCAATACCTTCGTATCACGAAGAGATTCTATCAAATGTAGCTTCAAATCCTCCTTTGATAAGTCGTCGGTTAGCTAAACATGAAAAGAAAATGGAAAAATCATAAATTAGTTAATACTAGAGTTAGTTTAGGAAGGAAAACGCAAGACGTGGCAACATCTACTCTATAAAATACTTGATTCAACATTTTCGACATATCAATGAAAATTAATAGACATAAGAACCTATCATATATTATAAGTGATAAATAAGAAAACATAAGAACATATAGAATATCACATGTGATACTTCAAATAAAAAATTAACAATTTTTTATTTCAATTAATTAATAATGAAATTCTTAGACTATCACTGTTAATAAGTTAGTGATATTTAAACAAACAAATACTAACAAAGTAAAGATAAAAAATCTATACAATATCACTAGTAATATACACATATAAAGCTGGAAAAACAAAAAATATCTAAAAATCAAAACTATATAGTATCACTAGTGATACCAGAACCAGAAAAAATTAAAAAAATTAAAAATCAGCATATTCAAAAAATAAGCAAAAAATAATATAAAGAACAACTAATCAACAATGTTATAATATAATAAGCAAAAAAAAGTTAAATAATTAAACTTACATTTACAATTTGCATTTACATCAACATAAGTAATTGTATCACCTCCAGATACATTCAAAACATGAACACAATCTGAATCTGAAACACTAGGTTGCTTTAGATCGAATCCATGAGCTAATCGAAGATGAATGATCGATGATGATGATGATGATGATGAAGGATCAATTACCAGTGATGATGAAGAATCGATGATAATAATGAAGGATCTAAAAGAAATTGATGATGATGAATCAATGATTATGGTGAAGGATCGATGTTAACAAATCGATGAGGATCGTGTGTAACAGATTGCAAGATGTGGGAAATGGTTAGATGGAAAAAAATATAGTATGTGTGTGTTTAAAAAAACGATTAAATGAGAAAAAAAAGAAAAAATATATAATGAAAAAGTATTTAATTTTTTTTGAACGGCAGTTTGGTGCAGCGAAGTATCTTGTGTGCCACCGAGACACCAAGTCTCTCGTCCCGAGTTCGAATCATCTAACGAAGAGAATATCAACCCCCATGCTAGTCATCCAGTTTTCCATTAAGGGGCTTCAAGGCATTACGATGGGATTCAAACCCGGCTGCCAATTCTGAGAAAATCGACCATGTGGGGAATGACAGGAGTCGAACCCCTGACCTCCCCCACACAGATGTAGAAGGCAAGCGAGCAACAAGCTGTGCCGCAAGCTCTTTTGAATTACGAAACTATTCTACGAAAAACCACATCTGTGGATTTAGGTGTCATAACGTTGCTATTCATAATGCGTTGTATTCTCTTCAGAAGCTCTACCGTTTCAGGTGCAAGGAAACCGAAGGTATCAAATGCAAATGGAATAAACACGTGTTGATTTTCAATGCATGATTTTTCGTGTTTTGTCACTTTGCATGAGGCGGCTTTCAAAGCAGCCTTACCCGCTGTAAAACCCTGGCTACCCAACCCCACTAGAGGAGAAACCCCAGTCAGATCAACACACGCATGTTTTCCTCCAGCCCATCCAAAAACTAGAATATCCGCCGGTCTGAGTGTGTATCTTCCATCTAATGGGTCATTCAAGAAGCTCACAGATGCTTCTTTCTTGACGGAGATACCAGCACGCCTACATATGTAAAAAAGAACGTCCCTAACTATATCGTATCGATACTTGAAGCCTGAGAGCTCTTTACAATGAACCGCATGTTCCCCGAAAGAATCCAAACATGCCTTGCGACAAACATGCCACATTGTATTAGCCGGAACTAATGGGATCATGAGGCGATACTTAAGAATAGAACGGTATTACATTGGTGATATATGTTGACCGAGCCCGTCTATAGGGATAGCTAGTAGAAAATCTTGAGCATGTGATGCGCGTAAACACTTAAAAATCGATTTCCGCCTCAAAGTAATGTAAAAGTGGACCTTCATATCATTGACTAAATAAAATATTAGAATATTTTCATCATTTGGATCAAACTTAAATCAAGGGCCCGGATGTGTCCTATGGTTGTGAGAAAAAACATGTTTCATTTGAACTTTTGTCAATCTTATTAAACATTTTGTTTTCTTGGTAGTGTGTTTAATTTCTTACTATTATTTAGGTAGTTAAATTTTGATACAAGGTAAAAACGTATGAAATAGCTTGCTATCTTCATGCAAAAACCAGAAGCTAGCGTATTACATAAAGATTATGTGATTCTGTCACATGCCAACAGATTTTTTAACAAACATAATGCATTAGTCTGCATCAGAATCATAATTACAATGAACATATATGACAAACAAAACCAACAAAGATGCTTCAAAATAGAAAAATCAATCAAAATCCACCACAGCCACCACCACAACCACCACCACAGCCACCACCATCGGCAGCATCTGAAACAATATCTGCAATCAACAACCCACCCAATGCTCCTCCAAGTAAACCAGCACCCAAACCTAAACCAGCACCAGCACCACCATTCTTTTTATCTTTCTTTTTTTGCTTGTGTGGCTCTTGAACTGGATACCCCTGAGGAGGGGGATATCCACCGTACGCCATAGCTGGAGGCGGTGGATACCCATAACCTGATTGGGGCTGTTGTGGTGGATAAGCGTATCCAGGTTGTGGGGGAGCCGCGTATCCAGGTTGTGGTGGAGGATAATATGGCTGTTGATATCCGGAACTGGATCCAACAGCCATCCCAGTTAGAGTAGCTTTAACCGGCTTTACAGCCTCATCCACCGTAAATTTTTCACCAAACTTATACGAAAAATTTAAGGTGCCTTTAGGTTTTCCGGAGGGCGTCAACACTTGATAACTAACAGTTTGCTCCGCTTCCCCTTTTCCTTCCTTCTTTAATACATCCAGTAATTCTCTTATAGGCACATTAGCTTCTCCAATTTCCTTGTCACCAAAAGTTCCCTCGTGCTTGATCTCGACCACAAGCGTGAGTTGGTTTTGTAATCCAGCACGTTCATCGATGGTGAACTTCATTGGGAAATTCCATGTTGGTTCGGTCCCAGCGTCTTGAGCCACAGGAGTTCTGAGCTTACTAGGTTTACCCGAAGCACCGGAGATCGAAACAACCGCGTAAACGTCCATTTTGCCAATAAGAGTGGCTTTCTTGAGCCCCTTTGCGGAAATGATCTTAAGTTCTAAGGTTCTACATTCCATGATTAATTGCTATAGTTCAAATATGGGGTTTATGAGTCGATATGGATTATTTTTGAGGTTTATATAGAAGAATTTTTAGTTAAGGAAATAGCAAGGAAGGTAACGTTATGGGTGATCTTAACTATTAAGAAAATAAGTTAAATAACGGTAGACATTCTTTTGGTCGATTGTCTACCGCATAGAACGGGTCAAAATGGGATAAGTTGAAACGGCAAAGTCAACTATATAGCCAAGTTGCATGCTTGCCATTGTAATTTAAAGACGAGTTCAGTCCGTGTTTGGGTTACATATCAACCATGGTTGAGTCAGTTTTACGTCATCTATAATCTATAATCTCTACTACTTATAAAGCATGTATACATGTGGTTGAAAGTTGAAAATCTAGAATGATTAAAAAATTGTGAGTCCTACTAAACCAAACCTAAAAATACAAAGGAACAAATAAACTCATCATACAAACAAATACCCCACAAACACCCATTCTCCCATTTACATTTATTTAAAAACACACACACACAACAGAATAAAAAAACACTTCTCAACAAACACAAACAAATAAAACACTCTCACTCCACCGCCACCGTATGTCACCTCCGCTAGAGCTTAGAACAACCGGAAGTCACCTCCGCTAGAGCTTAGAACAACCGGAAGTCACCTCCACCGATACCTCACAACCCCAGAATATTGCTACTGAAAATCACTCATACTAAAAGAGTTTTACAGATCTTTTGTTATTTTTATAGATCTTAACTATTAACTACCACTTTTGAGGTTATTTTCTAATAAATCTACAGTGTTTATATCTCGATCGTTTGTTTGGTGATAGATATATACAATAGAAATGTAGATCTATAGTTAATAAATCTTGGATCTATAGTTTTTTCTTATTAGATTTGAGTTTACATGTTTTTTCGTTTTTTCTTAACAGCAGCCACTTTGAAAGAAAGACCGTATATTTCTTCTCGAAAATAGCCGCAACATTGCTGGAAAAGATGTCGTCGTTGTAGCCGACTCAATGGAAAAGTAGCTTGCGCCGCTGCTGCCTCACCGGTTTGTTGTTGTTGAATAATTTGGTCCACTTTTAAGTTTGTTGCTATTATTTGTCATAAAATTGATTATGTGAACTTTCTGAATATGTTACTATTGTTTTGTTACAATTTGTGAGAATCAATAGTTATAGTTTTAATGACTTTAGATCTTGCTACTGCTACTTTTGTAATCCGAAAAGGTAAACAGGTTACAATCTTTTTTTGGTTGTGCTTGAAATATTTTTCAGGGTTGATGATTATCTTATTTATTTTAGAGATTGGAAAAGAGTTTCGGAATAGATGCTAGAAACAGGTTTTGTTTTATAATCTTGAAGGCATATATGGACGGTTGTAATTTTGTTTTGTTTTAAAAATTTTTAAAATTAAAATTTTAAATGTTCGTGTAGTGTAGATTTTACTTTTGAATTATGAAAATTTTGAAAATTGAACTTCTTGAAATTATCAAATTTTGGTATATAGATGTGGGAGTTTAAAATCACGAAATCATAAAAAGTGAATTTTACAATTTGAAATCTTAAATGTACATATTTTTAAAAGTTATAGTACTGTAGTAATTTTTTATAAGTTTCTCTAAAAGTAAAAAATGAAAACTTTATCATCGAAATTTAAGTATTTATTGAAATTTTATTAATTTGATATGTGAAACTTTTTGAAAAGGGCTGGTTATTGGTACCCTAACTTTTTGATTTTTTTGATTTTTTTGATTTTTATAATTTTGTTTTTGTTATAAACTGTGAAACAAAGAGTGCGGAATAAAAAATATAAAATTTAACATGTCAAAAACAGTAAAAAAATTGTGTTGTATTGTGACCGGAGGACAAAAGAAGGTATTTGAAGTACTTTTTGTACTTTTTGAAAGCTAAGAGGTATTAATAACGTGACCCTTTGAAAATCTCAAAAGTTTTGAAATAACAAAATTTGTTGGGCTCGAGGTAAATGTGTGGTGATAAAGAATGATATAAATAAATTCGAATTTTGAACTGGTGATGGTTTATACTTTTTTTTACAAGATGCCATTCAAATTCCAATGTGCTTAAAGTCTCGATAAAAAAAATAGTTAGGTTAATTAGTGTATAAAAAAATAGTTAGGCTAATTAATGTATTCCAATGTATGATAAGTGTCAATTACAACAAAAAAAAGTAGCTAGGCTAGATTATATACTTTAGGTTTTAATGTGAAAATGACAATACTGAGTTTACAAAAAGTATAATAAACTATGAAAAGTTTCATCTAAAAATGTTGGTTGGAGCTTTGCAATACACATTTAACGTGACATGGATGAAACATTTTTTAACACTAACACAATTTGAAAAGATAATGTAGAAATTAAATGATGTAATAAAGTTTTGCCTAAATATGTACACGATGACACAGCCAATCAGGGGCGGGAACTTAAAAATATAAATGTAGTAATTTTTTTTTTTTGAGTTAAAAATTCATATGTTCTAATTTTTGAGAATTTTAAAATTTTAAATTTTTTTTATAAACATTATAATCGTTATACACTTACGCATTAGAAAAAATTACGAGTGAAATTTTTTAGAGTGTTGAGTGTAATTTTTGTTAGATGTTGAAAAGTCACCGGGTTATTATCAGTTCGACCATTTAATCAATTAACATATCGTTAACTATCTCTTGTTAGACAATTTCCGCCGCTATGCGCGGGTACTCGTCTAGTACTATATAAAACATTTAACACTTTTTCTAAAATTAGAAGTCTTAAAAATTAAGCCTTAAACATTTCTTATAATGGAAAGATTTATTTTTTGCTAAGAAATTAATACATATTAAAAATCTATAAATAATTGTAATTCAATACAATTTTGTAACATAAAATTTAAGTGTTAATAAATATAATTAGAAGTTACAACAAAATATTAAATGTCCTAATCATGTTGTAACGTAATTCATAAAAGCATTACTAAAACTCATTGTCTAATATCTTCATAAAAACAATTAAATTTCCAGTATATAAAAACTCAAAAAATCTTAAAACACATATGTAAAACACGCAAAATAAAACCATCGCTCTCTCTTAACCACCACTCGCTGTCGCCAGCTTTGGGGTGCTGAAAAAACTGTGATCGTTGTCTCCAGAAAAGATGTTCGTTTTTGTAATGGTGGTTTCGTGATTCAGCCAAATCCATGAAATTAGTCACCGGCTACCCACCGCCGCATTGCGTGGGTAGCCGGCTAGTTGATAATGGTATTTCTTGCCACTTTTTTTTGCATCGATATTTTCGTCCACTTTTTCTTCTTGTATAATTGGTATCTAACCTTAAACAATGTACAGTTGTTCAGGACAAATGGGGTCACATTACAAAAGTTCAAAATCTTGTTTTTTTCTCATAACTAGAGAGGTAAATTCTTATCATATACTGTATTTTGGTTTGATATAAATGTTAAAATTAACTTAAAATTTGAAAAAAAAACGTAGAAGGATCATTTTTGCTAAAATATTTAAAAGTTTCTAAAATCGGGTGGAGTAACTATGCTTATAAATTTTCCGAACTAATATTTAGCAATCGTAATATTTCACTAGTGGAAAAAATAATGAAATATTATGACTAGTAAAATATTGAATAAGTCTAACACTCCCAATTTACATTGCGCAGCGGAAATACACAATTGGGTGCTAGACACAAGCATCGTCACACAAGGTATATTGAACGACTCAAAAGAGAGACGTTTACACATAAAATATAAACAAGATTTTTATTCTTACAGTAAGTCTAAAACATAATTTCATCCCATAATGTACTAAAACGACACCAGAGTAAAGCGTTTAGTCCCCACGGATCTCTACCAGCAAACCAACAAGTTTCAGTACAGTACACAAATATTTAACGAATGTTCAATAGTAAAAGGATAGAAATAGTTTTTAGACCAACATTCTTCCAAAAGCCAAACCACAACCTCCACAGCAAAACTCCGCCTTCCATCACTTCCTATTGCCTGAAACACATGCTAAAACGAGTCAACAATAATGTTGAGCGAGTCCATAGGTTTATCAAATCACATTTGAACACAAGAAGAAAATCAATCATAATCATTTATAGAATTGTCGTACACACAATCTATTTCAAGGCAATACATTGTATTTAAGCTCATGACATTGACCCCTTAACCAAATAGTCACCCACGCCAAATGCCAGCATGACTAGAATAAAACCATTGCCCCTCTAGGGTATCAGTTGCTAGAATACCACATTCTTATTCCCGTAAATTATCATTCCCAGAGGTTACTCAGCGTAATGCCCTGGTCTCAGATAGGGTGGTCAACCCAATAGTACTATCATTAGAATAAGCGGCTATTCCCGACTCACAACATCAAGTCAGAATATAGTTAACGACTCATGAAATTAGGGTCTTTAGCAACAAGGTACTCAATACAATGTAAACAACATAGGCAACATTCGGATCCAACAATTACTCATGACTTGTGTTCATTAATTTTCAAATAGCATGTATCCCCCTCGCGGGTAATAAAACATTTAGTAGCTAGCATGAAAAGCGAGGCTACAGACTCACCTTAGTATAAGAGATCTAGCGAGATGATCGTCGATGATAGAGGATGCCTTTCAAACACGAGAACCGCTACCTATCAAATAAGGCGCGTTCATTAATAATGACTCGAGAAATAAATCATACATAACAATATCAAACTCAAACTCATAAAATCACGATAAACTCAAGAGAAAACGATACAAATAACTCTATTACACTCTTCTATACATTTACTTTACCATTCTACACTTTCAACAAAATCCGCCGACACATACTACATGTACTAGCTTATTTACTCTTTTTAAACTCGTCAAACGTTTAAAAAACGACTCGAGAAACTAACTTACTATATATAGAAAGTCCTCCAACAAGTTTATCAAATGAAATTACTTTCAAAGTTCTTTACCCGACTCATCTTCAAACTACAAAATCCGGACAGATTTACGTTAATAATTAATACAACCGTTTTAACTTCTTTAAACGACTTCATTTACAAAACCGACACTTGGGTTTGAAAATAAACTCACCCTCTAGGGTTTACACTTCATTATCAGTACGTGACTCATTTCAAATCTTCAATTTATAGTCCCTGAGATTCGGTCCAAATATCGACAACAACTATATGTAGTGCCGATACTCGTCTCTTGGTACACGAATAATCAAAACATCATAACTTCGCGCTCGTTTGGAGCTAGAAGCTCTACTTTATATCAAGTAGAAGCTAATAGAATGCTATACAACCCTAGGCTATAAGTTAAACCATTATCACAACATAAAATTCCCAAAAATACAGTTTACCTACTGTTGTAAAATACCTTTCAAAAACTTGTATAAAATCATATTTTTAGCCAAAACCAATCATAGTTATGATCATCCCATAACCCTAACACTAACATATATCAACTATAACACTTGAATCATCATCAAAATTAAAATCTTCAAATCAAAATCAAGTTTTTAGCAAAACTTTTAGCAAGAACATCTTTGATCATCATAAAAATAACATTCATGATCATAAATTCCACCTACCAACTTGAAAAAAATGAAACTTCTTGCATGTACCGAAATTTAACATCAAAATGATCTACTTACAATTATAGATATTGGACTTGTGTTGTTTTTGCTTATATCATAATAGAAATTGAGTAAAAATTGATCAAAATTGGGTTTTGGGTGAAGAGAGGGGTCACGGCTAGACAAGAAAAAGAAGTGAGAGAAATTTTTTTGTGTTAGTGGATTGTATTTGTTTATGTATGAAAAAATTAAATTTTATATAGTGGTTGATGGACCAATGTTGTAAATTTTCAATAGTTATGGCTCAAAATGAAAATAGTTAGCTTAAAAGCGAGAAATAACTATTAGTCAATTTTGAAAATATTTACGGGGCTCGGGTTTCATAAAGATACTTTTAAAAATTTAAAACGTACCTCAAATATAATAATATCGACTCCCGACTCGACTTAACACGTCATTTAAAAGAAAACATCAAAAATGACAAACATCGAACAACCGACAATAAAACGTAAAATATTTGGCATCCATCGACATCACACTTGCTAATACTCGTTATACTTATTAAATATAAAATATAAGCCTTCCAACATCGGTTTAAACTTAAACCTCCAAAAATAAATATCATTCAAACTCATCAAAAATTTCAAAAATAATCGTAAAATAAGATTAATTAATGACCTGGATTTTGGGTTATCACATACCCTCCTTCTTAAAAAGAGCGACGTCCGCGGCGCTTAATCCTTCCTAAACAAATGAGGATACTTATCCTTAAAGAAATCCTCTCGTTCCCAGGTAAACTCTGGTCCACGTCTAGAGTTCTATCTCACTTTCACAATCAGAATCCTACTATGCTTCAATTTCTTAACTTCCTTATCCATAATCTCTACAGGTTCCTCTATAAAATGCAACTTATCATCAAGTTGAATTTCCTCCAATGGAATCACCACATCCCTTTCAGCTAGACACTTCTTCAGATTAGACACATGAAAACTATTATCAATAGCCTTAAGTTCATCAGGCAACTCTAACTTATAAGCAACCAATCCAATCCTTTGGATAATCTTAAATGGTCCAATATATCTCGGCCTCAACTTTCCTCTCTTTCCAAAACGAATCACTCCTTTCCATGGAGATACCTTCAGCATAACCATGTCTCCTACTTCAAATTCCAACGGTTTCCTTCTGTTATCAGCATAACTCTTTTGTCTACTTCTGGCAGATAAAAAACGCTTCTTAATTTGCACTGTAACACCCCCAAATATTCATACTTTAGTTCAGCGGAAGAGTCGT
Organism: Glebionis coronaria; assembly: GCA_025667525.1. Lineage (NCBI taxonomy): Eukaryota > Viridiplantae > Streptophyta > Magnoliopsida > Asterales > Asteraceae > Glebionis > Glebionis coronaria. The sequence continues at coordinate 287,232,610 of CM046877.1, read as the reverse complement.
TGGTGTTACGGGATAGCACATTACTCAAATCATAGACGACGCTTAAAGATCGCGTCGTTTAATAACAAAACATTATTCCATTCATAAATATCAAATTACATAGGTCCCAAGTCATAGTATTTCATACAATTTTACAAAATATTTGAATGGAAACTGTTATTTAAGTGCGGGCCATAAATTCTTGTCGTCTTTCCGAGAATTACCTTCAAGTACCTGAGATAAAACATGTTAAAAGAAAAGGGTCAGCGAAAACGCCGAGTGAATTCATAGAGTTTAATGAAATCCATTAATATATCATCGGTATAAAATTATTAACGAAAATCATTTTGTACAATTCTTTGTTGTAGGCCATAAAATAAGCCAAAACATTTTATACAAATCTTTGTTGTAAATCATACTATAGGCTTTTGCCTTCAAAATCATTAAACGAACCAATGTCGTAAAAACATCATACCATACGTTCTATAGCGTTGTATAGAGTTAAATAAAAACCGTTATATATGAATATGGTTATGTAAAACAAATACAAGGTTTTTTAGCCAAGTATAAAATAAATTCGTTCCATGTCTTTTTGAATTGATTACTAGTCAAAAGTGCGACTCAGTCGTTCTTGGTGAAAAATAAAAAGGTTTGATTATCTATTTTGATCTAAAAGTGAAAATGTCGTTGAGTAAATAAATAAAAATGAAAGCTTGAAAATTTAAACTAAAAATAAAGACTTCAAAAATAATTAAAAAGTAAATGATTAAAACTTATAAAAATGTGAACTTTAAAGATTTAAACTAAAAAAAGACAAGTTAGAATAAAGCTAAGTAAAAAGGCGGGAAAAATAAAGTTTAAATTAAAAAAAACTGGAAATAACCAACCCTTATCCGGAATGTTATCCGGAATGTGAGATACTAGCGCTTATCCGGAATACTATCCGGAATGACTATCCGGAATACGAAAAATGCACCTTATCCGGAATCTTGAAAGTGGGCTTATCCGGGAAAATCTGTTCGAACCCTTATCCGGAATACTTCGTTGAGAGGCTTATCCGGAACATTAACTGCTGCTTATCCGGAATGTTGAAGAAAGTGCTTATCCGGAATAAACTTCTAATGCTATATCCGGAATAAGTGAAATCAAATCCTTATCCGGAATATATGACAATCCGGAATAAAAGAAATTACCACTATTCGGAATGAAGTTCTGATCACTATCCGGAATAAGAGGGTTCTAAGGCTTATCCAGAATCTGGGAACGGAGCTATAATCGGAATAAATCTAAGGACTCTTATTCGGAATAATGGAAGTGTATCTTATCCTGAATAAAAGGGTTTTAATGAAACCCGAAATACACAAACTTAGCAAATAAGCAAATCCAAAAATAAGCACATACCAAAACTTATACCAAAAAGATTTTAGAAAAAGGTGAATAAGATAGAATTTAAAAAACTTTAAAAACTCTAAATAAGTTAGAAATCAAAAAGCACTTTTTATCAAAATATTAAACTTATCAAAAGTAACTTATTTTTAAGAACTATTAATTAAGAAATTAATCACTTTAATGAAGAAACTTTTAAGATCACCAATTTAATAAGCACAACCAAATAAGCTACACAATCAAACCATCAACAAAATTAAAAATAAAACTACATGATTATCAAGATTAAGAAAAAGATTAAGAAAGGTAGAATGAGAATTAAGAAAATAAACTTGATTGATTAAAGATTAATATCAAAAGATTACAAGATTAAAGATTCAATAAGTTTGAAAGGAAAACTAGAGAGAAATTAAAACCACACTTAAAAACTAAAAATTAACTACAACTACTAAAAACTAACCACCTAACACCCTCCTAATGACATATTAGGAGGGTATTTATAGGAGGTGGGGAGATTAAGTACTTAAGCTTTCTTCTTTCTTTCTTCTCGTCTCGACTCGATTTAATTTCTTTGTCTTTCTCGACGTCGTCTCGGGATTTGTCGATATAAGTTGAACTTGTCTTATAATTTTCTTCTATAATTAGACTGGAGTTCTTTGACTTCAATAAACTTCCGTCTTTAGACTTTTTCTTCGATAAATATTCAGAATAGGCCTTGGACTTCCGTTCTTTTTGCATTCTCGATCTTTCGACTTCGTCTTTAGTCTTTTTCTTCGATAAAAGCCCGTGATAGCCCATGCTTTCTTCCTTTGGCATCTTTTGGTTCTAAAACACAATAAAAACACAAACTACGCATAATTCCAACTTTTACGACATAAAATACACGTTTTTGTCTTGTTATTATTGGAAATAAGTGGTAAAAGGATAAGTGTTTTCATACTTATTAAATCCCCTACACTTGACCATTGCAATGCCCTCATGCAATGCATTAATTTCAAAGCACATATTACATTTCTCATCATAGATAACCCACCTTGGCCTTTATTAAATACTAAACACCAAAAAAACTAAAAGAACATAACAAGTAAAGAAATCAAAGACTTACATTGGGGTTTTAGGTTGTCATGAATGTTCATCATTCTCAAGTTTCACATTCCCCATACCAAGCTTAAAAATGAGATCATTGTTATTATAAGTTAGCAGACTAACACGAACTCATGTGGCCCAATTATTCACTTCGACTCCCTTATTCCTAGGTGTATCTCTTATATTTTAATATTGTCTTAAATGATCACGAGGATGCATTGTTTGACTTATTTTGATAGTTTATTAGGCTGAAAATAAAGTAGGACGATTTAATCAATAGTTAGCTAAAGGACAAAATCTTTTAAAACTGCTTCTCGGGACCTCTTAAAATTCATATCTTGGCGTAACTTGCTTCACGAATTGAGACCTTTCTCGGACCGATATTTGGCAGCGACTTCATACTTCAAATCCTTGAGAGACGTTCTTGAAATTATGGTCTTCTCTTCATAATAGGAATTTCTTCACTTGAAGTTTTGAGAGATTCTTCATCTTTTGACACGACTTCTTCATTTTTCTCCAATCTTTATTTTGGACTTTGATATACAACGATCCGCCTCCTTTTAGGACTTGGATCTATTTATCCTCATACCTTGCTAGGGTATTTTCGGATAGACTTCTCCATGATTTTTTGGGGAGTATTTGCTTTTCGTCGTGTGTCTCGATCCTTCAAATTGATTTTTGATAAATGATTCTTCACATCACTTTGGATCTTTAGCAACAAAATGTAGCCCTCATGCCTTGTTAGGGCCTTTTCGGACTCGCCAATCTTCGCATCCCGCTTCAATAAGTTATGCCTTGGCTATGAACTCTAATTAATACCGAGCAACTTTTAAACGATCTTGGGCTAGAAGCTAAGTAACTTTTCAAATCGTACAACCTTATTTATTGCAAATATATTTATTAGCAAGCGATGAGAGAAAAAGCTTATAATCAACTCACATAAATTCACGAAAGAATACCAAACTTATAATTGACACTATCATCTCTTGTTCTCCACAATTTAAAATCTCAAGGAATGAGACTCTTGGATGCTTAGCCAATTAAATCAAAGTTTCGGGTTTTCGAGTCATCTATAGGATCTTGCAAATTCTTAGACTTTTTCAAGTTTAGAAATCGCATTTTAAAGTTCCCTTGATAAACGACTCTCTAGGATCAATTATAGGAACTTGCGAAAAGTTCTTGTTCTTAACCCGTGAGAGTTAAGAATTTCGTGTTTTAAAGTTCCCTATATAAAAGCCTAGAAAAACTTAACTTAAACACGTTAAGGATACTAGCTAGAGTAAACTTAGATAAGTAAACTCGGGTTGAGTCAAAATATTCACGACTTTGAAAAATTTTAAACCACGTTATTGAAAATTTATTTTAGCAAGGAAAGTAAATAACGATAACAAAGGAAAATACAACTATACTACTAGGCCAAATTAGATTAAATATTTTGAAAAATGTCGAAAAATCAAAATTTTCGGTTAAAATGAGGGCAAATTCATGGAAAAGACCACTTACTTCGATAGAAGTCCCCCTACACTTAATGTAAACATTTTCCTCAATGCTTAAGCATGTGGGAGTAAACTCCCCTACACTTATGACATTGTGCACTTTATTTAAATTTTGCTAAGGAAAGGACAACTATAGTGATTTCAATGTGAACATATAAGATATGAAATATTGAATCACGACAGTTTAGGATAGAACCGGGAAGACGGGTACATGGGATCACGGTTCGTCAAAAGTCATCGAGAATGGATCTTTGAAGCTTTAATCCCTGCACAGAAGAAGAAACAAGACAACAAACACATACGGGGCTCCCCTACACTAATTATGAAAACGGTAAAGGATAAATCACGGGTTGCCTCCCGAGAAGCGCTTGTTTTTGTTAACCGAGTCACGAGCCTGACTCGACCCAGAACTTAATTAAAAGGAAACGTGGTGAGGGATGGAATCATCTCATGAGAGATGTCCTCACCAAAGTACAACTTCACGCGCTGGCCATTCACCTTAAAATTGGGCCCATTTGGCTGAGAAAGCTCAATGGTGCCATAGGGGAAGACTTTGGCGACGGTGAATGGACCAGACCAGCGGCTCTTCAGCTTTCCCGAGAAGATCTTCAACCGAGAGTTAAAGAGTAAAACTAGGTCACCAACGTGGAACTCTCGGTTCTTAATCCTTGAATCATGGATGATCTTGGTCTTCTCCTTGTAGATCAATGAGTTCTCATAAGCTTCATTCCTTAGTTCGTTGAACTCGTTGAGTTGAATCTTCCGAAGATCGCCGGCTTTGTTGATGTCGAAGTTAGCCCACTTCAAGGCCCAGTATGCCTTGAGTTCCAGCTCGATAGGGAGGTGGCATGCTTTGCCGTACACAAGAAGATAAGGTGTACAACCAATCGGGGTCTTATAAGCGGTATGGAAAGCCCACAAAGCATCATCTAATTTATCGGCCCACGAGGCACGATGCTCTCCCAGAGTACGCTCCAGAATTCGCTTCAATCCGCGGTTAGATATCTCGGCTTGACCATTTGTTTGAGGATGATAAGCGGTGGAAAGACGATGATTGACACTGTATCTAGCCATGACTCTTGCGAATTGATCATTGCAAAAATGAGTCCCGCGGTCACTGATGATAGCACGAGGAACACCGAATCGAGCACAAAGCTGCTTCAAAAAGTTCACAACCACCCTCGCATCGTTTGTTGGGAGAGCCTTAGCTTCAACCCATTTTGATACGTAGTCAACGGCTACGAGGATGTACTTGTTCCCTTTAGATGATGGAAATGGCCCCATAAAGTCGATACCCCATACATCAAAGATTTCACATTCTTGTATGAAATTTTGAGGCATCTCAACTTTATGTACGATCTTGCCTTGTCTTTGGCAAGAATCACAACGTTTAACCATTTCATGAGCGTCATGATAAATGGTGGGCCAATAAAATCCAGAGTCGAAAACTTTCTTCGCGGTGTAATTGGGGCCAAAGTGACCGCCGGTGGGTCCTTTATGGCAAGCATCAAGAATTTGTAAAGCTGTCGGCCCATCAACACATCGACGAATAATCAGATCAGCACATTGTTTGAAAAGGTAAGGGTCGTCCCAAAAATAATGTTCAATGTCTTTAAAGAACTTTTTCTTTTGTTGGGACGTTAACCATTCCTTGAGAATTCCACCCGCTAAGTACTTTTCAATGTCCGCAAACCACGGGGTTTCATCAAGATTGGAATTGATAGAAATTAAGGTCTCAAGGGGAAAAGAGTCATTGATCTCTTGGTTCGAATGATCCCCTTGATAAGGATCCTAAAGTCTACTTAGATGATCCGCGGCTGGGTTTTCGGTTCCCTTCTTGTCACGAATTTCAATGTTGAATTCTTGAAGGAGCAAAACCCAACGAAGAAGTATTGGCTTAGAATCTTGTTTAGTCAACAAGTACTTCAACGCGGAATGGTCGGTGTACACGATGGTGGTAGAATGGACAAGATAGGGGCGGAACTTCTGAAAAGCATACACTATAGCTAAAAGCTCTTTTTCGGTAGTGGTATAATGCAATTGAGCCCCCGTCATTTGTGAGACCCCCAAAATCTGACATGGAACAACTAGGCAACGAGGGGGTAACACGTCATAGTACAAGAAACAATGAATTACAGTTCATACAAAGCTGACGAAATAAAAACATGTACATTACATCATAAAAGGTCAGAGTTTTTAAACATAGGTCCTAGAGTTTTAAAAGCGGAAAATTATATTATTTCGTCTCGGTTTATAACAATAAGTTGCCCAAAAGATTGAATAAACTTCTGATAGTTTATGTAAAGCAAATCTTTCACAAACACCACAGAAATCTCCAAGCTGCGATAATATCCTGCGGGCTCCCATCCAAGCAAAGCTAAGTAATAATACCTGAGATTAAAGATGTAAAATCGTCAACATAAAGTTGAGTGAAATTCATAGGTTTAGCAATAAAGGTGTGGAACACAAGCATTCAGTTGTAAAACAAGTAGTGTGGAGTATGGTTATATACGTCAACCATAGTCCGAAACCATTATTATTTCTGTTCAGTTCATGAACCGAAGCTTAACTCAATGTAAGTTCCTCTAGGGAGTATTCAGCCTAAATACTCAAGTAAATAAACGAATATCAGTGCATCAAGGTACTTGAGACGGGGACTGTCAATCCCAATGGATCCACCCACAACATTCGCGCTTAGTACTCGAAATTAACGGTTCATGATCGGGAGAGGAAACTTAAGGCTAGACTAAAAAGCAATAATAATAATGAAAACCTGAAATCATACATGTTCTGGATAGCATACAGTTTTTAAATGGTTGTGTTCCACCATGTAAAATCTCACCCCGTGTTTAAAAACCATGTACAAGTAAAAAGGGGCTATGAACTCACCTTAGCCACGAGGTAAGTCAACCACGGTACTCAGCAACTGAGTAGAAACAATGTAGTGAGACGATCACCGACGTTATGGATGCCCGGGAAAACACGAAAACCGCAACCTATCAAAATAAGGCGCGCATTAAGACTAGAACTCAAGTATCGATATGTACCAAATATAATATGACTCAAATGTTTTCCAAAGTATTTATATTTCAAAACCATTGACAGGAATCAAATGAATTCATACTAACTCATTTATTCCAACACTACACGTTAAAACACTAGAACACTTGAAAATGACTCGTCATACGACGCCAAGTCAACGCAAGTCAAACTATCCTTTAGACTTATTTGGACAAGTAGCTAAGTCATTCATATAATGACTAAGCACTTGAGTAAGTCACCATGTCCGATGGTGAACACTCAAACTCACGCAACACAAGCATTGAACTACATGTCCAAAATAAAAATCAGCAAGTACACCTTAAATGTGCACACCGATCTACCCTATCTAGACATGTCCGTTTTACATGAAAATTGGTGTCAAGGTCACTTATAACCTGTATAAGACCTCACCAAAATTTGAGCCAAAGTTCACACTTTAAAATTCATCAGCTGGACACTTTACTCGACTCCAAATTTGGGACAGATTTGTGCACTTGTTTTGTAAAACCGTTTAGACCGCTTTAAAAGTACTAACTCGACAATCCGTCTTTTGAAATCACTACTAGACTCATAAAACTCAGTTTGTAAACCTTGAAAATCAGTAGTTACATTTATCTAACCAAGCCTAAAGTCCCCGAGAGTCGACCCAAAATCAGCCACAATTGCCGACTTGCGTCTCCCGGTACACGAAAACTAAAACTAGCATAACTTTTGACTCGTTATGAGTTATAAGCTCTATCTTATACCAAAACGACCGTCTCGGAAAACTCTACAATAATTTCAAATAATATTAGCATTTCACAGATCTTAAACCCACGAAACATACTGTTTAAGGCTACTGTCCCAAATTAGCTTTTTAGAAAACATGACAAATCAACTTTTCAACCAAAACCACTCATTCCTATACCCCTAGGATCACTATACTATCATTACTATCCACCAAACACTCCTAAAAACACTTGCATGTCAAATTTAACAAAAATCAAAGATTAAAAACAAGACTTTTTATGATAAAAACATGATAATCTTACCAAAAACAACACATGCATGATGATTAAATCATCATACAACCATGAAATCATAACTTTGTGAAAACTTGATGCATGTGGGTGATTTAATTATCATTAGAATCAAAAGAATATTTCTAACATGGGTCTAAATTTTGTGTTGAATGAATCATGATGGATGGTGGTGGTTGATGGTGGTGAAGTGGCGGCAATGGAGGGGGTGGGAGAGAGTTGGTGTGTTTTTTTTATAAAGTGTTATGTGTGAGAAAGTGGAAGAAAAAAGGGTATTTATATGGTTAGTTAAGTGGAGGGACCTAAGTTGCCAATTTGCAAACTTGTGGACCTAAAAACAATTAATAGTTTTAAAGGGTAGAAAATGGTTATTGGTAAATCTTGAAAATATTTACGGGGCTCGGGTTTCGTAAAAATACTTTTCAAAAGTTACAATGCATCATAAAAATGATTAAATGATTTCTCGACACGACTTAATACGTAATTAAAACGACATCATCGAAAATATTAATTATCGAAACAATCGATAAATAAACGTAATATTTTGGGCATCCGTCGGTATCGCGATCACTAGGAATTCTCGTTGTACATTGATTTGAATAAACTCGTTGTAAAACGCACGCGGGTGATTTTAAATCAAAAACATTGATTTAAAATAAATATGGAAATATATTATAAAAATTTATAATTCCATACAAATTATTGTCAATGAACAAAATAATACTTAAAAGTATAATTTTAAAAATCTCAGGATTTACATATAAAGTATTCAAGAAAACATAATACGTTGGAAAATTCAATAAGCACGAATAAAAAGAATAAAATAATGCTGGGAAAGTACGGGTTCTCACAATCTTCCCCCCTAAAGGAACTCTGGTCCCCAGAGTTCTCCTGAAAAGAGTAGAAGATGCAAACAAGAGGAGGTACAAAGTGTAGAACAAAATTCATTGCTTCCCAGGTAATTTCCGTACCACGACGAATCTTAACGGTTAGAATTCACTATGCTTCAGTTTCTTAACTCCTTTTCGTATAACTTTTTAATCTTGGATCAGAATAACGATCTTTCAATACGGGGGATACATCAAGAGATAGAATTGTTGGAAATACGTGCGATAAACTAACAAGAATGAACACAAGAATCACTTAAACAGGAAAAGTGCGATAAGATGAACCAAGATTGTAAATCAACAAGAAATCGCAAATCGTGCAATTGTAAAACGTGACAATCTTAAAACGTAATAATCCAGTTACAAAAGAACTAGAAGGGAAAAATGAATTATATATGATCATTTTAAAATACAAGCTGTCACAATCAGTTGTCTAGTATTTTGGTATAACTTTAAAACTCAGTTTATATATTTTCTTGATTAAAAGAAAATTTTACATGGTGTAGTGATTTAAAATCAAACTATCTGTATTTAGTGGTTAAGCTGTTGCCATATCTTTTTCTTGATCAGGATTTTCAAAGCAGAAGTAGAACAATTCAAAACAGTTATCCTGATCGGCTTAAGAACTTTTGGGCGACTACATGAAATTATCGTTAAAAACTCAGGTTTATCGTTACCATTAGAGAAAATCAGATTTTTCCAAGTTATTTAGAAGCATTGTTTAAAAATTATAATTTAATTTAATAATTTCATTAGGTTGACAACAAAGTATGATATAATCAAATACTTTAAAAGATACAGCTTGATATCCTTTTTAAATACTAGTTATAAATTTACCAAAGAGGATGTATAGATCCGGTACTTAACTTGAAACAGTTATTTTGGTAATTTAAACATTTGATAAAATGAATAAAACGTTCTTAAAAATTAATAATAATTTTTAGAAATTCAAGAAAGTGTTTAAGATATCAAACGATAAACACGTAACAGTTTCTGGTTTTCAGAAAACGACACAATAGCAAACGATTATGAAACGAATATCGATCAACAATTAGTATACAAGCAATAGCACGAGGGAATGAAATGGAAGTCGTATCAATTCTTAACGAACATGATAGAATAGATGCATCGATGATAAGGACAATAAGAAACAAGGATTAGCAAGATTAATTCACGAGTGCTGTTGGCGTCACCAATAACGGCTTATTAAGTTCTCGATGGTCGATACACGATCGAAGGAGAAAAGCCACACAACGAATTTTCGAATCAAAGAAAATTCTTAAGACGTCAATTGAGTGTAAATTCAGTAAAAAATGAAAACATTAGCAATGAAAAGCGAAATCAACACATGATTCACACGAATGGATTTCAAGACGATAAAGTCTAACACACATCATGACGGATACACGAAATCATCGTTCACGTCCAGTCGTAAATCACTAATCGCGTCCAGAGACATTTCGTAGTTCTACCAAGATAGATAGCGATGGTTGATCGTAGAAGCATAACAACGTTGAAACTTTCAAGTCTGGTATCAGTGGTAAGAATTTAGGCAAATGGTAACGAAAATTGTATCATGAGGATGATGAGGTAACAAGTAAAGCAAATATCGCTGAGTATGGAAATATGTGTTTGAGGCATGTACTTTGTTCAATAAAAGATAAGGGTTCATATGTGTAAGTTGCGAACTGTTGATACTCGCATAAGAAGTAAAAGTTTTCTAAAATTTATTTATCTAACTTTTTAAGGAACATATTAAAAAGTTGATTGTTGGTCAAATATTTAGGGCGACTACTATTTGGCCTTGCATGGCTCATTCTAAATTAAGCATAGGTGATCATGCCATGCGTAATTTAGGACTAGCAATGCGATGCTCATCTTCGTCAAACCAGTATTACATATCATATGATTTAAAATATGTATATAATAGCATTTGTAAAAACAAGAATCAAATAACATATGAAACTGTTCGCCTATAAGTTACTGGCTAACTGTTTAAATCAACAATTTGTATAGTTACGAGGGTTCTTTATAAGACCGTATTAGAACAATTTGTGAAAATACATTGTAAAATTAATATAAATTAATTTTATAAGATAACCTTCAAGTAATTTGTAAAGTCCAAATGAAACCTTTTGTAAAATGATTCGCAAAAAAGACCAGTTTGAGTTTATATGGTAACATGACAATAATTTATAAAGTAGCGAGTGGGTTACATGAGGGAAATAAGGAGTAGTTCAAGTCAATCAAGGAAATGGTTACAAGGTGATAAGGTTTCAAGAGGTTTAGCCAAAATCGTCAAGAGACGCGTGTCAAGATGATAACAACGTTACGAAAGCAAGATCTTCAACCTCGGTCCAATTCAGTGGTATGATAGAAACATAGAAAGAAAATAGAATGACAAATAAGTCATAAATAAAAGAAAGGAATAAGGAATCCGTATGTGTGCACATCGAAATTAATTTGACAATAATATACTTTTAAGAAAGTAGGGTATCAGTTAACAAATAGTACAATCACACCGAAAAGTTTCTATATTAGGAAGTTACTGATTTTCAAAAGTTCAAGATCTATGTACATGTGTGACCGAACTCAAAGTTACTATTTTATACTTGTTCAAACGCAATCCTTGTTTTTAGTTTACAAAATATCATTAGTTAAAGTTTTACGAGCTCAACGAACTCAAAAACGCTTGAAATCATATTTTTAAAGTCTATCAGTTTTGACTTTTGGGTTTGACTAGACCAATTAACTCACTAAACGACATTTTTAATACTCGAAGTACTATGCAATTCAGTGTAAAACGATGTTTTGAACAACTTTCTAGTTTCACCCGAGACTTGAACGGAATAAAAATGGACGAAAATGCCCTTGCATTAAATCTGTCAGCAAAACGATATTTTAGCATTATTCAGAAAATAACTTCTTAGATTTTACAATCTCAAATGAGCGTAACTTGCTCGATTTTAAAGTTTTCTGGTCAAATTTTATGTCATAAACGGACGTCTCAACATGTAGAAATATATATTTTTATGTCTAAAGTTATAAAAATATTTTCTCGACACTGTTAAACTTCCTGTAAAGTTTCTATACAAAGTATATTTTTTCGACACAGCTTGAAATTAAATCTAATTTCATAATAACCCAGAATTAATGTACACACAAGACTTGGGGATTCCATAAAGACGAAAGAAAATAAACTGTATAATTAGTCATGTAAAGAAAACATGATACAGAAATGGTTCAAGAATACCAACGATAAACTAAGAAATCAAAAATGGCGCATGAAATCCGTGTCTTCGATTGCAAGATGCAATACAGGAAAGTCTCCTGGCGGCGTGATTTTCCAAAATCACAAGACATACCGAGAAAGAAACAAAATATTAACAAGTCACACTCCTGAGGCGAGGAGGTTTAATGAAAAAGGGAGGATACAAGTAGGATCGTATTCCAAACAATTGTCACATAATTAATGACGATCATGTGTTCAAGGTACAACGAATGCTGTATGTCGAAATCGAAACGTAGGATGGTCAATGAAATAAGATGTAATCCATGTACAAGTGGCGTGTAAAACGGTGGCGTAAAGGTAAATCAAGGTTATGAAAATCCACAATATTGTTCAGGTACTGATTCAACGAATTCTTCGAAATGTGTGACTCACACGATGTCTTTTAGTCTTTTCCAGAGACATATTGAGCTACACAATGATCTATAGACTAGACATTCAATTACGAATGGTCGGAAAGAAAATCTGCATATCTAAATAGATATTTCAAAGGAAATAAACAATGAAAGCAACATGCACGGTAGTAAGAATGAAAATCAGAAGTTTCATCGAAAACAACACTTCTTCAATTCCGAACAATGGTATCACGAAAGCATGCACAACATGTAGCAGCGAGTCGAGAAAAACAGACGGTTCAAAATGAACGAGCATACGAATTCAGTCGTATCACACATAAATGAAATAGCAATAGTACTCAGAAAAATGAGTATGAAAATTCGGCAGCATACGCGCTCCGAATACAAGTACGTAACGTCATAACAATATGAAATCATCGTAACAAGATCAGTTCACAAGAATAAGAATTCAAGAAATATAGTATAGGTGGATGTAATCACAGTAATATCGAATGATAATCCATGAAGCACAAGGCTTTGAAAAGACACAGTAATTATCGTCATTAAAGTAATGTAATATTTCAACATGTAATCAGGAGAAGAAATACTACAACGATAATTAAAAGTAAATAGTAAGGATTAGAGAGTTACCCGCGCAGACATCAAACAACATTGGGAGATTCTGTGATTGACACTTAAAACATGAAATATTTGAACTTTCGGTTATATACTAAGTTTTTGAAAAATGACTCAGTTCCCTATAACCATCGCTCTGATACCACTCTGTGAGACCCCCAAAATATGACATGGAACAACTAGGCAACAAGGGGGTAACACGTCATAGTACAAGAAACAATGAATTACAGTTCATACAAAGCTGACGAAATAAAAACATGTACATTACATCATAAAAGGTCAGAGTTTTTAAACATAGGTCCTAAGTTTTAAAAGCGGAAAAATTATATTATTTCGTCTCGATTTATAACAATAAGTTTCCCAAAAGATTGAATAAACTTCTGATAGTTTATATAAAACAAATTTTTCACAAACACCACAGAAATCTCCAAGCTGCGATAATATCCTGCGGGCTCCCATGCAAGCAAAGCTAAGTAATAATACCTGAGATTAAACATGTAAAATCGTCAACATAAAGTTGAGTGAAATTCATAGGTTTAGCAATAAAGGTGTGGAACACAAGCATTCAGTTGTAAAACAAGTAGTGTGGAGTATGGTTATATACGTCAACCATAGTCCGAAACCATTATTATTGTTGTTCAGTTCATGAACCGAAGCTTAACTCAATGTAAGTTCCTCTAGGGAGTATTCAGCCTAAATACTCAAGTAAATAAACGAATATCAGTGCATCAAGGTACTTGAGACGGGGACTGTCAATCCCGATGGATCCACCCACAACATTCGCGCTTAGTACTCGAAATTAACGGTTCATGATCGGGAGAGGAAACTTAAGGCTAGACTAAAAAGCAATAATAATAATGAAAACCTGAAATCATACATGTTCTGGATAACATACAAGTTCTGGATAGCATACAGTTTTTAAATGGTTGTGTTCTACCATGTAAAATCTCACCCCGTGTTTAGAAACCATGTACAAGTAAAAAGGAGCTATGAACTCACCTTAGCCACGAGGTAAGTCAACCACGGTACTCAGCAACTGAGTAGATACAATGTAGTGAGACGATCACCGACGTTATGGATGCCCGGGAAAACACGAAAACCGCAACCTATCAAAATAAGGCGCGCGTTAAGACTCGAACTCAAGTATCGATATGTACCAAATATAATATGACTCAAATGTTTTCCAAAGTATTTATATTTCAAAACCATTGACACGAATCAAATGAATTCATACTAACTCATTTATTCCAACACTACACGTTAAAACAATAGAACACTTAAAAATGACTCGTCATACGACGCCAAGTCAACGCAAGTCAAACTATCCTTTAGCCTTATTTGGACCAGTAGCTAAGTCATTTATATAATGACTAACCACTTGAGTAAGTCACCATGTCCGATGGTGAACACTCAAACTCACGCAACACAAGCATTGATCTACATGTCCAACATAAAAATCAGCAAGTACACCTTAAATGTACACACCTATCTACCCTATCTAGACATGTCCGTTTTACATGAAAATTGGTGTCAAGGTCACTTATAACCTGTATAAGACCTCACCAAAATTTGAGCCAAAGTTCACACTTTAAAATCCATCAGCTCGACACTTTACTCGACTCCAAATTTGGGACAGATTTGTGCACTTGTTTTGTCAAACCGTTTAGACCGCTTTAAAAGTACTAACTCGACAATCCGTCTTTTGAAATCACTACTAGACTCATAAAAATCAGTTTGTAAACCTTGAAAATCAGTAGTTACATTTATATAACCAAGCCTAAAGTCCCCGAGAGTCGACCCAAAATCAGCCACAATTTCGAATTGTGCCGACTTGCGTCTCCCGGTACACGAAAACTAAAACTAGCATAACTTTTGAGTAGTAATGAGTTATAAGCTATATCTTATACCAAAACGACCGTCTCGGAAAACTCTACAAGAATTTCAAATAATATTAGCCTTTCACAGACCTTTAACCCACGAAACATACTGTTTAAGGCCGCTGTCCCAAATTAGCTTTTTAGAAAACATGACAAATCAACTTTTCAACCAAAACCACTCATTCCTATACCCCTAGGATCACTATACTGTCATTCTCATCCACCAAACACTCCTAAAAACACTTGCATGTCAAATTTAACAAAAATCAAAGATTAAAAACAAGACTTTTTATGATAAAAACATGATAATCTTACCAAAAACAACACATGCATGATGATTAAATCATCATACAACCATGAAATCATAACTTTGTGAAAACTTGATGCATGGGGGTGATTTTAGTATCATTAGAATCACAAGAAGATTTCTAACATGGGTCTAAATTTTGTTTTGAATGAATCATGATGGATGGTGGTGGTTGATGGTGGTGAAGTGGCGGCAATGGAGGGGGTGGGAGAGAGTTGGTGTGTTTTTTTTTATAAAGTGTTATGTGTGAGAAAGTGGAAGAAAAAAGGGTATTTATATGGTTAGTTAAGTGGAGGGACCTAAGTTGCCAATTTGCAAACTTGTGGACCTAAAAACAATTAATAGTTTTCAAGGGTAGAAAATGGTTATTGTTAAATCATGAAAATATTTACGAGGCTCGGATTTCGTAAAAATACTTTTCAAAAGTTACAATGCATCATAAAAATGATTAAATGATTTCTCGACACGACTTAATACGTAATTAAAACGACA
Organism: Glebionis coronaria; assembly: GCA_025667525.1. NCBI lineage: Eukaryota > Viridiplantae > Streptophyta > Magnoliopsida > Asterales > Asteraceae > Glebionis > Glebionis coronaria. The sequence continues at coordinate 287,216,779 of CM046877.1, read as the reverse complement.
TCATCGAAAATATTAATTATCGAAACAATCGATAAATAAACGTAATATTTTGGGCATCCGTCGGTATCACGATCACTAGGAATTCTCGTTGTACATTGATTTGAATAAACTCGTTGTAAAACGCACGCGGGTGATTTTAAATCAAAAACATTGATTTAAAAAAATATGGAGAAATAAAATAAAAATTTATAATTCCATACAAATTATTGTCAATGAACAAAATAATACTTAAAAGTATAATTTTAAAAATCTCAGGATCTACATATAAAGTATTCAAGAAAACGTAATACGTTGGAAAATTCAAAAAGCACGAATAAAAAGAACAAAATAATGCTGGGAAAGTACGGGTTCTCACATCATTGTCTTGCTAGCATAATGGATTGGTTGGAAGTGTTTATTCACTCTTTGGCCCAAAACCGCTCCAATAGCGAAGTCGCTAGCATCACACATCAATTCAAGAGGTAGCTCCCAATTAGCGGTAACCAAGACCGGTGCCTTAGTTAGCTTGTCCTTAAGAAGATTGAAGGATTCAATACACTCTTTAGAAAATATAAAAGGAGTATCTTTTTCCAAAAGTTGGGTCATTGGGCGAGCGATTTTAGAAAAATCTTGAATGAATCGACGATAGAAGCCCGCATGACCAAGGAAACTTCTCACACCTTTCACGGTTGAAGGTGGAGGTAATTTGGCTATGACATCCACTTTAGCACGGTCCACTTCAAGACCGGCTTTTAAGATTTTATGTCCAAGCACAATGCCTTCTTTTACCATGAAATGGCATTTTTCCCAATTTAGAACAAGGCGAGTGTCCTCACACCGCTTAAGCATGCGTTCCAAATTGGCAAGGCAATGAGAGAAAGAATCACCATAGACCGAGAAATCATGCATGAAGACTTCCATAGTTTCTTCAACCATGTCATGGAAGATAGCCATCATACACCTTTGAAATGTCCCAGGAGCATTGCATAAGCCGAAATGCATTCGTTTGTAAGCAAATGTTCCATAAGGAAAAGTGAATGTGGTTTTCTCTTGGTCTTTAGGATCGATGAGAATTTGAAAATACCCGGATAAACCGTCTAAGAAGCAGTAATAGTCATTACCCGCTGGACGTTCAAGCATTTGGTCCATGAAAGGAAGGGGAAAATGATCCTTTCTCGTAGCATCATGAGTTTGCGATAGTCTATACAAACTCTCCACCCTATAACGAGACGAGTAGGAATCAACTCGTTGTTTTCATTGGGCACAACGGTGATTCTGCCTTTCTTAGGCACACAATGAACGGGACTAACCCATGGTGAATCCGAGATAGGGTAGATCATTCCCGCATCAAGAAGTTTGATAACCTCTTTTTTGATAACGTCATGGATCTTGGGATTCACCCTTCTTTGGCTTTGAATAGTGGGTTTAAAGTCGTCCTCCATGAGAATTTTATGTGTGCAAAAGTGAGGATCAATTCCACGAATATCGGAGATTTTCCAAGTAATTGCTTTCTTATGATTCTTCAGCACGGCGATAAGTCGGGATTTTTCTTCTTCTTTCAAGTCCTTTACTATGATCACGGGTGACTTCTTGTTGTCTTCAAGGAAAACGTACTCGAGATGAGACGGTAGGTCCTTAAGCTCTAAATCCGGGGGATTTTCGATGGAAGGCTAGTTAAATTCGGTTCATCGATAGAGATATCCTTAGGAGATGGTGGAGAAATATGGTCTTCATTTAGAAGTTTCTCAATGGTACGAATGTCTTCATCCCAATTGGAGGGAGAATCGTCATATTGCAAGTCCACATCTCCCAAAGTTGCTTCAAATTCTTTCAAAATGAAATCACTTTCTCCAAATGGAGTTAGTGATGGAGCAATAGAGGCAACGGTCTCAACAATGGGTAGAGAAGAAGAACCACTTTTACACGCGTCTTTGAAATGTTCTTCACAAGCCTCATCAAGAACGTCAATGAAATTAACACTCTCGTTTTTAGAAGGCTGCTTAAAAAGTTTACCCATGTTGAAGATGATTTTATCGTCACCAACTATCATGATTAATTCGCCCGCGGCTACATCAATGAGAGTGCGACCGGTCCTTAGGAATGGACGTCCAACGATTAATGGAACACGAGGGTCCATCTCGTAGTCAACGACAACAAAATCCGCCAGAAAGGTGAATTTGTCGACGCCGACGAAGACATCTTCGGCTATCCCCACTGGATAAGAAACCGTACGGTTAGCTAATTCCAATGTCATTCGTGTGGGGACTAGCTCGGGTGGAGATAATTGTTTCCAAAGACTTAGAGACATTAAGTTGATACTAGCACCTAGATCGGCTAGGGCCATACAATTCTCTACCCCGGGGAAGTTGCAAGGAATGAGAAAACGACCCGGATCACCAAGTTTGGTGGGTAATTTCCTTAAGAGCACTGCGGAGCAATTCTCATTAAGTTGGGTCTGAGCGATATCAAGAAGTTTCTCCTTATCACTGAGAAGATCTTTAAACATTTTAGCATATTTGGGCATGTGACCGAGAGCCTCAGCAAAGGAGATATTGAAATTCAGTTGTTTAAACATTTTAAGAAAGTTAGAAACCTGAATATCATCCTTGTTCTTCAATTTCTGTTTCCTCAACCTCGAAGGATAAGGTATGTTGGGATGAGATGAAGGCTTTGGTATGGAATTCTCACTCGCATCCTTGGGTGGACGAGGGTTAGAAATAGAAGGTGGAGGAATTGGAGAAGTAGAAGTTGGAGGAATTGGAGAAAGGGACTCGTTTTCCTTTGTCATAATCACCGGTATAGGTGTAGGAAGCTCGGGTTCCTTTAAACCTTTTCCACTGCGAGTGGTGATTGCTTTCATCTCACCTCTTGGATTAGAAACGGTGTTACTCGGAAGAGAACCCGAACCAGAGGCTTGATTACTTGGGAATAAACTAGCCATCATGTTCCTTAAGTCATTCGTTTGACTTGCCAAAGAGTTTCGCATATCGTCTCGAAGATCATTCCCTTGTTTCACCATATCTGCTTTCAAGTTGATCATTTCCCGTTGAAGATTTTGCACTATCACATCATTAGTCCTCATGTAAGTGTCAATCTCTTGATTATATGTGGTGGGTTGGGTGGGAGGAAGAGCATGGTAGGTAGGTGGTTGATAAGCGGGTTGTTGGTAAACTTGGTTGTTTCTTTGAGGTTGATATGGGGTTCTTTGGGTTTGATATTGATTTAAAGCTCGAGGTTAGTTTTGATTGTTGCGATTGAGGTTGTTTGGGTTTTGTGGGGGAAAACCGGGTGGTGAAAGAAAGTTGTTTGAGAGATAGCTGAGCAAATTGCGGTCACCTTGAGGACGTGCTTGATAGCTTCCCGTGGAATAGTTACCGTTGGCGGCATACACATTTTCCGGATTGTCATGAGTCGAAGGACAATCGGTGTATGAGTGAGATTCCCCACATATTTCACATGATTGACTCAAAGCATTAGCTTGGGCAGTGATTTGTTTGGCATTGTTGGCGGTTTGGAGAGCAAGTGCTTCAACAAGCGTATTAAGCTTATCAATTCTCTTGTCGCTCTCATTAGTGCTAGCACTAGCCACATTAGTCCGAACACTCTTGGTTTGCACTCTAGACTTGTTCTCAATAATATCCCAAGCGTCATTAGAAGACTTAACCAAAATATTACCCCCCCCGAGGCACTATTTAGTGAATCTTGGTCATTCATGCTTAAACCATTGTAAAAAGTATTTATTTGATGTACTTTTGTGAAACCATGTTGTGGACACTTTCTTAAAAGTTCCTTAAAACGGTCCCAAGATTCACTAAATGTCTCATCGTACTTTTGTTCAAAGGTAATGATTTCATTCCGCAAAGCGGTAGTACGTGAGGGTGGGAAAAAGTAATTGATGAATTTGGTCTCTAAATCCGTCCACGTAAGAATACTTTGTGGCGGTTCCTTATCAAGCCAATTCTGGGCTTGTCCCTCTAAGGAGAAAGGAAAAAGTTGTAAGCGAATTACTTCTTGTGAAACCCCATTATATTTGACCGTATTGGTGAGTTGAAGGAATCTTTTTATATGGTCATGAGGATCATCAAGCGAACGCCCTAAGAAAGGTTGAGCAGAGACCATTTGAATGAAGCCGGATTTGAGCTCAAAGTTGTTTGCTCCAATCTCGGGTATGACAATAGCATCAGTGTTGCCCTCTACGTGCGGTTGCAAAAGCTCGATCATTGGTTGATTGTCCATGGTGACAATAGGTGGAGTAATGACTTCGGCTTGAGCTACTTTCTTCTTACGAGCACGAGTACGCATACACACCTACAAAATGAAAAGAAAAATAGACAAGAAATATTTCTGGCTTTTTTATGTTTTTCTATTTTTTTTGGATTTTTGAAAAATTTTAATTTTTATGGATTTTTGAAAATTTTTAAGCAAGAAAAATAACGTTAAAAAATGAACGGATCCCAAAATCCAACGCGTCTGTCACTAAAAACCGTTAATCTTAACGAAAAGAGCCGGCAGCGGCGCCATTTAATACAAGGTTTTTTAGCCAAGTATAAAATAAATTCGTTCCAAGTCTTTTCGAATTGATTACTAGTCAAAAGTGCGACCCAGTCGTTCTTGGCGAAAAATAAAAAGGTTTGATTATCTATTTTGATCTAAAAGTGGAAATGTCGTTGAGTAAATAAATAAAAATGAAAGCTTGAAAATTTAAACTAAAAATAAAGACTTCAAAAATAATTAAAAAGTAAATGATTAAAACTTATAAAAATGTGAACTTTAAAGATTTAAACTAAAACAAGACAAGTTAGAATAAAGCTAAGTAAAAAGGCGGGAAAAATAAAGTTTAAATTAAAAAACTGGAAATAACTAACCCTTATCCGGAATGTTATCCGGAATGTGAGATACTAGCGCTTATCCGGAATACTATCCGGAATACTATCCGGAATCACTATCCGGAATACGAAAAATGCACCTTATCCAGAATCTTGAAAGTGGACTTATCCGGAATCCTGCTTCTTGGGCTTATCCGGAACAAATTGAAGAAGCTTATCCGGGAAAATCTGTTCGAACCCTTATCCGGAATACTTCGTTGAGAGGCTTATCTGGAACATTAAATGCTGCTTATCCGGAATGTTGAAGAAAGTGCTTATCCGGAATAAAATTCTAATGCTATATCCGGAATAAGTGAAATCAAATCCTTATCCCCACCTAATATTTTTATCATCATATATCATCATATACATATACATCAAGAAAGGAAATACAATTTACATTTACAAAAATAACAAGGAAATGGGAAGGATGATCTTGTTACCACCAAGATTATGAAAGTTAAGATTAAACTTGACTTTTTTTGACAAAACTTGTGGTACACCAATATCAACTTCAAGACCACCAATCTTTAAGAACACCTTGTGGAAAATCAGCCCTAGGACACAATAAAATCTCCTCCTTGGATGTTAAAATCACCACCAATCAATAAAGCTTCAAGAGGTTTCCATCATATGTGTGAATAACATAAGAGTTTGTGGTTAATTTTGATCAAATGAGGGTGTTTTGGTTTGAGTTTCAGACGGAAATGGTAGAGAGAAAGAAAGGATTTTTGGTGGTTTTGCATGTGTTAAAATGACCAAATGGTTTGAGGAAGTGGTTTTGATGTTGGTAGCTTGTTTATGAAGTGGCTAGGACAAGTGTCCTAGCTTACTTCTCAAGCTTGACACCTAAGGGTGTTGTTGGCTTGTTTAAACCGTCCCATATTGGGGGTGGGCAAAACTTGTTTTATCTCATCCCCAATTATTTACGGGTACTCCTCGATTATAGTTTCCTCGATTTGCGTGCCCTCGGGTTGTTTTACGAAAAATGTTTTTATAAATTATGAATCAACGACACAAAACAAATCTAATAAAAATTGTCTCATCAAAAATGGAGTTCAAAAACGTAAATACAAAAACCTAGGGTTTCCGGTTTAGTCGTAAAGGACGTTAAATTATGCACGTAAGTCCTAATCTCTTCTCGTAAATTTGTGAGTTTATGAACCAACACAAATTAAAATTCCATCATAATATTCAAGAATGAATTTATTTCCTGAAATGTCGGACTGTCACCAAAAATGGTGTATGTAATCGTAAGCACATAACGTAGAGTCCTACGGTTTAGACTTAGTCGATGCTACTTCAATATGCAAACCCAAATTTCTTCCCAAAAATGAGTGAGTTCATAATATAACATTAAAATAATGTTTTTAAATAATACTTGAGAATAAAATATCTACCATAAATTGACGGATTGTCACAGCATTTACCCCTAAACAGGATCTTTGTCCTCAAAGATCAATTTATCTTACTACTCGCTTCTTATAGAGTTAGAGCCATGTGGGTATTTCCTCCACATTCGGTCTTTTCTCACAAGTTTAATTCATTACAATACACGAGTTTCATCAAACATAATTGATGAGACTTCTTTTATACATAATCTCATCGTCCAAAACGGGCTTTAAATGCATTAAATATCATCAAAAATGCCAAATATATGCTTGTGTTTGTTGCTTGTGTATTTTAGGTACGGATATTGAGAAAATGACAAAAGATCACAAGAAACATGCAAAAACGAACATGGGAAACGAAGCCGCACAATGAACCAAGCCCTAATGAAGATTTTCCAAGAAAAACTCTTGAAGATTTGAAGATTATGCAAGAAGGATCCTCCAATATTGAAGAATTGACACTTTAAACCCTTGTATATTCATAATTACAAGTTAAGTTTGTCAAAATTTACCAAAAGGGCCCTCCACTTTGAAGAATTGGCAAAAATGGTCCCTCAACAATCATGACTTGTCAATATTAGTCCTCCAAAAAGTCAATCATACAAGTCAAGACCATTATCTATGAAGAAAATGCCAAAACAGCCCTTCAAGAATCAACAAATGGCAAGAAATACCCTTGAGAATACTTTGGAAAAGTATTTGGGGCAAAAGTGTGAAAAAAGAAACTTCAATAACAAAGGATTTGGATTTTTGGCTGTTTAATTACATGTGAAAGGAGTTTAAGAAATGGAGGGTTAAACTTGGCAGACACAAGAACTTACCTAGACCAACCATGTGTTGCCACCTCACCCACCAAATCCCCTCAACCAATCAGAACCCACCCCTTTTCCACCTCACTTTCCACTCAACTTAGTTAAACTAATCTTAAATAGTTAGTTTAATTTGGCGCCCTAACACATGTTTAAAAAACAAAACAGATCAAACCCTATTGTTCTTCATGTTCATACCAAAATTAGGGATTCACTAACCACAATTAATTATGCCCTAATTTTATCCAAATTTAAGATTAAGGCCACCCTTAACATAACCCAACTCTTAAACAAGCCACATCATCAACCAAGAAGTCGCATGCTACACCCTTACTACAACCTTACAGAGAATCTCCCACCCACATTCAGCTTCAATCCTAAGCTTCATTCTGAGCCATTGATCACTATTTCACCTTGCTAACTCATACAAACAGCCAAATTCAGTCACATGATCAAGCAAAATTCCAAAACTCTCAAGGGCATTTCAGGGACTCTACACATTAGGGTTTTATGTTTTTATGCATTGTAGTAGTTCACTTGTAGCCTATATAAAGGCATCTAGGCTTAACATTTCAGTTGCTCTTGGTTTTTCCTTTGTTCAAGTTCTGTAAATCCATTTTCATGTTTAATGAATTATGTTTGAATCTTTGAAGAAATCCAAGTGCCAATCTTTCTAGTTACTTGTTATTCTTATATGTTTCCTAAAACTGAATCTCAAAACGTTTTCTTTAAGCTTTGTGCAAGAAATTGCTTAAAGTCCTAAAACCTTGATATTTTGCTAAGTTCCTTGGTATACCTTGGAATTCTTGGGCTATAAGTGGATCATAGCATCCTGATATTGTGTTATAAAGGTGTTGTGAGGCTTACAACTTTGGTATAATCAAGTGTGGGGTACAAGGTTGCATTAATCAAGATTTTGTCACCTTTCTGTTTTATATTGTTGCTTCTAACTTTGTTCCATATTAGCAGCTTGATATTGGAAGCTTGTGCTTGTTCTTGCTAGCACATCAGCTCAAACATACGTGGGTGTGGGTGTGGATGTACATCCATGAGGTTTGAACCCTTAATCTCAAAATCTGTCAAAAATTTGGATATTTGTGATATTTGAGTTCTGCTTGTGTATGTGTTGTTCTTGGGCTCCAAATCTTGTTGTTTCTGTTTAAGTTTGATGTTTTGATGCTTATGTATGCATGTGCTAACCTAAATCCAACTTTTGATTTGAAAATCTTGATTTGAAAATATAAAGGGGTGTACTGCATATTGAAGTCATAGTGTTATTGGTTAAGTGTTTGCTGTTGTATATTATTAGTTCTTGTTTAAGAAGTGCAATAGAGTGATAATCTGCAAGTTGTATGCTTTTGAACACCTAAATCGAACATATGCATATAAAATCTTGATTTGTTGATATTTTGGACTGTGATTTGGTGCACACCTAGTTCTAGGCTTAGACTTAGGATAAAAAGTGATAAATCATATCCAACATAACCTGTTAAGAAGATTTAAGTGTTTGAATTTGGCTGTGTGGTCAAGTATATCAGCAAGTGTTCATAACTGCATGTTCTTAGTTCATCAGTAACTTTTTTGTGCTTGAATCTTGATTTAGACCTTGAAACATTGCATGAAACCTGTTTAAGTTTGTTCATTTCAATTTTGTTATAGCTTGTGCATGCTTTTGGTGCTATTTGGTTGGCTAAATCTTGCTAAAATAGCTTATTGAGTTCATAACTGCTTATGTTCATATCTGGTGCATATCTGGTGATGTTTTGAATTAACTGCACTAATTGGCTGTTTGAAATTATGTTTTTGTGAATGATATTGACTCCTTATGATTAACTGATCATTTGGGTGCCTTTGCTTAACTTGAATCCACAAAAAAGTCACAAAAGACAAAAAGTCAAAAAGGTCAAGCAGGGGGAAAAGTTCCCACTGCTCAACCTCCAAAACTAGCCCCTGCTAGTGTAAAACATCATTCAGCTTATTCATTAGCCAATTTGGCTTATCCAGACTTGCAACAACTTATTTTTGTGATAGATCTTTCTCATTTGACCCATTCATTTGATCTAGAGCTTATTAGACTTTGACTTTGACTTTTTACTAGAAACTCATTAAGTTGACTTTTAAACAAGTGCTTATTTGCTTATTCTGGCATATTGCTTGTGCTTATTTGAAAACTTTTTGATTATTTTGCTTAGTTAAGTCATTTAAAAGCTTTTGAAAGTTGAATCAGCATTTGAGGTGGTCTAGAACTCAAAACGACTATTTTGTCGTTTTGTGAAGAGAGTCTTGGCTTATTTCAGGCTTATTTCTTGTGCTTTTTCCAATTTTCTTTTTACAGATCTCTTAAGTAACTCAAAAGAAGCTTGTGTGTCAAATGTGAGCTTATGGCATCAGCTTATAGCTTAATGGGCCAAAAAGCTCATTAAGAATAAGCTGCTTTGAAATAAGCTAGCTTAAACACATTTTCAGCTTTTGGGCCTTCAGTGTTTTGTTCTTAAAATCAAATTTTAAGTCAGATAGGAGCTTTTGGGTTTATTTGGACAATATTTTTCTTATTGGGCCAATTTGAGCCCATTAAGGGACTGTTTGGACTTTTAGCCCATTTCTAGGCCTAATAGGGGTATTTTTGTAATTTCAACTTCGTTTTTGTATTATTTAGGTTAAAATAAACTAGTTTGAAACTTTTTAGAATTTTTTATAAATTTTGGATTTTTATTAATATTTTATTAATATTTTATTAATATTTTATTATTAAAAATTAAAATTTAGATTTTTCAAAGTTTTTCATTTTTCTTAGATCAAATACATTAAGTTAGGAATTTTACAAATTTTGAATCTTTTTATAGTCATTAGATTAATTTTTAGAATTATTTTAAGTTTTAATAGTTTTTAATTGTTTTTAAATAGTTTTAATTAATTTTAAATTTTCAAAAATAGTTATAAATTTAGTTAAGTCATTTTAGAGGTTTACAAGTGAAAAAATCTCATTTTGGGTTTTTTGTTAATTAAATTGATTTTTTGGTCTTTAATTAGCATTAAAAAATTATTATTTAATTGAAAAAAGGTTTGAGTGATTTTTGATTTTTTGTAAACTCTAATTACATTTTTTAGGATTTATTGTAATTTTTTTTTTTTGGTAACCTTGATTTCCGAATCATTGGCCGACTAATCCACAGGGTTTGAGCCCACCGCCACACAGACTCAAACTAGGTAAAGCCCTCCCTTTTCAGGAGGTTGGCGTGGCCACATCAAGGTTGTTTGCACCTAGTGGGAATTAAACTTGATACCTCACACACTTTGGAGTGATAGCCACAAATCTTTTTGCCACTAGGCCACCCGGAATTTTTAGGGTAAATTTTTAATTTTGTCACTTTTTACGGTTTTACGTGCATGACTATTCGTCTTAGTGTAATTCATAATCGTAACCGTCATTCTCTTCTTATCTCTTTTCTTCTTTTCAATTCTCATCATTATAATCACAAACCGTTAATCACTTCTTAGGACAACACACTTGCCTCCTTGAGAACGACCCTACTTTGGGTCATAAGCACTTTGGTTTTTCTAAACCGACAATTTATACTTTCCCCTTTTACGCTCTTTTTCCTAAAAGACGTATTTTACTCAACATCATTTTGGCGCCGCTACTGGGGAGGGGTGTTGTGTTTTGATTTGGACAATTGTTGTTTTTATATAGCCATAATAGCTAATTGTATTAGTAGCACTTTACTAATACGTATTATCGGTTTTCGTTTTTTTGTGTGAATACTATTACTATATTGTATACGTAGAACAATAAATTCACAAGTACTCCAAAAGTGTGAAAACACAACCTTGATTGGGAGGTCATTACTCAATCATTGTATTCGAATCTCAAACAAGAAATCAAAGGCAAAATAGATAAATACTTTCGTGAAGTTAATTTTGAAAAACACAAACTATAAGGTGGGTATATGGCGGGTATTATAAAATATACCCTAAGGAAAAAGGCTCTTAAGTGCTTCGCGCCGACTCGTTTCCCCGCTTGCTTGTGCGTGTTTAGATAAAAAGGGCTAATCGAGGGGTTGCCAACCAAAGTATTATCTAAGTATCATATATATTTTCTTGGTTTCATTTGATTAAACCCTCTTGAATGTTTTGGAGTTCCACCAACGTTCTAAAGTCATCGAAGGCGTTCACTTCACGTGATCGTTTTCATTCCTTGAGGCTTCTTTAATCAAGAGATTTGATTAAAGAGGAAATTTGTAGATTTTTGTCTACTTAATACAATCACAAAAATCCAAAAAAAGTAAAAACAATCAAAAACCACAAAATAATTGGAAAAATAAAAAACACCAAAAAGAATCTTCTTTGCTCATCTCCACGTTGTACGTGACATTTATGCTTACTCGTAATCAAGCAAGACGTGCACGTAAACGAAAAAACCGAAAGGAGTCAACACCTACTCCTAATCTTTCTAGTGAGGAGTCTCCTATTGACGAACCTATCGTAGAAGAAGAACCAACCATGGCAAATCGAACTATGATGGAGTTACTTCAAGCACCCACTGAGGGTTATGGAGAGGCTATTGTAATTCCCGCTATCCTTGCGGAGAATTTTGAAGTGAAAACGGGTTTGTTGTCGATGATCCAAAACAACAAATTCCGTGGTGATGAAAAGGACAACACGCACAACCATATCCGCCAATTCAATCGTCTTACCGCCACTTGCAAATTTAAGGATGTTGCTAATGACTCGATTAAGATGATGCTTTTTCCGTATTCCTTAGCGGGGCCCGCTAAAATTTGGTTAGAGAAAGAGCCACCCAATTCTATATTGACGTGGAAGGATCTCGTTTCTAAGTTTGTGAACCAATTTTTCCCGCCCTCTAAGACTCCGCATTTGAAAAACGAGATTTCAAAATTTTCACAAGAATTTAATGAGAGTTTTTCAACGGCTTGGAATAGGTTTAATGAAATGTTACATGAGTGTCCTCATCACGGTTTTTCGGACTTGCATCAAATTGACACGTTTTACAATGGTTTAAATGATCATGAAAGGGATTATCTAAATGCCGCCGCGGGTGGTAATTTTTTGTGTAAAACGGTTGAGGAAGCGTTGTTGATAATTGAGAATAGATCTAAGGTGTATAGTCCTCGTAACACATCGAGTGTTCGTAAGGTTTCGTCTTCGGCTTCACCTTCTTTGTCCAATACCATCGATGCTTGCCAAATTTAGGCGAACTTGGAAAACAAAATCTTTGATAAGCTTAAAGGTCTTTTATTTGAATTCAAAGTTGGAGAACAAAGTGCTACCGCTACGGCTAAAGCGGTTGAGGTTTCATGTATGTATTGTGGTGGAGGTCATGATTTCTCCGAGTGCATTACCAACGGTGGTAACACTTCGAGTGCCTACGCGGCCACGGGAACTTACAACCAAAACGGTCAAGTTACCCGCTCTAATTAATTGACTCCACCGGGTTTTGCTCCGAATCAAAATGCTAACAACAACTATGGAAACAATCAAGTTGGTTTTAAAAACAATTACAAGGGAAACTATGGGAATCAAGGAGCTAATAATCAAGTTTCAAACAAAAATCAAAACAATGATTTTCAAAACAACAACAAGGGTTTGCAAACTTTGAAAGATCTTCCAAATGAATTTGTTGAATACGCTAATGGAAACGATGCTAGGTTTGACAACATTCAAAGAGAAATCATTAGCCTAAGATCCGAGTTTAAAAATGACTTGAAGAAGGAGTTAAAAAACGAGTTAGCAAATGAGCTTAAAATCCATACAAACAAAATGGAAGGAAATGTAACTAGGTTACAACAAAACCAACAAAAAATGGAACAAGAGCAACATGAAATAAAACAAGAGATGATTAAGGCTGAGAAGAGGCAATCCATGTTTGAGGATAAAATTTCATCTATGTTTGAGGCTATTATGTGCAAACCGTCTTCGAGTAGTCTTCCTAGCAACACCATATCGAACCCTAAGGGAGAGATGCAAGTGATTACCACACGTAGTGGTAAGACACTTAGGGAACCAACTCCTCAACCAATTGCTCCTACGGAGGATGAAATTGAGGAAGAACCCGAGTTGGTGGTCGAAAAGGAGCATGTCCCAATCCCACGAAGTACCGCTCATACCACACCTACGGTTGACCCATTACCATATTTGGAACCAGAGATTCCAAAGGCTATGCCTATGCCTCAACCCACACCACCTTTGCCCTATCCATCAAGACTTAGAAAGGAGAAACGTCAAGAGCGCGATAATTATTAATTTGAGATTTTTATGAAAATGTTTCGTGACGTTCATTTTAATGTGAGTTTTGCCGATGCTTTGGTCGTGATGCCTCGATTTGCCGCTAACATTAAAAGTATGTTGAACAACAAGGAGAAATTGTAACAATTGTCTAGTTGTTTATCGGTTTATCTTAACCGCATACCTCAAAAAGTCGGTGATCCCAGTAAATTCTTGATTCCTTGTGCAATCCAAGATATGGAAGAATGCTATGCCTTGGCCGATCTTGGTGCTAGTATTAACTTGATACCACTTGCAATCTTCAAGTCGCTCAATCTTCCTAATCTTACTCCTTCACTAATGTCTATCGAGTTGGCCGACCATTCCACGATTCCCGCATCTGGATTGGCGGAAGACGTTTTTGTAAAAGTGGGAAAGTTCTATTATCCGGTAGATTTTATCGTTGTCGATATTCCCACGGATCCTCAAGTTCCTCTCATTTTAGGTCGTTAGTTTTTAGATACGTCTATGGCTTTAATTGATGTGCTTGCTAGAAAGATCACCTTACTTTTCAACGACGAGGAACTTGTTATAAACGCAACTCAAAATTCTCCAATTTCTCATGTTTATTCCGTTGCAACCATAAACCTCGTTGATATTATTGACGTTGTTTGCGAGGAATTTTCACAAGTAGTTCTAGGTTCTGGTGATGATGAGAATAGTTGCAATCCCACTATGTTAGATCCCATTCTTCATAACTCGACACCAACCTTCACTTCATTTGAAGGTGGTGGTTTTACGTTGGAAAATTCGATGTTCCACGTACTTGTAACGAAGACCTCGACAATGATGAGGACTTCTCGATTATCAAGGATTTTCTTAACAATTTCCCATTTCCTCCACCCGAGGAGGTTATGAGTATCGAGCGCAAATCTTCAATTTAGGAACCACCTATCCTCGAGTTGAAAGATTTACCTCCTCATCTTGAATATGTATTTTTGGAGGAAGACGACAAGTTGTTGGTTATTATTGAGAAAGATCTTTCGGATAATGAAAAAACCGCACTTGTCAATGTTCTAAAGGATCACAAAGGGGCAATTGCGTGGAAGTTATCCGACATTAAGGGGATCGATCCCAAATTTTGTACCCACAAAATCTTAATGGAGGAGGATTACAAACCCGCAATCCAATGTCAAAGGAGAGTGAACTCCAAAATTCATGACGTCATCAAAAAGGAAGTGCTAAAACTCCTTGACGCGGGAATGATTTACCCTATTTTCGATAGCCCTTGGGTGAGTCCTATCCATTGTGTCCCTAAAAAGGGAGGAATGACCGTGGTGCCAAACGATGCCAACGAGTTAATTCTAACTAGACTCGTGACCGGATGGAGAGTGTGCATTGACTATCATAAGTTGAATGACGCCACTCGAAAAGACCATTTTCCCTTGCCCTTCATGGACCAAATGTTGGAGCGTCTTGCGGGAAACGATTTCTATTGCTTTTTAGATGGTTTTTCCGGTTACTTCCAAATCCCCATCGATCCTCGTGATCAAGAAAAAGCTACGGTTACGTGTCCTTATGGAACGTTTGCCTATCGTAGAATGCCATTCAGACTTTGCAATGCACCGGGAACCTTTCAAAGGTGCATGATGGCTATTTTTCATGATATGATCGAGAAGATGATGGAAGTCTTCATGGATGACTTTTCCGTGTTTGGTAGTTCGTTCACTTCATGTTTGTCGAATCTTGAGAGAATGTTCAAGCGTTGTGAGGAAACCAACGTTGTGCTAAATTAAGAAAAATGTCATTTTATGGTTAAAAGTGGAATCGTCTTAGGACACAAGGTTTCGAAAGCGGGGATTGAGGTAGATCAAGCTAAGGTAGACGTCATCGCCAAATTACCTCATCCCAAAACCGTCAAGGGAGTTAGGAGTTTCCTAGGCCACGCGGGCTTTTATCGTCGATTCATCAAGGATTTTTCAATGATTTCTCGACCTATTACACATCTCCTCGAAAAAGATGCGCGTTTTGTCTTTGACGAAGATTGTGTACGAGCCTTTGAAATCCTTAAGAGGAAACTTACCAAAGCTCCCATTCTTGTTGCTCCCAATTGGAACCTCCCCTTTGAGCTCATGTGTGATGCTAGTGACTACGCTATGGGGCCATATTGGGGCAACGTCATGAAAAACACTTCTTGCCTATTCACTATGCAAGCAAGACGATGACCGAGGCTAAACTAAAATACACTACAACGGAAAACGAATTCCTTGCCGTGGTGTATGCATTTGAGTAATTCCGACCTTATCTCGTCTTGACTAAATGCATGGTGTATACGGATCATTCGGCTATCAAGTATCTTATGGCTAAACAAGATGCAACGCCAAGATTACTTCGTTGGATTCTCCTCCTTCAAGAATTTGATCACAAAATCGTTGACAAAAAGGAGCCGAGAATCTAACGGCCGATCATCTTTTTCGTTTGGAAGATCCTCACAAAAGTGTTTACGAGCCCAAGGAAATCACCGAAACATTTCCGCTCGAGACACTTGGTGTAGTGAATTCTAAGCTTGATTCTTCTACCCCATGGTTTGCGGACATCGTAAATTACCATGCGGGGAACTTCATCATCAAGGGTATGACGACTCAAGAAAAACGAAAATTCTTTCGTGACATCAAGTTCTATTTTTGGAATGACCCTTATTTGTTTCGAACTTGTGCGGATCAAATCATTTGACGTTGTGTCTTTGGTACCGAAGCTTCTAACATCCTTAGAGCTTGTCACGAGGGACCTACGGGTGGTCACCACGGTGCTAATCTCACGGCTAAGAAGGTTTTTGATGCCGGTTTCTTTTGGCATACTATTTATCGAGATGCACATGCACTTTTGAAGTCGTGCGACTCATGCCAACGACAAGGAAAAGCCTCACAAAACGATGAAATGCCACAAAATATCAACCAAGTGTGTGAGATCTTTGACGTTTGGGGCATTGACTTTATGGGGCCGTTCCCATCATCTCGTGGTAATAAGTACATCCTTGTCACCATTGACTGCCTATCTAAGTGGGTGGAAGCTAAGGCTTTGCCCACCAACGATGCTCGTGTGGTAGTCAAGTTTTTTAAAAGCTTGTTTTCTCGGTTTGGAACCCCTCGTGCGATCATAAGAGATCGTGGAACCCATTTTTGTAACGACCAATTCGAAAGGGTCCTAAGGAAATATGGGGTTACACATCGGCTTTCTACGGCTTATCACCCACAAACGAGTAGGCAAGTCGAGGTTTCAAACCGAGCTTTAAAGAGGATCTTGGAGAGATCTATTGGGGAAAACCGACAATCTTGGTCGGATAAGTTGGACGATGCTTTATGGGCCTTTAAGACCACTCATAAGACGCCCATCTGGTGCACTCCCTATAAGCTTGTGTATGGGAAGAATTGTCACTTGCCAATTGAATTTGAACACAAAGCTTATTGGGCCCTTACGCATTGTAATGATGATATGGAGACCGTGGAAAAACACCGGAAAATGCAATTAAATGAATTGGATGAATTGAGAGACATTGCTTATGAAAATTCATTGATTTATAAAGAAAAGACTAAAAAGTTTCATGATTCAAAAATTAAAAACCGGGTTTTTAACATTGGAGATCAAGTGTTGCTTTTTAACTCACGTTTGAAAATATTTTCCGGTAAGTTGAAATCCCGTTGGTCCGGTCCATTCACCGTGACTCAAGTTTTTCCATATGGGACCATCGAGCTAGCTCAAAATGATGGCCCCAATTTCAAGGTGAATGGACATAGGTTGAAACACTACTTTGGCGGGGAAGTTCCATCCTTGAACTACCTCGACCAAATCACCTTCCCCAATGATAATTAGTACTGAGGGGATCGAGTCGAGCTCATGATTCGGTAATTAAAAACGAGGTGCCTCGTGGGGGAGTCCCATGCTTATCCTATGTACATATTATCGCTTTCTAATGTAGTAAACGTGTGGGGATTTGTGCCCTTCCAACCTTTGTTCCGTGGTTGTTTGTGAATTGTGGATTTTAGATAAGCATTATCTTCACGATTGGAGCCTCTCATGTTCGTTTTATGAGAGCACTCGATCGTTTGCTTTGAAGACTTTCTCAATATCCATGATATATCCTTTGATGTTCTAACCTTAGGTTTTTAGCACACTTCATAAACGGCTTTAAATTTAACGGTTACACCCTTCTCATGCTAGATTATGCATTCGATTACGTCTCTAGTATAGGGGTTTCCAACCCTTAGACTCGAAACATTGAGGACAATGTTTAACTTTAGTATGGGGGTGAATAGATACTTGCCTTGCTAAACCTTCACGCTTTCCAAAATTTATCTTTTTGTTTATCATTTTGTTACAAAATGAGGCTAAAAATGGCCAAATTTTAAAATTTTTCTCATGTTTTATAAGTGTTTGAAGACACGAATGTAGATTTTCTGATGGCGAGAATAAGAGTAATTTTTTACTCGACCGTGCGTGTTGAGCACTTAGCTTCGATTCCTTAACTTTATATTAGGCTAAATCTCTTAAATGAGGATGAGAAATGATAGAGTTAATTATAAGTTACTATGCTAAACGTAGAGTACTCGTATTCTTTCAAAAACTCATGTGTTCTCGTTGTTTTCTTATTCTCCCTTCGCTTGTAAATATTTTTTGCTTAATAAATATTGACTTAGTGGTTTAGTCTTGATTGTTGGTTTCTAGTCTTTTCTAGTAGCTTCCATGTAATTAAATTGGGAAGAGACTAAGGTATCGCCAGCGTCACGGTTTTGAAGTATTGGCAACCCGAATAATCGAAAGCTTCACCCAATAATAAGATTTCAAGTGCTCAGCTAAATCAAGCAAACAATTTGAAGATCACAAGGCCGAAAAATCTATGCAAAATTGAAAGTGAATCAAGCCTTAATCTTTGAAGCTTTAAAGATCCGAAATTCGCTTTTAGCGTGAGGATATACGTCTTTGGCCATAATAAAACCAACCATGAGGAGGATAATAAAAGGCAAGGCAAAACCAAATTCATAATAAAAGCTTCATGGCGAAGTTGAATAAAAGATGGAGGTAAACCTAGGATAATAAGGCCCTTCCGTTAGGGGGCGTATAAAAGTCTTGGTAATAAGTCTCATGTTCAAACCGTTATAAAGTCGTGTTTATCGATCCTTCTTGTTGACTTAATTTTTTGACATCGTTGTCTATTAGGAGGGGTTATTAATTCTATGGTCTTGGTTACACCGTTAGGACTCTATTCTTAGACCTAAATCTCTATTATCACATAAGTCAAACAATGTATCCTCGTGAAACATTCAAGACAAAATAAAATATAAGAGATACAACTTAGGAAAATGGGAGGATAAGTACGTGATTAGGGCATATGAGTAGTGTTAGCATTACTAACTTGTAATGACAATGATCTCGTTGCACGCTTAGGATGGAATTGGGGTGAAAATCGAGGACGACGAAATTATTTCTAACGAAGCATTCACTTGTTCTTGTTCTATGAACCTAAACGTCCCATTTTGCGATGAAAATCATACATTATGTCTAAAACGCAAGAAAAAGTAATAGTAGTAGTTTAGCTAGTTTATCATTCAATAAAAATGAATTTTGGATGTGCTACGATACTTTATTCTAGCATTGCGTGAGGGCACGACAATGGTTTAGCATGGGGGAGTGATGAGACTGCTTTTATACATAGTCTCATCGTCCAAAACGGGCTTTAAATGCATTAAATATCATCAAAAATGCCAAATATATGCTTGTGTTTGTTGCTTGTGTATTTTAGGTACGGATATTGAGAAAATGACAAAAGATCACAAGAAACATGCAAAAACGAACACGGGAAACGAAGCCGCACAATGAACCAAGCCCTAATGAAGATTTTCCAAGAAAAACCCTTGAAGATTTGAAGATTATGCAAGAAGGGTCCTCCAATATTGAAGAATTGACACTTTAAACCCTTGTATATTCATAATTACAAGTTTGGTCCTTGTTTGTCAAAATTTACAAAAAGGGCCCTCTACTTTGAAGAATTGGCAAAAATGGTCCCTCAACAATCATGACTTGTCAATATTAGTCCTACAAAAAGTCAATAATACAAGTCAAGACCATTATCTATGAAGAAAATGCCAAAACAGCCCTTCAAGAATCAACAAATGGCAAGAAATACCCTTGAGAATACTTTGAAAAAGTATTTGGGGCAAAAGTGTGAAAAAAAGAACTTCAATAACAAAGGATTCGGATTTTTGGCTGTTTAATTGTAAGTGAAAGGAGTTTAAGAAATGGAGGGTTAAACTTGGCAGACACAAGAACTTACCTAGACCAACCATGTGTTGCCACCTCACCCACCAAATCCCCTCAACCAATCAGAACCCACCCCTTTTCCACCTCACTTTCCACTCAACTTAATTAAACTAATCTTAACTGGTTAGCTTAATTTGGCGCCCTAACACATGTTTAAAAAACAAAACAGATCAAACCCCATTGTTCTTCATGTTGATACCAAAATTAGGGATTCACTAACCACAATGAATTATGCCCTAATTTTGTCCAGATTTATGATTAAGGCCACCCTTAACATAACCCAACTCTTAAACAAGCCACATCATCAACCAAGAAGTCACATGCTACACGCTTACTACACATTTATTTGGGGAAGAAGACAAACCTTACAGAGAATCTACCACCCACATTCAGCTTCAATCCTAAGCTTCATTGTGAGCCATTGATCACTATGTCACCTTGCCAACTCATACAAACAGCCAATTCAGTCACATGATCAAGCAAAATGCCAAAACTCTCAAGGGCATTTCAGGGACTTTACACATTAGGGTTTTACATTTTTATGCATTGTAGTAGTTCACTTGTAGCCTATATAAAGGCATCTAGGATTAACATTTCAGCTACTCTTGGTTTTTCCTTTGTTCAAGTTATGTAAATCAATTTTCATGTTTAATGAATTGCGTTTGATTATTTGAAGAAATCCAAGTGCCAATCTTTTTAGTTACTTGTTATTGTTATATGTTTGCTAAAACTGAATCTAAAAACGCTTTCTTTAAGCTTTGTGCAAGAAATTGCTCAAACTCCTAAAACCTTGATATTTTGCTAAGTTCCTTGGTACACCTTGGAATTCTTGGGCTATAAGTGGATCATAGTATCCTGATATTGTGTTATCAAGGTGTTGTGAGGCTTATAACTTGGGGATAATCAAGTGTGGGGTACAAGGGTTGCATTAATCAAGATTGTGTCACCTTTCTGTTTTATAGTTTTGCTTCTAACTTTGTTCCATCTTAGCAGCTTGATATTGGAAGCTTGTGCTTGTTCTTGCTAGCACATCAGCTCAAACATACGTGGGTGTGGATGTACATCCATGAGGTTTGAACCCTTAATCTCAAAATCTGTCAAAAATTTGAATATTTGTGATATTTGAGTTCTGCTTGTATATGTGTTGTTCTTGGGCTCCAAATCTTGTTGTTTCTGTTTAAGTTTGATGTTTTGATGCTTATGTATGCATGTGCTAACCTAAATCAAACTTTTGATTTGAAAATCTTGATTTGAAAATATAAAGGGGTGTACTGCATATTGAAGTCATAGTGTTATTGGTTAAGTGTTTGCTGTTGTATGTTGCTAGTTCTTGTTTAAGAAGTGCAATAGAGTGATAATCTGCAAGTTGTATGCTTTTGAACGCCTAAATCTAACATATGCTTATAAAATCTTGATTTGTTGATATTTTGGACTGTGATTTGGTGCACACCTAGTTCTAGGCTTAGACTTAGGATAAAAAGTGATAAATCATATCCAACATAACATGTTAAGAAGATTTAAGTGTTTGAATTTGGCTGTGTGGTCAAGTATATCAGCAAGTGTTCATAACTGCATGTTCTTAGTTCATCAGTAACTTTTTTGTGCTTGAATCTTGATTTAGACCTTGAACCATTGCATGAAACCTGTTTGAATTTGTTCATTTGAATTTATTATAGCTTGTGTATGCTTTTGGTGCAATTTGGTTGGCTAAATCTTGCTAAAATAGCTTATTGAGTTCATAACTGCTTATGTTCATATCTGGTGCATATCTGGTGATGTTTTGAATTAACTGCACTGATTGGCTGTTTGAAATTGTGTTTTTGTGATTGATATTGACTCCTTATGATTAACAGATCATTTGGGTGCCTTTGCTTAACTTGAATCCACAAAAAAGTCACAAAAGACAAAAAGTAAAAAAGGTCACGCAGGGGGAAAAGTTCCCACTGCCCAACCTCCAATACTAGCCCCAGCTAGTGTAAAACATCATTCAGCTTATTCATAAGCCAATTTGGCTTATCCAGACTTGCAACAACTTATTTTTTGTGATAGATCTTCCACATTTGACCCATTTATTTGATCTGGAGCTTATTAGACTTTGACTTTGACTTTTTACTAGAAACTCATTAAGTTGACTTTTAAACAAGTGCTTATCGGCTTATTCTGGCTTATTGCTTGTGCTTATTTGAAATTTTTTTGATTCTTTTGCTTAGTTAAGTCGTTTAAAAGCTTTTGAAAGTTGAATCAGCACTTGAGGTGGTCTAGAACTAAAAAACGACTATTTTGTCATTTTGTGAAGAGAGTCTTGGCTTATTTCAGGCTTATTTCTTGTGCTTTTTCCAATTTTCATTTTACAGATCTCTTAAGTAACTCAAAAGAAGCTTGTGTATCAAATTTGAGCTTATGGCATCAGCTTATAGCTTAATGGGCCAAAAAGCCCATTAAGAATAAGCTTCTTTGAAATAAGCTAGCTTAAACACATTTTCAGCTTTTGGGCCTTCAGAGTTTTGTTCTTAAAATCAAATTTTAAGTCAGATAAGAGCTTTTGGGCTTATTTGGACAACATTTTTCTTATTGGTCCAATTTGAGCCCATTAAGGGACTGTTTGGACTTTTAGCCCATTTCTAGGCCCAATGGGGGTACTTTTGTAATTTCAACTTTATTTCTGTATTATTTAGGTTAAAATAAACTAGTTTGCGACTTTTTAGAATTTCTTATAAGTTTTGGATTTTTATTAATATTTTATTATTATTTTATTATTATTTTATTATTAAAAATTAAAATTTTGATTTTTCAAAGTTTTTCATTTTTCTTAGATCAAATACATTAAGTTAGGAATTTTAAAATTTAGAATCTTTTTATAGTCATTAGATTAATTTGTAGAATTATTTTAAGTTTTAATAGTTTTTAATTGTTTTCAAAAAGTTTTAATTAATTTTAAAATTTTCAAAAAAAGTTATAAATTTAGTTAAGTCATTTTAGAGGCTTACAAGTGAAAAAATCTCAGTTTGGGTTTTTTTAATTAAATTGATTTTTTGGGCTTTAATTAGCATTAAAAAATTATTATTTAATTAAATAAAAGGTTTGAGTGATTTTTTTTATAAACTCTAATTACATTTTTTAGGATTTATTGCAATTTTCTAGGAACTTTTAGGGTAAATTTTTAATTTTGTCACTTTTTACGGTTTTACGTGCACGACTATTCGTCTTAGTGTAATTCATAATCGTAACCGTCATTCTCTTCTAATCTCTTTTCTTCTTTTCATTTCTCATCAATATAATCACAAACCACTAATCACTTCTTAGCACAACACACTTGCCTCCTTGAGAACGATCCCTACTTTGGGTCATAAGTGCTTTGGTTTTCCTAAACCAACACTTAATACTTTCCCCTTTTACGCTCTTTTTCCTAAAAGAGGTATTTTACTCAACATCAATAACTTACGGGAATACGATCAGGCTTAAGTTGACTTACTTTCTCTATCCATGATGTTCACGGGTTTTTGATGAATGCAACTTTTCGCCAATCCAAACTTCATCAAGAAGTAATCAGATTTTCACTTGACAGACATTTTATCAAATTCGATATACGAACATAATTCACGCAGCCCTTGAAGTCCTAGGGTAGATCCAGCTTATATGCCTTTCAAACCAACTTTTACATTATCTCAATGGTCCCATACAACGGGGACTTATTTCCCATGATCTTTCAGATCATTAATTTAATTCTCCATGGTTAAATTTTTTGGCATAACTTCGCTACCCATCCTGCACTTCAAGATCTACATTTCATATTCACATAACCTCCTTCCCACTACTAGCAATCAATAATCAGATCCTAATTTCAACAATCATTTCAGGTCTCGCGGGTTGGGTATTTCTGTAAGTTTAGGTTTGTTACCATAGGCAACCTTAAACCTAAATGACATATCCAACTCAAAATGGGTGTATGTCGGGTGTCTTCATCCCAACTCCTTCTTACAGATGCTCTCATATTTAGATCCTCACAAGATTCGATCTCGATCCTAATACGATAATTATCAATGATAATCTCTCCAAAGGAAAGCGATTATACAGTTTATTACCAAAGGTCAATCATTCAAGCTTAAAACAACACTTCTAGTGTTTTGGTATCGTTACTTTACCTCGTCCTCTCGATTAGGGTGGTAAACAGTACTCTCATCAAGGTTCGTTCCCAATGACTTCTGAGCAAATCTCTAGAAATTCGATGCAAAGCGAGGATCTTGATAGAGATGATCGATACCGGCACATTATGTTTACACAACTCCTTTAAATACAAAAGAGTCAATTTCTTCATCGAGAATCCATTATCGGGATTGATATTAGCAGATTTGGTCAGTCTGTCGATGATGACCCGAATCGAATCAAATTCAGATAATGACTTTTGCAATAGTTAGACGTTCACTAATGTATGAGGTGATGTCTGCCTTCATAATTTGCCATCAGTACGACTTCTTCAGATAAGATACATTAAATCATAAATGGCATGAATAGAATACTTAATCTTATGAGATTCCAACATGACTAAATCTCAAAATCCTCCGTATTTAGGCAACCACAAGTGGCCTTTTATACATTTAACACCATCAGCTCCCATTTCTAATGGTTCACATTAGCCATGAACCTCTTTTATTATCTATATTATCCTTCTTACAAGCATCAACTATTTTTTTTTAAATTATTCGGGCAATTTATTTTGCACAGTTCATTATTAAGGAACACATCCTAATTGTTTCTTTAGCTTTTCTACATAACGTGTCAGTAATTACATTCACCTTCCCCGATGAAATAAATATCATGACCGTATTTATTCAAAGTTTCTTTCTTCATATTTTCTAAGTTTTAGTTTCGTCTTAACTATCATTTTTATCAGGGTAAAAGGTATAAAATACCATCTTACTTATTGATTTGTGCCGACTTTAAACATTTACTATTTAATCTGCTGACTTTACCAACGTACTTGTTTGTTTTGTAATAATGTTACCAATATGACCGGATACATTTCCGTGTCATTAATTTTATTTTTTATTATTTTAAATAATGACACATGTCTAATTAATTTAAGCTATAAAATACCATCTTACTTATTAATTTGTGTCGACTTTAAACATTTACTATTTAATCTCGTGACTTTACCAACGTACTTGTTTGTTTTATAATAATGTTACCAATATTACCGGATACATTTCCATGTCATTAATTTTATTTTTTATTTTTTTAAATAATGACACATGTCTAATTAATTTAATTTTTTATACTGGTCTAATTACTTTGATTGCACTAATGATTCCTCATCTTTTCAACAATCTTAACTTTTCACCATTTTAGACTTGTGTAATTCGTCAAGTACTGAGAACACTCGCTTTAAATTTCATTTGCTAAGTTCAATAAAATCACAAAGATACGATTGAACCCCTGAATCTTATGGTTTTTGTTAGCAACCAGTATTTTAACCATCTAAGCCACATTTTTTAATTAAACTAGAAATATTCAGCATATTGTTGTTTCAGATATGGCTAATACAAAGGTATATTAGTCATTTAAAAGGGTAATATAGTAATTTCAGTCTTATATTAGTGCAGTCGGAACAAATTTGAAAGTAGAATGGTAAAGTCACGAGATTAATTAGTAAGTGTTTAAAGTCGGCACATTTTAATAAGTACGATAGTATTGTATAGCTTTTACCAAAAAAGGAAATCAGACGTGGCCATATTAAACGTAATAAAATAATGACGTGGAAATTACCGTGCCACGCTGTCGGTAACAAGTTACCAAATTGGTAACTTCAAGACGATTTTGAAAGTAGAATGGTAAAGTCACGAGATTAAATAGTAAGTGTTTAAAGTCGGCACAAATCAATAAGTAAGATGGTATTTTATAGCTTTTACCCTTTTTATCAGTTTTTCTCAATCCGACGTCTAAAGCGTCGATAATTATTACAAGTAATTAAATAATAAATATTAAATTTTATGAAACGTAAACGTAAAAAGTTTTAAATTTTATCAGTTCGACCAATTATATAAAAATGTTCAAAATAAATTTAAAATTAGTTAACATGATCTTTGTTGATTTATCTAAAGTAATAAAATAATTAATAAGATTCGTAAATGTTCGAAAAATCTTTGTTTATATTATTGGTCAAAATTTTCTTAGTTGAAAAGCAAAAATTGTCGTTTCAAATTTCAAGTCATGGTTTATATGGTTTCCTCAATCCCTCTTAGGTTGTCTTGACGTATACACAAACATTTACCCCTAAAGGATTTTAGTTAAATGATTTGGGTATAAGGGAATGATCCCTTAAAAATCCTTTGATAAATTATTTGTCAAAATATATTTCCACTTTCTTTTTGGTATAACCCAAAGCCTTAATGGCTCTAATTTTTGAAGAGTCAATATATTCCATTTTCTATTAATCACACTGTCAAATAATGTAAAGGATTAAGCCTTAAATCACATGTTAAATACTCAAGGTACAGGTTTTTATTGTTTGGCCAGCTCAGGGCAGTCTATAAATGATTATTAACTCCTTCCTATTCTCATAAACAAACAAATGGTCTTTAATGATCACAAGCATGCATTTATCAAATTGTAGCCTACACACGTGATTCACCAAATTTATGGATGCTACATGTGTATTAGTCAATCCAAATGACATAACATGAAACTCATAATGTCCATTACAAGTTCTAGACGTAGTGATTGGAATAGATAATCTTTTTCGCGGACGCGAAGTTGATGATAACCATGTCGTGGATCAAATCTTTGAATATACGCTTGTAAATGATCGAACAAATCTTCCATCTTAAGTAATGGATATGAATTTTGATCGTCAATTTATTCAGTTCACGGTAATCAATAAATATAAGGAATGATAACACCATAGCTCTTCATGAGGACGAGCTTGGTAGAATAAAAGCTTTTTCCGACAACTCTCTCAGTTGTACGGTAATTCTTTTAATTCAGATGGTGCTGAAGTAAAGTGCACGCCACAGGTGTAGCACCGGGAATATAATCAATACCAAATTCAACTTGCCTTAATGGCGAAAGTCTAGGTAATTCACCAACAAATACCTCAGAAATTTTCAAATAACAGAAACATCTTTTAATACATTTACTTTAAGTTCTTTCTAGATTACAAGATCTATGACTAGTTCACAACCATTCATGGTATAATTTCAAGTCTAAATGCAGGATATGGTCATCCATCAAGAATTATTTAGATCACTTTTGATAATCAACATCTTATCTTTTAAAGGATTTCTACTCGAGTTCTCATCAATTAAGACAATGACATTATGTCATAGTCAATCAATCCATTCTACTGGCACTATCAACTTTCCAGTTTCATTACCGTTGATAAGATGTGAACTTCTCAAAAGACTAATAATAACTCATAATCCTTCACAAATTCAAGGATATCAGGAGACATAACTAACCTTAAAAGGGTAAGGTTAACGCATGATCTTCGCGAGGGAATTTCAAATCAGATACAAACGAAAACATTAACGAATATGAATATATCCCCCGTTTTCATAATTTGAGTACGCATTCGAAAGATCCTCAGATCGTTACCCAGGTCATTCCAATGAAATCTAATCAAAAGAAATGATAGGAACGTCGATACACCAAGTCGGGTATTAATATTCGATAATCAGATACTTTTCCTAAGAATCTCACTACGAGAGAATTGGACAAGAAAGGGTTGTCAATTGTCAATTAAGACAATTTCCACAGATGAGTAAATTCGACTCATAAGAACAAATGGTACGGGCACATATGTAGGTGTCTCTAATAATATGTCCCTATTTTGCACTTCTTGCAGATCTCATAAAAATTCAGTCTTTCACAATTACGAAGAAAATGTAATGTTAATTAATAATTTTATGGTGAGTACTAATCAGCCTTGCATTGTCCCTTCCAAATTGTATGTAGGCGCGCAACTATATACAATTTTAGGATTAACGATGCAATACTCAGTGCGTCAAAACATTGTCATCATGTTTAAAATAAAAACTAATTTCATGTTTAATTCTAGGATAAGAATCAAAACGAATTTACAGAGATGTTCTTTGTTATGGGATCAATTAAGTTTTCCAAAGTGTTTCATAAACAACTTTATTTCGATAATGATTACTCATAAATCTCACTTTGAATAATCCATATGGTGATGAAAATTCAATTTTTCTCAAGGGATACTATTTTAACTTATAAAAACAATGAGTGATCTACAAAAGAGTGATGAAGAGTTGTTCACCAAGAACTAACTACAATATGATAGGAAATGAGTTTTAGCCAATTAATCAGGAGGTTCATGACCTCGATGGCACTCAAAAAGAATAATTCACATCATAACTCAAATCGAGATGAGTACTTCTTCAATGGTTGCATCACTAATGCGAGCATTAGGATGAAGCAATAAAAGACAGATAACATCGATACAGGTAAGATTTAGCAATCAAAGGTAGTATTTTCATTAATCACAAACAAGTCAAAATTGTACCGTAACACTTTACGTGTCACTATGTTATACAATTCCAAGAACTCATCCTACTAACTGATGTCTCAGTTAAGTTGGGGATTTTTAAAAGATAACATAATGAATACTAATCTACAAGAGTCATGGGGATTCCACCTGTCCCAGAAGATCCATTGGTCCCAATTCAGAAGATTTCTTCAATTTATTTCTTGGACACTGGGCATCCTCGTCATTGGATAATGGCCTAGGAACAACCCTTAACACGAACCAACAATCATTTAAAACCTTATAATTCAATCACAGGACTTAACGACTTCCTGTTAACAATCTGATATTTCATACAAGTTAAATTTTACTTCATTCAAGTTTCAACCAAATCATACTCAATGCGATATCCTACCTCATTCTTCAATACTTTTAACATTATTCTTAGACCTTAATAGGGCGATAAAAGCTCGATATGAACAACACTTAATTTCCAATCCTATAGTTCTTACAACAATAGTTATCAAATGAGTCACTAGTATGAAATGACTCACACATTCAATTAGACTTCTCGGAAAGGTACTAGTGGCATGGGGCTTTTGGGTGAAGGCTCCAATGACAGCCTCAAGTGCAACATTCACCCTTTTGATTTCAAATTTAAGAATTGGGTGACAACGAATCAGATGACACCTTTCCAGGTGGTAACGTTTTGTCAAACTCCACTCTATAAGGAAAGATCGTCATGACATCGATATCAAATTTAATCTCGCCAATTCTTCTTTAATATGACAATCAACTATTATCAACATTTCTACGAATATCAACCATTTTGTTGGGATCATAAATATCCATAACTTGGTTTAGATCTAGAATAACTAGAATTCCTACGGGTATAGCTTCGATTGATTTGCTAGGGGAGTTAGGGTTTCTTGTGACAATCTACGTCGTATAAATATCTCGTATACGTATTAAAATAACCATCAAACAATCATGTAATCAAATTACAACATATATATATAATCCAAGTTATATATATATATATATATATATATATATATATATATATATATATATATATATATATATATATATATATATATATATATATATATATATATATATATATATATATATATATATATATATATTAAAATAAAACTTCTCAGTCTAGCCTTGTCGGTAACTCGGGAATTCTTCGGCACCGTTATAGTCAAAAGATTTTTAGACATTTTGAGAAAAATGACTATAGTTAAAAGATTTTGAAATGTTTTATTCAAACCTTGGTTTTAAAAATCTTTCATTCTCTATAACGAGAGCTCTGGTACCAAACTGTAACACCTCCAAATATTCAGACTTTAGTTCAGCGGAAGAGTCGTTGGTGTTACGGGATAGCACATTACTCAAATCATAGACAACGCTTAAAAATCGCGTCGTTTAATAATAAAACATTTTTCATTCATAAATATCAAATTACATATGTCCCAAGTCATATTATTTCATACAATTTTACAAAACATATGAATGGAAATTGTTATTTAAGTGCGGGCCATAAATTCTTGTCGTCTTCCCGAGAATTACCTTCAAGTACCTGAGATAAAACATGTTAAAAGAAAAGGGTCAGCGAAAACGCCGAGTGATTTCATAGAGTTTAATGAAATCCATTAATATATCATCGATATAAAATTATTACAGAAAATCATTTTGTACAATTCTTTGTTGTAGGCCATAAAATAAGCCAAAAACATTTTATACAAATCTTTGTTGTAAATCATACTATAGGCTTTTGCCTTCAAAAACATTAAACGAACCAATGTCGTAAAAACACCATACCATACGTTCTATAACTTTGTATAGAGTTAAATAAAAACCGTTATATGAATATGGTTATGTAAAACCAAAACACGAACATAATATCAATAATAAGACCCCGTATTGCTAGTCAGGCAATATATTATAATTCAATGCGTATAGCAGTATTTTCGTTGTTGGATTATTATAAGCCTCATGACATTGCTACCTTACTATAAAAACAACGGGTAGCTAACCCGAAACTCATTTACCCATCTAAAACAGCGTGTCATCACAATAATCACGCTTATATAAGTCTTCTCATACATAAATTCGCTTACCAATCAATGTGGCACGACGGGGATCAACCGTCAAGGAGCGAACTGGGGTGATCTTCCCCAAATAGTACTATTATATGCATAAGCGTCTACCAAATCTCGGTAGTTCACAATTCATGCTAATGGTACTTTTAGTGACATAACCTAACTATAATAATCCATTTTATTTCATACATTCGGTCATATAATCATTCATCGGGTCATACAATCATTCGGGTCCAAATCAATAAACAAACAATCGGGACAACTGGTGTCCTATTTTTATCAAAACTAACATGTTATCTCCCTTGCGGGTTTATAAAACAATTCATAAAAACATTTAAAAGAGTGTGAGGCTATGAACTCACGTTGATTGGGAAAGGCGGGTTATCGGCGATTTGGATGTACAGTACGTGCTTCAATCACGGAAACCTAGACAAATAATACTCGTCTTAGACTGTTGTCCAATGACTTTATAAAAACAATGGCTATGTATATATATGATGATATTATAAATATGATGATGATCAAGTGGGACTGTACATCTTTATTTACTTTTTATAGTGTCATGTGTTGGTAAATTTTCATACTAGTTTCACTAGTTTAACTTCTTTACTTGTCAAGGCCCAATAAGCCCATTATAAGTCCATTACCTTATATTAGTCCTATTTATGCTTTTAACATCAGTCTTATGCTTACATGTTGGGCACAAGTGGGTTCAGCCCAATAAGTAAGTTCATTAGTGTTTAGCCAAACTTGTTGGGTTAATAGTCCATTAAGGCTACTTTGGCCCGTTAATGTCTATATGTTATAAAGCTTGGGTTTTATCGGTTTTTTACTTGTAATATATACTTATTCATCAGTATATGAGTTGTAAAAAGTTTATATTAGACGGGTCCGACCGTCTAAGTTTTAATTGACGAAAACGTTAATTTCTCGGTTTTAGTCGAAAAGACGTAAAACTTATGTTTATAGTTTTATAACTTATAAAACTTATCAAATTGTCATTTTTATAAAATGTCCCTTTTATTTATTAAATTACATACTTATTTATATGTAGTATATAAGTTAGTGGGTTTTAGGCATACATTTTATATTATAATAACTTGAGTGCTAATATTATACTATATACTTTTATTTTATAAATCTGATTATGATTTTCAATTTCACCATTTTTACCATATCTTGAGTTTAACAAGGAGATAGAAGCTCATTTTTTGACAACATAAACTAAATGATATGTGCTACAATTAACTCAGGTTTATCTACTTCTCAATTGAAATTCGGATTTTGCTAGTTGAAAAAAACTTCGTTTTTCTCGGTGTCTAATCGAATTGACTTCCGGTTAAATGTGTGACTCAGTTGTTTTTGGTTAAGAAAAAGGGAAGTTGATTATCTATAGCTAATTAAAAAGTAAATGCGGAGAGTATTTAAAAACAAACTAAAGACAAGTACAAATAATAAAAGTAAAACAAGGTGAATATTAAAAACTAAAAATTAAAACGATATTAAAACGAATATTAAAACAAATAATAAAACGAAATTTAAAACGAAAAAAATTAATAAAAGTAAATCTAAAAGACGAAATTAACTATCGACTCGAAAATAAAGTTTACTAAATGAAAAAGGAGAATAAAACTAAAATGGTACTTTAAAGCTAAACGAGGAAAAACTTATAGCGGGTACTAACAAAAAAGATAAAACTTGAACTTTACGTAAAAATATTAATTTTAAAATTAGAAGAAAAATTCAACTAAAAATACGTAACTTTCAAAATTAAAATCGGAAAAACTTTCAGATAAAACTAAACAATTACGGAACAATAATAATAAATAAACAAGCTAGCAGCCAGCTAGCTCAAGCTAGCAAGCTACTAGCTTAAAAAGGCGGGAAAAGAGTGTAAGCTAGCAAGCTAGCATGACACTCTATCGGAATGTATGTATTGTACATATGTATCGGAATGTTTTTGGAAGCATGCAGGCAACTAGGTTATTCTATCGGAATGTTAAAGTGCATACGTATCGGAATGTTTTTCTTTTTTTTTTTTTTTTTTTAACTATCGGAATGTAAGCTAAAGAAATGTATCGGAATACTAATATAAAAAAACTGTCGGAATGTTTTAAAAAAAGAACTATCGGAATGTCTAAAAATAAAAATTGTCGGAATAATTGAAGTGCCAAATTCTATCCGAATGTGGCGGTCAAAATTTGGGCAGCACTTCGTCGCAATATACCTGAAATTTTGTCGGAATATGCGATCGCAATGAGCGATCGCAATCCCGATCGGAATAAGGGAATGATAACACAAGCTATCGCAAAGTAGAACCACAAATGGTTATTGCGATACAAATAAGCAGCAGTCGGAATGAGGCGTCGGAATGTGTAAAAGCTCAATATTGCGATGGAACACAAAATAATCCGAAATTGGTGGCTAGCTAAAAACTCAATAAGCACACTTAATAAACACTTGTTAAAAACTCAACAAGACCAATATTAAGGAGACTCAATAAGCTACGAATGGAAAACATTCAAGACACAAATAAGCAAACAAAATAAGCAAACTTTAAAAAGATAAAAACTTTTTAGAAAACTTTAAAATCAAATAAGCTAAATACAAAATAAGCCAATAAGATTGTCAAACTTATAGCTTAAATCGTATACAAGCCTAGATGGAAATAAAAAGATGAACTTTTTAATCAAATAAGCAATATGATTAAGCAAAATCAATGCTTAATCCGAACCACAATCAAACCAAAACAAGAAAAGTAGGATGAGAATGATAAAGAAAAAAACTTGATTAAAGGAAAACAAAGATTCAACAATAAAATGAACTTACTTGGAATTAAAAGGCAAGAAATCTAATACATGAAATTAAAATGACATGAAAAATAAATGGTGCAAGGAATGAAAATGGTGGAAAGACTAATTTTGTCAAAATTAGCTAACAACCTCAAATGAAATGAAATGGCGTCTATTTATAGGGGATTAGGGAAGGAGGCATGTGTTGGTTTCTTCGTTCATCCTTTCTTCTTTCTCGTCTTTTTCGTCTTTTAATTCTTCGTCTTTCTCGACTTCTTAATTCCTTGACTTTTTCGACTTTGTCTCGGGATTATTTGAACTCGTCTTATAATTTCTTCATTTATTAGTCTTGAGTTCTTCGGCTTTATTAAACTTCCATCTTTAGACTTGTTCTTTGATAAATCTTCAGAATAGGCCTTGGACTTCCGTTCTTTTTGCACTCTTGATCTCTTGACTTCGTCTTTTGTCTTTTTCTTCGATAAAAGCCCGTGAAAGCCCGTGTTTTCTCCCCTTTTCACATTTTGATCCTAAATCACAACAAAAACACAAACCACGCATAATTCTGACGTTTACGACATAAAATACACGTTTTGGCTTGGTTATTATTATAATTAAGTGGTAAAAAGATGGGTGTTTTCACACCTATCAAATCCCCTACACTTTACCATTATAATGTCCTCATGAAATGCATTAGTTACAAAGCACGTTTTACATTTTCCATCACAATCAATCCACATTGGCCTTTATTAAAGAGACAAACTATTTAAAGGAAGAAAACAAATAAAAAGATCAAAAACTTACCTTGGGGTTTTGATGTCATGAATGATTATCATCCTCGAGTTTCACGTTCCCCAAACCAAGCTTAAAAACGAGATCATTGTTATTATAAGTTAGCAGACTAACACGAATTCATGTGGGCCAATTATTTACTTAGACTCCCTTATTCCTAGGTGTATCTCTTATATTTTAATTTTGTCTTGAATGATCACGAGGATGCATTGTTCGACTTATTTTGATAGTTATTTATGCTGAAAATAAAGTAGGACGATTTAATCAATAGTTAGCTAAAGGACAAAATCTTTTAAAACTGCTACTCGGGACCTCATAAAGTTCATATCTTGGCATAACTTGCTTCACGATTTGAGACCTCTCTCGGACCGATATTTGGAAGTGACTTCATACTTCAAATCTTGAGAAACGTTCTTGAAATTATGGTCTTCTCTTCATAATAGGAATTTCTTCACTTGAAGTTTTTGAGAGATTCTTCATATTTGGACCACGACTTCTTCATTTTTCTCCAATCTTTATTTTGGACTTTGATATACAACGATCTGCCTCCTTTTAGGACTTGGATCTATTTATCCTCATACCTTGTTAGGGCCTTTTTGGATAGACTTCTCCATGATCTTTTGGGGAGTATTTGCTTTTCGTCGTGTGTCTTGATCCTTCATATTGATTTTCGATAAATGATTCTTCACATCACTTTTGGATCTTTAGCAACAAAATGTGGCCGTCATGCCTTGTTAGGGCCTTTTCGGACTCGCCAATCTTCGCATCCCGCTTCAATAAGTTATGCCTTGGCTATGAACTCTAATTAATACCGAGCAACTTTTAAACGATCCTGTGCTAGAAGCTAAGTAACTTTTCAAATCGTACAACCTTATTTATTGCAGATAAATTTATTAACAAGCGATGGGAGAATAGGCTTATAATCAACTCACATAAATTCACGAAATAATACCAAACTTATAATTGACTCTATCATCTCTCGTTCTCCACAATTTAAAATCTCAAGGAATGAGACTCGTAGATGCTTAGCCAATTAAATCAAAGTTTTGGGTTTTCGAGTCATCTATAGGATCTTGCAAACTCTTAGACTTTTTCAAGTTTAGAATTCGCATTTTAAAGTTCCCTTGATAAACGACTCTCTAGGATCAATTATAGGAACTTGCGAAAAGTTCTTGTTCTTAACCCGTAAGAGTTAAGACTTTCGCGTTTTAAAGTTCCCTATATAAAAGCCTAGCAAAACATGACTTAAACACGTTAAGGATACTAGCTAGAGTAAACTTAGATAAGTAAACTCGGGTTGAGTCAAAATATTCACGACTTTGAAAAATTTAAACCACTTTATTAAACTTTATTTAAGCAAAGAAAGTAAATAACAATAACAAAGGAAAAACTACTAGGCCAAAATAGATCAAAAATTTTGAAAAATGAAAAATCAATTTTCCGGTTAAAATGAGGACAAATGCAAGGAAAAGACCACTTAACTTCGATAGAAGTCCCCCCTACACTTAATATAAACATTGTCCTCAATGTTTAAGCATGTGGGAGTAAACTCCCCTAAACATAGGACATTGTGCACTTTGTTTAAATCTTGCTAAGGAAGGGACAACTAAAGTGATTCCTATTTTAATATTGAATAAATATAAAATAGATTATCAAAAGAGTATAGGATAGAACCGGGAAGACGGGTAGACAGAATCACGGGTCGTCAAAAGTCATCAAGAATGGATCTTTGAAAGCTCGAATCCCTGCACATGATAAGAAAGAAGACACCAAACACATACAAGGGTCTCCCCCTACACTTATTATAAAAATAGATAAAGATAGATAGATAATAGGGTTGCCTCCCGAGAAGCGCTTGTTTTTGTTAACCTAGTCGCGAGCCTGACTCGTCCCCGAATTAAATGGTCCATGGGGAAGCCTCGAATGTAATACCAGGATCAAAGACCTTGTCCTCATTCCCGGAGGACATCAACAAAGGGGAGGCGGGAGGATAAGTCTTAAATGGGAGAAAAGTCCATTCAACATACGAAAAGTATGTGAAGTCGTGAGCCACGGGAGGTGGGGTGGGTAAAGGAATCACATTGTCATCCTCCAAAGACAATGGATGTTCAGAAAGCGGCAAAGCCGTAAGGTTATCAATTATAAAATATTCAATGTTACCTCCCGGGTCAAAGCACTCATCCTTCGTAATGGTGTCTAAAGGAGTGGATGAAAGGTGCTCGGGAGGGGGACTTGGGACAATGTCATCAAGTAGCGAATTATCAAAAAGGATATCCCCCTCCATGTCGTCATCATCAATACCCGGAGGTATTGAGTGAATGTCGATTTCTTCTAGCAATGGGTCATTATCTTCAACGGGAGGAATAGATGGAGGTAAAGACTTGGAAAGAGGAGGAGAAGTCAACTCTTCGATTTGAGGAATAAGAAGGTGTACTTTCCGTAATCTGTCATAAAGAATCACGTCTTCCACCTCATCTACAAGAGCAAGTTTATTGGTGAACGTCTCGTAAGCCGGAGAGAATAAATCGTCATCGCCCGCATCTCCCGATGGAGATTGAGAAATTTCAAAAGTGAAATTCTCATAGCGTGGAGAAAAATCATTATCAGTAGGATCTACCTCTTCCGTAAGAGCAACGTCGTCCTCAAGCTCCATAGCAGTTGATATGTCACAAACCTCATCATCAAAGAATTTATCGAGACCAAAATCACTAATCTCACTCAATGAATCACCATCCTTAGACGCATTAGGAATATCGAGAGTAGGAGTGGCAACTTCAGAAGATTGGTTGAGAGCGTAGACATCATCGTCGTCATCATCATCATAATAGACGGGACCATTCCAGTTAGGAGTGATATAGTCGGCTAACTCCTCCTTGATAACCTCCACATCTTTAAGAAGCTCATGAAGCAACTGTTGTTGTTCATCTCCCCGAGTTTGTTCAATTGAACCGATTCTATCCCACGCTGTAATTAAACATTTTGGTGTAGAAAAGAAGGAAAAACGACCAAATTGGCTCAAAAAGGTGTTGGTGGATTTCAAGATTTGTTCACCATCAAGCAAAGGTTGCCTTTCCTGATGCAAGTCAGCTCGGAGTTGAGCTAAAATTTCTAGAACATCATTCAAAGTAGTGAGTTGTTGGTCAAGACTAATTTGCTGAGAGGATTGATGATAGAGGGTGTGATGTGGGGGCTCAAAGTTATACACACTGGGATGATAGCACGGAATTTTCTCAAAGATGTTCATCGGTTGATAGGAAGAAGTATCGTGAGGGCCCCACAAATATAGCACCACGGGTATGGAGAAAAACCCGGTGCATTTTGAGGATAAGGATTTTCATAGACGGGAGAGGGTGAGAAAGTATTGTAAGAGGCGAAGTACGAATTTATTGAATTGCAAAATGGACAAAATCCAAATTATGTATCGTCGATATCAGAACCACACCGCTCACAAGTACACCATTGACATGTTTGAAAACCATGCCATGGTCTCCCACACCGTACGCAAGACGAATCCATGAAGAAAAATAGATAAGCAAGAAGAATATTTTTGGTGCAAAACTTTGAAAAAGAGATGTTTTTTATGATTTTTCAAATGTTTTTGGGATTTTTGAAAAATTTTGACACGAAAAATAACGTTCACGAGTGAACGGATCCCAAAAGCCAACGCGTCTCTCACAAAAAACCGTTAATCTTTACGAAAAGAGCCGGCAGCGGCACTATTTGAAATTCGGATTTTGCTAGTTGAAAAAAAGTTCGTTTTTCTCGGTGTCTAATCGAATTGACTTCCGGTTAAATGTGTGACTCAGTTGTTTTTGGTTAAGAAAAAGTGAAGTTGATTATCTATAACTAATTAAAAAGTAAATGCGGAAAGTATTTAAAAACAAACTAAAGACAAGTACAAATAATAAAAGTAAAACAAGGTGAATATTAAAAACTAAAAATTAAAACGATATTAAAACGAATATTAAAACAAATAATAAAACGAAATTTAAAGCGAAAAAATTAATAAAAATAAATCTAAAAGACGAAATTAACTATCAACTCGAAAATAAAGTTTACTAAATGAAAAAGGAGAGAATAAAACTAAAATGGTACTTTAAAGCTAAACGAGGAAAAACTTAAAGCGGGTACTAACAAAAAAGATAAAACTTGAACTTTACGTAAAAATATTAATTTTAAAATTAGAAGAAAAATTCAACTAAAAATACGTAACTTTCAAATTAAAATCGGAAAAACTTTCAGATAAAACTAAACGATTACGGAACAATACTAATAAATAAACAAGCTAGCAGCCAGCTAGCTCAAGCTAGCAAGCTACTAGCTTAAAAAGGCGGGAAAAGAGTGTAAGCTAGCAAGCTAGCATGACACTCTATCGGAATGTATGTATTGTATATATGTATCGGAATGTTTTTGGAAGCATGCAGGCAGCTAGGTTATTCTATCGGAATGTTAAAGTGCATATGTATCGGAATGTGATTTTTTTTTTTTAACTATCGGAATGTAAGCTAAAGAAATGTACCGGAATACTAATATAAAAAAAACTGTCGGAATGTTTTAAAAAAAGAACTATCGGAATGTCTAAAAATAAAAATTGTCGGAATAATTGAAGTGCCAAATTCTATCCGAATGTGGCTGTCAAAATTTGGGCAGCACTTCGTCGCAA
Organism: Glebionis coronaria; assembly: GCA_025667525.1. Lineage (NCBI taxonomy): Eukaryota > Viridiplantae > Streptophyta > Magnoliopsida > Asterales > Asteraceae > Glebionis > Glebionis coronaria. The sequence goes on along the minus strand of CM046877.1, from coordinate 287,178,364 downwards.
TATACCTTAAATTCCGCCGGAATATGCGATCGCAATGAGCGATCGCAATCCCGATCGAAATAAGGGAATGAGAACACAAGCTATCGCAAAGTAGAACCACAAATGGTTATTGCGATACATATAAGCAGCAGTCGGAATGAGGCGTCGGAATGTGTAAAAGCTCACTATTGCGATGGAACACAAAATAATCCGAAATTGGTGGCAAGCTAAAAACTCAATAAGCACACTTAATAAACAGTTGTTAAAAACTCAACAAGACCAATATTAAGGAGACTCAATAAGCTACGAATGGAAAACTTTCAAGACACAAAATAAGCAAACAAAATAAGCAAACTTTAAAAAGATAAAAACTTTTTAGAAAACTTAAAAATCAAATAAGCTAAATACAAAATAAGCCAATAAGATTGTCAAACTTATAGCTTAAATCGTATACAAGCCTAGATGGAAATAAAAAGATGAACTTTTTAATCAAATAAGCAATATGATTAAGCAAAATCAATGCTTAATCTGAACCACAATCAAACCAAAACAAGAAAAGTAGGATGAGAATGATAAAGAAAAAAACTTGATTAAAGGAAAACAAAGATTCAACAATAAAATGAACTTACTTGGAATTAAAAGGCAAGAAATTTAATACATGAAATTAAAATGACATGAAAAATAAATGGTGCAAGGAATGAAAATGGTGGAAAGACTAATTTTGTCAAAATTAGCTAACAACCTCAAATGAAATGAAATGGCGTCTATTTATAGGGGATTAGGGAAGGAGGCATGTGTTGGTTGCTTCGTTCATCCTTTCTTTCTTTCTCGTCTTTTTCGTCTTTTAATTCTTCGTCTTTCTCGACTTCTTAATTCCTTGACTTTTTCGACTTTGTCTCGGGATTATTTGAACTCGTCTTATAATTTCTTCATTTATTAGACTTGAGTTCTTCGGCTTTATTAAACTTCCGTCTTTAAACTTGTTCTTCGATAAATCTTCAGAATAGGCCTTGGACTTCCGTTCTTTTTGCACTCTTGATCTCTTAACTTCGTCTTTTGTCTTTTTCTTCGATAAAAGCCCGTGAAAGCCCGTGTTTTCTCCCCTTTTCACATTTTGATCCTAAATCACAACAAAAACACAAACCACGCATAATTCTGACATTTACGACATAAAATACACGTTTTGGCTTGGTTATTATTATAATTAAGTGGTAAAAAGATGGGTGTTTTCACACCTATCATCAATCTATATCTAAATGTCCCTAACAGTCCGTCCAAAACAGACTACTCAGATTTGTACTTCAATTTTGTTTTGATCATATCTCACTCATTATAAAGATTCCATTGTATGGACAACTCTCACATGTGTACAAGTCTTATAACTTACTTTATATTAATTCATCTATGCCATTTTATCATTTTTAACATAAGGTTCTTTACTGTTTTTATACAGCCTACTTATTTAAGCAAGATTTTACCACTTTTACATGTAGTTTTCAATCTTTTTAATCAAGTTTATCAACACATGATCCCCACATAATATTTTTATCATCATATATCATCATATACATATACATAAAGAAAGGAAATGCAATTTACATTTACAAAAATAACAAGGAAATGGGAAGGATGATCTTGTTACCACCAAGATTATGAAAGTTAAGATTAAACTTGACTTTTGTTGGCAAAACTTGTGGTACACCAATATCAATTCAAGACCACCAATCTTCAAGAACACCTTGTGGAAAATCAGCCCTAGGACACAATCAAATATCCTCCTTGGATGTCAAAATCACCACCAATCAATAAAGCTTCAAGAGGTTTCTATCATATGTGTGAATAACATAAGAGTTTGTGGTTAATTTTCGATCAAATGAGGGTGTTTTGGTTTGAGTTTGGGACGGAAATAGTAGAGAGAAAGAGAGGATTTTGGTGGTTTTTCATGTTTTAAAATGAACAAATGGTTTAAGGAAGTGGTTTTGATGTTGGTAGCTTGTTTATGAAGTGGCTAGGACGAGTGTCCTAGCTTACTTCTCAAGCTTGACACCTAAGCGTGTTGTTGGCTTGTTTAAACCGTCCCATATTGTGGGTGGGGCAAAATTTGTTTTTTCTCATCCCCAATTATTTATGGGTACTCCTCGATACTAGTTTCCTCGATTTGCGTGCCCTCGGGTCGTTTTACAAAAAACGTTTTTATAAATTATGAATCAACGACACAAAACGAATCTAATAAAAATTGTCTCATTAAAAACGGAGTTCAAAAACGTAAATACGAAAACCTAGGGTTTCCGGTTTAGTCGTAAAGGACGTTAAATTATGTACGTAAGTCCTAATCTCTTCTCGTAAATTTGTGAGTTTATGAACCAACACAAATTAAAATTCCATCATAATATTCAAGAATGAATTTATTTCCTGAAATGTCGGACTGTCACCAAAAACGGTGTATGTAATCGTAAGCATATAAAGTAGAGTCCTCCGGTTTAGACGTAGTCGATGCTACTTCAAGATGTAAACCCAAATTTCTTCCCAAAAATGAGTGAGTTCATAATAACATTAAAATAATGTTTTTAAATAATACTTGAGAATAAAATATCGACCATAAAGTGACGGATTGTCACATGCACAATCTTTTTAGTCGTCTAAAATATCATTTCAGGTCCAATCAGTTGACTTTCTCCTACTTCACTCCAACACACTAGAGATCTACACTTACGTCCATGCAAAGCTTCAAATGGTGCGACTTTAATACTAGCATGATAACTGTTATTGTACGAAAATTCAACCAATGGCAAATGCTTATCCCAACCATTTCCAAAGTCAATCACACACGTACGAAGCATATCTTCTAACATTTGAATTGTTCTTTCACTTTTTCCATCAGTTTCTGGATGATATGCAGTACTCAAACTTAACTCTGTTCCCATCGCTTTTTTCAAAGATTTCCAAAATTCTGAAGTAAACCTACTATCACTGTGACAATCCGTCAATTTATGGTTGATATTTTATTCTCAAATATTATTTAAAAACATTATTTTAATGTTATAATATGAACTCACTCGTTTCTGGGAAGAAATTTGGGTTTACGTCTTGGAGTAGCATCTACTACGTCTAAACCGGAGGATTCTACGTTACGTGCTTACGTTTACATATACCGTTTTTGGTGACAGTCCGACATTTCAGGAAATAAATTTATCCGTGAATATTATTTTGGGATTCTAAATTTGAGTTGGTTCATAAACTCACAAATTTACGAGAAGAGATTAGGAGTTACGTGAATAATTTAACGTCCTTTACGACTAAACCGGAAATCTTAGGATTACGTATTTACGTTTTTGAACTCCGTTTTTGATGAGACAATTTTTATTAGATTCGTTTTGTGTCGTTGATTCATAATTTATAAAAACGTTTTTCGTAAAACGACCCGAAGGTACGCAAATCGAGGAAACTAGAATCGAGGAATACCCGTAAATTAGTGGGATGAGACAAAACAAGTTTTGCCCCACCCCACTAACATGGGACGGCCAAAACAAGCCTTGGTGGCAAGTTTATACATAAACTTGCAAGACACATGTAACACCCCCAAATTTACACAATTCAATATAGCGGAAGACTCGTTGGTGTTACGGGATGGCACATTACTCACATCATAGACAACGCTTAAAAATCGCGTCGTTTAATAATAAAGCATTTCCATTCATAAATATCAATTTTACATAGGTCCCAAGTCATTGTATTTCATACACGTTTTGCAAAGCATTTGAATGGAAATTATTGTTTAAGTGCGGGCCATGAATTCTTGTTGTCTTATCGAGAATTACCTTCAAGTACCTGAGATAAAACATGTTAAAAGAAAAGGTCAGCGATAACGCCGAGTGAATTCATAGAGTTTAATAAAATCCATCAATATAACATCGGTATAAAATTATTACCGAAAATCATTTTGTATAAATCATTGTAATAGGCCATAGAATAGCCAAAGTCATTTTATACAAATCCTTATCAAAAATCATAATATAGGCGTTTGCCTTCAAAATCATTATACGAACCAAAGTCGTAAAAACACCATACAATACGTTTTATAACGTTGTATAAAGTTAAATAAAAATCGTTATATGAATATGGTTATGAAAAACCAAAACACGAACATAATATCAATAGTAAGACCCCATATTGCTAGTCAGGCAATATATCGTAATTCGGTGCGTATAGCAGTATTTCGTTAATTGGATTATTATAAGCCGCATGACATTGTTACCTTACTACAACAAACAACGGGTAACTAGCCCGAAACTCAATTTGCCCATATAAATTAGCGTGTCGTCACAATAATCACGCTTGTGTAAATCTTCTCATACATAAATTCGTTTACCAATCAATGTGGCACGACGGGGATCAACCGTCAAGGCGCGAACTGGGGTGATCGTCCCCAAATAGTACTATTATATGCATAAGCGTCTACCAAATCCCGGTAGTTCACAATTCATGCTAATGGGACTTTTAGTGACATAACCTAACTTTAATAATCCATTTTATTTCATCTATCGGGTCATATAATAATTCATCGGGTCATACAATCATTCGGGTCCAAATCAATAAACAAACAATCGGGACAAATAGTGTCCTATTTCATAAAAACTAACATGTTATCTCCCTCGCGGGTTTATAAAACATTTCATAAAAACATTTAAAAGAGTGCGAGGCTATGAACTCACGTTGATGTGGGAAAGCGGGTTATCGGCAATTCGGATGTACGGCACGTGCTTCAATCACGGGAACCTAGGCAAATAATACTCGTCCTTAGACTCTTGTCCAATGACTTTATAAAAATAACAATTATGTATATATATGATGACTTTATATATAAATATATGATGATGATCAAGTGGGTTTATACATCTTTACTCATTCATTATAGTGTTTATTTATTGGTAACCTTTTACTAGTTTACTAGTTTTACCTATTCACATGTTTTAGGTTCAATAAGCCTATTATAAGATCATTAACTTTTATAAATTCATTTTATACTTGTATTATCAGTATTTATACTTTATATGTTAGGCCCAAATGGGTTAAGCCCAATAAATAATTTTTATAAGTGTTTAACTTATTTAGTTGAATCATTAGTCCAAATATGCTAACTTAGCTCGTTAATGTCCGTATGTCAGATAGTTCGGGTTTTATCGGTTTTTACTTGTATTAGGTACTTATACATCAGTATATGACTTTTAAAAAGTTTACATTAGACGGGTCCGACCGTCTAAGTTTTAATTGACGAAAAACGTTAATTTTACGGTATTAGCCGAAAAGACGTAAAAATCATGTTTATAGTTTTATAACTTATGAAACTTATTCAACTACCATTTTTATAAAGATTCCATTTATTTAACCTTATACATATCTATATAAATGAAATTTATAAGTTAGTGGGTTTTCATGTGTATATATTTTATAATTATATAAGTAAGTGCTTATATTATACTCCTTCCGTCCCAAAATAATTGTCCACGTTTGACTTTTTCGGTCTTTTTTTTAAACTTTGACCGTAAATATATTTATTTGTATTACATAATACTTGATAAAGTTTATACCAAATGAAAATACATTTAAAACTATATCTATTCATATATTTTGCATCAAGTATTATTTAACACACCCAAATATAATTAGGGTCAAAGTTGCACAAACAAGACTTCGAAAGTCAAATATGGACAATTATTTTGGGACGGAGGTAGTATAAGTTTTTATTATACAAATCTGATTTTAAATTTCATGTTCACCAAAATAGCCATATCTAGAGTTCTATATGGAGATAGAAGCCCAAATTTTATGGCATAAACTACATGATATGTGCTCCATTTAACTCTTCTATGGCTACTGTTGAATCAGCTTCTAAGTATTTTATAAAAATCTTCCATAACAGTCTATGCAGATTTGTACTCTAATATTGTTTTGATCATATCTCACTCATCCTAATGATTCCATTGCATGGCCAACTCACCACATGTGTAAAAATTATATACCTTACTGTTCCTTTAATAATCTATGCCATTTTAACAGTTTATCATGAGTTTCTTCACTGTTTTATACAGCCTAGTCCTTACATCATGATTTTAACACTTTTTCATGTAGATTCTTATATTTTTAATCAAATCTATCAACACCAAATCCCCACATAATATTTTTAATCATCATTCATCATCATATACATATACATAAGTAAAAGAAAATACAAGATTACATAATCAAATTAACAAGAGGATGGGAAGAACAATCTTTATACCACCAAGATGATGTAGGTTGTGATTAAGACATGGATTTTGATGGAAGAACTTGTGGTAGATCAACACCAATCTTCATGGCCACCATTACTTGTACACTCCTTGTAAAAATCAGCCCTTGGACATCACTAAATCACCTCCTTGGATGTTAGAATCACCTCCAATCTTCAAAGCTTCAAAGGAGCATCATCATGTGTATGAATAACACATGATTCTTTGGCTAAAATTTGATGAATCATGGTGGTGGTGGTAATATGGACGGCATATATGAATCAATGGCACAAAACGAATCTAATAAAAATTGTCTCATCAAAAACGGAGTTCGAAAACGTAAATACGTAATCCTAAGGTTTCCGGTTTAATCGTAAAGGACGTTAAATTAAAATCGTAAGTCCTCATCTCTTCTCGTAAATTTGTGAGTTTATGAACCAACACAAATTAAAAATTCCAAAATAATATTCACGGATAAATTTATTTTCTGAAATGTCGGACTGTCACCAAAAAGGGTGTATGTAAACGTGAGCACGTAACGTAGAATCCTCTGGTTTAGACGTAGTCGATGCTACTTCAAGACGTAAATCCAAATTTCTTCCCAAAAATAAGTGAGTTCATAATATAACATTAAAATAATATTTTCAAATAATAATTGAGAATAAAATATCAACCATAAATTGACGGATTGTCACAGCATTTACCCCTAAACAGGATCTTTGTCCTCAAAGATCATCTTATCTTACTACTCGCTTCTTATAGAGTTAAAGTCATGTGGGTATTTCCTCCACATTCGGTCTTTTCTCACAAGTGTAATCCATTACAATACGCGAGTTTCATCAAACATAACTACGGGAATAAGATCAGGCTTAATGTCGACTTACTTTCTCTATCCATGATGTTCACGGGTTTTTGATGAATGCAACTTTTCGCCGATCTAAAGTTCATCAAGAAGTGATCAGATTCTCACTTGATAGACATTTTATCAAGTTCGATATACGAAACATAATTCACGCAGCACTTGAAGTCCTAGGGTAGATCCAGCTTATATGCCTTTCATACCAATCTTTTACATCATGTCAATGGTCCCATACAACGGGGACTTATATCCCATGATCTTTCAGATCATCAATTCATTTCTCCATGGTTAAATTTTTTGGCATAACTTCGCTACCCATCTGGCACTTCAAGATCTATATTTTATATTCACATAACCTCCTGCCTACTACCGGCAGTCAATAATCAGATCCTAATTTCAACAATCATTTCAGGTCTCGCGGGTCGAGTATTTTGTAAGGTTAGGTTCGCCAACATAGGAAACCTTAAACCTAAAATACATGTCCAACTCACAATGGGTGTATGTCGGGTGTCTTCATCCCAACTCCTGCTTACAGATGCTCTAATATTTAGATCCTAATAAGATTCGATCTCTATCCTAATACGATAGTTTTCAATGATAATCTTTCCAAAGGAAAACGATTATACGTTTATTACCAAAGGTCAATCGTTCAAACATAGAACAACACTTGTAGTACTTTGTATCGTTACTTTACCTCGTCCCTTCGATTGGGTGGTACACAGTACTCTCATCAAGATTCTTTCTCAATGACTTCTGAGCAAATCTCTAGAAATTCGATGCGAAGCGAGGATCTTGATAGAGATGATCGATACAGGCACACCATGTTTACACAACTCCTTTAAATACAAAAGAGTCAATTTCTTCATCAAGAATTTATCATTAACAGGAATGATATTAGCAGATTTGGTCAGTCTGTCGACGATGACCCAAATCGAATCAAATTCAGATGATGACCTTTGCAATAAATAGACGTTTACTAATCTATGAGGCGATCTCTGCCTTCATAATTTGCCATTAGCACAACTTCTTTAGATAAAGATACATTAAATCTGAAATGACAGGAATAGAATACTTAAACTTATAAGATTCCAACATAACTATATTTCACAATCCTCCATATTCAGGCAACCACAAGCGGCCTTTTATACATTTAACGCCAGCGGCTTCTCAATTCTAATGGTTCACATTAGTCGCGAACCCCTTTTATTATCTATATTATCCTTCTTACAAACATTAGTTATTTTTAAATTGTTCGGCAATTTATTTTGCACCTTCATTATTAAGGAACATGTCCTAATTGGTTCTTTATCTTTTTATACATAATGTGTCAGTAATTATATTCACCTTCCTCGATGAAATAAATATCATGACCGTATTTATTCAAAAATTATTCCTTCATATTTTCTAAGTCTTAGTTCTATCTCAACTATTATTTTTATCAGTTTTGCTCAATCCGACGTTTAAAGCGTCGATAATTACTACAAGTAATTAAATAATAAATATTTAATTCTTATGAAACGTAAACGCAAAAAGTTTTTAAATTTTCTCAGTTTGTCCAATTATATAAAAATGTTCAAAATAAATTTGAATTTAATTAACACAATTGTTGTTGATTTATCGGAAATAATTAGTAAGATCCGTAAATGTTCGAAAAACCTTCGTTTATTCGTTGGTAAAAAATTTCTTAGTTGAAAAGCAAAAATTGTCGTTTCAAAGTTTAAGTCATGGTTTAACGGTTTCCTCAATCCCTCTTAGGTTGTCTTAAGGTATACACAAATATTTACCCCTAAACAGGAGTTTAGTTAAATGATTTGTGTATAAGGGAATAATCCCTTAAAAATCCTTTGTTAAAACATTTGTCAAAACATATTTCCATTTTTTTTTTGGTAAAAACCAAAGCCCTAATGGTTCCAATTTTTGAAGAGTCAATATATTCCATTTTCTATTAATCACACGGTCAAATAATGTAAAGGATTAAGTCTTTCATCACATGTTAAATATTCAAGGTACAAGTTTTCACTACTCGGCCGACTCAGGGCATTCTACAAATAATTATTAACTCATTCTTATTCTTACAAATAAACAAATGGTCCTTAATGATCACGAGAATGAATTTATCAAATTAAAACCTTCACACGTGATTCACCAAATTTATGAATGCTACGTGTGTATTAGTCAATCCAAACGACATCACGTGAAACTCATAATGTTCATTACAAGTTCTGGATGTAGTGATTGGAATAGATAATCTTTTTCGCGGACGCGAAGTTGATGATAACCATGCCGTGGATCAAATCTTGAATATACGCTAGAACCTTGTAAATGATCGAACAAATCTATCATCTCGGATAGTAGATATAGATTTTTAATCATCAATTTACCTAGTTCACGGTAATCAACAAATATAAGGAATAATAACACCATAGCTCTTCATGATGACGAGCTTGGTAGAATAAAAGCTTTCTCCGACAACTCTCTTTGTTGTACGGTAGCACTTTCGATTCAGATGGCGCTGACGTACAGTGCACAAGCCACAGGTGCAGCACCGGGAATAATCAATACCAATTTCAACTTGCCTTAATGGCGAAAGTCTAGGTAATTCACCAACAAATACCTCCTAAAGTTTCAGATAACGGAAACATCTTTTTAATAAATTCATATTAAGTTCTTTCTAGATTATAATATCTATGACTAATTAACAACCATTCACGGTATAATTTCAAGTCTAAATGCAGGATATGGTCATTCATCAAGAATTATTTAGATCACTTTTGATAATCAACATCTTATCTTTTATGGGAATTCTATTCGAGTTCCCATCAATTAAGACAATGTCGTCATGTCATAATCAATCAATCCATTCTACTGGCACTATCAACTTTCTAGTTTCATTGCCGTTGATAAGATGTGAACTTCTCGAAAGACTAATAATAACACATCATCCTTCACAAATTCAAGGATATATGGAGACATAACTACCATTAAAAGAGTAAGGTCAACGCATTATCTACGCGAGAGAATTTCAAATCAGATACAGACGAAAACATTTAATGAATATGAATATATCCCATGTTTTCATATTTTGAGTACGCATTCGAAAGCTCCTTGGATCATTACCCAGGTCATTCAAATAAAATCTAATCAAAAGAAATGATAGGAACGTCGATACATCCAGTCGGGTATCAACACTCGGTAATCTGATACTTTTCCTAAGAATCTCACTACGGGAGAATTGGACAAGAAAGAGAATATCAATTGTCAATTAAGACAATATCCACAGATGAGTAAATTCGACTCAGAAGAATAAATGGTACGGGCGCATATGTAGGTGTCCCTATCAATATGTCCCTATTTTTCACTTCTTGCAGATCTTATAAAATTTAATCTTTCACAATCTTCAAAGAAAATTTAGTGTTTATTACCAATTTCATGGTGACTACTAATCAGTCTTGCATGGTCCCTTCCAAATTGTATGTAGGCGCGCAACTATATACAATTTCAAGATTAACGATGCAGTACTCAGTTCGTCAAAATTTTATCATCATGTTTATAATAAAAACATTTTCATGCTTAATTCTTAAATAAGAATCAAAAATAAATTTACAAAGATTTTCTTTGTTATGAAAACAATTAAGTTTTCCAAGGTGTTTCATAAACAACTTCATTTCGTTAACGATTATTCAAAAGTCTCACTTTAAGTAATCCATATGGTGATGGAAATTCAATTTTTCTCAAGGGATACTATTTTTAACTTATAAAAACAATTAGTGATCTGCAAAGGAGTGATGAAAAGTTGTTCACTAAGAAGTAACTACAATATGCTAGGAAATGAATTTAGCCAATTAATCATGAGGTTCATGACCTTGCTGGCGCTCGAAAAGAATAATCCACAACGTAACTCAATTCGGGATGAGTACTCGTTCAATGGTTGCATCACTAATGCGAACATTAGGATGAAGCAATAAAGGATAGATAATATCGATACATGTAGAATTTAGCAATCAAAGGTAGTCTTTTCATTAATCACAAACAAGTCAGAATTGTACCGTAACACATTACGTGTCACTATGTCATACAATTCCAAAAACTCATCCTACCAACTGATATCTCAGTTAAGTTAGGGATTTTTAAAAGATACCACAATGAATACTAATCTACGAGAGTCATTAGGTGTTCCACATGTCCCGAAAGATCCATCGGTCTCAATTCAGAAGAAGATTTCTTCAATTTATTTCTTGGACACTGGGCATCCTCGTGTGCGGACAATGGCCTAGGAACAACACTTAACACGAATCAACAATCATTTAAAACCTTATAATTCAATCATAGAACTTAACGACTTCTTCTTAACAATCTCATATCCCATACGGGTTATATTTTACTTTATTAAGGTTTCAACCAACTTATACTCAATGCGATATCCTACTTCATTCTCCAATACTTTCAACCTTATTCTTAGACCTTAATAGGGCAATAAAAGCTCGATATAAGCAACACTTAATTTCCAATCCTATAGCTCCTTCATCAATAGTTATCAAATGAGTCACTAGCATGAGATGACTCACGCATTCAATATTTCTTGGAAAGGTACTAGTGGCATGAGGCTTTTGGGTAATGGTTCCAATGACAGCCTCAAGTGCAACATTCACCCTTTCGATTTCAAGTTTAAGAATTGAATGAAAAAGAATCAGATGACACCTTTCCAGGTGGTAACGTTTTCTCAAACTCCACTCTATAAGGAAAGATCGTCATGACATCGATATCAGTTTTAATCTCGCCAATTCTTTAATATCACAATCAACTAATATCTACATTCCTACGAATATCAACCATTTTGTTGAGATCATAAATATCCACAACTTGGTTTAGATCTGGAATAGCTAGAATTCCTACAGAAATAGCTTCGATTTATTTGCTAGGGGAGTTAGGGTTTCTTGTGACAATCTACATAGTATAAATACCTCGTATAAATATCAAAATAATCATCAAACAATCATGTAATAAAATTACATCATATATATATATAATCCAAGTTATATATATATATATTAAAATAACACGAACATAATATCAATAGTAAGAGCCCATATTGCTAGTCAGGCAATATATCGTAATTCGGTGCGTATAGCAGTATTTCGTTAATTGGATTATTATAAGCCGCATGACATTGTTACCTTACTACAACAAACAACGGGTAGCTAGCCCGAAACTCAATTTGCCCATCTAAATTAGCGTGTCGTCACAATAATCACGCTTGTGTAAATCTTCTCATACATAAATTCGCTTACCAATCAATGTGGCACGACGGGGATCAACCATCAAGGCGCGAACTGGGGTGATCGTCCCCAAATAGTACTATTATATGCATAAGCGTCTACCAAATCCCGGTAGTTCACAATTCAAGCTAATGGGACTTTTAATGACATAACCTAACTATAATAATCCATTTTATTTCATCTATCGGGTCATATAATCATTCATGGGGTCATACAATCATTCGGGTCCAAATCAATAAACAAACAATCGGGACAAATAGTGTCATATTTCATAAAAACTAACATGTTATATCCCTCGCGGGTTTATAAAACATTTCATAAAAACATTTAAAAGAGTGCGAGGCTATGAACTCACGTTGATGTGGGAAAGCGGGTTATCAGCAATTCGGATGTACGGTATGTGCTTCAATCACGGGAACCTACGCAAATAATACTCGTCTTAGACTCTTGTCCAATGACTTTATAAAAATAACAATTATGTATATATATGATGACTTTATATATATATATATATATATATATATATATATATATATATATATATATATATATGATGATCAAGTGGGTTTATACATCTTTACTCATTCATTATAGTGTTTATTTATTGGTAACCTTTTCCTAGTTTACTAGTTTTACCTATTTACATGTTTTAGGTTCAATAAGCCTATTATAAGTTCATTAACTTGTATAAATTCATTTTATACTTGTATTATCAGTATTTATACTTTATATGTTGGGCCCAAATGGGTTAAGCCGAATAAGTAATTTTTATAAGTGTTTAACTTATTTAGTTAAATCATTAGTCCAAATATGCTAACTTAGCTCGTTAATGTCCGTATGTCAGATAGTTCGGGTTTTATCGGTTTTTACTTGTATTAGGTACTTATACATCAGTATATGACTTTTAAAAAGTTTACATTAGACGGGTCCGATCGCCTAAATTTTAATTGACGAAAAACGTTAATTTTACGGTATTAGCCGAAAAGACGTAAAAATCATGTTTATAGTTTTATAACTTATAAAACTTATTCAACTACCATTTTTATAAAGATTCCATTTATTTAACCCTATACATATCTATATAAATGAAAATTATAAGTTAGTGGGTTTTCATGTGTATATATTTTATAATTATATAAGTGAGTGCTTATATTATATAAGTTTTTATTATACAAATCTGATTTTAAATTTCATGTTCACCAAAATAGCCATATCTAGAGTTCTATATGGAGATAGAAGCCCATATTTTTATGGCATAAACTAAATGATATGTGCTCCATTTAACTCTTCTATGGCTACTGTTGAATCAGCTTCTAAGTATTTTATAAAAATCTTCCAAAACAGTCTATGTAGATTTGTACTCTAATATTGTTTTGATCATATCTCACTCATCCTAATGATTCCATTGCATGGCCAACTCACCACATGTGTAAAAATCATATACCTTACTGTTCCTTTAATAATCTATGCCATTTTAACAGTTTATCATGAGTTTCTTCACTGTTTTATACAGCCTAGTCCTTACATCATGATTTTAACACTTTTTCATGTAGATTCTTATCTTTTTAATCAAATCTATCAACACCAAATCCCCACATAATATTTTTAATCATCATTCATCATCATATACATATACATAAGTAAAAGAAAATACAAGATTACATAATCAAATTAACAAGAGGATAGGAAGAACAACCTTTATACCACCAAGATGATGTAGGTTGTGATTAAGACATGGATTTTGATGGAAGAACTTGTGGTAGATTAACACCAATCTTCATGGCCACCATTACTTGTACACTCCTTGTAGAAATCAGCCTTTTGACATCACTAAATTACCTCCTTGGATGTTAGAATCACCTCCAATCTTCAAAGCTTCAAAGGAGCATCATCATGTGTATGAATAACACATGATTCTTTGGCTAAAATTTGATGAATCATGGTGGTGGTGGTGGTAATATGGACGGCATATATGGAGTAGAGAGCGAGATGAGAGTTGTTTTGCATGAGAGGATTAAGTTTTAATGGTTTGTTAGATGGTTTTGTGGTGTTGGTAGCTTACTTTGTAAGCTTATGCTTACAAGTGTAAGTATTTAGTTTACAACTTGACACCTCTTTGGTGTTGGCTCACACTTGGCCGTCCCATATAGTGGGGTGGGGCAAGTGTTTACTTGTCTCATCCCACTAATTTACGGGCATTACTAGATTCTAGTTTCCTCGATTTGCGTGCCCTCGGGTCGTTTTACGAAAAACGTTTTTATAAATTATGAATCAACGGCACAAAACGAATCTAATAAAAATTGTCTCATCAAAAACGGAGTTCGAAAACGTAAATACGTAATCCTAAGGTTTCTGGTTTAATCGTAAAGGACGTTAAATTAAAATCGTAAGTCCTCATCTCTTCTCGTAAATTTGTGAGTTTATGAACCAACACAAATTAAAAATTCCAAAATAATATTCACGGATAAATTTATTTTCTTAAATGTCGGACTGTCACCAAAAATGGTGTATGTAAACGTGAGCACGTAACGTAGAATCCTCCGGTTTAGACGTAGTCGATGCTACTTCAAGACGTAAATCCAAATTTCTTCCCAAAAATAAGTGAGTTCATAATATAACATTAAAATAATATTTTCAAATAATAATTGAGAATAAAATATCAACCATAAATTGACGGATTGTCACAACACATGTCTTGTAAGCTTAATAAAAAAGCTACCAACACCCAAAACCACTAACTTCAAACCAGTACCTCCATTCCATACATGCAAACCAATAAAATAAATCACACACAACTCTCTCCTCTCTCTCTCAAAAATTCTTCCCACCACCACCATTAAACACCCTTTTTGATTAAGTTTAGCCATAAACCTTGTGTTATAAACACAAATGATGATGCCCCTTTGAAGCCTTGAAGATTGGAGGTGATTCTAACATCCAAGGAAGTGATTTAGTGATGTCCAAGGGCTGATTTCTACAAGAAGTTTACAAGTATTGGTGGTCTTGAAGATTGGTGTTGATCTATCACAAGTTTTGCCATCAAAAATCCAAGCCTTGATCATAAACTACTTAATCTTGGTGGTATAAAGATTGTTCTTCCTATCCTCTTATTATTTTGATTATGTAATCTTGTATTATCTTTCCTATTGGATATGTATATGATGAATATATGATGATAAAAATATTATGTGGGGATTTGGTGTTGATAAATATGGGTAAAAAGATGGAAAACCACATGTAAAATGGTTAAAATCTTGCTTAATATGATGGCTGTATAAAAAACAGTAAGTAACCAAATGCTAAACTGATAAAATGGAATAGTGGAATCAATTTACAGTAAGTATTAGGTGTTATACACATGTGAGAGTTGGCCATGCAATGGAATCATCAAAATGAGTGAGATATGATCAAAACAAGATTAGAGTGCAAATCTGCCTACACTGTTTTGGACGAATTTATTAAAATATTTAGGGGTTGATTCATCAGTAGCTATAAAGGAATAAATGAAGCACATATCATGTAATTTCTGTCATAAAAATTTGAGGTCCTATCTCATTATAGAACTCTAGATATGGACATTTTAGTGGACTTGAAATTTAGGACTCATTTTTGTAAATAAATAGTATATAATATAAGCACTCAAAATTTTTATATAAAATATACATATATAAAACCCACTAGTTGATAATAATCATAATTAAAGAGATATATATATATTGATTAAAATGGGACATGTTATATAAATTAAAAGTATAAATGTTTTTCCAAATTATAAAACTATATACCTAAGTTTTACGTCTTTTCGGCTAAAACCGAAATATTAACGTTTTTGTCAAATAAAACTTAGACGGTCGGACCCGTCTAATGTAAATTTTTATAAACTCACATACTGATATATGAACTTATATAACAAGTAAAAACCGATAAAACCCGAGCTTTACAACATATAGACATTAACGGGCCAAAGTAGCCTTATTGGACTATTAACTCGATTAGTTTGGTAAAACACTTATAAACTTACTTATTGGGCTTAAACCACTTGGGCCGAACATGTAAAGTATAATACTGATAATAAAAGTGTAAAATAGACTAATATAAGGTATTGGGCTTATAATAGGTTTATTGGGCCTGAAACATGTAAATAAGTAAAACTAGTAAACTAGTATAAAAGTTACCAATACATAACACTAAAATGAGTGAATGAGAATGTATAAACCCACTTGATCATCATCATATATATAAAATCATCATATGTATACATAATTGTTATTTTGATAAAGTCATTGGACAAAAGTCTAAGACTAGTATTATTTGTCTAGGTTTCCGTGATTGAAGCACGTACCGCACATTCGAATTGCCGATAACCCGCTTTCCCACATCAACGTGAGTTCATAGCCTCGCACTCTTTTAAATGTTTTTATGAAATGTTTTATAAACCCGCGAGGGAGATAACATGTTATTTTTTAAGAAATAGGACACCAGTTGTCCCGATTGCTTGTTTATTGATTTGGACCTGAATGTTTGTATGACCCGATGAATGATTATATGACCCGATAGATGAAATTAAATGGATTATTAAAGTTAGGTTATGTCACTAAAAGTCCCATTAGCATGAATTGTGAAATACCGGGATTTGGTAGACGCTTATGCATATAATAGTACTATTTGGGGACGATCACCCCAGTTCGCGCCTTGACGGTTGATCCCCGTCGTGCCACATTGATTGGTAAGCGAATTTATGTATGAGAAGATTGCCATAGCGTGATCTTTGTTACGACACGCTAACTTAGATGGGCAAATTGAGTTTCGGGTTAGCTACCCGTTGTTTGTTGTAGTAAGGTAACAATGTCATGCGGCTTATAATAATCCAAATAAAGAAATACTGCTATACGCACCTAATTACGATATACTGCCTGACTAGCAATACGGGGTCTTATTATTTATATTATGTTCGTGTTTTGGTTTTACATAACCATATTCATATAACGGTTTTTATTTAAATTTATACAACGTTATAAAAAGTATTGTATGATGTTTTTACGACAATGGTTCGTATAATGATTTTGAAGGCAAAAGCCTATATTATGATTTTTGATAAGGATTTGTATAAAATGACTTTGGCTATTTTATGGCCTATTACAATGATTTGTACAAAATGATTTTCGGTAATAATTATATACCGATAATATATTGATGGTTTTATTAATCTCTATGAATTCACTCGACGTTTTCGCTGACCTTTTCTTTTAACATGTTTTATCTCAGGTACTTGAAGGTAATTCTCGGGAAGACAACAAGAATTCATGGCCCGCACTTAAATAATAATTTCAATTCAAATGCTTTGTAAAACTTGTATGAAATATTATGACTTGGGACCTATGTACATCTGATATTTATGAATGGAAATGCTTTATTATTAAACGACGCGATTTTTAAGCGTTGTCTATGATGTGAGTAATGTGCTATCCCGTAACACCAACGAGTCTTCCGCTGTATTGAATTGTGTATATTTGGGGGTGTTACAGTTTGGTATCAGAGCTCTAGTTATAGAGAAAGAAAGATTTTTAAAACCAAGGTTTTGAATAAAACATTTCAAAATCTTTTAACTATAAACATTTTTCTCAAAATGTCTAAAAATCTTTTGACTATAACGGTGCCGAAGAACTCTCGAGTTACCGACAAGGCCATACTGAGAAGTGTTATTTTAATATATATATATATATATATAACTTGGATTATATATATATATATATATATGATGTAATTTGATTACATGATTGTTTGATGATTATTTCTATATTTATACAAGGTATTTATACGACGTAGATTGTCACAAGGAACCCTAAATCCCCTAGCAAATTAATCTAAGCTATTTCTGTAGGAATTCTAGCTATTCCTGATCTAAACCGAGTTGTGGATATTTATGATCCCAACAAAATGGTTGATACTCGTAGAAATGTTGGTATTAGATGATTATGATATTAAAGAGGAATTGGCGAGATTAAATCTGATATTGATGTCATGACGATCTTTACTTATAGAGTGGAGTTGGACAAAACCATTACCACCTAGAAAGATGTCATCTGATCTGGTGTCACCCAATTCTTAAATTTGAAATCGAAAGGGTGAATGTTGCACTTGAGGCTGTCATTGGAGCCGTTACCCAAAAGCCTCATGCCAACTAGTACCTTTCCGAGAAGTCTAACTGAATGTGTGAGTCATTCATACTAGTGACTCATTTGATAACTATTGATTGTAAGAGATATAGGATTGGAAATTAAGTGTTGTTCATATCGAACTTTTATTACCCTTTTAAGGTTTATGAATAAGGTTGAAAGTATTGGAAAATAAGGTAGGATGTCGCATTGAATATAAGTTGATTAAAACTTGAATAAAGTAAAATTTAACTCGTATGGAATATGAGATTGTTAAGAGGAAGTCGTTAATTCCTGTGATTAAATTATAAGGTTTTAAATGATTGTTGGTTCGTGTTAAGGGTTGTTCCTAGGCCATTGTCCAATGACGAGGATGCCCAGTGTCCAATAAATATATTGAAGAAATCTTCTTCTGAATTGGGACCGATGGATCTTCCAGGACAGGTAGGACACCTAATGACTCTTGTAGATTAGTATTCATTGTGGTATTTTTTAAAAATAATCCCTAACTTAACTGAGACATCAGTTGGTAGGATGAGTTCTTGGAATTGTATGACATAGTGACACATAATGTGTTACGGTACAATTTTGACTTGTTTGTGATTAATGAAAAGACTACCAATGATTGCTAAATCCTACATGTATCGATGTTATCTATCTTTTATTGCTTCATCCTAATGTTCGCATTAGTGATGCAACCATTGAACAAGTACTCATCTCGAATGGAGTTACATTGTGTATTATTGTTTTTGAGTGCCATCGAGGTCCTGAACCTCATGATTATTTGGCTAAAGCTCATTTCCTATGATATTGTAGTTAGGTCTTGGTGAACAACTCTTCATAACTCTTTTGCAGATCACTCATTGCTTTTATAAGTTAAAACAGTATCCCTTGAGAAAAATTGAATTTTCATCACCATATGGATTATTCAAAGTGAGAATTATAAGTAATCGTTATCGAAATGAAGTTGTTTATAAAACACCTTGGAAAACTTAATTGTTTTCATAACAAGAAAATTTTGTAAATTTATTTTTGATTCTTATTTAAGAATTAAGCATGAAAATATTTTTATTTTTAACATGATGACAAAGTTTTGACGAACTGAGTATTGCATCGTTAATCTTTAAATTGTATATAGTTGCGCGCCTACATACAATTTGGTAGGGACCATGCAAGGCTGATTAGTAGTCACCATGAAATTGTTAATAAACACTACATTTTCTTTGAAGTTGTGAAAGATTAAATTTTATGAGATCTGCAAGAAGTGAAAAAATAGGGACATATTGTTAAAGACACCTACATATGTGGCCGTACTATTTATTCTTCTGAGTCGAATTTACTCATCTGTGGAAATTGTCTTAATTGACAATTGACAACTCTTTCTTGTCCAATTCTCCCGTGGTGAGACTCTTTGGAAAAGTATCTGATTACCGAGTGTTGATACCCGACTGGATGTATCGATGTTCCTATCATTTCTTTTGATTAGATTTCATTTGAATGACCTGAATAACGATCCGAGGAGTTTTCGAATGCGTACTCAAATTATGAAAACATGGGATAGACTCATATTCGTTAATGTTTTCATCTGTATCTGATTTGAAATTCTATCGTGTAGATTATGCGGTGACCTTACTCTTTTAAGGTTAGTTATGTTTCTTGATATCCTTGAATTTGTGAAGGATTATGAATTATTATTAGTCTTTTGAGAAGTTCACCACATCTTATCAAAGGCAATAAAACTGAAAAGTTGGTAGTGCCAGTAGAGTGGATTGATTGATTATGACATGATGACATTGTCTTAATTGATGGGAACTGATAGTTGTAAAATTACCCCTGTAGGAAAAGGAAGGCAAAATATGGTAAGCACGACGATTTAGGAAAACCGTGTGTAAATGACCCTAAAATGAGTTCGTTCTCAAGGAGGCTAGTGTGTTATGTGTGTAATGACTTGGATTAGATTTGTGATTATATTGTTGAGAAAGAAAAATAGAAATGAGATTAGAAGATAATGACGGTTACGAAGACGGATTAAACTAAGTCGAAAAAGGTGTACACGTAAAATCGTAAAAAAGTACCAAAATTAAAATTTTACCCTAAAAATTTCTAAAAATTACCAAAAATCCACAATAATATTCTAAGAGTTTACAAAAAATCCAAACTTGCTAAAACCTTTTAATTAATTAGATAATGACTTTTTAATGCTAATTAAAGCCCTAAAAATCAAAATTAATTATTAAAAAGTCCCAAACAAGATCTTAAAGTTTTTAAACCTCAAAAATACCCTAATTAAGCTAAAAAGTATTTTTCAAAATTTTGAAACCACTAAAAACTATTTTTAAACAATTAAAAACTACTAAAATCAATTAAAACTTAAATTAATTCTAGAAAATAGTTAAAATCTAAAAATATTTGGAAAATTGCATAATTCCTAATTAAGTGTTTAGAACCTAGGAAAAATATAAAAACTTAGAAAATCAGACATTTAATTTTTAACAATAAAATAATATTAAAATATTATTAAAAACTCAAAAATCATAAAAAATTCTAAAAAGTTGAAAACTAGCTTAATTTTACCTAAATAACTCAGAAATGAAAGTGAAATTACCTAAGTACCCTTAATGGTCCTAGAAAATGGGCTAAACCCAAAACAGTACCTGATTGGGCCAAATTTGGGCCCAATAACAAAAAGTGTTCAAAATAAGCCCAAAAAGCACTGGTTGACTCAAAATTTGATTTTAAACAACTTTTTCCAAAGGCCCAAAAGCTGAAAGTGTGAAATAAGCTAGCTTATACCAAACAGCTTATTCTTAATGGGCTTTTTGGCCCATTAAGCTATAAGCCAATGCCATAAGCTGAAATTAAACACACAAGCTTATTTTGTCCTAAATAAGACTTTTGCAAAAAGAAATTTGAAATAAGCCCAAGGAATAAGCCTGAAAATGCAATAAGCAATCTACAGAAAACGACAAAATAGTCTTTTTTGAGTTCTAGGCCACCCCAAGTGCTGATTCAAGTTTCTATAGCTTCTAAATGACTTAATTAAGAAAAATCAACAAAGAGTTTTCAAATAAGCTGACTCAATAACCTGGAAAAAGCAAATAAGCACTTATGTAAAAGTCAAATAAGTTGGTTTTCTAGTAAAAAGTCAAAGTCAAAGTCCAATAAGCTCCAGTCTACTTAAATGGGTCAAATAATGAAGACCCATTACAAAAAATAAGTTGTTGCAAGTATGGATAAGCTAGAATAGCTTATTGATAAGCTGAGTTCAATTTTACACTAGTAGGGGCTAGTTTTGAGTGTTGAGCAGTGGAAACTTTTTCCACTGCTTGACTTGTTTAACTTTTTGTCTTTAGTGACTTTTTTGGAGATTCAGATTACACAAAGGCACCCAAATGATCTTTGGATCAAAAGGAGTCAAGAACAATCAAAATATCACAATCACAAACACCCAATTGATACAGTTTAATCAATAAATCACCAGATATGATACAGATAAGCAAATGTTCCATAAGGACAAGTGAATGTGGTCTTTTCTTGATCACGAGGGTCAATGGGGATTTGGAAATAGCCGGAAAATCCATCCAAAAAGCAATAGAATTCATTCCCCGCTAGTCTCTCTAACATTTGATCCATAAAAGGTAATGGAAAATGATCCTTCCTAGTGGCATCATTAAGTTTCCTATAGTCAATACAAACACGCCAACCGGTCACAAGTCTAGTAGGAATCAATTCATTATCCTCATTAGTAACAACCGTCATTCCTCCTTTCTTTGGAACACAATGCACGGGGCTAACCCATGGACTATCCGAGATAGGGTAGATCATTCCGGTGTCTAGAAGTTTAGTGACTTCCTTTTTGATCACCTCATGAATCTTTGGATTGACCCTTCTTTGATTTTGGATAGCGGGTTTATAATCATCCTCCATTAAAATTTTATGAGTACAAAATTTGGGATCTATACCCTTAATGTCGGAAATTTTCCATGCAATGGCCCGTTTATGCTTCTTAAGCACTTTGATGAGTTCATCCTTTTCATTTTCCTTTAACCCCTTAGCAATAATCACCGGTAACTTATCCGTTCCTTCAAGAAAAGCATACTCCAAATGAGTGGGTAATTCCTTAAGTTCTAATTCGAGTGCTTCCTCAATAGATGTTTTCACTTTAGTCTCATTTTCATTCACAACTTTCAAATCCATAGGTGGCGATTCATAAGGATCTTCATTCAAAAAGGCTTCAAGTAAATCGATATCTCCGTCCATATCATGATAATCCTCATCATATGAAGATAGCAAATCCGGTGTGCTAAGAAAAGCATCCACCTCCTCCAAGATAAAATCACTAGCCCCAAATGGAGTAAGGGGTGGAGACGAAAGGGCAATAATAGGATCCGATAAAGAAGGATTGCCACTTTCGGAATTAGCCGAGAATCCAAGCACTTCTTGAGAATATTCTTCACAAGTAACATCAATCACATCGATTTGATTAATTGATTCCTCGTAGTACTTGGAAGAAAATTTAGAGATATGACCAATATCAAACGTGATATTTTCATCATCAACTCTTAAAGTCAATTTCCCCGCTTTCATGTCAACTAAAGCACTAGCCGTCATCAAAAACGGTCTTCCCAAAATTAGTGGCACACGAGAATCTTCGGGATAATCGCAAACCACAAAGTCCGTTGGAAAGACGAGTTTCCCTCTTTGACAAACACGTCCTCGGCTATACCTTTTGGTAAGGCGATCGATCGATCCGCTAGCTCGAGAGTCATCTTAGTAGGTGTAAGCTCGGGAAGTGATAACCTTTTCCACACGGAAAGAGGCATCAAATTAATACTAGCACCAAGATCGGCTAAAGCTAAGCATCCTTCCATATTAGGGAAATCACATGGTATCACAAACTTGCCCGGGTCTCCAAGCCTTTTGGGAAGCTTTTGTGTAAGAACCACGGAACAATTAGCATCTAAAGATGTAGACACTTCAACCAATTTCCCTTTATCATTCATCAATCTCTTAATAGTCGAAGCAAACTTAGGCATGTAAAGAAATGCATCCGCGAAACTAACATTAATATGAAGATTCTTAAACATCTCTAAAAAAGTAGCCATTTGAGCATTGGACTTTTCGCGTAGCTTCTCTTGGTTAAGTCTCGAAGGGTAGGGTAATGTGGGTTCAGTCTTCGGAAGCTCGGGTTCTGGAATAGGCAATTGGTCTACCTTTGGTGGAATAGGAATTTCCTTCTCTTTAACCACCTCGGGTTCTTGCTCCACTTCCCTCACCGTAGAGGTACTCACATGTGGAAGCAAAGGTCCGTCTAAAGCTTTCCCACTACGTGTGGTTATGGCTTTCATCTCACCCTTCGGGTTTGGAATAGTATTACTAGGTAAGCCACCCGAAGACGAGGAAGGTTTTGTCATAAAGGATTCAAACATCGAAAGCAATTTGTTTTGACTTTGCTCCATACTTTGTTGCATAAGATTTTGGTTTTGCTCTATCCTTTGTTGATTAAGCTCAATCTTATTGTTTTGCCCTTTAATCGTATTTTGAAAATCTAGTTTCAAAGTATTAATTTGCCCTTTAATGTTATTTTGAAAAGCTTTCATATTTGCCTCATTTGACTTGATATAGCTTGACAACTCATTTTGATTATTCCCTTGAAAACCCTGATTGTTTTGATTAGCATTAAACCCATTTCCTTGATTTAAATTCCCTTGGTTACCACGGTTAAAATTATTCCCATTGTTTCCATTGTTGTACCTATTTTGAACCGGTGGAAAACCCGGTGGAGCAACATGATTTTGACGAGGAACTTGACCGTTGGAGCCATAAGTTCCCGTCGCGGCAAAAGCACTAGCTTGATCAAACCCCGTGGTTAAACAAGCATGATTAGGATGTGCTCCACCACATGATACACAAACATTCTCAACCATATTAATGGATCCATGAGGATTCTTCCTAAGCTCATTCAAAATCGTGTCAATCTTAGAGTCCAATCTAGCAATCTCGGGATTAAATGAATTCACACTGGAAACACCCGGTGTGTTTCGTGAATATTGTGCTCAAGATTTATTCTCAATTATTCCCCACACGTCTCTCGGAGTTTTTCTTAAAAGATTACCACCCGCGGCGGCATTTAAAGAATCTTGTTCAATCATATTAAGCCCATTATAGAAAGTATTTATTTGATGCAATTCCAAGAAACCGTGGTGTGGACATTGTCTCAACAAATCTTTAAATCTTTCCCATGCAACTCCAAACGATTCATGCACTTTTTGTTCAAATCTAGTGATCTCGTTCTTAAAGTGTGTTGTCTTAGATGGTGGAAAGAAATAATTCATAAACTTAGACACTAAATCATCCCATGTTAAGATCGAACCCGGTGGTTCTTTCTCATACCAAATCTTAGCATTACCCTCGAGCGAGTACGGAAAAAGCATGAGCTTAATCGCGTCATTCGGCACATCTCTAAACTTGAGAGTCGAGGTAATTCGAAGAAAATTCCGAATGTGAGAGTGCGGGTTATCGGTCTCATTGCCACGAAATTGGTCGGCACGAATGAGCGATAAAAGACCCGTCTTAATCTCATAATGATCCGCCAAAATAGCCGGCACAACGATTGCTTCCCCATACCCTTCGGTGGGTGCACGGAGCAATTCCTCCATTGTTTGGTTATCGGCCATCTCTACAACAATAGGTGGAAGCTCGGGTTCCACTATTCGTTGTTGACAATTTCTATTTCTACGAGGAATGTTTTCAAGCCTATTAAAATCAATCACAAGACGTGAAGAACGTAATTGCATACACTACAAAGACGAGAATTTAGAGGATTGAAGAAAAGAAATTAGACAAGAAGAAGATTATTTTTGTTATTTTTTATGGTATTGCTCAATAAAAAATGATCGATAAAAAAACAAGGAATAAGGATAACTACTATGGAAGTAAATTACCCTCGGTCGACTTTGAAACGATAGGTGAAAACCTAAACGTCTCGAGGTTCAATAAGTAAACTACAAAAATAAGATTTATTACTACTTGAGTCGGCAAACCAATAATAGGTCGTCCCTCTCAATATACGCACAAGCAAGCGGGAAACGAGGTGGCACAAAGCACTTAAAAACCTTTTTCCTTAGACGGCCTTTTATAGCACGTCGCCTTATACCCACCATATAGTTTGTATAAATCGAGTTCAAACTTCTTATTAGTATTTATCTATTTTGCCTTTATTTTTGTTTTGGATTCGACTACAATAGCTAGGTGATGAAATCCCAACTAAGGCCTTATTTGAAAGATATGTAAATTTATTGTGCTACGTAATACAATATATTATTCACAAAAAACGAGAAAAACGATACATACTATATAATAGAAAAATAACAAACTTTCTGAGGACGGAAAGGGTCTTCAAATCAACGATCAACAAATCTCCACAAAAGACGAATCGTACACAAGATCCCCGGCAGCGGCGCCAAAATTTTTGATGTGTGGAGATGTGTATAGTGATAATTTGAGATTACGTTATAGGGTAAATTAGAAAATTACCTTTAGGAAAAAGTAATAGACTAATATTACCAATGACGAATTCAATTAAACACGTGAGTGAATCAAGTTCGTTGTACACGAAGATCTTATGAATTTGAGACGTTTTGCTTTGATTTGGATAATCGATTTGAATTGGTTTTCGGTTTTTAAACTACAATTAAAATCTACAAATTTTAAACTAATTAGTTTTAGCCTAAAGTGCATGAATCGTAAACCCCGCTAATTATAAAATCTAAAAACAATTACCTACTTAAAAATTAAAGCTATTCAAAAATTAAACTATTTTAATAATCTATAAAATAAATCTATTTAAAAAACTTTTAATCTATTTAAGAATCTAATTAAACTATTTAAAACAAATTACTTCATTAAAAATTACTTAAAACAAATTTATTTGAAAACTATTTTTATTTAAATCTAAAATTATAAAAATCTATTTAGTAAAATAAACTAATTAAACTTTTTAAGTAAATAAAAAACATTTTTTTTATTATTTATATTTATTATTTAAATTCTATTTAAAAACGAAAATTTTAAAACTATAAATTAATCTAAAAACATTAAAACAGTAAGATAAATCTGTCTATATTAAACCTGCTAGCAAAATTATGAACCTATATAAATGACCAAAACGAATATTAAACCAAAAGGACAAGCTAGTCCAGATGGTTAACACGTTGTGCAAACACCCTTGAGGTCAAGGGTTCGAGTCCCACAAGGAACCCATTTTGTGGATTTATTTCTTTTTAACAGATATGAAAGAAACCAGTCACAGGAGTGACTTTTGAAGCTTATTAAGTTTTAAGCTGTTAGAAAATAGCTTATTGAACTTATCAGATCAGTTGGATCTGATAAGCTGAATGCTTGAACAAATGAGTAAACAAAAAGATAGCATAGAACAATCAGCTCAGAACAATTTACCAGCAAATAAAATCATTCAAAAATTATCAGCAATCTAAATAATTCTAATAAACTTCAAATACCAGATTGAATCTAAACAGAAAAACAGAAAAAGACTACTGACTTCAAACCAATCGAACAATGTGCAGTAAGTAAAAAAACAGATTAATTGATAAAATCACCAGAACAATAACTCAATTCAAAAACAGAAATCACATTGAATAGACAAACTTCATTAATCAATCACTGATAAGTACTAATCATGTATACAGAGCAAACCCATGCTGCAAATGGAGAACTGGACAATCCTTTTATAACAGATTAGAGCAGAAACAAACACTAGCAGACTCGAAAATCTAAACAAATTTAACAACTAGTAAATCCCGTTAACTTTCATTATGTAATAATTCGAATGACCAGTTATCCCAAACAGATATCACAAACAGTTATCCCAAATAATGAATAACCAATTAACTATCATAAGCAAGATCTAAACAACTTATCAGATTCATTAATTTAAATACCTAAAACTAAACAGATCTATTTTCAGATTAACAACCTAAGTGAGCCAACAAACAAATTTTCAAATCTCAAATTAACAGATTAAGTAAACTCATCAACACTAACTGAAAAACTAAGCAGAATAACAAATTACCACAACTAGCAAACTTATCAATTCTTAAAGAAAATAAACAATGAACTTAAAATAAAATAAGCACCTATTGTAGGTTTCCTTTGAGACGTAGGCTAGCGCTGAGCTACCTATGAACTGAAACTACACCATCAAACACCATTCGGACCACCAAAGAGCATCATCCGAACCATCAGTTATCTTTCAGCAAACAGTTTTTTTGAAACTTTTCTAGTGGGGAAAAGCATTAATCCAAAACATAACTTTCAATATTAAATATAAACTATTATTTAGCTTATATCCAATATCATAAACATCATTATGTGAAACAGTTAACAAAATTAATTCATATAAAACTTTAAACAATAATTAAAACGAGACACGATTGAAGATTAAATCAACAGATCTTTTATTAATTTCAGAAATATTACAAGACTAATTAAAAAGAAATACAAATTAACCTAGAACAATTTCTACATAATAACTTTAAAGAAAAGTAAAGGATGATTTAAAAGTAAAAATGGGGGGTTTTTATAGCCTTCCCAGGGCTTTGTAATGAGGAATATCCGAATATTCCATAGCAGATTCTTCATTCTTCTCAGCCCTTGGATCTTTATTCTATTTTCTCTCTCATGATTGCCTTTGATCGGATGGTGGATATCTCACAACTAGCACATGGATTGCCAACGTGGCATCCGTGTGTGCTAGTTGTGCTTCTTTTAAGCTCTTTGATTGGTGGATTGGATCAAATGAGGTGTCATCTCCAATAGTTAGATGCCACGTAGCCACTGCATACCATTCTTTCTCTTCCTTAAAGATTGGGGGTTTTATTTCCCTTGGAGTGAATTAACCAAATAAATGAAAAGCCCCATGTAATTGTTGATTTCTTGGATTAGGGTTTTAAAACAGTAACCATTGTTACTGGTTATTTGGGAAGGTGAGAGATGAGGGATGAGGGTACAACTTCGTTTGTATCGAAGTAATATAAAACGTGTGTGGGGAATGGAAGAAAACGAGTGGAGGATAATAAAGATGTGTGGGTGAAGGTTCGGTTATATTTAATGGGTAACAGTGTTGTGTGGTGGGATATTTATTTATTCATGGTGAACGTGTAACGAAACCCTAAATAGCCCAATTCATACGTTCCATTTCGTTTGAGTAAATAAACATTGGGCTTTTGAGCCCAATTTTCCATCCGTTTGATAATTGTCACAATGGGCTTTTTTTTTAAGTTTTCAACCAACAAGTTATATTTACTTGAATCATAATTGGGCTTTAGAGCCCATTTACCCAATTGTGGGACCCACTTGACCAAAATCCTTAACAATTGATAAAATCCGCTAAAGTCGAGCTCGATTTTGGCTTCATTGATCTTTTTCTTCAAACTCGTGTCGATATTTGCCGGTTTTCGCGAACTTGGTACCTACACACATTCAAACAAGAAACAAGCATATACAAGGCATTTTTGATACATTAATAGCATTATTTCATTGTTATAAGATACAAATGATATGAGTAATTACACTCATATCACCAATCCACATGCGGGAATCGTGGAATGGTCGGCCAACTCGATAGATATTAGTGAAGGAGTAAGATTAGGAAGATTGAGCGACTTGAAGATTGCAAGTGGCATCAAGTTAATGCTAGCACCAAGATCGGCCAAGGCGAAGCATTCATCCATATCTTGGATTGCACAAGGGATCAAAAATTTACCGGGATCACCGACTTTTTGAGGTATGCGATTAAGATAAACCGACGAACAACTAGACAATTGGTGCAATTTCTCCTTGTTGTTCAACATACTCTTAAAGTTAGCGGCAAATCGAGGCATCATGACCAAAGCATCGGCGAAACTCACATTAAAGTACAAATCACGAAACATTTTCATAAAAAGCTCAAATTGGTAATTGTCGCGCTCTTGACGTTTCTCCTTTCTAAGTCTCGATGGATAGGGCAAAGGTGGTGTGGGTTGAGGCATAGGCATAGCCTTTGGAATCTCGGGTTCCAATGTAGGTAATGGGTCAATCGTAGGTGTGGCATGAGCGGTACTTCGTGGGATTGGGAGATGCTCCTTTTGGACCACCACCTCGGGTTCTTCCTTAATTGCTTCCTCCGTAGGAGCAATTGGTTGAGGAGTCGGTTCCTTAAGTGTCTTACCACTACGCGTGGTAATCACTTTCATCTCACCTTTAGGGTTTGATACGGTGTTGCTAGGAAGACTACTCGAAGACGGTTTGCACATAATTGCCTCAAACATGGATGAGATTTTATCTTCAAACTTGGATCGCCTCTTCTCGGCTTTAACCATTTCTTGTTTTATCTCATGTTGCCCTTGTTCCATTTTTTGTTGGTTTTGTTGTAACCTAGTTACGGTCCCTTCCATCTTGTTGGTATGGATTTTAAGTTCATTAGCTAACTCATTTTTCAACTCTTTCTTCAAGTCGTTCTTAAACTCGGATCTTAGGCTAATGATTTCTCTTTGAATATTGTCAAACCTAGCATCATTCCCATTAGCGTATTAAACAAATTCATTTGGAAGATCTTTCAACGTTTGCAAACCTTTGTTGTTGTTTTGAAAATCATTTTGATTTTTGTTTGAAACTTGATTATTAGCCCCTTGATTACAATAGTTTCTCTTGTTGAAATTGTTTTTGAAACCAACTTGATTGTTGCGATAGTTGTTGTTAGCATTTTGATTTAAACCAAAACCCGGTGGAGTCAATTGATTAGAGCGGGTAACTTGACCGTTTTGGTTTTAAGTTCCCGTGGCCGCGTAGGCACTCGAAGTGTTACCACCGTTGGTAATGCACTCGGAGAAATCATGACCTCCACCACAATACATGCATGAAACCTCAACCGCTTTAGCCGTAGCGGGAGCACTTGGTTCACCAACTTTAAACTCAATCAAAAGTCCTTTAAGCTTATCAAAAATCTTGTTTTCCAAGTTTGCCTTAATTTGGCAAGCATCGATGGTAGTAGACAAAGAAGGTGAAGCCGAAGACGAAGCCTTACGAACACTAGACGTGCTACGAGGACTATACACCTTAGATCTATTCTCAATTATCACCAAAGCTTCCTCAACCGTTTTACACAAAAAATTACCACCCGCGGTGGCATTTAAATAATCCCTTTCATGATCATTAAGTCCATTGTAAAACGTGTCAATTTGATGCAAGTCGGAAAAACCATGATGAGGACATTCATGTAACATTTCCTTAAACCTATTCTAAGCCGTTGAAAAACTTTCATTAAACTCTTGTGAAAATTTTGAAATCTCGTTTTTCAAATGCGTAGTCTTAGAGGGCGGAAAAATTGGTTCACAAACTTAGACACGAGATCCTTCCACGTCAATATAGAATTGGGTGGCTCTTTCTCTAACCAAATTTTAGCGGGCCCCGCTAAGGAATACGGAAAAAGCATCATCTTAATCGAGTCATTCGAGACATCCTTAAACTTGCAAGTGGCGGTAAGACGATTGAATTGGCGGATATGGTTGTGTGGATTGTCCTTCTAATCACCACGGAGTTTGTTGTTTTGGATCATCGACAACAAACCCGTTTTCACCTCCAAAATTCTCCGCAAGGATAGCGGGAATCACAATAGCCTCTCCATAACCCTCGGTGGGTGCTTGAAGTAACTCCATCATAGTTCGATTCGCCATGGGTGGTGCTTCTCTTACAATGGGTTCGTCAATAGGAGACTCCTCACTAGAAAGATTAGGAGTGGGAGTTTTGTTCTTTCGTTTACGTGCACGTCTTGCTTGATTACGAGTTAGCATAAACATCACATACAACGAGGGGATGAGCAAAGAAGATTCTTTTTGGTGTTTTGTATTTTTCAATTTTTTTGTGGTTTTTGATTGTATTAACCTTTTTGGATTTTGGTGAATGTATTAGGTAGACAAAAATCTACAAATCTCCTCCTTAATCAAATCTCTTGATTAAAGAAGCCTCAAGGAATGAAAACGATCACGTGAAGTGAAGTGAACGCCATCGATGACTTTAGAACGTTGGTGGAACACCAAAACGTTCAAGAGGGTTTAATCAAATGAAACCAAGAAAGTATATATGATACTTAGTAATACTTTGGGCGGCAAAACCCTCCATTAGCTCTCAAGATCAAATACTCACAAGCAAGTGGGGAAACGAGGCGGCGCGAAGCACTTAAGAGCCTTTTTCCTTAGGATATATTTTATAATATCCACCTTATATCCACCTTATAGTTTGTATTTTTCAAAATTGAGCTTCACGAAAGTATTTATCTATTTTTGCCTTTTTCTTTGGTTTGAGATTCGAATACAATGATTGGGTAATGACCTCCCAAGTCAAGGTTGTGGTTTCTCACGTATTTGGAGTACTTGTGAATTTATTGTTCTACATATACAATATAGTAATAGTATTCACACAAAAATCGAAAACCGATAATACGTATTAGTAGAGTGCTACTAATACAAATACTATTTTGGTTAGTATATAAAAACAACAATTCCAAATCAAAACACAACACGCCTCCCCGGCAGCGGCGCCAAAATGATGTAGTGGTTTTACAACTCTTTAGGAAAAGAGAGCAAAAGTGGCAAGTATTAATTGTCGGTTTAGGAAAACCGAGCACTAATGACCCAAAATGGGGATCGTTCTCAAGGAGGCTTAGTGTGTGTGTAATGAATTGATTATCTTTGTGATTATATTTGTGAGAAAGAAAAATAGAAAGGGGATAAAAAGAGATTGACGGTTACGATGTCGAATTAAACTAAGACGAAAAAGGTGTACACGTAAAACCGTAAAAAGCACCAAAATTAAAATTTTACCCTAAAAATTCCTAAAAATCACTAAAAATCCACAAAAATATTCTAAGATTTTACAAAAAATCCAAACTTGCCAAAACCTTTTAATTAATTAAATATTAACTTTTTAATGCTAATTAAAGCCCTAAAAATCAATATTAACTAATAAAAAGTCCCAATCAAGATCTTAAAGTTTGTAAACCTTTAAAATACCCTAATTAATCTAAAAAGTATTTTTTGAAATTTTAAAACCACTAAAAACTATTTTTAAACAATTAAAAGCTATTAAAACTTAAAATAATTCTAGAAAATAACTAAAAGACTCTCAAATTATTTGGAAAGTTGAAAAATTCCTAATTAAGTGTCTACAATCTAGGAAAAATATTAAAACTTAGAAAATCAGACTTTTACTTTTTAACAATAAAATAATATTAAAATATTATTAAAAATCTAAAAAATCATAAAAAATTCTAAAAAGTTGCAAACTAGCTTAAGTTAACCTAAATAACACAAAAATGAACTTGAAATTACCTAAATACCCTTAATGGGCCTAGAAAATGGGCTAAACCTAAAACAGATCCTTAATAGGCCAAATTTGAGCCCAAAATGAAAAAGTAGCCCAAATAAGCCCCAAAAGCACTATTTGACTCAAAATTTGATTTTAAACAACTTTTTCCAAAGGCCCAAAAGCTGAAAGTGTGAAATAAGCAAGCTTATACCAAACAGCTTATTCTTAATGGGCTTTTTGGCCCATTAAGCTATAAGTTAATGCCATAAGCTCAAATTAGACACACAAGCTTCTTTTGTCCTAAATAAGACTTCTGTAAAAAGAAATTTGAAATAAGCCCAAGGAATAAGCCTGAAAATGCAATAAACAATCTACAGAAAACGACAAAATAGTCGTTTTTGAGTTCTAGGCCACCCCAAGAGCTGATTCAAATTGCAAAAGATTTTAAATGACTTAATTAAGCTATTTCAACAAAAAGTTTTCAAATAAGCTGACTCAATAAGCTGGAAAAAGCAAATAAGCACTTATGAAAAAGTCAAATAAGTTGGTTTTCTAGCAAAAAGTCAAAGTCAAAGTCCAATAAGCTCCAGTCTAATCAAATGGGTCAAATAATGAAGATCTATCACAAAATATAAGTTGTTGCAAGTCTGGATAAGCTAAAATAGCTTATTGATAAGATGATGACAAATTAACACTAGCAGGGGCTAGTTTTGGGTGTTGAGCAGTGGGAACTTGTCCCACTGCTTGACTTGTAGACTTTTTTGTCTTTAGTGAACTTTTTGGAGATTCAGATTTCACAAAGGCACCCAAATGATCATTGGATCATAAGGAGTCAATAACAATCAATAAATCATAAACACAATCACCCAATTGATACAGTTAATTCATTTAAGCACCAGATATGATACAGTCATGAACAAGTAAGCAGATTAGGTTCAATAAGCACTTAGAGCAATATTCAGCCAGCCAAACTTAACCAAATGCATACACAAACTATTATAAACTCAAATGAACAAGTCTAAACAGGTTTCATGCAATGATTCCAAGTTTTAAGCAAGATTCAAGCAAGATTAAGTTACTGATGAACACTAACACATGCAGTTTTCACTTTGCTGATGTATTTGACCAACAAGCCAGATTCAAACACTCAAATCTATCAAATGTGTTATATTAATGATGTTTTAACAGCTTTTAACCCTAAGCATGCATAAACTCTAGGTTTTCCCAAAATCTTAGGTCAAAATCAGTCAAAATCAACAAGTTATAGCAGATTATGTGATTCAATGTTTCAAACTCCAAAACTTGCAGAAAAACACTCTCAACTAAGCATATATTAGATAACAACCACAAATACACACTTCTAACAACACAATACCAAGATTCAATCTCAAACAGGAAATCCCAAACACCCCTTTAACTCTTCAAAACCAAGTTTTTCAAATCAAAAGTGAGATTTAAGACCACCCAAGCCCAAATTAACTCAATAACAGCTAAGATAAACAGATTCAAGCAGTTTTAAGCCACAAAATACACAAGAACATAGGCAACACTTAAATGTCACAAATATCCAAATATTTTCAGAAGGATGTGTACCTCATGGATGTACATCCACACCCACGAATTTTGAGCTTATGTACTAGCAAGAACAAGTACAAGCTTCCACAAACAACCCTGCTAAGATTCAACAAGGTTAGAGGCACAATTATCAAAACAGAAACTTGAAAACTTCTTGATTACTGCAACTCTTGTCCTCCACACTTGATTATCCCCAAGTTATAAGCTTCACCACACCTTGATAACACAATATCAGGATGCTATGATCAGCCCTATAGCCCAATAATTCCAAGATAGACCAAGAACTTAGCAAAATATCAAGAAAATGTGGAAAATGTGCAAACTTTTGCACACTCCTCTTTTGAAAACAGGTTTTTGATTCAAGATATAAGAAACAAAGAACAATAGTAAACAGATTATAACAATGGCACTTGAGCTTTCTTCACAAAATTCATACACATTTCATTAAGACTGAAAATGAGCTTTACAGATTTGTGAACAAGGAAAATTCAAGAGCAAGCTGAAATGTAATGACCTAAGGCCTTTATATAGGCATACATGAACTAGTTAAGAGCTAAAAAAACGTAAACCCTAATGTAGTAGAAGTCCCAAAATGCCCTTGTGAAGTTTGAACTTTTTGGAGAAATATGTGACTGATTTTTGTTTGTTTGTTGTAGCTGGTATGTGAAAATGTGATCAATGGCCTCAAACAAGCTTAGAAATCAAGCTGGAATGTGGGTTGTTGGATTGCTGTCCCACTCTTGTCTTCTTCCTCAAACGTGTAGCAGGGCATGTCCCATGTGCACTCTTGGGTGATGTGGCAAGATTTTTAAGAGTGGGTTTAGGATTAGTACCACCTTAATCTTAAATCTGAAGGGATTTAGTGTTTAATTTCTAGTAATGAACAAATCCCTAATTGTGTTCATAGGATGAATAGTTGTGGTTTTGATCTGGTTTAGGATTTAAATAAGTGTTAGGCGCCATAATTAATTAACTAATTAATTTAGTTAAAAAAATCTGGTGAGTGGAAGTGTGAGGTGGCAGTAGAGTGAGTTTTGATTGGTTGTGGGGATTGAGTGGGTGAGGTGGCAGCATGTGATTAGTCTAGGTATCTTAGGTTGTCTGCCGGGTTTAGTCCCCTATCTTCCAAATTTCTTTCACTTTGTAAATAAACACCTAAAATCCGGATTCCTTTGTTATCAAACTTTTCATTTTCACACTTTTGCCCCAAATACTTTTCCAAAGTATTTTCAGGGGTATTTCTTGCCATTTTGTGATTCTTGAAGGACTGATTTGGCATTTTGTTGATTGATAATGGTCCTGACTTGTTTGTTTGACTTCTTGGAGGACTAAAATTGACAATTCATGTTTGATGAGGGACCATTCTTGCCAAATGTTGAAAGTCAAGGGTCCTTTTTGTAATTTAGGGATTTTCAAAGGACCAAACTTGTAATTTCTTGTACTTTGAAGGACTTCATGATATATTTGACTTTGTGGAGGATAATGGTTGACAATTTAGCTTTGTTGAGGGGCTAAACTTGTCAAATCTTCAAAGTGGAGGGCCCTTTTGGTAATTTTGACAAACTTTAGGGACCAAACTTGTAATTATGAAGATACAAGGGTATAAAGTGTCAATTCTTCCATATTGGAGGACCCTTCTTCATAATTCATAAAGTCTTCAAGGGTCTTCTTGGGAAAATTCTTCATTAGGGCTTGGTTCATTGTGCGGCTTCATTTCCCGTGTTCGTTTTTGTATGATTCTTGTGATCTTTTGTCATTTTCTCAATATCCGTACCTAAAATACACAAGAAACAAACACAAGCATATATATATATGGGTATTTTGATGATATTTAATGCATTTTAAGCCCTTTTTGGACGATGAGACTATGTATAAAAGCAGTATCATCACTAGCATAAGAATATTCATTCTGAATCTGCTGAACAGCAGCATTAACTCCAACTTGTCCCGCAGCATTTCCTCCCACTGGTTCATCAGTATTACCTGCAACTAGATTTGCAGCATTCCCTCCAACCTGACCAGTAGCATTCCTATTCTCAGTCTCTTGGTTCCTTGCAGCGCGTTCAGCTTCCAGTGCTCTAGTAATAGCTTGCTCAATCATGGTATTAAAAGCATCAGTTGTCAATTTAGGCGGCATGTTTTTAGGAAACTAACCAAACAACAATTTCGTAAAGTCATAAAAATGCCTTCCAACTCCTTCCCGTGTCACCACAAAAGAAAAAGAACAAGTAAGTATTCATATCAAGACAAGAAGAAGGATTTCTCTATCAAGATGTAACATGGATACTACATGCACCAACAACATAGTCCACAATGAATCATTAACCAAATCACAAAAGAACTAATAAGACAAATCATAAGTCATGAAGGTAATTTGGATTGCATTGGAAAATTTCCACAAAATTGTGACAAGTAATGTCACTACAACCCTTCATCACGTCAAACTTAAAACTTATTAAGTTTCATCATAAACTACAATACCAGTCTACTTAAGTTCTATTACAACAAGGATAAATAAAACTACATAAATGAACTAAACATCTGATCCCCGCAGCTTCTTGTACATCGGCTCATCATCATTGCTGCTATCATCTTCCTCAAAGTCTTCCTCAACTTTTTCCTTTCCCTTTCGACTTCCTCCTTCACTTGGCTTCACCAACACCTGAGCTTCAACCTGACTTGGCACATCACGAATCACCACACCTCGACTAGGAAAAGATCTCAGAGGCAAACCCCACCCATTCAACCTTGCATTCCTTTCCTGCTCCTCATGAAACCTTTCAATTTTCCCACTCAAATTCAACACCATAGATCTTAATCTAACAACTTCATCCATTTACCTTGCTCTAACAAATTCTAATCTCTTCACACTATTAACAAACCTGTCAAACCTCTTTTCATTCTGCTTAAACCTTCTAATCACATGGGTTTCAACTAAATACCTTTCAAACAAAGATCTATCAAACTTCTGGAGAAACCAGAAAATATCGTCATAAGACCTAGGACCTGGACAATAAACCTTAGATATGCCATCATGAATAGATCGAGCACTAGCAGCTTTACTTGACTCAACAAGAACATCACCCCCAGCAAATTCCATCCCAGGAAAACTGCTCATATAAGCTTCACAAGTAGGCGTCGAAGAACGTACAATAGGTCGCTGACAGTCCGGAACAGTCTGTGGCACAACATTAACTCTTGAAATATAACTACCTTGAATCACTTATGGCTCGGTCTGTCCAACTGCAGTAGGAGCAATTCCATCATCTAAATACTCATAAGGCTTCTCATCGTCACTAGCACCAAAGTTATCTACTTCCTCACCGTCTAATACATCAGTCATATCAATCCATCCATCCTCACAAGGTACACCAGCCATTTTCTACAATTATAAGGGTTCAAGGAAACTTAAGGTCATTGTTAACAAAACAATAATTAGTATGCAATGCTTATGAAAATGTTATACGTAATCCATTCTATGCAACACAATGAAAATGATGCTTATGCAATGCTCGCAAAAAATAAATAATATACTGACAAGCACTCAACGTACTTTCAATAATTCCAATACAATATCATAGTATTTACTTAATTAATACTCGGGAAATCATTTCAGTTATGAGGGATACATCTATAATACAAAACAAAACTAAAGTGATCTTACCGGAGCGTTGCAGAGGAGTTGTGTGCTTTTGAATAATAAATACTTTCGACACCAAAGTTATAGTTTAAGAGAATTTTCAAAATCGACCTAGTTCTCTATAACTTGTAGCTTTGATTACCAATCTCTAACACCCCCAATTTACATTGCGCAGCGGATATACACAATTGGGTGCTAGACACAAGCATCATCACACAAGGTATAAAGAACGACTCAAAAGAGAGACGTTTACACATAAAATATAAACAAGATTTTTATTTTTACAATAAGTCTAAAACATAATTTCATCCCATAATGTACTAAAACGACACCAGAGTAAATCGTTTAGTCCCCATGGATCTCGACCAGCAAACCATGTACAATACACAAACATTTAACGAATTGTTCAACAGTAGAAGGATATAATAGTTTTTAGACCAACATTCTTCCAAAAGCCAAACCACAACCTCCACAGAAAAGCTCCGCCTTCTATCACTTCCTATTACCTGAAACATATGCTAAAACGAGCCAACTATAATGTTGACGAGTCCATAGTTTATCAAATCACATTTGAACACAAGAAGAAAATCAATCATAATCATTTATAGAATTGTCGTACCCACAATGTATTTCAAGGCAATACATTGTATTTAAGCTCATGAAACCGACCCCTTAACCAAATAGTCACCCACACCAAATGCCAGCATGACTAGAATAAAACCATTGCCCCTCTAGGGTATCAGTTGCTAGAATACCACATTCTTATTCCCGTAAATTATCCTTCCTAGAGGTTACTCAGCGTAATGCCCTGGTCTCATATTTGGTGGTCAACCCAATAGTACTATCATTAGAATAAGCGGCTATTCCCGACTCACAACATCAAGTCAGACTATAGTTAATGGCTCATGAAATTAGGGTCTTTAGCAACAAGGTACTCAATACATTGTATACAACATTGGCAACATTCGGGTCCAACAATTACTCATGACTTGTGTTCATTTATTTTCAAATAGCATGTATCCCCCTTGTCGGTAATAAAACATTTAGTATCTAGCATGAAAAGCAAGGCTACAGACTCACCTTAGTATAAGAGATCTAGCGAGATGATTGTCGATGATAGAGGATGCCTTTCAAACACGAGAACCGCTACCTATCAAGTAAGGCGCGTTCATTAATAATGACTCGAGAAATAAATCAAGCATAACAATATCAAACTCAAACTCATAAAATCACGATAAACTCAAGAGAAAATGATACAAATAACTCTATTACACTCTTCTATACATT
The DNA here is from genome assembly GCA_025667525.1 of Glebionis coronaria. Taxonomy (NCBI): domain Eukaryota; kingdom Viridiplantae; phylum Streptophyta; class Magnoliopsida; order Asterales; family Asteraceae; genus Glebionis; species Glebionis coronaria. The sequence continues at coordinate 287,138,963 of CM046877.1, read as the reverse complement.
TACTTTACCATTCTACACTTTCAACAAAATCCGCCGGCACATACTACATGTACTAGCTTATTTACCCCTTTTAAACTCGTCAAACGTTTATAAAATGACTCGAGAAACTAACTTACTATATATAGAAAGTACTCCAACAAGTTTATCAAATGAAATTACTTTCAAAGTTCTTTACCCGACTCATCTTCAAACTACAAAATTCGGACAGATTTACGTTAATAATTCATACGACCGTTTTAACTTCTTTAAACGACTTCATTTACAAAACCGACACTTGGGTTTGAAAATAAACTCACCCTCTAGGGTTTACACTTCATTATCAGTATGTGACTCATTTCAAATCTTCAATTTATAGTCCCCGAGATTCGATCCAAATATCGACAACAACTATATGTAGTGCCGATACTCGTCTCCCGGTACACGAATAATCAAAACATCATAACTTCGCGCTTGTTTTGAGCTAGAAGCTATACTTTATATCAAATCAAAGCTAATCGAATGCTCTACAACCCTAGGCTATAAGTTAAACCATTATCACAACATAAAATTCCCAAAAATACAGTTTACCTACTGTTGTAAATTACCTTTCAAAAACTTGTATAAAATCATATTTTTAGCCAAAACCAATCATAGTTATGATCATCCTATAACCCTAACACTAACATATATCAACTATAACACTTGAATCATCATCAAAATTAAAACCTTCAAATCAAAATCAAGTTTTTAACAAAACTTTTAGCAAGAACATCTTTGATTATCATAAAAATAACATGCATGATCATAATTCCCACCTACCAACTTGAAAAAAATGCAACTTCTTGCATGTACCCAAATTTAACATCAAAATGATCTACTTACAATTATATAGATGGGACGTGTTGTTTTTGCTTAGATCATAATAGAAATTGAGTAAAAATTGATCAAAGTTGGGTTTTAGGTGAAGAGGGGGGTCACGGCTAGACAAGAAAAAGAAGAGAGAGGGAAATTTTTTTGTGTTAGTGGATTGTATGTGTTTATGTGTAAAAGATTTAGCTTTTATATAGTGGTTGATGGACCAATGTTGTAAATTTGCAATAGTTATGGCTCAAAATAAAAATAGTTAGCTAAAAAGCGGGAAATAACTATTAGTCAATTTTGAAAATATTTACGGGGCTCGGGTTTCATAAAGATACTTTTAAAAATTTAAAACGTACATCAAATATAATAATATCGACTCCCGACTCGACTTAACACGTCATTTAAAAGAAAACATCAAAAATGACAAACATCGAACAACCGACAATAAAACGTAAAATATTTGGCATCCATCGACATCACGCTTTCTAATACTCCCTATACTTATTAAATATAAAATATAAGCCTTCTAACATCGGTTTAAACTTAAAACTCCAAAAATAAATATCATTCAAACTTATCAAAAATTTCAAAAATAATCGTAAAATAAGATTAAGCAATGACAATAAGACTGACAATATTACAATATAACTATGTTTATTAAATATCACTAATAATATTTCAGTGTTTTATCATTAGTAATATTTCATTTTTAGGGTAAAATGTATAAAATACCATCGTACTTATTAAAATGTACCGACTTTAAACAATTACTAATTTAACGCTTGACTTTACCAATGAACTTGTTCGCTTTATAACAATATCACCAGTATGACTGACAAGTGTGAAAACACTCACCTTTAATAACCCAAAATTACTTAAAACACGACCAAAATACATTATATTAAACTGTTAAATATCCGAATTACGCGTGTATTTCGTGTTATTGTGTTTCAGGCAAATCAGATACATTATAAAGCAAACACGAGATTTTACGGGACTTATTTGAAAAAAAGACAAGGAAAAGACAAAAACAAACCTTGAAGGACCTTTTGTGTTACATTCATGAAGACTCAAGGACTCATCTTGCCATGTATTGAAAGATTCAAGGACTGGTTATGCATTTTTCCAAAGTTATTTACAACGAAAAGATCTGCCACAAGATTTATTAAACTACAAGGACCTAATTTGTCAATGATTGAAATTTCTTATTATGGCAGCCATGTGAACCAATCAGATCAAGAATAAAGGAGACTATGGATTGCCATCACAACCAATCACAACCATACACCTTGGATAATTAATCAACGAACAAGATCTTGATCCATCATTTCTCTCTCCCACCAATAACAATTAGCCACATCACACATTTATTCTACAATAAATTAAGGACAATGAAGTATGTTTCAGAAGAAGTATAAAGAAGAAAAGTTGATCGGTTGGACTTCACAAACACACTCATACAAATTAGTTTCATTCTAATCCATCACACAAGAAAACCCCAAGTCTGGCAATTATCTAAGAACCGTAGAAGGCCACGTGGATTTTTCTGATTGGTGATAACACGTCATGTACTTCACCCTCACCCCAATAAACACTCTATAAATACACACCTTCCTCTGTCATTTCTTATTATTAGAGGTTAGTTATTTAAAATTAGTTTTAAGGGTAAATTTCACATAGTAATTAGGATTAGATAAATTTGTTAAATAGTTTTCATATAGATTGATAATTCTGTTTTAAATTTTGTTATATTTTCTGTTGAGCTCTATAACTAATTTTCACCATTAATGAAATTCAAATTAATCTCAATCTCTTATTTCTCAATATCTTTGTTATTGTGATCATAGTCTTCTAATAAGCTTATGTATTGATTCTGGAGTTAATACCATTCGGATACTGAGTGTTTTGAGTTCAAGTACAACTTTAATCTTTTCTCTTATGATCATAAGCTCTGTTTTATAAGTTTTTCAAAAGCTTGTGATTGATTTCCGATGTAGTCCCTAAAAGCTTTTTATTTGGCCAATGAAAGTTCTAAATATGGCCTAGTGTAGATTTGATTTAAATTAGACTAAGTATTAAGGTCGCTAGCAAGCCTAGTGACAAAGACTAGACCAGCTGAAGACAAAGCCTCATCTGGCACACTAGAAACATTCAAGTAAAAAAACGTCAGAGAAGTCGAAGATTATCTAAAGTCATACTCATCAGCTGTTATGGATAAGATGGTATGTAGAAGGAATTTGAGGGTGTCCGAGGACCTCTCAAATGTCAATGCTCAGAGGTCACTCATAACCCTTTGAAGATCAAGCAAGCAGAGACTTTCCTTATGTCTTTTATAGTTTAGTCGGAAGAATCTCTTAAAGTACTTTGGGCGGTACAAAGTGAAGATTCAAGATAAATGAGCTTAGTACGATCTAGTGGGAAATGTGTACAGCTGGCAGAAGTATATATGAAAAGTTGGTTAAAGGCATGTCCAAGAATGAACATGCATTTAGCGAAGTGTACTGCTTGAACTTAGAAGCTGACATGTGCCAACTACTCCCACTAAAGAAGCAACCTCGTACCACTATAAATAGGAGTTACAAAAAAGAGAAAGATAAAACTTGTATTAATAGTTAGAATCTTTGTCTTTCTCTTTGTTGAACCTTTGGAGTCTCTTGTTGTCTACCAGCGACTCTTAGGTTCACTTGTAAACTTGAGTCTCGAATCAAGTTTACTTGTTCAAAGGGTTCTTTCTTTATTGTAATTCAAAAATTCTAATCCATAACACTTTGTAATACTTTGTTTATAAGATAATAAAGCATTACGCATTTGAAAAGTAAAATCACTAAGTGTTATCTTTGTATTTGAGTTATAGTATTAAAATAGCATATTCTGGGACTTTCAATTGGTATTAGAACGGTTTGATTTATAAAACTTTTATAACCCGTTATTGCTTTTAAAATCAAGATCCTAATATGCCTGATACTATGTCTCCTATACAACCACTGATGAGACTGCTTTTATACATAGTCTCATCGTCCAAATCGGGCTTAAAATGCTTAAACTATCATTAAAATACCCAATAAATATGCTTGTGTTTGTTCATTGTGTATTTTAGGTATGGATATCGTGAAATAAACAAAAGATCAATGGAATCAAGCAAAAACGAACACGGGAATCAAAGCCGCATAAAGAACCGGACCTGAATGTTGATTTTCCAAAAATACCCTTGATGTTTTGAAGATTGACAAATTTGGTCCCTTATGTTTGAAGATTTGTCATAATTGGTCCTTGAAAATTCATGATTATGCAAGAAAGGTCCTCCATGTTTGAAGAGTTGGCAAATATAACCCTTGAAGAATGTTTGAAATTGCATTATTAGTCCTTATTTCTAGTTAAATAAAGACAAGGGCAAAAAATGCAATTACCTCATATTTGAATACAAAGGATAAGGAAAGATAAGGTGTTTGAATATTGGATGACATCAAATTGGAAGTATAGGAACCATTTTCGCCCAGAAAAACAAACTTTCACCACCAATCAACTTCCACCACATCCACACCCCCACCCCACGTCACCATCTCTACGTTGGACTCCACTAAACAGAAATATAGTATTAACAAGTTTTTAAACTTGTTTTTATATTATTTATCTTAACCGAGAAACACCTTTTTTATCCCCTATTAGGATCAAATCCCTGGTCTTAAGAATATGAACCCTAATAATTCAATTAAGCTCGAATCATAGGGTTTTTGGTCGAATCTTTCCAGATGGATGATTAAGCTTATCATAAATCTAAAACCACCCCAAAAACCACATCACATGACGTGTGGGTCCCCCCATGAGGCTCCCCTGCGCCGTCCCTTTCCCTCAAACCCAAGAAAGGGGACAAAATCAAAGGTTCTTGTTGATTCCGTGTTGCCCACAACACAACCAACGACCAAGATCATATCATCACAACTGGATTTCCCAACAACATCACATGGACCAATCTGGCAGATTTATGAAGACTTTGACCAAGGGTATTTTTGAGAAAGACTAGCTAGGATTTTTGATGTAGTGTTTTTACTACCCTTTAGGAAAAGAGCGTAAAAAGCGGTAAGTATTAACGAGCGGTTTAGGAAAACCACAAGTTATGACCCTTGATGGGAATCGTTCTCTCGAGGAGGCTAGTGCGTTGTGTGATGAATGATTGATTTATGTTTTTGATTATTAACAAGAAGAAAAGAAGAGAAAATGACGAAGACGAAAAAATAGAAAAATAAGGCAAAAACACTACTAGAAAGTTACGACGTAGAAACGTAAAAAGCACAAAATTTAAAATTTTAACCTAAAAATTCCTAAAAATTCCTAAAAATTACTAAAAATCCACAATAAAATTCTAAGAGTTTACAAAAAATCCAAACTTGCCAAAACCTTTTAATTAATTTAATAATGACTTTTTAATGCTAATTAAAGCCCTAAAAATCACTTTTAAATATTAAAAAGCCCTAAACAAGATTTTATAGCTTGTAAACCTCAAAAATGACCTAATTAAGCTAAAAACTATTTTTAAAAATTTTAAAACCAAATTAAACTATTTTTAATTTCCTAAAAAACTATTAAAATCTATTAAATCTTAAATTAATTCTAAAAATTAATTGAAAAACCTAAAAATTAATTGGAAAGTGAAAAAGGTCCTATTTTAATGTCTAGAATCTAGGAAAAATGAAAAAAAGTTAAAAATAAAACTTTGAATTTTAATGAATAAAATAATAATAAAATATTCTAAAAAATAAAAAGTTCTCAAATAAATTCTAAAAAATTCTCAAAAATCCTAAATATTCTAACTAAGAAGAAAATGTAAATTAAAGTTCCTAAAACCTCTTAATTAATTTTATATTAATTTTTAAAGTTGTCTAAAAACCCTAAAATTAAATAAAATTAAAAATTAAAGTTTTTGAAAACTTTTTGATATGTAAACCTCAAAAATATAAATTAAAACCTAAAAACTATTTTTCCTAACTTAAAAACTACTTTTTTCTATTTTTTAATGATTTTTTAAGATACGGATAAAGAAAAATGCATAGAAAATAATTAAATAAAGTGAAAAATATAAAACCAAGCTGGAAAAATCCTAAAGTATATCTAGGTCCTAGGAAAAATCAAATAAGCCAAAAACACAAATCAAATAAGCTGGAAAAGGTGGAAATAAGCTACGGCTTTATTATTAAGCTAGAAAGGAAAATTGGGATAAATGGCTATTGAAATGAAACTACAACGTAAAAAGGCATCTAGATCAACGGTAGTTCCCCTTACTCCTCCTTCGAGAGGTCGGGGGTTCGAGTCCGTTGCGGGTGACCTTTTTGCCAAAATTTTCTTTTTTTTTTATTTTTCTTTTTAAATCCAACACTGACAATCTTGTAACCTTTTAACACAAACCCAATTAACTTTTTACTCAAGATTTAACAGGATTAATTCCAAATCGTTTCCAGTTCTCAATTGAAAACACAAGCTTTTGTGTTCTTTGTATTCTTCACATGTGGATATAGCCAAGAGGTCTTGGCTGTGGATTTTTTTGGTGTTGTTCTTTGATGGACAAAGGCACCCTTGTGCTCTTTGGAGCACAAGGAGTCAATATATAGCAGATAAAAGCACCTAGCACAAAAACTAGCACACACAAATCAATCCAAGTTGTTGTGGTCCTTTCTAGTGGTCTGGTGGGGTTTTAGAGCTTTTTACATGCACACCTATGACTTTCAAAGACTCAAAAATGGCTCACAACTCCACACAAGCACAACTAGGATATAGCACACTTGCAAACAACCTAGAATCTAGCTAAGTAGCAAAATCAGTTAACAACTTACACCAAAAACAAGCAGAAAGAGGGCTCACAGATTTTTAAGCTATCCTTTCCTTTTTTAAACTCACAAACTTGCTTTGAAATCTCACCAAATTAAACTAAGACTACATAACAACCTAACACAATCCTTTTTAACTTCTCTAACACGTTTTTTCAAGCACAATCAAGAATCTTAACCTGCTAAAACCCGAATCCAAACAGTCCTTTATATTTCTTTTTTTCAACTTTTCAAACAAAAACCTTTAAAATCTTACTCAAACTGATTCATGAACGTCTAACATGCATGCAATTCCATTTGAACTCAAATCAAATCAAATATATACACTTATCATGCATTTACACAAATCTCATTCAAATTCAACCAAAGTGAAATTTAAAAGGGAAAAATTGTTCCTTACCAAAGAACCCCACATCCAGGGTCCTTTGTGGTCGCAATACCACTTCCTACCAACTGGGGTTGGTGCTGAACAATGATCAACAGCAAATCAAACCTGAAAAAAAATCAAAACAGAACAAGAACAAAGTATATATAAAATCTGATTTTTCAAAACCTTTTTGAAAAACTTTAACACAAACCTTGAAAACTTGTTTGAAAAACTTCTTATGATCCACAAATCAAAGGGTGCTATTCCACTTTCACTTCCTAACACACTTGATTTCTGAAGTTTATAAAAAATCTTTCCAAACCTTTTTGAAAAAACTTAAACACATAAAACCTTTCACAAATTTTAATGGAACTCAGTTTTTAGCATTTAACACAACACACAACTTTTTAACTCAATAAAAGGAATTATAATTGTTTAAACACAAATACCAAACTTTATTAATTAAAAAAGGAATTACAAGGTTTTTGGCTAAAAACTGGAACAACGGAATGAACAAGTCTCATTCTCTTTAAATACTGCTAGAAAGAACTATCTAGAACTAATAATAAAATAATACAATGCTTGAAACCCTAATACTGGAAATGCCTAAAAAGCCCTTGTCTTCTTTGACGAATTTTGGTCAAAAGGTGATACATGTGATGCCAGTGATGTTTGAATGGATTTGGGACGTTGGATGAGCCTTGGGGACCAAGTAGAGACATCAAACCATCAATCTTGTCGGTTTTAGGGTTTTGGGTGAAAAAGACGTTGCAGGGGAGGCTTGGGGAGGGGTCCACAGGCCATGTGGGATTGTTGGGTGAGGTGGGTTTTAGTGAGGGGATGTTTAATTAAAGATCTGGAGCAAATTGAGGGATAACCCCTTGATTTGGGGTGTAATTAATCTGGGTGGGGTGTTAGGGTTCTAGGGTTAATTAGCCAGGTTTAATCCAAATTGGGTTAATTATGTTTTTAAATTCGTGTTTAGGAGGGAAGGGGGAGTAAGTGGGGGATTTGACTTAAGTTTGACCCTGTTTAAAAATATAAACCGGGTTAAATGGGATTGGGTAGGGTCGGGTTTGTGTAGGATATGGGTTAATGGGTGGGTTGTGATGAGGTGGCAAAGTCTGGTTGGTGGAAGGGGTTTGGTGGTTTGGCAGGTTGAGTCCCCAATCTTTTTACTTCTTTCCATTTTGTAAACCAAGTCCATCAGCGCCCATTTTGTGCATAACAACTTTGGACAAGTTGTCAAAAGTGGCACAACAACTTCTAAACTTTTATCCAAGGGTTTCTTTTGTATATTCTTGATTCTTCAAGGACTGGAATTGTAATATCTTCAAATATAAAGGATTATACTTGTACAATTGACATTTTGAGGGTCAAATGTGACAAGTTCTTCAAAGATGAGGGGCCATACTTGCCAATTCTTCAAACTTCAAGGGTATTTTTGCAAAATCCAAACTTGGGCCCGGTTCATTGTGCGACTTCGTTTCCCGTGTTCGTTTTTGATTGATTCTTGTGATCTTTTGCCAATTCCTCAATATGCGTACCTAAAAATACACAAGTAACAAACACGAGCATATATTTGGCATGTTTTATGATATTTTATGCAATTAATGGCCGTTTTGGACGATGAGACCATGTATAAAAGCAGTCTCATCACTCCCCCATACTAAGCCATTGCCGTGCCCTCACGCAATGCTAGAATAAAGTATCAAAGCATCTCCAAAATTTAATTTTATTCACTTTATTGAAATGATAACTAGCTACACTACACTATTACTACTACTTGTGTTTTGGACATAATGTATGATTTTCATCGCAAAATGGGACGTTTAGTTTCATAGAATAAGAACACGTGAATGCTTCGTTAGAAATAATTTCGTCGTCCTCGATTTTCACCCTAATTCCATGCCAAGCGTGCAACGAGATCATTGTCATTATAAGTTAGTAATGCTAACACTACTCATATGCCCTAATCACGTACTTATCCTCCCATTATTCCTAAGTTGTATCTCTTATATTTTATTTTGTCTTAATGATCACAAGGATACATTGTGACTTATGCGATAATAGAGATTTAGGTCTAAAAATAGAGTCCTAACGGTGTAACTAAGACCATCAAATCAATAACCCTTCCTAATAGACGACGATGTCAAAAAATTAAGTTGACAAGAAGAATCGATAAACACGGTTTTATAACGGTTTTGAACATGAGACTTATTACCAAGACTTTTATACGCCCCCTAACGGAAGGGCCTTATTATCTTTGGTTTACCTCCATCTTTTATTCAACTTCGCCATGAAGCTTTTATTATGACTTCGGTCTTGCCTTGCCTTTTATTATCCGCCTCATCGGTGGTTTTATTAGCCAAAGACGTATATCCTCACGCTAAAGTGAATTTTGGATCTTTAAAGCTTCGAAGATTAAGGCTTGATTCACTTTCAATTTTGCATAGATTTTAGGCCTTATGGGGCTTCAAATTGTTTGCTTGATTTAGGTGAGCACTTGAAATCTTATTATTGGGTGAAGCTTTCGATTATTAGGGTGCCAATACTTCAAAACCGTGACGCTGGCGATACCTTAATGTCTTCCCAATTTAATTACACGGAAGCTACTAGAAAAGACTAGAAACCCAACAATCCTAACTAAACCGCTAAATCAATATTTATTAAGCAAAAAATATTTACAAGCGAAGGGAGAATAAGCAAACAACGAGAACACATGAGTTTTTGAAAGAATACGAGTACTCTACGTTTAGCATAGTAACTTATAATTAACTCTATCATTTCTCGTCCTCATTTAAGAGACTTAGCCTAATGTGTAGTTAAGGAATCAAAGCTAAGTGCTCAACACGCACGGTCGAGTCAAAAATTACTCTTATTCTCGCCATCGGAAAATCTACATTCGTGTCTTCAAACACTTATGAAACATGAGAAAAATTTTAAAATTTGGCCATTTTTAGCCTTATTTTGCAAGAAAACGATAAACAAAACGATAAACTTTGGAAAGCGTGAAGGTTTGGCAAGGCAAGTATCTATTCACCCCCCCCCCCCCATACTAAAGTTAAACATTGTCCTCAATGTTTCGAGTCTAGGGGTGCAAACACCCCCATACTAGAGACGTAGTCGAATGCCTAATCTAGCATGGAAAGGGTGTAACCATTAAATTAATAGCCGTTTATGAAGTGTGCTATAAACCTAAGGTTAGAACATAAAAGGATATATCATATGGATATTGGGAATGGCCTCCAAAGCAAACGATCGAGTGCTCCCATGAAACGAACACGAGAGGCTCCAATCGTGAAGATTATGATCTAAAAGACACAATGCACAAACAACCACGGAACAAAGGTTGGAAGGGCACAAATCCCCTCACATTACACTAATTAGAAAACAATAATATGTTCATGGATAAGCATGGGTCTCCCCCACGAGGCACCTTGTTTTTGATAACCGAGTCAAAAGCTCGACTCGAATCCCCATAAATGTGATCATTTAGGGATAATCATGGTATGGTCAATTTTTGGTGGGGCTTACATGATAAACAAGGCCCAAAAGTACGTGGAGTACTTTAAAAATCCGATAAACGTATACCGGGGTCAAAGATAGCGTCCTCGTTTTCGGATGAAAGACGAGACAACACAACTTCAACACAAATCCCAATGGGATAGAAGAAAATAGGAGAGAAGAAATAGAAGGGTGGGACAATGGGTAAGGCAAAACATTGAGCTACTCGAGGTAGACTCGCACCAATCAAATGAAAAGATTTTCCATTTATTGCATCGGTGGAAGATCGAGATTTCCCTATATAAGCAATTCCAGGATCAAATATCTCGTCCTCGGTGGAGAAAGGGGAGGAAACATATGGGGCTTCCCCCACACTAAGTGTAAAATGATACTTGCTTTAGGAAAAACAAGCAACTAAAATAGGGTAAGCGTGCACGACGATTTAGGAAAACCGTGTGTGAATGACCCTAAAAGTAAGTTCGTTCTCGAGGAGGCTAGTGCGTTGTGTGATGAATGATTGATTTATGTTTTTGATTATTAACAAGAAGAAAAGAAGAGAAAATGACGAAGACGAAAAAAATAGAAAAATAAGGCAAAAACACTACTAGAAAGTTACGACGTAGAAACGTAAAAAAACACAAAATTTAAAATTTTAATCTAAAAATTCCTAAAAATTACTAAAAATCCACAATAAAATTCTAAGAGTTTACAAAAAATCCAAACTTGCCAAAACCTTTTAATTAATTTAATAATGACTTTTTAATGCTAATTAAAGCCCTAAAAATCACTTTTAAATATTAAAAAGCCCTAAACAAGATTTAATACTCCCTCCGTCCCAAAATTATTGTCCACCGACAAAAAACACACAGTTTAAGAAAAGTAATACCTTTTCAGCTTTCTCTCTCTTACTTTTTGAAGAAAGACAGTTTTACCCTTAACCAATTAATTAAAAACTTTTGTAAAATTTGTAATTATGATTTCACTTAAGGGTAAACTAGTAATCTCGATCTAAAATTCCTACTTATTTTTAGAAGTTTTAGAGGTGGACAATTAAATTGGGACAAACCGAAATGGAAAGGTGGACTATAATTTTGGGACGGAGGGAGTAGTTTGTAAACCTTAAAAATGACCTAATTAAGCTAAAAACTATTTTTAAAAATTTTAAAACCAATTTAAACTATTTTTAAACTCCTAAAAACTATTAAAATCTATTAAATCTTAAATTAATTCTAAAAATTAATTGAAAAGCCTAAAAATTAATTGGAAAGTGACAAAGGTCCTATTTTAATGTCTAGAATCTAGGAAAAATGAAAAAAAAGTAAAAAATAAAACTTTTAATTTTAATGAATAAAATAATAATAAAATATTCTAAAAAATAAAAAGTTCTCAAATAAATTCTAAAAAATTAATCCTAAATATTCTAATTAAGAAGAAAATGCAAATTAAAGTTTCTAAAACCTCTTAATTAATTTTATATTAATTTTTAAAGTTGTCTAAAAACCCTAAAATTAAATAAAATTAAAAATTAAAGTTTTTGAAAACTTTATGATATGTAAACCTCAAAAATATAAATTAAAACCTAAAAATTATTTTTCCTAACTTAAAAACTACTTTTTCTATTTTTTATGAATTTATAAAAACCGGATAATAAATAAATGATAAAAAATTAATAAAGAAAGGGAAAAATAAAGAACCAAGCTAGAAAAATCTTAAACCCTATTATAACCCTAAGAAAAATGAAAAGGGGCCAAAAAGCCAACCCAATAAACTCAAAAGAGCTTATTTAGTCACGGCTTATTTGGAAAAGTCAAAAGAAGAAAGGGGTTAAGTAACTTTTGTTTTCAACCTATAACAGAAAAACACATCTAGATTACCGGTAGGACACGTTACTCCTGAACTGCAGGTCGCGTGTTCGAGTCCGGTACGGGTGTTGTTTTTGCAATTTTTTTCTTTTTTTTATTTTTAACTTTCCCAATCCAAACTGACACTTTTATGTGACTTGTAAACAATACCAATTCACTTTTTGCCAATGATTAAGCCTGGATTAAACTCAAAACGTGGCCTATTCTCAAAATTAAAACACAAGCAGGTTCCTTGTGTTCTTGCTTTTCTTCACAGGTGACAAAATGGTCCAAGAGGTCTTGGATGTACTTACTTGGTGATGATTTTTTGGACAAAGGGGCACCCCTTCACTCTTTCTGAGTGAAGGGAGTCAAGATAAATAGAAAATAACACACTTAGCAAGCAAATGCAAACCAAGATCAAATTGAAAACCAAATAAAGGTTGCTGATACAAAGGCTAGGTCTGGTGGACTGTTTAAGCTTATGACTAGCACACAAATGAATTTCCAAACCCAACTTTTTGCATACAAGCTCACTAATTAACACACAAACCAACTATAATCCTAAATTAACCTAGCTTTAACAGATTTGCAAAGATTCAAGCTCAAGTTTTTATCAAATCAAGCAAAAAATTGATCATGCAGATTTCATGCTTACTTGTTCACTTTTTAAACACAAACTTGCTATAAACTTGCACCAAATGAGTAACTAACTAGCTAACAACTAAATGCAATCCTAACAAACCTATCTCACACCTTTTTAAACACAACCAAAGTGTTTTACCCCTGCTAACACACGTATCCAAACACCCCTTAAAACCTGTTCTCAAAAATTTAACAAACCAAATCACTTCAAAAGCTGCTCTAACTGTTCTAAATCTATCCTATCATGCTCAACATACCATTCAAACTCAAATCCACCAGATTTTTCATGCAATAAAACACTTTGCACCAAATTCACATAAACTTCATATTAACTAAAAATAAAAAGGTAAAAGGTTCTTACCCAAGGGATTTACATCCAAATCCCTTGTGGATAGTTAATCCACCTCCCATACATTCGGATGTATGCAGAACAATGATCAACTATAAAGCTCCAAAACCTGTTAAAAAAAAATCAAAGAAAAACAACAATATCCAATATTCTGTTATCCTTTTTTACCTTCTTAAAACCTCTTTCAAAAACCTTTCAAACTTTAACACCATGTTTTAAAAACTCTCTTCAAACTCACAAAGCACTCTCCTTTTCCACTTTCACTTCCAAGGAAAGAGATTTATAAAACTTGAATCAAATTTGAAAACACTTGAAACAATTTTGAAAAACAAAATCACTCAACCAATATAATTTTTGGAACTCAGATTTTCCTTAAAACTTTATACCAACTTCTTAATAAACCAAAAGGAATTACACTTGTACTTTTAGACAAACACCAACTTTGCATTTAAATAAAAAAGAATTACAAAAATGTGAAAGGAAAATCTGGAACAAGCTAATAGGGTCACAAACGACTCCTATTTATACAACCTAGGAACATACTAGAATGAAAAATAAGATAATACAAGAGAAATGCTGTCCTAAAACCCTAATCTTGGAAATCTCTAAAAAGCCCTTGAAGGTTTGACTGTTTCTTGGGTCAAAAACGTCCCATGTGACTTGACAGCTCTTGAAATGTGATCTTGGACGTAGGATTAACCTTGGGGACAAAGGAGTGGCATCAAACCGTTGAAATTGTCGGGTGTGGGTTTTAGGGTGAAAGTGATGGAGCAGGGGAGGTACGGGGAGGGTCCCACAAAGCATGTGGAGATGTTTGGTGAGGTGGGAAAGGATTAGGGGAGGGGTAATTAGCATTCTGCACAAAATTAGGGCAAAGCCCTTTGTTTTATGGGAGATTTAATCTGGGAAGGATTAGGGTTTATGGGTGATTAGCAAAAGGTTTAATCTGTTTGGTTAATTTAAACATTTCAAATAAATGTTAATGGAGGGAAATGGGGTGGGCTTGACTGGGGTTTGACCCTGGTTTATTTAATAAACCGGGTGTGGATTGGTGGTGGGTACGGGTTGGGTAGGGTATTTGGGTTAATGGGTGGATCATGGTGACGTGGCGTTGTCTGGTTGGTGGAAGGAGTTTGGTGGTTGGGCAAAAATAGTCCCCAAGTTATCACACTTCTTTTACTTTGTAAAAAATCCCATCAGCGCCTTCTTTTGCCTTGTCAACTTTTGCCAAGTTGTCATTTTTGGCACAACTTCTTCAAAACTTTTAACAAGGGCTCCTTTTGTATTTTCTTCATTTTCCAAGGGCTGATCTTGTATAATCTTCAAACATTAAGGACCATACTTGTACATTTGATATGTGGAGGGTCAAATGTGACAAGTTCTTCAAAGATGAGGGACTAAATTTGCCAATCTTCAATTCTTCAAGGGTCATTTTGCAAAATCCAAACTTGGGCCCGGTTCATTGTGCGACTTCGTTTCCCGTGTTCGTTTTTGATAGATTCTTGTGTTCTTTTGCCATTTCCTCAATATCCGTACCTAAAAATACACAAGTAACAAACACGAGCATATATTTGGCATATTTGATGATATTTTATGCAATTAAAGGCCGTTTTGGACGATGAGACTAGGGGTGAGCAGAAACCGCACCGCAAACCGCAAAACCGCAAAACCCGCAAAAAACCGCACCGCAAAAACCGCACCACGACAAAAACCGGTGGAGCGGTTTTAAGAAAAAAGAAAAACCGCAAATGCGGTGCGGTTGCGGATTTACCCTTAAAACCGCACCACAAATCCGCACCGCACCGCACATTAATTATATAAAACCGAAAATGTACACATCAATTATACAACGTGTGTTATAAGGGTTTTAGTGCGTATTATCATTAACATTCTAATTAATGTGTGTGTTTACATTACATATATGCATTGTTATAACTCGAAATACCTACATTGTAAACAAAAAACCGCAAAAACCCACACTAATTATATAAATCATAAGTGTTGGTGCGGTGCGGTTAAAATCCGCAAAACCCACAAAAACCACAAAAACCCGCAAAACCGAAACCGCACAAAACCGCGCGGTGCGGATCTATACTTTTCTAAAAACCGCAATCGCGGATGCGGTTTTATTTTTGCCAATATCCGCACCGCCCCGCTCCATGCTCACCCCTAGATGAGACCATGTATAAAAGCAGTCTCATCACTCCCCCATACTAAACCATTGCCGTGCCCTCACGCAATGCTAGAATAAAGTATCAAAGCATCTCCAAAATTTAATTTTATTCACTTTATTGAAATGATAACTAGCTACACTACACTATTACTACTACTTGTGTTTTGGACATAATGTATGATTTTCATCGCAAAATGGGACGTTTAGGTTCATAGAATAAGAACACGTGAATGCTTCGTTAGAAATAATTTCGTCGTCCTCGATTTTCACCCTAATTCCATGCCAAGCGTGCAACGAGATCATTGTCATTATAAGTTAGTAATGCTAACACTACTCATATGCCCTAATCACGTACTTATCCTCCCATTATTCCTAAGTTGTATCTCTTATATTTTATTTTGTCTTAATGATCACAAGGATACATTGTGACTTATGCGATAATAGAGATTTAGGTCTAAAAATAGAGTCCTAACGGTGTAACTAAGACCATCAAATCAATAACCCTTCCTAATAGACGACGATGTCAAAAAATTAAGTTGACAAGAAGAATCGATAAACACGGTTTTATAACGGTTTTGAACATGAGACTTATTACCAAGACTTTTATACGCCCCCTAACGGAAGGGCCTTATTATCTTTGGTTTACCTCCATCTTTTATTCAACTTCGCCATGAAGCTTTTATTATGACTTCGGTCTTGCCTTGCCTTTTATTATCCGCCTCATCGGTGGTTTTATTAGCCAAAGACGTATATCCTCACGCTAAAGCGAATTTTGGATCTTTAAAGCTTCGAAGATTAAGGCTTGATTCACTTCAATTTTGCATAGATTTTAGGCCTTGTGGGGCTTCAAATTGTTTGCTTGATTTAGGTGAGCACTTGAAATCTTATTATTGGGTGAAGCTTTCGATTATTCGGGTTGCCAATACTTCAAAACCGTGACGCTGGCGATACCTTAATGTCTTCCCAATTTAATTACACGGAAGCTACTAGAAAAGACTAGAAACCCAACAATCAAAATTAAACCGCTAAATCAATATTTATTAAGCAAAAAATATTTACATGCGAAGGGAGAATAAGCAAACAACGAGAACACATGAGTTTTTGAAAGAATACGAGTACTCTACGTTTAGCATAGTAACTTATAATTAACTCTATCATTTCTCGTCCTCATTTAAGAGACTTAGCCTAATGTGTAGTTAAGGAATCAAAGCTAAGTGCTCAACACGCACGGTCGAGTCAAAAATTACTCTTATTCTCGCCATCGGAAAATCTACATTCGTGTCTTTAAACACTTATGAAACATGAGAAAATTTTTAAAATTTGGCCATTTTTAGCCTTATTTTGCAAGAAAACGATAACAAAACGATAAACTTTGGAAAGCGTGAAGGTTTGGCAAGGCAAGTATCTATTCACCCCCCCATACTAAAGTTAAACATTGTCCTCAATGTTTCGAGTCTAGGGGTGCAAACACCCCTATACTAGAGACGTAGTCGAATGCCTAATCTAGCATGGAAAGGGTGTAACCAATAAGTAATAGCCGTTTATGAAGTGTGCTATAAACCTAAGGTTAGAACATAAAAGGATATATCATATGGATATTGGGAATGGCCTCCAAAGCAAACGATCGAGTGCTCCCATGAAACGAACACGAGAGGCTCCAATCGTGAAGATGATGATCTAAAAGACACAATGCACAAACAACCACGGAACAAAGGTTGGAAGGGCACAAATCCCCTCACGTTACACTAATTAGAAAGCAATAATATGTACATGGATAAGCATGGGTCTCCCCCATGAGGCACCTTGTTTTTGATAACCGAGTCAAAAGCTCGACTCGAATCCCCATAAATGTGATCATTTAGGGATAATCATGGTGTGGTCAATTTTTGGTGGGGCTTACATGATAAACAAGGCCCAAAAGCACGTGGAGTACTTTAAAAATCCGATAAACGTATACCGGGGTCAAAGATAGCGTCTTCGTTTTCGGATGAAAGACGAGACAACACAACTCCAACACAAATCCCAATGGGATAGAAGAAAATAGGAGAGAAGAAATAGAAGGGTGGGACAATGGGTAAGGCAAAACATTGAGCTACTCGAGGTAGACTCGCACCAATCAAATGAAAAGATTTTCCATTTATTGCATCGGTGGAAGACCGAGATTTCCCTATAAAAGCAATTCCAGGATCAAATATCTCGTCCTCGGTGGAGAAAGGGGAGGGAACATAAGGGGCTTCCCCCACACTAGGTCCACACAAAGCATCGTCAAAAGGAGAAGACGAGCTTGTAGTACTCAATAAACGCGGTGATGACGGAGTTAGAATTGTAGAAAAATCTTTTAAATTAAATTCAAAATCTTTTCCTTTTTCATCTTTAACACTCTCCTTGTGAAAACCCGATTTAATCATGTCAAAAATATTTGGTGTATCTAAAACAATGTTAGTCACACTAAAAATTCTCACATTTTGAAAGCGTTTTGGCTTAGGTGGTGGCAAGTTTTCAAATCTTTTGTCAACAAAGAAAACCTCCCCATCGGGATCAACGTATTCATCATCCGAAGAATCACTCGAGATTGGAATCATAAGCTTAACACTCTTAACCTCCATCAGCGGAGGGGACGGAACTTCATTTTTATCAACAACTCCTAAAACTCTATTTGAAATCTTTTGACAAATGTTTTTGATAGGATTGACATTGTACAAAGATGTGATAGAATAAACATGAGAAAGAGTGGAGTTTTGGGTTGCATTAATGACGAGTTCTTCCTCATTGAAACGAAGAGTGATTTTTCTTGCATGCACATCGATAAGTGCTCTCGAGGTATCCAAAAAAGATCGACCTAAAATTAACGGAACTTTAGGATCGATGGGAATATCAACAACAATGAAGTCCACGGGATAATAGAATTTCCCAACTTTCACAAAGACGTCCTCGGCAACTCCACAAGCTAGAATCGTAGAATGATCGGCCATTTCGATTGACATTCTTGAAGGAGTGAGATTTGGAAGATTGAGCAATTTAAAAATCTCAAGAGGCATCAAATTAATACTAGCACCAAGATCGGCCAAGGCGTAGCATTCTTCCATGTCTTGGATAGCACATGGGATTAAAAAATTTCCAGGATCACCGACTTTTTGAGGTATGCGGCTTAGAAAAACCGAAGAAGAACTAGACGATTTTTGCAATTTCTCTTTGTTATTCTACATACTTTTGAAGTTCGCGGCAAATCGAGGCATCATGACTAAGGCGTCGGCGAAACTTATATTGAAATGCAAGTCACGAAACATTTTCATAAAGAGTTCAAATTGATAATTATTTCGTTCTTGTGCCTTTTCCTTGTTTCGTCTTGATGGGTAGGGTAAAGGTGGTGTGGGTTGGGGCAAATTAGGCATAGGCATCAGCCTTGGAATCTCGGGTTCCATTATGGGTATTGGTTCAACCGTAGGTGTGGTTTGAGCGGTACTTCGTGGGCTTGTAATGTGCTCCTTTTCAACCACAACCTCGGGTTCTTTCTCTTTTTCCTTTTCCATAGAAGTACTTGGACGAGAAATGGGTTCTTTGAAAGTTTTACCACTACGAGTAGTAATAACCTTCAATTCTCCTTTCGGGTTCACGATGGTATCACTAGGAAGACCACCCGAAGAAGAGGGCTTACACATGATAGCTTCAAACATTTTAGCCATTCGGTCTTCAAACTTAGATTGCCTAGCATCCGCTTTTAACAACTCTTGCTTAATCTCATGTTGTCCTTGCTCCATTTTTTGTTGATTTTGTTGGAGTCGTGTGACATTTCCTTCCATTTTATTAGCATGAGTTTTAAGTTCATTAGCAAGTTCGTTTTTAAGATCGTTTTTCAATTCGGACCTTAAGCTAATCATCTCACGTTGCATGTTATCAAACTTAGCATCATTAGCCTTAGCATAATCTAAAAATTCTCCTTGCAAATTTTTAGTGTGAGCATTTTGAAAACCTTGAGTAGGAGTTTGAAAATCACGGTTTTGGTTTTGGTTTGAAATTTGCCCATTTCCACTTTGGTAATTACCTTTGTTATAATTCCTTTGATTTCCTTGGTAATTTCCACCTTGATTGTTGTTTCGATAGTTATTAGCATTTTGATTTTGTGGAGCTTGATTTTGGCGGGAACCTTGACCGATTTGGTTATAAGTTCCCGTGGCTACATAAGCATTCGAAGTGTTACCATCTGCGGTAAAGCACTCGGAAAAATCATGAGCTCCACCACATGAAATACAACTCTTAGCAACCGCTTTAACCGAAGCGGTGTTTGAAGCTTCTTGAGCTTTCCAATGAGACATAAGAGTCGAAAACCTATCGAAAAACCGATTCTCCTCATTTGCTTCATCTTGCAAGGCATTAATGGAACGAGATGATGACGAGCCCAAATTGGCAACACTCGGTGTGTTACGAGGGCTATAGACCTTAGACCTATTTTCTATGATTTTCAAAGCCTCATTGGTCGTTTTGCACAAAAAATTACCACCCGCGGCGGCATTTAAATAATCTCGTTCATGTTCATTAAGCCCATTATAAAAAGTGTCAATTTGATGCAATTCGGAAAAATCATGGTGTGGACATTCATGTAACATTTCTTTAAACCTTTCCCAAGCCATTGAAAAACTTTCATTTGGTCTTTGTGTAAAACGTGAAATCTCGTTTTTCAAATGTGTTGTCTTAGATGGTGGAAAAAATTGATTCACAAATTTAGACACGAGATCGGCCCATGTCAAAATCGAATTCGGCGGTTCTTTCTCAAGCCAAATCTTGGCGGGTCCATCTAACGAGTAAGGAAACAACATCATCTTAATGGCATCGTGTGGTACATCCTTAAACTTGCTTGTCGCGGTAAGACGATTAAATTGCCTAATGTGATAATGTGGGTTGTCTTTTTCGTGACCGCGAAACTTGTTTGCTTGAAGCATAGACATTAAACCCGTCTTGATCTCAAAGTTCTCCGCAAGGATGGCGGGAATCACAATGGCCTCTCCAAAACCCTCGGTGGGTGCTTGAAGCAACTCCATCATAGTACGATTAGCCATGATAGCTTCTTGTTCTACAATAGGTTCCTCACTTGGAGACTCCTCACTAGAATGAGTTTTAGTAGGAGTTTTGTTCTTGCGTCTACGTGCACGTTTTGCTTGATTACGAGTGAGCATAAACGTCACGTACAACGTGGAGACGAGCAAAGAAGATTCTTTTTGGTATTTTGTGTTTTTTCAATTTTTTTTTGTGGTTTTTGATTGTATTAACTTTTTTGGAAATTGGTGAATGTATTAAGTAGACAATGAGTCCACAAATCTCCTCACTAATCAAATCTCTTGATTAAAAAGGCCTCAAGGAATGAAAACGATCACGTGGAGTGAACGCCTTCGATGACTTTAGAACGATGGTGGAACACCAAATCGTTCAAGAGGGTTTAATCAAATGAAACCAAGAAAATATATATATATATGTAATAATACTTTGGGCGGCAAAACCCTCGATTCACTCTCAAAATCAAATACGCACAAGCAAGCGGAGGAAACGAGGCGGCGCGAAGCACTTAAGAGCCTTTTTCCTTTAGGTTGTGAAATACAACCGCCTTATACCCACCTTATAGTTTGTATTATCAAGATTAAGCTTCTCGAAAGTATTTATCTATTTTTGCCTTTTTCTTTGGTTTGAGATTCGAATAAAATGATCGAGTGATGAAATCCCGAATCAAGGTTGTGATTGCTCACGTGTTTGGAGTACTTGTGTATTTATTGTTCTACGTATACAATATAGTAATAATATTCACACAAAAACCGAAAAACGATAATACGTATTAATAGAGTGCTATTAATACAATTACTATTATGGCTAATATAGAAAACAACAATGTTCAATCAAAACACAACACGCCTCCCCGGCAGCGGCGCCAAAAGTGATGTAGTATAAAATTAGATACTTGCTTTAGGAAAAACAAGCAACTAAAATAGGGTAAGCGTGCACGACGATTTAGGAAAACCGTGTGTGAATGACCCTAAAAGTGAGTTCGTTCTCGAGGAGGCTAGTGCGTTGTGTGATGAATGATTGAGTTATGTTTTTGATTATTAACAAGAAGAAAAGAAGAGAAAATGACGAAGACGAAAAAAATAGAAAAATAAGGCAAAAACACTACTAGAAAGTTACGACGTAGAAACGTAAAAAAACACAAAATTTAAAATTTTAATCTAAAAATTCCTAAAAATTACTAAAAATCCACAATAAAATTCTAAGAGTTTACAAAAAATCCAAACTTGCCAAAACCTTTTAATTAATTTAATAATGACTTTTTAATGCTAATTAAAGCCCTAAAAATCACTTTTAAATATTAAAAAGCCCTAAACAAGATTTAATAGTTTGTAAACCTTAAAAATGACCTAATTAAGCTAAAAACTATTTTTAAAAATTTTAAAACCAATTAAAACTATTTTTAAACTCCTAAAAACTATTAAAATCTATTAAATCTTAAATTAATTCTAAAAATTAATTGAAAAGCCTAAAAATTAATTGGAAAGTGACAAAGGTCCTATTTTAATGTCTAGAATCTAGGAAAAATGAAAAAAAAGTAAAAAATAAAACTTTTAATTTTAATGAATAAAATAATAATAAAATATTCTAAAAAATAAAAAGTTCTCAAATAAATTCTAAAAAATTCTCAAAAATCCTAAATATTCTAATTAAGAAGAAAATGCAAATTAAAGTTTCTAAAACCTCTTAATTAATTTTATATTAAATTTTAAAGTTGTCTAAAAACCCTAAATTTAAATAAAATTAAAAATTAAAGTTTTTGAAAACTTTATGATATGTAAACCTCAAAAATATAAATTAAAACCTAAAAATTATTTTTCCTAACTTAAAAACTACTTTTTTCTATTTTTTTATGAATTTATAAAAACCGGATAATAAATAAATGATAAAAAATTAATAAAGAAAGGGAAAAATAAAGAACCAAGCTAGAAAAATCTTAAACCCTATTATAACCCTAAGAAAAATGAAAAGGGGCCACAAAGCCAACCCAATAAGCTCAAAAGAGCTTATTTAGTCACGGCTTATTTGGAAAAGTCAAAAGAAGAAAGGGGTTAAGTAACTTTTGTTTTCAACCTATAACAGAAAAACACATCTAGATTACCGGTAGGACACGTTACTCCTGAGCTGCAGGTCGCGTGTTCGAGTCCGGTACGGGTGTTGTTTTTGCAATTTTTTTCTTTTTTTTATTTTTAACTTTCCCAATCCAAACTGACACTTTTATGTGACTTGTAAACAATACCAATTCACTATTTGCCAATGATTAAGCCTGGATTAAACTCAAAACGTGGCCTATTCTCAAAATTAAAACACAAGCAGGTTCCTTGTGTTCTTGCTTTTCTTCACAGGTGACAAAATGGTCCAAGAGGTCTTGGATGTGCTTACTTGGTGATGATTTTTTGGACAAAGGGGCACCCCTTCACTCTTTCTGAGTGAAGGGAGTCAAGATAAACAGAAAATAACACACTTAGCAAGCAAATGCAAACCAAGATCAAATTGAAAACCAAATAAAGGTTGCTGATACAAAGGCTAGGTCTGGTGGACTGTTTAAGCTTATGACTAGCACACAAATGAATTTCCAAACCCAACTTTTTGCATACAAGCTCACTAATTAACACACAAACCAACTATAATCCTAAATTAACCTAGCTTTAACAGATTTGCAAAGATTCAAGCTCAAGTTTTTATCAAATCAAGCAAAAAATTGATCATGCAGATTTCATGCTTACTTGTTCACTTTTTAAACACAAACTTGCTATAAACTTGCACCAAATGAGTAACTAACTAGCTAACAACTAAATGCAATCCTAACAAACCTATCTCACACCTTTTTAAACACAACCAAAGTGTTTTACCCCTGCTAACACACGTATCCAAACACCCCTTAAAACCTGTTCTCAAAAATTTAACAAACCAAATCACTTCAAAAGCTGCTCTAACTGTTCTAAATCTATCCTATCATGCTCAACATACCATTCAAACTCAAATCCACCAGATTTTTCATGCAATAAAACACTTTGCACCAAATTCACATAAACTTCATATTAACTAAAAATAAAAAGGTAAAAGGTTCTTACCCAAGGGATTTACATCCAAATCCCTTGTGGATAGTTAATCCACCTCCCATACATTCGGATGTATGCAGAACAATGATCAACTATAAAGCTCCAAAACCTGTTAAAAAAAATCAAAGAAAAACAACAATATCCAATATTCTGTTATCCTTTTTTACCTTCTTAAAACCTCTTTCAAAAACCTTTCAAACTTTAACACCATGTTTTAAAAACTCTCTTCAAACTCACAAAGCACTCTCCTTTTCCACTTTCACTTCCAAGGAAAGAGATTTATAAAACTTGAATCAAATTTGAAAACACTTGAAACAATTTTGAAAAACAAAATCACTCAACCAATATAATTTTTGGAACTCAGATTTTCCTTAAAACTTTATACCAACTTCTTAATAAACCAAAAGGAATTACACTTGTACTTTTAGACAAACACCAACTTTGCATTTAAATAAAAAAGAATTACAAAAATGTGAAAGGAAAATCTGGAACAAGCTAATAGGGTCACAAACGACTCCTATTTATACAACCTAGGAACATACTAGAATGAAAAATAAGATAATACAAGAGAAATGCTGTCCTAAAACCCTAATCTTGGAAATCTCTAAAAAGCCCTTGAAGGTTTGACTGTTTCTTGGGTCAAAAACGTCCCATGTGACTTGACAGCTCTTGAAATGTGATCTTGGACGTAGGATTAACCTTGGGGACAAAGGAGTAGCATCAAACCGTTGAAATTGTCGGGTGTGGGTTTTAGGGTGAAAGTGATGGAGCAGGGGAGGTACGGGGAGGGTCCCACAAAGCATGTGGAGATGTTTGGTGAGGTGGGAAAGGATTAGGGGAGGGGTAATTAGCATTCTGCACAAAATTAGGGCAAAGCCCTTTGTTTTATGGGAGATTTAATCTGGGAAGGATTAGGGTTTATGGGTGATTAGCAAAAGGTTTAATCTGTTTGGTTAATTTAAACATTTCAAATAAATGTTAATGGAGGGAAATGGGGTGGGTTTGACTGGGGTTTGACCCTGGTTTATTTAATAAACCGGGTGTGGATTGGTGGTGGGTACGGGTTGGGTAGGGTATTTGGGTTAATGGGTGGATCATGGTGACGTGGCGTTGTCTGGTTGGTGGAAGGAGTTTGGTGGTTGGGCAAAAATAGTCCCCAAGTTATCACACTTCTTTTACTTTGTAAAAAATCCCATCAGCGCCTTCTTTTGCCTTGTCAACTTTTGCCAAGTTGTCATTTTTGGCACAACTTCTTCAAAACTTTTAACAAGGGCTCCTTTTGTATTTTCTTCATTTTCCAAGGGCTGATCTTGTATAATCTTCAAACATTAAGGACCATACTTGTACATTTGATATGTGGAGGGTCAAATGTGACAAGTTCTTCAAAGATGAGGGACTAAATTTGCCAATCTTCAATTCTTCAAGGGTCATTTTGCAAAATCCAAACTTGGGCCCGGTTCATTGTGCGACTTCGTTTCCCGTGTTCGTTTTTGATAGATTCTTGTGTTCTTTTGCCATTTCCTTAATATCCGTACCTAAAAATACACAAGTAACAAACACGAGCATATATTTGGCATATTTGATGATATTTTATGCAATTAAAGGCCGTTTTGGACGATGAGACCATGTATAAAAGCAGTCTCATAAATATTTCTATTGTATTCAGTTCTAGAATCATTTGTTAGCCCTTATAAATTAAGCATGCAACATGTGCATTGCCTTTGTTCCAGTTTTTTTGGTAAAACTTTCAAATTATTAATGACAATGAACGTTTGAAAATTGTACAAAAAACCTGTGTTCCATCTTTATTTGCTTTTTAGTTTAACACTTTCATTATTTGAAATCTAGTTTTTAAGTTTTTCAAAAGTTTAATTGTATCAAGGTTTTGTTTCAAATTAATTTTTTGGAAAAAAATTTGAGATCCAAGAATCCCTAAGTTCTTGTATAGGATTGGTTTTACAAGCAAGAATATTCATAAGCCCAAGGTTCTTGTTATTTTCTTTTTGGCTACAATTAGTTTCAGGTTTTCAAGTTGGTTGAAAAAAAAGGTTTTTCAAAAATCAGTTTTCAAAGAAAAGTTCACATTTTGAGTTTCTGTTTTATATTAGCTATAGGGAAAATCACCTAAAAATGTAATAAACTTACCACTTTTTATGGTTGTGTGTAACCTACTATTTTTTTTCTCATTATATCAACATACTTTTGAATTTCGATCTTTTTGTGTAGCGTGTGACCTGCTTGGCCCTTGACCGGTTGCTTATCCAACTAACATTTGCATCGTTAGTGTTTCATAGTAACGGCCGTTTGTAGATAACAAAAAAATGGTCTTAAAAAGATATTCTAAATTTATTTTATTTTATTATTAAAATATATAATATTAAACAACTTGCCCAATTTATTTAATTCATAAGTAAATAACTTAACATTAATAGTAAAGAACTTGACGTTATTAGGTCAAATTTCACTGAAGTCTAAAATCCAAACGCATCAATGAACTAAACATATTAGTTTTCAAAAAAAGACTAAACAAACTAATTTGCAAAATAAAAAAGCAAATTAACTGATACAAGTCAACAATGTCCAAAAAGACAAATCTTGCACCAGCAGACTAAAACAACCATTAAACCTATCAAAATCTAAAATGAGGAACATGTGTAGGCACTCCAATCTCCATCTACGAATTATATCTTTTCAAGTTACTATTATTACAATTAAATCCTTCATTAATACTAGATTATTTTAATGAATTGAGTGATTTGGGGATTACAAATTAACATTACCACAGCTTCCAAAAATTCTTCATCTTCAAATTCTTCATTACAATTAAATCCTTCATTGACTTAGATCCAACCTGACTTCTATCTAAAAATCAAACCCCAAATCTGATCCACATCTTCAACCCATGTAAATCTAACAAAAACCCACCAGTCCCGGTCCTCTTCAAGATCTGTTGTGTGGTCCACGACGGCGGTCGCCCAACGAAGACGGCCTAACAATGGCTGCCAAAAAATGGCAGCGGCTGCGTAACGATGACGACCTAACGATGGAGGTCCAACAAAGACGGCGTCATAGCGACGGCAGCGGCTCCTTATGCATGGATTAGGTTTGAGTTGATAAAGATGATTATAGATCTATGTTTTATGTTTATTGTTTGTGTAAGGATTTTATACTTTTCTTGTTTATAAAATAAAGAAAGTGATTATCTAGTTTTGATATGATGAATTATCTATTATTAACTAAAAAAATTAATTTACTCTTTAAATACAGTAAGAAAATAAACTTTTTTTAAAAGTCAAATTTTCAATCAATTATAAACGATAGTTGGTAGTTGGTAAAAAGGACTCACGTTGTAATAAAAAACAAACGATCGTTAGTGTAACCTGCTTCACGCAGGAATAACAGGTTTAGCAGGTCAGCCGCTACACAAGAAGATCGAAATTCAAAAGTATGTTGATATAATGAGAAAAAAATAGTAAGCTACACACAACCATAAAATGTGGTAAGTTTAATACATTTTTATGTGATTTTCCCTTAGCTATAAGCTACTAAGCCAGCTTATTTAATTAGCAGGGCTTATTAGCTTATGCTTTTCACTGCTTATCTCTTTTTTTTGTTTTCATTGTTTCAACAAGTTCAAGTAGAAGGCATATTGGATGGTATTTGGACTATTGTAGTCAAATACCATCATCATCTCTACAACAAGCAACCACAGAACCATAAGCTCAGTTTTAAGCTGAAAGGAGATGGCATTCAGCCATTGAGGGGCCTGGATGTGGGTCCCTCTAGGTAAAATTTGGGCTTGAACCCCCTTTTTATCTATAAATTTGATGCATATGTGACTTTTTGTGTGTTAGTTGTTTAGGTGTTTTTTTTATTATTGATGCATGATTATTTGTGTTTATTATTCATGTTTAAGTAGAACTTAATCAGTTTAGAGTGATTTTGTTAGAAGATTCTTTCTAAAATCTTGTTATTCAGAAATTATAGGGGTGTTTGGGTCTGCTTAATAAGCTAAGGGTAGTGACAGCTTTTGGCTTAATACCAGTTCAAACAATCTCAATTGGTTAGTTTTAGGTGTGTTTGATATTCAGTTTTCAGTTTGGTAGGGGGTTTAAATGGTTTTGCTTGTTTGATAGTTGGTTAAAAAACTAGTATAAAATCAATAGCCTTTATTTAGAGTGTTTTCTTTGGTTTTATAAACCCAAACTTTGGAATCTGTTAGAGTATAGGGTAATTTAGGGGTGTACACTGTTTATTTGTGAATTTGTAAGGATTTGACCAAGGTTTGCCTGTTTGAAATTCACCCAAGTGCACAATACATCAGTAACTTATCACCAGACCCTATATAATCATATCAGTAACTGTAATAGGGTCGTTTGTGTATGATTTTTGTGTGAGACCTATGTTTTTTCTTCTTTACTTGACTCCCCACAACCCAAATGGTTGTGGGGATGCCTTTGGTATCCAACAAAACCGAAAAACGAACAAGAAATCGTGCATTTGGTACTCAGCCCTGTTAAGCAGTGGGAAAACCTTCCCACTGCTATTTCATTATTTCCCACTGCTTCACTACTAGACAAACACAGTCTAAGTGTCACCATCAGTTGGTTCTTTTTCTTGTCTTTAGTGCCAAGAATTGGGTGTTTTTCTTAGTTTTCACTTTTCCTTGATTAGTTTATTTATTTTAAGAATTTTCAATGAGTTTAATTTTATTTTACTGTTCATTTATTATTTTTTAGATTAAATTCAATTTAAATTAGTTTTAATCAATTCTGTTTTTGTCTTTTAGTGCAAAATTTTGACATTTTCTAGATTTTCAAATTTTCTTAGATTCAGAATATTATTTTAAGATTTTTAGTTTAAAAAGTTTTACTGTTTACTCTTTTTCTCTATTTTTTAGATTTAATTTAAGTTTATTTAGGTTTTAAAACAAACTGTTTTGTCCATTAGTGTAAAAAATTTCTTTTTTCAAACTTTTTTATTTTTCTACTATTCAGTAATACAAAATAGGATTTTTGAAAAAGTAAGTTTATTTTTAGCATTATTTTATTATTTTTAATCACTATTTTAGTTTAAAAATTGTTTTTAGCCTTTAAAAAATTAGGAAAAATAGTTTTGAAAATTAAGGAAAAATACTTTTTAGTCTTTAAATAATATAAGTGAGATATTATTTAATAAAATTATATTTTGGGCTTTTTCTTAATTATATTTGATTTTAGGGTTTTAATTAGCATTTAAAATTCAATATGTAATTAATAAAAGGTTTTAAAATTTATTTATTGAATTTTTATTCTTATTTATATTAATTTAAACTTAGTTTTCATTTTTAATTAATTTTTAGTTTAAATTTTTAATATTGTCGCGTTTTACTTGATTACGTCATCGTTTTACGTCATTACGTCGTAGTGTAATCGTAGTCGTATCTCGTTTTTAATTTTCTCTCTTCTAAACCAAAAAATGACACTAATCCAAACTTTAATTTTATATAATTGGCACTTAATTCACACACCTCCTTCGAGAACGAACTCACACTTATTCGATTCGTTGGTTTTGCTAAATCGTCGAATTTAATACTTGCCCATTATACGTTGTTTTCCTAAACACGTATTTTTACGACTATCATTTTGGTACCGCTGCTGGGGAGGTGTTTTTAGTGCCATTATTATTATCGTGTTTGTGTGAGTAGTGCGTTTTTTCTTTTCAATTTTTGGAAAACGTAAAAATCGTACATACTCATTTTTGTTATTTTTCCTTATTATATTATAGTATCCAATTAAATCGTGTTTAGTTTTCCTAAACTAAACACACAACAATCATTTTACTATATTGTAGATATCCCATTATCGTTTTTTGTTTTTTGTGAATATTTTTAATATATTGTATACGTATCACAATAAATTTACGATATCTCCAAAAGCGTGAAAACGCAACCTTAATTGGGATTTCATCACTCAATTATTGTATTCGAATCCAAAGCAAAAGTTTAAAGGCAAAATAGATAAATACTTTCGTGAGGCTTAATTTTGATTAACACAAACTATAAGGTGGGTATAAGGCGGTTGTATTTCACGACCTAAGGGAAAAAGGCTCTTAAGTGCTTAGCGCCGCCTCGTTTCCCCCGATTGCTTGTGCGTGTTTTGAGAAAGAGGGCTAATCGAGGGTTTGTCGCCCAGGTATTATCTACGTATCATATATATTTGCTTGTTTTCAAGATTAAACCCTCTTGAACGTTTTGGTGCTCCACCAACGTTCTAAAGTCATCGAAGGCGTTCACTCCACGTGATCGTTTTTATTCTTTGAGGCTCCTTTAATCGAGAAATCATTGGAGGAGAGATTTGTAGATTTGAGTCTACGTAATACACAAAAAATCCAAAAAAATTTAAAAACGATCAAAAACCAAAAAAATTGAAAAATCAAAAAACCACAAAAAGAATCTTCTTTGCTACCCCCCATTCTACACTTAGTGCATGCACACTCGATCGAAGGATTATTCTAATTCTAGCGACGCTTCGAATCGACGCAATCATAATCGAAGGAATCGACGACGTAGACGAGATTTAGAAACCGACGCTCCTAATATCGTTGTTGAAGAGACCGTAGACGAGATGGCCGACAATCGTTCGATGATGGAATTGCTCCAAGCGCCCACCGAAGGTTATGGAGACGCGATCGTAATTCCCGCTATCGAAGTGGAGAATTTTGAGATTAAGAGCGGAATGCTTTCGTTAATCAAAGCTACAAAGTTTCGAGGTCGTGAGGCGGATAATCCTCACGATCACATTCGAAATTTTGATCGTCATTTAGCCACGAGCAAGTTTAAGAACGTCGACACCGATGTCATCAAGCTTATGGTTTTTCCGTAATCACTCGATGGTGCCGCCAAGGATTGGTACGAGAAAGAGCCACCTAATTCGATAATTACGTGGAAGGATCTCGTTTCCAAATTCGTTAATCATTTTTTCCCACCGTCTAAGACGACGTTTTTCAAAAACAAAATTACGAGATTTGAGCAAAAACCGAATGAATCTTTTAGAGACACGTGGGATCGTTTTAAGGAATTGCTTAGGCACTGTCCTCACCATGGATTTTCCGAGTTGTACCAAATCGATACGTTTTACAACGGTCTTAGTTTTCAAGAACAAGATTTGTTGAATTCCGCCGCCGGTGGCAACTTTTTGTGAAGACTCCGAAAGATGCTTTGATGATTATCGAAAATCGATCCAAGGTTTACCAACTCCGCAACGCACCAAGTGTTGCCAATGTCGCCAATGTTAGTAATTCTAACCGCGACATTGAGAGGGTTGATGCGAAAGTCGATAAGTTGACGAATGTGTTTACGTCGTTCTTAATGGAAATGCAAAAGAAAGACGCTCCCGCTATGGTGAAAGCGGTCGAGGTTTTGTGTACGTTTTGCGGTGGACCACATAATTATTACGAGTGTGCGGCTACAGATGTCCAAACATCGAATGTGAGTGCGTTAAACAACAATTTTTCTAATCAAAATCAAAATAACGCCGGTCCATCGCATCAAGGCAATTATAACCAAGGCAAAAAGTTTTCTATTTAAAACCGAAACAATTTTCAAGGAAATAATCAACAAGGAAATTTTTCGAATCAAGGAGGTTATAAACAAGGTCGTAATTTGAATTTGCAAAACCAAGATAACAACAATAACCAAGGAAACAAATTTTCAAATGGTAATCAAGGAAATTTTCAAAGAAACAATCAAAACCAAGGGAACTTTAATTCAAATCAAACTAGTTCGTCAAACGATTTTCAAAATTACATGAAAACGAATGAGGCTAATATGAAATGATTAGAGTGAGAAATTGGTACTTTGAAAACGACTTTTCTAATACTTTGAAAATGAAAAACACGAAGATTGAGCAAGGACGAATTGATATTAAAAAGATCTTTTCAGCTATTATGAACAAAGTCTCGGGTGCTTCATCGAGTTCGTTACCTAGTGACACCGTTGCAAATCCGAAGGAACAATGTAAATCAGCCTCGTCTCGTGGAAAAAGTCGTGTGATAACCCCTTACCTTGATGGATTTCGAGTTGTTACTTCTTCTCAACCCTCGACTTTTAAGACGTCTTCTTGTTCTAAAGTCGATGGGGTGAACGTGGCGAGCAAGGAAAAGAGTGCACACCCTCGTGTACCTCAAATTCCATCCACGGTTCAAAAAGAGAGTTTTATCGACCTAACCAAAGTAACCCTTGAAGAAACTTGTGCTTCGATCCTTCTTAAAAAACCTAAAAGGCATATGCCGAGAAAGGAAGAGGATTGGGGCAATTTCTATTACCTTGTGATTTTTCCGAGATTGAGAGATGTTTAGCCCTTCCAATTTAGGTGCTAGCATCAATCTTATGCCTCATTATCTTTGGAAATTGATGAGATTGCCTTCACTTACCCCTACGATCATGACAATCGAGCTTGCAAATTGTACACCACTTATACCAATTGGAATAGCCGAGGATATCTATGTCAAAGTTGGAAAGTTTGTTTTTCTCGCGGATTTGGTTATATCCGATTACGAGTGTGACTCTAAATGTCCCATTATTTTAGGCCGACCATTTTTATCGACGGCTCGAACCGTAATCGCCATCCACGGTGGGAAACTTACTATGAGATATGGGGAGGAGAAAATGGACTTTTTCGCAAATAAATCCCAAGTTTCAAAGGATCATGAAAAAACCGAGGTTTCAAAACCTTATGTTTCAAATTCTAATGATTTCAAAATGTTAACTTTAGCGGAAAATATGAGGCTTGATGCATGTTTTGAAAGAATTAAAATGAACAGTTTTAAAGATGGCGATTTTAATGATAAAGAATACGTGTACTTGGTTCAAAAGGTTATTCGTAGATTTATGGATGAAAAATCACTTTAGGATATATTTGGAGAAACAAGTGAACAACGAATTCCGAAGGGTGACGTTAGTGCCATCACGACAATGACCAAAATGGACTCGTCTTCACCACCATCGAAGGACCAGTCTTTGAGGCTTCAACTTCTAACTCCATCGAAGTGCCTCCATTTCCTAGCCCAACACCCGTTGAGGCTAAGGTTTCATCGACATCGATCCTCTCATCATAAAAAAGTCACCTAAGCATAGTCATTCGACTTATAAGACCATGGTTGTGAGTGCTCACATCGACTCTTTCTTTGATGATGACAATGGCGATTTTGCCGAGATTGATCACGTGCTTAAAAAATCCACATGCAATTTTTGATTCTCCTACAAAAGATTATGTGAAGTACGATGATTATGAGTTCGATCCCGAGATTGAGGAAATTATCGAACGAGAGCTAGCTCTTTTGCCTCCACTCCCACCTATGAGTGAGGTTGATTTTTCCAAGATCAACGATGAACTTAATGAGTTGGAACGTCTTATTTTCGATGACGAAACAACTAATGTGACCACCAAAAATCCAATTCTCGAGGAGATACCTAATCAACACTCCTAAAATGAGAATTACGTTTAGCACATTCGTGAGGATTTAACTTATCAACAATCCCCACAAATGAATGATGGTTTCGTGCTTGATCGTGATCTTTTCGAGAGAGTTTCTAAGATACTCAAGGAGGGGAATGACAAACCTTGGTTTGACAAGCCTATCTTTGATGAAGAAATCGATGAGATCGACGTTCATGTGGATGACGAGTATATAGTCCCCGAGGGGGCGATGTTCTTTGTTGATCGACGTTTTGAGAACTTATACGATCCACCACCCCTAACCGCGACTTAAATGTGAGGATTTTTAGCGTTACCAATTTTGAATTAGAAACGCCAAATATTTTGACATAATCAAATCGGGTTTTCATAAAGAGTTTTTGAATGATGAAAAAGGAAAGGATTTTAAATGTGATTTAAAAGATTATTCTACAAGTTTAACTCCGTCATCACTACGTTTTATGAGTGCTACCACCTCATCTACTCCTTTTTGACGATGGTGTGTGTGGTTTTAGTGTGGGGGAAGCCCCTTATGTTTCCTCACACTTTTCCACCGAGGACGAGATATTCTATCCCCGAATTACTTGTAAAGGGAAATCTCGGTCTTCCACCGATGCAATAAATGGAAAAATTATCTATTTGCTTGGTGTGAGTCTACCTCGAGTAGCTCATAATTATGTCTTACCCATTGTCCCACCCTTCTATTTCTCATCTCTTTTCTTCTACCCCTTTGGGGTTCTCCTTTCGGTTGGAGTAGCGTTGTTTCCTCTTTCATCCGAAAACGAGGACGCTATCTTTGACCCCGATATACGTGTATCGGGTTTTTAAGTACTCCACGTACTTTTGGGCATTGTTTATCATGTAAGCCCCACCAAAAATGACCAAACCATGATTATCCCTAAATGATCACATTTATGGGGATTCGATACGAGCTTTTGACTCGGTTATAAAAAACAAGGAGCCTCGTGGGGGATTCTCATGCTTATCCTTGTAAATATTATCGTTTTCTAATAGTGTAACGAGGGGACTTGTGCTCTTCTAACCTTTGTTCCGTGGTTGTTTGTGATTGTGATGCATTAGGTTCATCGTCATCATTGAAGCCTCTCGTGTTCTTTTTACGGATCACTCGAGCTTCGATCGTTGCCTTTTGAGATTCCGATGACCGATGATATCCTTTTATGTTCTAACGTTTATCTTATTAGCATAATTCATAAACGACTTTTAGGTTAATCGTTTTACCCTTTCCATGCTCGAGATTAAGCATTCGACTACGTCTCTAGTATGGGGGTGTTCTCACCCCGAGACTCGAAACATTGAGGACAATGTTTAGTTTTAGTATGGGGGGTGAGTAGATACTTTACCTTGCTTACGTCACCACGCTATCCAAGTTTCATCTTTTTGTTATCATTTTGTTGCAAAATAAGGCTAAAAATGGCCAAATTTTAAAATTTTCGTATTTTTCATAAGTGTTTAAGACACGAATGTAGGTTTTCCGATGGTGAGAATAAGAGTAATTTTTACTCGACCATGCGTGTTGGGCACTTAGCTTCGATTCCTTAACTTTTTAGGCTAAGTCTCTTAAATGAGGACGAGAAATGATAAAGTTATTTATAAGTCTTGTAATCTTTCACGATCTCATATGTAGTAATTATTAGCTTATTCTCCCCACACTTTTGTTTAAATAAATGCAATAAGTAAGGTCGTACGATTTAAAATGTTACTTAGCTTCTAGCCCAAGATGGTTAAAATTTGCTCATGTTCGAATAGAGTTCATAGCCAATGCATAACTTATTGAAGCAGGATGCGAAGATTGGCAAGTTCCAAAAGGCCCTAACAAGGCATGAGGAGCTCCCTTTTGTTGCTAAAGATCCAAGATGATGTGAAGTATCATTATTCCAAAATCAATATGAAGGATCGAGACACACAACGAGAAGCAATATACTCCCCTAAAGATCATGGAGAAGTCTATCCAAAAATACCCTAACAAGGTATGAGGATAAATATATCCAAGTCCTAAAAGGAGGCGGATCGTTGTATATCAAAATCCCAAATAGAGATCGAAAAACATGATGAAGTCGTGGTCTAAAAACGTCAAGTGAAAAAATTCCATATATGAAGACCATTATTTCAAGAACGTCTTCCAAGATTTGAAGTTCGAAACACATGCCAAATATTGGTCCGAGAAAGGTCTCAAATCGTGAAATGAGTTTTGCCAAGATATGAACTTAAGGAGATTACCAGAAGCAGTTTTAAAAGATCGTGTTCTTTGGCTATCTATCGATTAAATCGTGTTGCTTTATTTTCGGCCTAAATAAATTATCGAAATAAGTCAAACATGTATCCTCGTGATCATTAAGACAAAAATAAAATATAAGAGATACCAATTAGGAATAAGGGAGTTTAGGTCTGTAATTAACACTCATGAGATATGATTGTGTTGCTAACTTATAATAACAATGATCTCGTTACACGCTTAGCATGGAATTGGGTGAAAATCGAGGATGACAAACTTATCTCTATGAGGCATTCACGTGTTCTTATTCTTTGACCCTAAAAGTCACTTTATCGTGATGAAAACAATATATTATGTCTAAAACACGTGTAGTAGTTTATGTCTTTAATAAATGTCCTCATAAAATGAATTTTGGAAGTGCTATGATACTTAATTCTAGCATTGCGTGAGGGCACGGTAATGGTTTAGTATGGGGGAGTTATGAGACTTCTTTTATAAATAGTCTCATCGTCCAAATCGGGCTTAAAATGCTTAAAACATCATTAAAATACCCAAAAATAGTCTTGTGTTTGTTCATTGTGTATTTTAGGTACGGATATTGTGAAATCAAAAAACGATTAAAGGAATCAAGCAAAAACGAACACGGGAATCAAAGCCGCACAAAGAACCGGACCCGAATGTTGATTTTCTAAAAATACCCTTGATATTTTGAAGATTGACAACTTTAGTCCCTTATGTTTGAAGATTTGTCATAACTGGTCCTTGAATATTCATGATTATGCAAGAAAGGTCCTCCATGTTTGAAGAGTTGGCAAAGATAACCCTTGAAGAATGTTTGAAATTGCATTATTAGTCCTTATTTCTAGTTAAATAAAGACAAGGGCCAAAAATGCAATTACCTCATAGTTGAATACAAAGGATGAGGAAAGATAAGCTGTTTGAATATTAGATGACATCAAATTGGAAGTATAGGGACCATTTTCGCCCAGACAAACAAACGTTCACCACCAATCAACTTCCACCACATCCACACCCCCATCCCCACGTCACCATCTCAACGTTGGACTCCACTAAACAGAAATATAGTATTAACAAGTTTTTAAACTTGTTTTTATATTATTCATCTAAACCGGGAAACACCTTTTTAATCCCCCATTAGGATCAAATCCCCGTTCTTAAGAATATGAACCCTAATCATTCAATTAAGCTCGAATCATAGGGTTTTTGGTCAAATCTTTCCAGATGGATGATTAAGCTTATCATAAATCTAAACCTACCCCAAAAACCACATCACATGACGTGTGGGTCCCCCCATGAGGCTCCCCTGCCCCGTCCCTTTCCCTCAAACCCAAGAAGGGGGACAAAATCAAAGGTTCTTGTTGATTTCGTGTTTCCCACAACACAACCAACAACCAAGATCATATCATCACAACTGGCTTTCCCAATAGCATCACATGGACCTTTCTGGAAGATTTATGAAGACTTTGACCAAGGGTATTTTTTAGAAAGACTAGCTAGGGTTTTTCAATTATATCTAGTTCTAGAATCATCTGTTAGCCCTTATAAATTGAGCATGCAACATGTGCATTTCCTTTGTTCCAGTTTTTATTTGTAAAACTTTCAAATTATTAAAGACAATGAACGTTTGAAAATGTACAAAAAACTTGTGTTCCATCTTTATTTGCTTTGTAGTTTAACACTTTCATTATTTGCAATCTAGTTTTATTAAGTTTTTCAAAAGTTTAAATGCATCCAGGTTTTGTTTTAAATTAATTTTTTGGCTAAAATTTGGAGATCCAAGAATCCCTAAGTTCTTGTATAGGATTGGTTTGACAAGCCAGAATATACATAAGCCCAAGGTTCTTGTTATTTTCGTGTTGGTTACAATTAGTTTCAGGTTTTCAAGTTGGTTGAAAAAAAAGTTTTTTCATAAATCAGTTTTCAAAGAAAACTTCACATTTTGAGTTTCTATTTTATATAAGCTATAAGCTACAAAGGCAGCTTTTTTAATAAGCAGGGCTTATTAGCTTATGCTTTTCACTGCTTATCTCTTTTTTTGTTTTCATTGTTTCAACAAGTTCAAGTAGAAGGCATATTGGATGGTATTTGGAGTATTGTAGTCAAATACCATCATCATCTCTACAACAAGCAACCACAGAACCATAAGCTCAGTTTTAAGCTAAAAGGAGATGGCATTCAACCATTGAGGGTCCTGGATGTGGGTCCCTCTACGTAAAATTGGGCTTGAACCCTCTTTTTAGCAATAAATTTGATGCATATGTGAGTTTTTGTGTGTTAGTTGTTTAGGTGTTTGTTTGATTATTGATGCATGATTATTTGTGTTTATTATTCAGGTTTAAGTTGAACTCAATCAGTTTTGAGTTATTTTGTTAGAAAATTCTTTGTAAAATCTTGTTATTTAGAAATTAAAGGGGTGTTTGGGTCTGCTTAATAAGCTAAGGGTAGTGAAAGCTTTTGGCTTAATACTAGTTCAAACAATCTCAATTGGTTAGGTTTAGGTGTGTTTGATATTCAGTTCAGTTTGGTAGGGGTTTAAATGGTTTTGCTTGTTTGATAGTTGGTTAAAAAACTAGTATAAAATCAGTAGCCTTTATTTAGAGTGTTTTCTTTGGTTTTTATAAACCCAAATTTTGGAATCTGTTAGAGTATAGGGTAATTTAGGGGAGTACACTGTTTATTTGTGAATTGGTAAGGATTTGACCAATGTTTGCCTGTTTGAAATTCACCCCAAGTGCACAATACATCAGTAACTTATGACCAGACCCCATATACTCATATCAGTAACTGTAATAGGGTCGTTTGTGTATGATTTTTGTGTGAAACCTGTGTTTTTTCTTGTTTACGTGACTCCCCACAACCCAACTGGTTGTGAGGGTGCCTTTGGTATCCAACAAAACCCAAACGAACAAGAAATCGTGCATTTAGTGCTCAGACCTGTTAGAGCAGTGGGAAAACCTTCCCACTGCTAGTTCATTATTTCCCACTGCTTCACTACTAGACAAACACAGTCCAAGTGTCACCATAAGTTGGTTCTTTTTCTTGTCTTTAGTGCGAAGAATTGGGTGTTTTTCTTAGTTTTCATTTTTCCTTGATTATTTATTTATTTTAAGAATTTTCACTGAGTTTAATTTTATTTTACTGTTCATTTATTATTTTTTAGATTAAATTCAATTTAAATTAGTTTTAATCAATTCTGTTTTTGTCTTTTAGTGCAAAACTTTGACATTTTTCAGATTTTCAAATTATCTTAGATTCAGAATATTAATTTAAGATTTTTAGTTTAAAAAGTTTTACTGTTCACTCTTTTTCTCTATTTTTTAGATTTAATTTAAGTTTAATTAGATTTTAAATAAAACTGTTTTGTCCTTTAGTGTAAAAAATTTCTTTTTTCAAGCTTTTTCATTTTTCTACTATTCAGTAATATAAAATAGGATTTTTGAAAAAGTAAGTTTATTTTTAGCATTATTTAATTATTTTTAATAACGTTTAAATATTGTTTTTAGCCTTTAAAAAATAGAAAAATAGTTTTTAAAATGTAGGAAAAATAATTTTTAGTCTTTAAATAATATAAGTGAGATATTAGTTTAATAAAATAATATTTTAGGCTTTTTCTTAATGATATTTGATTTTAGGGCTTTAATTAGCATTTAAAATTGAATATTTAATTAATAAAAGGTTTTAAAATTTAGTTATTGAATTTTAATTCTTACTTATATTATTTTAAACTTAGTTTTCATTTTTAATTAATTTTTAGTTAAAATTTTTATTTTGTCACGTTTTACGTAATTACGTCATCGTTTTACATCATTACGTCGTAGTGTAATCGTAGTCGTAGCTCGTCTTTAATTTTCTCTCTTCTAAACCGAAAAACGACACTAATCCAAACTTTGATTTTATATAATTGGCACTTAATTCACACACCTCCTTCGAGAACGAACTCGCACTTATTCGATTCGTCGGTTTTCCTAAATCGTCGAGTTTAATACTTGCCCATTATACGTTGTTTTCCTAAACACGTATTTTTACCACTATCAACCACCTTTTGGCCAAACTAGACAACTAAATTCTACTACCACACTAGCGACGACATCAACCACTACCACACCCACACTTGTTGTGAATGCGAGTAATAATGATGACGACATTCCTCAACTTCTTGATGTTAGAGGTCGGTCTCACGTGTCCAATGTTCCATGATTTGATGAAGAAGATTTTTCCAACTAGAAAAGTGAATTCCTCATATATATTAATGGCCTAGAACCCTTCCTAATAGAGATTCTAGAAGATGGACCCTATCTCCTTATGGCTGTCACCTCAACCCGTGAGATACCCCTTAAGAAACAAGTCAAACAATAGACTCGAGCGGATAGACGTCTGGCTAACCCGGACAAGAGACTAAAAAGTATCATAGTCTCTTGTCTACCCAAAAACATAATGAAGTCCATCATTAATTGCGCCTGTGCTAAAGAAATGTGGACTAAATTAGTTCTAGGGTATGAAGGTGTATAGGAAACTAAGGAAAATAAGATCCAAACCTTTAGACTTAAATTCAATGCTTTCAAAGCTTTGTAAAATGAAACAGTTAGTCAAACCTACACCAGACTTAAGATTCTGCTAAATGATCTTGTAAATAATGATGTATTCTTTCCTAAAGCTGAAGTTAATGCCACTTTTGTCAATAGTCTGACTAGGAAATGGTTAAGTCTTAACCAAACTCTAAGAGCTAACAACGCTATTAAGAATGACACTCTGGCCCAGATTTTTGGAAGATATAACTCTGAAGAAGGCCTAGTTGATTCTATTTACAAATCTGAAGGATAGGTTTACCTCTTAGATCACTGGATCAAAATCTCTTGTTGTTAACCATTATTTTCAGGACAGTGACTCTGATGTAAAAGAAGACACCAAAAGCAGTCAAGAGTTCCTTGAAGAACTAAATGTTGAGTTCCATGAAAGATCTCTTCTTGCTGATCAAAAGAGATACTACAAAAGATATGGCAGAGTCGGTGTAGCCAAAGTAGACAAATCCAAAGTGATATGCTTTACTTGTGGAAAGGCTGGTCATTTTCAGAAGGATTGCTGGTCCAACAAAACCTCTTCACCAAGCTTTCCCTCAACTAGCAAAAGCAATGCCAAGAACAAATACTCTCCATCCTTTTTCAAAAAAGCCTCTCATTTTCAGACTTAGAGGGCAAGAAAGATTACAAAGTCAAGTAGAAAGCACTGGAAGTTGACCTGAATCAAAAGGTTGATGATGCAACTAAGGAAAAGCAAAATAAAAAGAAAGAGAAAGGGCTGATAGCTGCCTCATTTGACTGGGATGATGAAACTCTCACATTAGAGGATGAAACAACCACCACGGTTCGTGCCTTCATGGCTATTGCTGATGAAGAACCAACGGTTGGTAAAAGTGATGCTAGATCTGGTCAATGGGTTGATATCACCATGAAAAAGGTACAAAGATTCGTTACTATGACGGAAGGTCATGACAGAGACCATGTCCTTGACTACTCTAATTGACATTCACTTTGTGGAAGAACAGAGAAAGAACCTGTTAAATAAATTTCATGCTTTAAAACAGGACTTTAACTCATGTCAATCGTAAGTAACCAATCTTAAGCCATTTGTTGTACTTACCTCTCAACTTCAAAATGAAGTGAGTCGTCTCTCATCTGACAATGACTCTCTGACAGATGAAAAAAATGAACTAAAACGCGTTCTTGAAAGATGGGCAAAAAGTCAATTCATTGTTGAAGACATATTCTCTGAATGCACACCTAATAAGTGTGAAAATACTCATCAGTTATGACCTAAAAACCACTTAAAACACAACAAATACATTATATTTAACTTTAAAATATCAGAATTACGCGTGTATTTGTGTTTTTATGTGTTTTCAGGTAAAAAGATGCATTTTGGAGCAAAATCGCGTTTTCAAGGGATTTATATAATAAAAGACGAAGAAAAGGACAAAACCAAGCTTTCAAGGACCAATCTCACCATAATCACGAAAATCAAGGATATGAAGAAGAGTTTGTTTAGAAGATAAAAGCTTTTATGAGAAGAATGATAAGTAATGAAAGATTAAGGACTGAAATAGGAAAGTTTATTTGTTAATTTTATTTAACTTGGTCAAAGAACACGTCTTCTTCTCTAACGCAAGAGAGAGAAAAAAAGGAAACCAAAACATTCGGTTTTCATATCTCTTCCACCAAATCTTTTCAAGTAGATTTCAAGGGAGATCTAGGAGCCTTCAAGAAAAGTGTATAAAATCAAAGATGATCGTCATGCTCTCCTCTACAACATGGTGTCAATCAATTGCGTCAAGATCAAACAACAAAGAAATGCCCAATTTCTGAAGGAAGATAAAGAACCTCGTATTAACCACGTAGCATCTCCTCATTGGCTTAACCACGTCATCAAGTTGCTTCAACTCATCTTGTACTCCTATAAATACTAGTCTAATTCTTCATTTGTGGTTGGTTAGATAGTTTAGACTAGGAGTAGTTGTAG
This sequence comes from Glebionis coronaria, assembly GCA_025667525.1. Lineage (NCBI taxonomy): Eukaryota > Viridiplantae > Streptophyta > Magnoliopsida > Asterales > Asteraceae > Glebionis > Glebionis coronaria. The sequence goes on along the minus strand of CM046877.1, from coordinate 287,097,089 downwards.
GTGTGTTTTCATACAGTAGTTATAGAATTTAGTTAGCAACTTAATTATATTCATTCTGGAAGCATTTTCTGTTATAACAGTGTAACAAACATTCATTTTTTTTCACCAATAATAAAATTCGAGCTCTCATCTTATGTCATACTGTTCATACTGTTTCGATTCAGCTTATTCTTTGTCATAAGCTCAAATGAGCTTATGAAATTGTTACAAAACTTTTCATAAAGTTTATTTTGAGTGATTGATTTACTTACAGCATCTTCTCAATTCATTTTAAAAAAAAATTCATTCAGTTTCAGTTTCAAGCAGTTAAGGGAAATAAGCAAAAGCCCATAAGCTCTTTAGAGCGTATGAAAGTCCGTAGATAAGTTTTCTACCAACATTCAAGCTCAACTCAGTTACGGTAGAGATAAATCAGAAATTCACTTTAAATAGGATATTAGAATTCAATTTCAGCATTTCAGTTCAGAGATAGTGATGTTTGGATAAGCAGTTGTATGAGATAAGCTGTACAAGCTTATTAAGGATAAGTTTTGTTTCTGATTCAGTAAGGGCAGGATCTTGGTTGTTGATCAGTTCAAGTTTTCGTTAGTACATTTCATATCGACGATAGGCTGGCCTATATGTGCAGAGATTGATTTTTGCGAAGATTCTGTTTATTCGAGAGTTCAGATTACTGATTCAATAGACGATTCGCTAGTGGTCCGGTTCGAGTTCGATAGCAATCACGTCAACGGACAGGCCTAGAGTTAAGATATATGTTCTATTTTGAGTTGGACGAATCATCTTTGCAAGTGTCTTTCAAAGTTCAGTTTGTGTTCAGATAGTAGACAACTCTCGAATTCAACGGACTAGGCCTGGATGTTCAAGGTCACACTCGTTACTTTTTCTACAAATTCCTAATCATCTAGTTGTTTACTTGTTGATTACTTCTGAACATTTATGTTACTATACTTAAATGATTAGCCTTCACTATTTGTTATTCATAACTGCATTGATTACACTGAATTAGTTGTCAGCAAATATAATTTTTAGATAGTTTATGCAATTACGAGCAATACATGGGAGTTAGTGAGATTGGTAGAATAATGACTTTTGATCTTTTTAAACTGATAATTTTTAGTACATCGTTTCTTGTTTGAAAAGCTATTCCTATCGTGCTCTCTTTACTTGATCTTGAATCATGATTGTCTAATCAGTTTAGACTTTAGTGGATTAAATTTTCGTGCTATACCCATTAGTTCATAAGATAGCTGATAGATTCTTGAAGTTCATTCGTTATAGTGTGTTTGGATTTGATGAATTTGAGTAGCTTAACTGATTTTCATGTGTAGGATTTTGTTGGCGTTATCTTAACAGATACTTAGTAATAATAAGACTTCCCTTATTGCAAAAAAGACCAAACAGATAGAAAGCTTTAGAGGAAAATTTTATGAAATCAATTGGTCATTAGAAGTTGCTGATGTGCTACTCAAGGAGTTAGATTTATCTTTGTTTCTTGTAGTGTAGTTGTTTAGGTGCTTCTTATAGGTTTGAGTAAAGTTTAGTTTGATAAACCTGATTTGTTTAGGTTATTTTGATCAATCAATTAGGAAGCTGTTAGGATTTAGATTTAAAACTTGTGTTTGGTAGTGCATGTTAGAATAAGCTTTTTCTGCTTTTGATTTTGAGAATTTGGTTTATATCGACTTGACCTCTCATGAAATTAGATAGTGAGTTAGAATTTTGGAGTTTAAATACTTCTTGTGTTTAAAGATCAAGCAGATAGAATTTTGGCAATCTTAGATTCGTATAAGAAATGTTCATGGAAGATTTTTTTTTAAATAAAAAGAGGACAAGTTTCTGCTTCATGTTTTTATAGATTCGTAACTTGTAGTATAGTTATTGATTAAAAGGGATATTAAACATTAAAGCTTTTTTGAAGTAGAATTGTTTATTAAGTTTATTATAGGCTAGCCCATTTTCACTTTTAACATTTCACAACTAGTTTAGAAAATATTTTGACTTTTGTTTAGTGTTTCCCTTAGGTAGCGTTTTTTCATATAGGTTTGATAGGATGTGCACTTTTAGTCCTTTCACTTTAGGTCAATTGTTGTTAGACGGTAGTTAGTGTTGTAATTTGGTAATTTGTATTTTGCATTCGTAGAATAAAATTATATGTTGTTATTTTGAACTTTTTACGTTAATTGCGGTACTTGCAATTTGTTTTTAGTTTAGTAGGTAGATGTATAGATATCATTTTACATTTTTACATGCTTTGTGTCAAATAGCTTAGATTCCAAGCAAGCTTTTATTACCAAAAACAATTAAGTCAAACTTGAAAACGTTAAGACAATTTGATTAGACACCGAGAAAAACGAACTTAAAAATAAAATATTAAATGGCGTCGCTGCCGGTTCTTTTCGTGAAGATTAACGGTTTCGAGTGAGATGTATTGGATTTTGGGATCCGTTCACTTTGTGAACGTTATTTTTACGTATTATAAATCAAAAATATAAAAAAAAAATCAAAAATATAAAAATTAAAAAATTAAAAAAACCACAAAATCAATTCTTTTCCTAAAGAATTGAACCAAAAAAATAAAAAATACAAAAGTAATATTTTTCTTAAAAGATTACACCAAAAATATATTGTATATATTGGATTTACTCGTTTTTACGTACATATTATATTTATCATAATAAAACAAATAAATACAAAGATATTTTTCTCTATATTATTATATGTAAATAAGTATACGTAGATACGAACAATTAATACATCTACTTGCATAAGTATTGCCGAGCCAATACACCGTGCTTAGGGGCTTAGGGGCGTTCCGGTCCTAAGTTCGTGTATCGATCAAATTTAATTAAGGCACAATAGATAAATACTGCAAATTACTTGAACTTGAGAAAGAGGCCACTGTGTGGGGTATAAGGCGAGTGTATTTCACATTCTAAAGAAGCAGGCTCTTAAGTGCTACGCGCCGCCTCGTTTCTCCGCTTCCTTGTGGGTCTTTCGAAGATGATACTAGTGAGTGGTGTGCCACCTAATTAGTATTACATATCTATATATTTTCTTGTGGATATTAATTATCGAACCTCGAGAGAGATAATCTCTTCTCTCTCAAATGTCGACCGAAAGCTCCTCTTTCACTCCTCGAGTTTATTTACACGTGTACTGGCACGCGTGTAACCATACCACATTTGGTGTATTACTTTCTTCCTGGAGGAAGTGTTAAAATGTCATTCACTTGTATATACATTCGGACACTTTGCCACACATGGATAATCGTCCTATTTTGGAGATTTTACAAGATCAGCATTATCGAGCTGTGTATGGATCTTGTGCGATTTGTGGAGGACCGCATGGTGACAATGTTTGTGATCTACCCGCGAGCGATTATGAGGGGTTTAATGAGGATTTTCAAAATCAAGAATTTTTAAATCATGACGATTTTCAAAATGAAGGAAATTTTCAAGGTCATAATAAAAAAGACTTTCAAAATCAAGGCATTTATCACTACTTTAGTCAAGACGCTTTTAAACTTATAATGGAAGGACTCGAGCAAATGAAAGGGGCGACTGATCCTAACATCTTAAGCATGCGAACACAAGTCTTGCAACACATTAGACCTGACGATGCTTTACCTGATGATGAGCCTTCTTTGAGAGTAGACGTAGAGGATGATACACTTAGTGATGTTCCTATTGTAGACCCTTCCATCTCTCCACCGACTATACTTGAGCCATACACACCTTATGAGCTTGATACAATGATTGATGATTCTTGTGATGAACCCTTTGATGATCCTTATGATAGTGATGAGTCCTTTACTTCTGATGATGATGAATCCATGTCTTCTTTGACTCCTTCACCTATTCCTCCAAGTGATTTTGTGATGCATTCAAACCCTCCTTTTGAGACATGTTTTGATAACCCACTTTTTGAGGAGTGTGAAGAACCTAATAATGAGTCTATAGAGGAGGAACCCTTGATTGATAATTATTCCCCGATTTTTGAGGATACGCATATTGATTTGTATGTTCATATCATCTCTAAGAGTGATTCTCTCATTGATATACCTACTTTTGAGCCTTCTAGTCCCACCTTTTCACCCACGGAGTTGGTTATTGATGAAGATCTTTGATGAGACGGCTTTTATACATGGTCTCATCGTTCTTTTTGGACTTAAAATGCATTAAATACCATCATAAATGCCAAATATATGCTTGTGTTTGTTACTTGTGTATTTTAGGTACGGATATTGAGAAAATGACAAAAGATCACAAGAATCATGCAAAAAAGAACACGGGAAACGAAGCCGCACGATGAACCAAGCCCTAATGAAGAATTTTCCAAAGAAAACCCTTGAAGATTTGAAGAAATGTGAAGAAGGGTCCTCCAATATGGAAGAATTGACACTTTATACCCTTGTATCTTCATAATTACAAGTTTGGTCCCTAAAGTTTGTCAAAATTACAAAAAGGACCCTTAACTTTGAAGAATTGGCAAATTTAGCCCCTCAACTAAGCTAAATTGTCAACCAATATCATCCACAAAGTCAAATACATCATGAAGTCCTTCAAAGTACAAGAAAGTCCAAGTTTGGTCCTTTGAAAATCTCAAAATTACAAAAAGGTCCTTCAACTTTCAACAATTGGCAAGAATGGCCCCTCTACTTTGAAGTGTGGACACTTTATACCCCTCAAAAATCATTGGACATGAGTAGGGTCCCTAAAGTTTGAAGATATGACAAAAACAGCCCTTGGAAATTGATCAAAATGCCAAAATTAGCCCTAATATGACATAAGGACTATACTTGCAAAACCATTTGGACTGGTCATGAAATGGAAAGGACTGGTGATGCAAACAGAATTAACGGGTGTTAGTATTTTGGATGGGTAATGTAATTACCCCTAGCTAGCCCAATAAACCCACCAGCTCAATACCTTTTTAAATAATAAAACCCGGTTTTATTTTAAGTGGTCAACAGGTCAAACCCACTAACCCTTTTATTCCCTCCAAACACGTTTTTTAAAAAATGTTTATACCCAAAACGGATTAAAACCCCACTAATCACCCTTTTAAACCCTAACACCCCCAGATCCAATTAGACCAAAACCAAAGGGTTAATTGATGAGTAACTCCAGAACCCTAATTAACCTTACCCTTAATCAAACCCAACCACCAAAACCAACCCCACTACACCCACATGGCCAACTCAGCTCTCCCCTGACCCATCACTTTCGTCCCAAAAATCAACATGGGACAAGATAAACGGCTATGCTCTTAAACTTGGACCAAAAGCTATAATGGACGGCCAAGATGAGTTTTCTACTGCTGGCACCTCAACAATCAGCCAAAAACCTTCACATGATCTCTTGACAAAATTCAAAATTGGGCATCTTTATGGCATCTTCAAAGAATCCTCAAGGGCAATACTGGAAGTTCAGATATTAGGGTTTTAGGTTTCTTTTCACTTCTAGAACAGTTGTAGCCTCTATATAAAGGCATTGTAGGACTTAGCATAAAGGGTTGTTCTTTTTTCTCCGTTTGTCACATGCATTGTAAATCCAATTTATTTTGTGAAATAGAATTGGTGTTGTGTTGTTGATGAGAAGCAAAGGACCACCTTTTACATTCTTGCAATTTTAAAATTTCCAAGTTTAATTTTTCAGTTTAAGTTTCTGTTTGTGGTTCAAGTAGTGAATTTTCCTGAAATTGGTCCAAGGGATTAAGCTTGCATTTTTAAGCCTGATAATCTTGTAGATTATCAAGTTTAAATGAGGGTTTAAACCTTTGTTGATTTAGTTGGTGATAGCATTTCAAAAATATTCAAATCAGTTTCTTTTTATTATTATCCAATAAGCCATAAACAGCTTAACCAATAAGCTTGTTTATAGCTTATTGGTATTGTGAACAGTTGACCCTTGTGCTTTACCTTTTTCTTAGCAGAATTTCACAACCAAGTTAGAAGATATAGGGTGTGTGAGTCAACAGTGACCGCCACCCCCCTCTCTTCCTTTGCTTACTTGTTCTTGAGCCAAAAAGCACAAGCTTTAAGCTTGTAGGAAGTGGCTTTTCAGCCACTGTTGGGCTTGGAAGTAAGCCCAACAAGGTAGTCCTTGTTTTCCCTTTTTAAATTTTCAGTTTTCAGTTCTTTGTATGATATGCTTGATTTTGCATAAAAATTGTTAATTGCTTGCTTAAGTGTTCTTGGATTGGTTGTTTATGCTTAATTAGATGTTAGAATGCATGTTTAGCCGTTTTTAATCAGTTTAGTGGTGATTTGAGTCCATTTGCTTGTTAAAATTTCCTTTTTCAAACATAAAGGGGTGTTTGGATAGGTGATTTAAGGGAAGATCTTGAAAGAGTTTGAGTTTAAAAGCTGTTAGAAAGACCCCATAGGATATTGTTAAGTTGTTTGTGAGATTTATCTTTTGTTTGAAAGTGTTGTGAACCAACTTGCATGATAAAAGTGAAAAGAAGCAAAAATCTGCCAAGTCTCTTTTTCTGCTTGTTTTTCTTATAAATTTTGCATCAAAGTTTGTTAATCTGTTGGAAATAGGGTCATCTAGGGTTGTATATCTTCTCTTTGTCAATTGGTAGGATTGTATGCTAGTAATTGGCCTCTAAAATTCGATTTGGTGCAAGTTTTTTTGGTGAAGAACCCCCAGGTCTGCATAAGTACATCAGCAACTTGACATTGCCATATTGTGCTCATTTCTTGATCTTTTGTGCTACGTGCTAGCTTGTTTACTGATTTATTTGACTCCTTGTACTCAACTGAGTACAAGGGTGCCTGATTTGTCCAGAAAAACATCACCAAAATCAAAAGCAAGCCCTCTTGCTTAATCATTCACAAGTGAAGAAATACAATCTTGCTTGTGTTCTAAAAAAAGGGTTACTGGATACGTTTTTGATTCTCTTCAGCTTAATCTTTGATAAAAGTGAAATTTGGATTTGTGTTTAGTGGTTAAAAAGGTCACTGGATTGGTTTGTAAAGCTTAAAAAGAAAAAAAAAATAAACACAAAAAGGACTGGCCAGGACTCGAACCTGCGCCATCCCTTTCACACCACACACACCTTACCACTGCGCCCTTGGTCTTTTACTGACCAAGGGTGCAAGTGCAAGATACTTAAGCACATTTTGTTTGCTTTTGTAAATTAAAAGCCGTAGCTTATTCACCCTTTTTCAGCTTATTCAATAAGCGTTTTTGCTTACTTTTATTTTTCTTAGGTTAATATTGTCGCTTAGGACTTTTCTGGCACAAGTTTTGATTTTTCTCTTTATTTTATTATTTTTATTTCATTTTTCTTTACCCGGTTTTTAATAAATAGATAAAAAATAGAAAAAAGTATTTTTAATTTTTAAAAAATTATTTTTAAGTTTTATTTAAGTATTTTGAGGTTTACATCCTATTTTGTTTTCAAAAACTTTAATTTTTAATTTTATTTAATTTTAAGGTTTTTTATAAACTTTAAAAGTTAATATAAAACTATAAAATAGGTTTTAGAAACTTTAATTTGCATTTTTGTTTTAGTTACATTATTTAGGATTTTTGGTAATTTTTTAGAATTTATTTACAAACTTTTTATTTTTTGAATATTTTAATATTATTTTATTATTAAAAATTGAAGTTTCATTTTTCTAGTTTTTTCATTTTTCCTAGGTTAAGGACATTAAATTAGGAGTTTTGTCACTTTCCAAATGTTTTTTAGACTTTTCAATTAATTTCTAGAATTAATTTAAGATTTAATTGATTTTAATAGTTTTTAAGTGTTTAAAAATAGTTTAATTTGGGTTTAAAATTTTTAAAAATAGTTTTTAGCTTAATTAGGATATTTTTGAGGTTTACAAACTATTAGATCTTGTTTAAGGCTTTTTAATAATTAAAAGTGATTTTTAGGGCTTTAATTAGCATTAAAAAGTCATTATTTAATTAATTAAAAGGTTTTAGCAAGTTTGGATTTTTTGTAAACTCTTAGAATATTATTGGGGATTTTTAGTAATTTTTAGGAATTTTTAGGTTAAAATTTTGATTTTGGCACTATTTACGACTTTACGTGTTCGCCTTTTTCGTCATAGTTTAATCCGTTTTCGTAACCGTCTTTCTTTTCTAATCCCATTTCTTTCTCAATCATATAATCACAAACATTAATCAATTCTTAACACAACGCACTTGCCTCCTCGAGAACGAACTCACTTAGGGTCATTCACACACGGTTTTCCTAAATCGTCGTGCACGCTTGCCCTATTTTTACGCTCTTTTTCCTAAAAGACGTAATTTTACAACTATCATTTTGGCGCCGCTGCCGGGGAGGCGTGTTGTGTTTTGGTTGAACCATTGTTGTTTTTATATATAGCCATAAAAGTAATTGTATTAGTAGCACTCTACTAATACGTATTATCGGTTTTTCGTTTTTTGTGAATATTATTAATATATTGTATACGTAGAACAATAAATTTACAAGTACTCCAAATACGTGAGAAATCACAACCTTGATTCGGGATTTCATCACTCGATCATTGTATTCGAATCTCAAACCAAAGAAAAAGGCAAAAATAGGTAAATACTTTCGTGAAGCTCGATTTTGAGAAATACAAACTATAAGGTGGGTATAAGGCGGTTGTATTTCACGACCTAAAGGAAAAAGGCTCTTAAGTGCTTCGCGCCGCCTCGTTTCCTCCGCTTGCTTGTGCGTATTTTGATTTTGAAAGCTAATCGAGGGTTTTGCCGCCCAAAGTATTACTAAGTATCATATATATTTTCTTGGTTTCTATTGATTAAACCCTCTTGAACGATTTGGTGTTCCACCATCGTTCTAAAGTCATCGAAGGCGTTCACTTCACGTGATCGTTTTCATTCCTTGAGGCTTCTTTAATCGAGAGATTTGATTAAAGAGGAGATTTGTAGATTTGTGTCTACTAATACATTCCAAAAAATCCAAAAAAGTTAAAAACAATTAAAAACAACAAAAAAATTGAAAAAGTAAAAACACCAAAAAGAATCTTCTTTGCTCGTCTCCACGTTGTACGTGACGTTTATGCTCACTCGTAACAAAGCAAGACGTGCACGTAAACGAAAGAACAAAACTCCCACTCCAACTCATTCTAGTGAGGAGTCTCCTATTGACGAACCCATTGTAGTGAAAGAAGCACCCATGGCTAATCGAACTATGATGGAGTTGCTTCAAGCACCCACCGAGGGTTATGGAGAAGCGATTGTGATTCCCGCTATCCTTGCGGAAAATTTTGAGGTTAAGACGGGTTTATTGTCCATGATTCAAAACAACAAGTTTCGAGGTGACGAAAAGGACAACCCTCATAACCACATTCGCCAATTTAATCGTCTCACCGCCACATGCAAGTTTAAGGACGTCTCAAACGACTCGATTAAGATGATGCTTTTTCCGTATTCCTTAGCGGGCCCCGCAAAAATTTGGTTAGAGAAAGAGCCACCCAATTCTATATTGACGTCGAAGGATCTCGTTTCAAAATTCGTGAACCAATTTTTTCCGCCCTCTAAGACTACGCACTTGAAAAACGAGATTTCAAAGTTTTCACAAGAGTATAATGAGAGTTTTTCAACGGCTTGGAATAGGTTTAAGGAAATGTTGCACGAATGTCCTCATCATGGTTTTTCCGACTTGCATCAAATAGACACGTTTTACAATGGCTTGAACGATCATGAGCGTGATTATCTTAATGCCGTCGCAGGTGGTAATTTTGGTCGAGGAAGCATTGTTAATCATTGAGAATAGGTCTAAGGTGTATAGTCCTCGTAGCACGTCGAGTGTTCGTAAGACTTCGTCTTCGTCTTCGCCTTCATTGTCACACACCGTTGATGCTTGCCAAATCGAGGCTAACTTGGAGAACAAAATTTTTGATATAGTGAAAGGATTGTTAGTTGAGTTTAAGGTTGGTGAACAACCCGCTCCCGCTACGATTAAAGCGGTTGAGGTTTCTTGTATGTATTGTGGTGGAGCTCACGATTATTCCGAGTGCATTACCAACGGTGGTAACACTTCGAGTGCCTTCGCGGCCGCGGGAACTTATAACCAAAACGGTCAAGTTCCTCGCACTAATCAATTGACTCCACCGGGTTTTCCACCAAATCAAAATGCTAACAATTATCGAAACAATCAAGTTGGTTACCAAAGCAATCAAAGGAACAATTATAAGGGCAATAACAACTATGGGAATCAAGGGAGTTGTAGTAGCCAATTGCAAAACCAAAACCAAAACTGTAATTTTCAAAACACGAGTCAAGGTCTTCAAAATGCTTACACCAAAGAACTTCCAATGGACTTTGTGAATTACGCCACGGCAAATGATAAGATTTTGGAAAACATTCAAGAGCAATTGGCTAATCAAGCTAGGGACACGGCTAAGAACACTAAGGAGTTAGCTAATTTTGTTAAAGAAAATCTTAGCATGAGGAATGAATTGAAAAATGATTTTGCTAACCAAATTCGAGGTCAAAACAACAAGATAGAGCAAAGTCATGCTAGGCTTGAACAAAGAATTGACCAAAAAGCCGCTAGTCAAGATTTGAAGTTTAATAGTTTTGATGCTAAGCTTAATGCCATTTTAGAAGCCGTCATGGGAAACAAAGCCTCTACTTCGAGTAGTTTGCCTAGTAACACCGTTTCAAACCCGAAGGGAGAGATGAAAGTGATTACCACACGAAGTGGTAAGACACTTAAGGAACCGACTCCTCAACCAATTACTCCAACGGTGGAGGAAATTGAGGAAGAACCCGAGGTGGTGGTCGAAAAGGAGCATATTTCAATCCCACAAAGTACCGCTCATGCCACACCTACGGTTGACCCATTACCAACATTGGTACCCGAGATTCCAAAGGCTATGCCTATGCCCCAACCCACACCACCCTTGCCTTACCCATCGAGACTTAGGAAGGAGAAACGACAAGAGCGCGATAACTACCAATTTGAGCTTTTTATGAAAATGTTTCGTGATTTGCACTTTAATGTGAGTTTCGCCGATGCTTTGGTCATGATGCCTCGATTTGCCGCTAACTTTAAGAGTATGTTGAACAACAAGGAGAAATTACACCAAATGTCTAGTTGTTCGTCGGTTTATCTTAATCGCATACCTCAAAAAGTCGGTGATCCCGGTAAATTTTTGATCACTTGTGCAATTCAAGATATGGAAGAATGCTATGCCTTGGCCGATCTTGGTGCTAGCATTAACTTGATGCCACTTGCAATCTTCAAGTCGCTCAATCTTCCTAATCTTACTCCTTCACGAATGTCTATTGAGTTGGCCGACCATTCCACGATTCTTGCATGTGGTTTGGCGGAAGACGTTTTTGTGAAAGTGGAGAAGTTCTACTATCCCGTAGACTTTATCGTTGTTGATATCCCCACGGATCCTCAAGTTCCTCTTATTTTAGGTCGTTCGTTTTTAGATACGTCGATGGCTTTGATTGATGTGCATGCTAGAAAGATCACCTTACGTTTCAACGACGAGGAACTTGTTATAAACGCAACTCAAATTCTCAACTTTCTCATGTTTATTCCGTTGCTAGCATAAACCTCGTTGATATGATCGACGTGGTTTGCGAGGAATTTTCACAAGAAGTTTTAGGGTTTGGTGATGAAGAAACTAGTGGCAATCCCACTATGTTAGATCTAATTCTTGATAATTCGACACCAACCTTCACTCCTTTTGAAGGTGGTGGTTTTACGTTGGAAGAATTCGATGTTCCACGTACTTGTGACGAAGGCCTCGACAACGATGAGGACTTCTCGATTATCAAGGATTTTCTCAACGATTTCCCATTTCCTCCACCCGAGGAGGTTATGAGTATCGAGCCCAAATCTTCACTTGAGGAACCACCTATCCTCGAGTTGAAAGATTTACCTCCTCACCTCGAATATGTCTATTTGGAGGAGGACGACAAGTTGCCGGTTATTATTGCGAAGGATCTTTCGAATGATGAAAAAACCGCACTTGTCGATGTTCTAAAGGACCACAAAGGGGCGATTGCGTGGAAGTTATCCGACATTAAGGGAATCGATCCCAAGTTTTGTACACACAAAATATTAATGGAGGAGGATTTCAAGCCAACAATCCAAAGTCAAAGGAGGGTGAACCCCAAAATTCACGATGTCATCAAAAAGGAGGTCCTTAAACTCCTTGACGCGGGAATGATTTACCCTATTTCCGATAGCCCTTGGGTGAGTCCTATTCATTGTGTCCCTAAAAAGGGAGGGATGACCGTTGTGCCAAACCATGCCAACGAGTTGATTCCCACTAGACTCGTGACCGGATGGAGAGTGTGCATTGACTATCGAAAATTGAATGAAGCCACTCGAAAAGACCATTTTCCCTTGCCCTTCATGGACCAAATGTTGGAGCGTCTTGCGGGAAACGATTTCTATTGCTTTTTAGATGGTTTTTCCGGTTACTTCCAAATTCCCATCGACCCTCGTGATCAAGAAAAAACTACGTTTACGTGTCCATATGGAACGTTTGCCTATCGTAGAATGCCATTTGGACTTTGCAATGCACCGGGAACTTTTCAACGATGCATGATGGCTATTTTTCATGATATGATCGAGAAGACGATGGAAGTCTTCATGGATGACTTTTCCGTGTTTGGTGATTCTTTCACTTCGTGTTTGTCGAACTTAGAGAGAATGTTAAAACGTTGTGAGGAAACCAACCTTGTGCTCAATTGGGAAAAATGTCATTTTATGGTTAAGAGTGGAATCGTCTTAGAGCACAAGGTCTCGAAAGCGGGGATTGAGGTAGATCAAGCTAAGGTAGACGTCATCGCCAAATTACCTCATCCCAAAACCGTCAAGGGAGTAAGGAGTTTCCTAGGCCACACGGGCTTTTATCGACGATTCATCAAGGATTTTTCGAAGATTTCTCGACCCATTACACATCTTCTTGAAAAAGAGGCACGTTTTGTCTTTGACGAAGATTGTGTACGAGCCTTTGAGATCCTTAAGAGGAAACTTACCGAAGCTCCCATTCTTGTTGCTCCCAATTGGAACCTCCCCTTTGAGCTTATGTGTGATGCTAGTGATTACGCCATAGGGGTCGTTTTGGGGCAACGTCATGATAAGCACTTCTTGCATATTCACTATGCTAGCAAGACGATGACCGAGGCTCAACTTAAATACACTACAACGGAAAAGGAGTTCCTTTCCGTGGTGTATGCATTTGAGAAATTCCGACCTTATCTCGTCTTGACGAAATGCATAGTGTATACGGACCATTCGGCTATCAAGTATCTCATGGCAAAGCAAGATGCTAAGCCTAGATTACTTCGTTGGATTCTCCTCCTTCAAGAATTTGATCACACCATCGTTGACAAAAACGGAGCCGAGAATCTAGCGGCCGATCATCTCTCTCGTTTGGAAGATCCTCACCAAAGTGTTTACGAGCCCAAGGAAATAACCGAAACATTTCCGCTCGAGACACTTGGTGTAGTGAATTCTAAGCTTGATTCTTCCACCCCATGGTTTGCGGATTTTGCAAATTACCATGCGGGTAACTTCATCATTAAGGGTATCACGACTCAAGAAAAACGAAAATTCTTTCGTGACGTCAAGTTCTACTTTTGGAACGACCCTTACTTGTTTCGAACTTGTGCGGATCAAATCATCTGACGTTGTGTATTTGGCACCGAAGCTTCTAACATCCTTAGAGCTTGCCATGAGGGACCCACGGGTGGTCACCACGGTGCTAATCTCACGGCTAAGAAGGTGTTTGATGCCGGATTCTTTTGGCCTACTATTTACCGAGATGCACAAGATCTTGTGAAGCCGTGTGATGCATGCCAACGACAAGGAAAAGCCTCACAAAAAGATGAAATGCCACAAAATATCATTCAAGTATGTGAGATCTTTGACGTTTGGGGCATAGACTTTATGGGGCCGTTCCCATCATCTCGTGGTAATAAGTACATTCTCGTTGCGGTTGACTACCTTTCTAAGTGGGTGGAGGCAAAGGCCTTGCCCACCAATGATGCTCGTGTGGTAGTCAAGTTTTTGAAGCAATTGTTTTCTCGGTTTGGAACCCCTCGTGCTATCATAAGCGATCGTGGAACCCATTTTTGTAATGACCAATTTGAAAGGGTTCTAAAGAAATATGGGGTTACACATCGGCTTTCTACGGCTTATCACCCACAAACGAGTGGGCAAGTCGAGGTTTCAAACCGAGCTTTGAAGAGGATCTTGGAGAGATCCGTGGGGGAAAACCGACAAACTTGGTCGGATAAGTTGGATGATGCTTTATGGGCCTTTAGGACCGCTCATAAGACACCCATTGGGTGCACTCCCTATAAGCTTGTGTATGGAAAGAATTGTCATTTGCCTATCGAGGTAGAACACAAGGCTTATTGGGCCCTAAAGCATTGTAATGATGACATGGAGACCGCGGGAAAACACCAAAAATGCAATTAAATGAATTGGATGAATTAAGGGATATTGCTTATGAAAATTCATTGATTTACAAAGAGAAAACTAAAAAGTTGCATGATTCTAAAATTAAAAACCGGGTTTTTAACCTTGGGGATCAAGTTTTGCTTTTTAATTCAAGATTGAAAATCTTTTCCGGTAAATTGAAATCCCGTTGGTCCGGTCCATTCACCGTGACTCAAGTATTTCCGTATGGGACCATCGAGCTAGCTCAAGATGATGGTCCTAACTTCAAGGTGAATGGACATAGGTTGAAGCACTACTTTGGCGGGGAAGTTCCATCCTTGAACTACCTCGACCAAATCACTTTCCCCAATGATAATTAGTATTGAGGGGATCGAGTCGAGCTCATGACTCGGTAATCAAAAACGAGGTGCCTCGTGGGGGAGTCCCATGCTTATCCTATGTACATATTATCGCTTTCTAATGTAGCTTACGTGTGGGGATTCGTGCCCTTCCAACCTTTGTTCCGTGGTTGTTTGTGAATTGTGGTTTTTAGATCATTATCTTCACGATTGGAGCCTCTCGTGTTCGTTTATGGGAGCACTCGATCGTTTGCTTTGGAGACATTTCTCAGTATCCATGATATATCCTTTTGATGTTCTAACCATAGGTTTTTAGCACACTTCATAGACGGCTTTTAATTTATTGGTTACACCCTTTCCATGCTAGATTAGGCATTCGACTACGTCTCTAGTATGGGGGTGTTTGCACCCCTAGACTCGAAACATTGAGGAAAATGTTTAACTTTAGTATGGGGGGGTGAATACATACTTGCCTTGCCAAACCTTCACGCTTTCCAAAGTTTATCGTTTTGTTGCAAAATAAGGCTAAAAATGGCCAAATTTTAAATTTTTCTCATGTCTTATAAGTGTTTGAAGACACGAATGTAGGTTTTCCGATGACGAGAATAAGAGTAATTTTTGACTCGACTGTGCGTGTTGAGCACTTAGCTTTGATTCCTTAACTACACATTAGGCTAAGTCTCTTAAATGAGGACGAGAAATGATAGAGTTAATTATAAGTTACTATGCTAAACGTAGAGTACTCGTATTCTTTCAAAAACTCATGTGTTCTCGTTGTTTGCTTATTCTCCCTTCGCATGTAAATATTTTTTGCTTAATAAATATTGACTTAGCGGTTTAGTTAGGATTGTTGGGTTTCTAGTCTTTTCTAGTAGCTTCCGTGTAATTAAATTGGGAAGACATTAAGGTATCGCCAGCGTCACGGTTTTGAAGTATTGGCACCCGAATAATCGAAAGCCTCACCCAATAATAAGATTTCAAGTGCTCACCTAAATCAAGCAAACAATTTGAAGCCCCACAAGGCCGAAAAATCTATGCAAAAATTGAAAGTGAATCAAGCCTTAATCTTCGAAGCTTTAAAGATCCAAAATTCGCTTTAGCGTGAGGATATACGTCTTTGGCTAATAAAACCACCGATGAGGCGGATAATAAAAGGCAAGGCAAGACCGAAGTCATAATAAAAGCTTCATGGCGAAGTTGAATAAAAGATGGAGGTAAACCAATGATAATAAGGCCCTTCCGTTAGGGGGCGTATAAAAGTCTTCGTAATAAGTCTCATGTTCAAAACCGTTATAAAACCGTGTTTATCGATTCTTCTTGTCAACTTATTTTTTTAACATCGTTGTCTATTAGGAGGGGTTTTTGATTTGATGGTCTTAGTTACACCGTTAGGACTCTATTTTTAGACCTAAATCTCTATTATCGCATAAGTGAACAATGTATCCTCGTGAAACATTCAAGACAAAATAAAATATAAGAGATACAACTTAGGAATAATGGGAGGATAAGTACGTGATTGGGGCATATGAGTAGTGTTAGCATTACTAACTTATAATGACAATGATCTCGTTGCACGCTTGGCATGGAATTGGAGTGAAAATCGAGGACGATGAAATTATTTCTAACGAAGCATTCACGTGTTCTTATTCTATGAACCTAAACGTCCCATTTTGCGATGAAAATCATACATTATGTCTAAAACACAAGTAGTAGTAATAGTAGTAGTGTAGCTAGTTTATCATTCAATAAAGTGAATAAAAATGAATTTTGGTGTTGCATAGATACTTTATTCTAGCATTGCGTGAGGGCACGACAATGGTTTAGTATGGGGGAGTGATGAGACGGCTTTTATACATGGTCTCATCGTTCTTTTTGGACTTAAAATGCATTAAATACCATCATAAATGCCAAATATATGCTTGTGTTTGTTACTTGTGTATTTTAGGTACGGATATTGAGAAAATGACAAAAGATCACAAGAATCATGCAAAAACGAACACGGGAAACGAAGCCGCACGATGAACCAAGCCCTAATGAAGAATTTTCCAAAGAAAACCCCTGAAGATTTGAAGAAATGTGAAGAAGGGTCCTCCAATATGGAAGAATTGACACTTTATACCCTTGTATCTTCATAATTACAAGTTTGGTCCCTAAAGTTTGTCAAAATTACAAAAAGGACCCTTAACTTTGAAGAATTGGCAAATTTAGCCCCTCAACTAAGCTAAATTCTCAACCAATATCATCCACAAAGTCAAATACATCATGAAGTCCTTCAAAGTACAAGAAAGTCCAAGTTTGGTCCTTTGAAAATCTCAAAATTACAAAAAGGTCCTTCAACTTTCAACAATTGGCAAGAATGGCCCCTCTACTTTGAAGTGTGGACACTTTATACCCCTCAAAAATCATTGGACATGAGTAGGGTCCCTAAAGTTTAAAGATATGACAAAAACAGCCCTTGGAAATTGATCAAAATGCCAAAATTAGCCCTAATATGACATAAGGACTATACTTGCAAAACCATTTGGACTGGTCATGAAATGGAAAGGACTGGTGATGCAAACAGAATTAACGGGTGTTAGTATTTTGGATGGGTAATGTAATTACCCCTAGCTAGCCCAATAAACCCACCAGCCCAATACCTTTTTAAATAATAAAACCCGGTTTTATTTTAAGTGGTCAACAGGTCAAACCCACTAACCCTTTTATTCCCTCCAAACACGATTTTTTAAAAATGTTTATACCCAAAACGGATTAAAACCCCACTAATCACCCTTTTAAACCCTAACACCCCCAGATCCAATTAGACCAAAACCAAAGGGTTAATTGATGAGTAACTCCAGAACCCTAATTAACCTTACCCTTAATCAAACCCAACCACAAAAACCAACCCCACTACACCCACATGGCCAACTCAGCTCTCCCCTGACCCATCACTTTCGTCCCAAAAATCAACATGGGACAAGATAAACGGCTATGCTCTTAAACTTGGACCAAAAGCTATAATGGACGGCCAAGATGAGTTTTCTACTGCTGGCACCTCCACAATCAGCCAAAAACCTTCACATGATCTCTTGACAAAATTCAAAATTGGGCATCTTTATGGCATCTTCAAAGAATCCTCAAGGGCAATACTGGAAGTTCAGATATTAGGGTTTTAGGTTTCTTTTCACTTCTAGAACAGTTGTAGCCTCTATATAAAGGCATTGTAGGACTTAGCATGGAGGGTTGTTCTTTTTTCTCCGTTTGTCACAAGCATTGTAAATCCAATTTATTTTGTGAAATAGAATTGGTGTTGTGTTGTTGATGAGAAGCAAAGGACCACCTTTTACATTCTTGCAATTTTAAAATTTCCAAGTTTAATTTTTCAGTTTAAGTTTCTGTTTGTGATTCAAGTAGTGAATTTTCCTGAAATTGGTCCAAGGGATTAAGCTTGCATTTTTAAGCCTGATAATCTTGTAGATTATCAAGTTTAAATGAGGGTTTAAACCTTTGTTGATTTAGTTGGTGATAGCATTTCAAAAATATTCAAATCAGTTTCTTTTTATTATTATCCAATAAGCCATAAACAACTTAACCAATAAGCTTGTTTATAGCTTATTGGTATTGTGAACAGTTGACCCTTGTGCTTTACCTTTTTCTTATCAGAATTTCACAACCAAGTTAGAAGATATAGGGTGTGTGAGTCAACAGTGACCACCACCCCCCTCTCTTCCTTTGCTTACTTGTTCTTGAGCCAAAAAGCACAAGCTTTAAGCTTGTAGGAAGTGGCTTTTCAGCCACTGTGGCTTGGAAGTAAGCCCAACAAGGTAGTCCTTGTTTTCCCTTTTTAAATTTTCAGTTTTCAGTTCTTTGTATGATATGCTTGATTTTGCATAAAAATTGTTAATTGCTTGCTTAAGTGTTCTTGGATTGGTTTTTTATGCTTAATTAGATGTTAGAATGCATGTTTAGCCGTTTTTAATCAGTTTAGTGGTGATTTGAGTCCATTTGCTTGTTAAAATTTCCTTTTTCAAACATAAAGGGGTGTTTGGATAGGTGATTTAAGGGAAGATCATGAAAGAGTTTGAGTTTAAAAGCTGTTAGAAAGACCCCATAGGATATTGTTAAGTTGTTTGTGAGATTTATCTTTTGTTTGAAAGTGTTGTGAACCAACTTGCATGATAAAAGTGAAAAGAAGCAAAAATCTGCCAAGTCTCTTTTTCTGCTTGTTTTTCTTATAAATTTTGCATCAAAGTTTGTTAATCTGTTGGAAATAGGGTCATCTAGGGTTGTATATCTTCTCTTTGTCAATTGGTAGGATTGTATGCTAGTAATTGGCCTCTAAAATTCGATTTGGTGCAAGTTTTTTTGGTGAAGAACCCCCAGGTCTGCATAAGTACATCAGCAACTTGACATTGCCATATTGTGCTCATTTCTTGATCTTTTGTGCTACGTGCTAGCTTGTTTACTGATTTATTTGACTCCTTGTACTCAACTGAGTACAAGGGTGCCTGATTTGTCCAGAAAAACATCACCAAAATCAAAAGCAAGCCCTCTTGCTTAATCATTCACAAGTGAAGAAATACAATCTTGCTTGTTTTCTAAAAAAAGGGTTACTGGATACGTTTTTGATTCTCTTCAGCTTAATCTTTGATAAAAGTGAAATTTGGATTTGTGTTTAGTGGTTAAAAAGGTCACTGGATTGGTTTGTAAAGCTTAAAAAGAAAAAAAAACACAAAAAGGACTGGCCAGGACTCGAACCTGCGCCATCCCTTTCACACCACACACACCTTACCACTGCGCCCTTGGGTCTTTTACTGACCAAGGGTGCAAGTGCAAGATACTTAAGCACATTTTGTTTGCTTTTGTAAATTAAAAGCTGTAGGTTATTCACCCTTTTTCAGCTTATTCAATAAGCGTTTTTGCTTACTTTTATTTTTCTTAGGTTAATATTGTCGCTTAGGACTTTTCTGGCACAAGTTTCAATTTTTCTCTTTATTTTATTATTTTTATTTCATTTTTCTTTACCCGGTTTTTAATAAATAGATAAAAAATAGAAAAAAGTATTTTTAATTTTTAAAAAAATTATTTTTAAGTTTTATTTAAGTATTTTGAGGTTTACATCCTATTTTGTTTTCAAAAACTTTAATTTTTAATTTTATTTAATTTTAGGGTTTTTTATAAACTCTAAAAGTTAATATAAAATTATAAAATAGGTTTTAGAAACTTTAATTTGCATTTTTGTTTTAGTTACATTATTTAGGATTTTTGGTAATTTTTTAGAATTTATTTACAAACTTTTTATTTTTTTGAATATTTTAATATTATTTTATTATTAAAAATTGAAGTTTCATTTTTTCTAGTTTTTTCATTTTTCCTAGGTTAAGGACATTAAATTAGGAGTTTTGTCACTTTCCAAATGTTTTTTAGACTTTTCAATTAATTTCTAGAATTAATTTAAGATTTAATTAATTTTAATAGTTTTTAAGTGTTTAAAAATAGTTTAATTTGGGTTTAAAATTTTTAAAAATAGTTTTTAGCTTAATTAGGATATTTTTGAGGTTTACAAACTATTAGATCTTGTTTAAAGATTTTTAATAATTAAAAGTGATTTTTAGGGCTTTAATTAGCATTAAAAAGTCATTATTTAATTAATTAAAAGGTTTTAGCAAGTTTGGATTTTTTGTAAACTCTTAGAATATTATGGGGGATTTTTAGCAATTTTTAGGAATTTTTAGGTTAAAATTTTAATTTTGGCACTATTTACGACTTTACGTGTTCGCCTTTTTCGTCATAGTTTAATCCGTTTTCGTAACCGTCTTTCTTTTCTAATCCCATTTCTTTCTCAATCATATAATCACAAACATTAATCAATTCTTAACACAACGCACTTGCCTCCTCGAGAACGAACTCACTTAGGGTCATTCACACACGGTTTTCCTAAATCGTCGTGCACACTTGCCCTATTTTTACGCTCTTTTTCCTAAAAGACGTAAATTTACAACTATCAATCTTATTCCCTTAGAGATTGATAAAATTTCACCCAACGAAAACTTAGAACCAAAAACCATTGATATGGACTCTTTTATGGAGATTGATGCCACCATAGAGGCTACTCTTGTAAATTTTGATATAGAGGTCGATGATAGTGTTTCTAATTTGGAAGAGGATGTTCGTCTTATTACAACAATGCTTTTTGGGAATATAGAGCCTAAAACTCTTTCACAAGACACTATTAATCTTGATGCTCCTTTCATAATGCCTTCTATGGAACATTCCCCACTTTTTGATGAGGATGAGGAGCACCACATGGATATACTTCTTATGAATGTTTTGATTCCTACACCTTCATTGTATCATGATGCTTTGATAACTAAAGAGGAATCTTATATGGTTGACACAAGCTCATCTTCGTATTTTACCGTGAAGGGAAAGGTTTTTAATCCTGGGATACGTATGTTTGGGAGATATTGGTTTTCATCTACTCCAATTAAGAGTGTGACTTCGATTGATATGGGCTTCTCGTATGAGCTTACTTTGTTGATGCTACCTACTTTGTAGTTGTTCACATGTAGAGATAGAAACTATGTATTTGATCCTGGGGTGCTTCCTATTTGAGAGATTTCGTATGATTGGACAAACTTGAGACACGTTGGACCGTTCCATTTATCGAGGCAGATATTGTAAATCTTATAGTAAATGGCAACGTGCTAAGTTTGAGTGTATCATGTGAGATGTGCTTCAAAGTGGATATTATTTATTCTCCATGATGGTTTCCACAAGGACAACCTAATTCGGGGCCGAGTCGAGCTAGCGACTTAGGGTTAAAAAAAATCAAGCATTAATAACTAGGTTAGAAAACGTAGAGTAGATCTAAATAGGTTAGGTTTAATAAGAGGGTGTTATATTAGAGTTGAAGTGGAGGGGTGGCCTTTCTTCGTCTTTTGGTGTTTGTTTCAAGGGTTGCTCTCTCTCATTTTATTCTTGGAGCTTATGGTGGAGGCTCGTGTATCCACTTCACTTCGATTAGTTTTTGCTATTGTGATATTCACAACTTGTGCGTAAAAATGAATTCACTTGAGTTGTCTTTTCCTTAGCTTAGGTTAAGCAAAGTTATCAATGTCATAAGTGTAGGGGAGTTTACTCCAATACTCTTAATCATTAAGGACAATGTTTATCTCAAGTGTAGGGGAGACTTCTATCGAAGTGACCTTACCTAGACCATTGCCTTGACTTCATGATAATTGGGAAATTAATTTTTCAACATTTTTCAAATTTTTGATCTACTTTCGCCACCAAAAATATGCATTCATAAATTTTGCAGTATTGATTTGCATAACACATTTGCGTTGTATATATTTCTTCATTTATTTTTCATCAAAAATATATAAAAAGGAAAAAATATAATAAGGGATATGGTTTAACAAATTTAGACTTCTTTGACATATTAGGCCCGCCATGGATATTTTGACTCAACCCGAGTTTGCTTATCTAAGCATTCTCTAGCAAGTTGCCTTAACCATGTAGACCTTTATTGGTTTATTAGGCTAAGCATCCACTAGTCTCATTATTTGAGATTTTAAACTGTGGAGAACAAGAGATGATAGAGTTGGAAGTCAGTGTAAAGGGCTAGATAAACCTCATATTAATTAATTGTGGCTTTTATATCCCCTTTCATAACCTTTACTTTCTTGTCAACGCATGTATATATGTTAATAAATAATCAAGAACGATTTTAATCGGTTTGTAGTCTCTTATGCATTTTTGACTAATCATTCGTAGTTGGTATAAGTACGTCTTAGAATTCTAATTTAGAACGTTTTATGTGTACTAGACTTATGTCATGCTTAATACATAGCGGGTGTTTTTTGCTTTTATTCTTTTCAACATTCTTTGTGAGGAATAAAGAAAAATAAGAGTGGCTTATAAAAAAATGAGTGGCTAGAAAAAAAAGGAAAAAAAGAAAAAAAAATTATACAAGACTCCCAAGAGGTGCAGTGAAGTGTTAATTATAGTAGCTATTGAATTCCAATAATTCTCTCACAAGGGCTGCGGGGATTTGATAGTTTCTCCAATCCAATATTACCTTGACGGGTTGCGGGATTGAAGATCTAAGGTCTCAAAAAGGCGGCGGATATAAATTATTGCGTGAGTTTTATTTTTGTTTTCTTAGCGAGTGTGTAGCTACTTATTAATGCATGACATAAGGATCTTACACATAAGACGAATGACTTATTATTTTGGGTCGGAATTATATCAATTGTGGGCGATTTTTTGAGTAATGGATAAGATGGTATCTTAGGATTAAAACCGTGCTTCCTTATTTTGAGATTTTACATTTCTTATATTTCACGCTTAAAATAATGACAAATTTGCTCTCAATCAATTTGCTCACATAATAACCGGTCTTAGAGGCATAATAAGTGGGGGATATAATAGTAACACAACTAATCTTTATGAATAAGTCGATGTACTTTCACTTATGGAAAACAATGATCTTGGTTTTAAGCTTGGTATGGGGAAAGTGAAACTTGAGGATAATAAGTGTTCATGGTACCAAAGCCCTAATTAAAGTCTTTGATTTCTTTATGAGTTATTTCCATCAAAATCATTTCAAGAAAAATCCAAAAATATATAAATAGAGTTTATATTTTGCATTGCATTTTTAAAAATTTAAAATCATGCATCATGTAGTATAGTATCATTTATTAAATCATAAAATGGCCAAGGTGGATTAATTATGCGAAAAGTGTAATCTAAAGCATTAAAATACTGCATTGCATGAGGCCATGGAAATGGTCAAGTGGAAGGGAGTTGATAAGTGTGAAAACACTCATCAGTTATGACCTAAAAATCACTTAAAACACAGCAAATACATTATATTTAACTTTAAAATATCAGAATTACGCGTGTATTTGTGTTTTTATGTGTTTTCAGGTAAAAAGATGCATTTTGGAGCAAACCCACGTTTTCAAGGGATTTATATGATAAAAGACAAAGAAAAGGACAAAACCGACCTTTCAAGGACCAATCTCGCCATAATCACGAAAATCAAGGATATGAAGAGGAGTTTGTTTAGAAGATAAAAGCTTTTATGAGAAGAATGAAAAGTAATGGAAGATTAAGGACTGAAATGGGAAAGTTTATTTGCTAATTATATTTAACTTGGTCAAAAGAACACGTCTTCTTCTCCAACGCAAGAGAGAGAAAAAAAGGAAACCAAAATAGTCGGTTTTCATATTTCTTCCACCAAATCTTTTCAAGTAGATTTCAAGGGAGATCTAGGAAGCTTCAAGAAAAGTATATAAAAGCAAAGATGATCGTCATGCTCTCCTCTACAACATGGTGTCAATCAATTGCGTCAAGATCAAGGAACAAAGAAATGCCCAATATCTGAAGGAAGATAAAGAACCTCGTATTAAACACGTGGCATCTTCTCATTGGCTTAACCACGTCATCAAGCTGCTTCAACTCATCTTGTACTCCTATAAATACTAGGCTAATTCTTCATTTGTGGTTGGTTAGATAGTTTAAACTAGGAGTAGTTGTAGGTGTGTTCACACAGTAGTTATAGAATTTAGTTAGCAATTTAATTCTGTTCATTCTGGAAGCCTTTTTTGTTATAACAGTGTAACAAACTTTCATTTTTTTCACCATTAATGAAATTCAAGCTCTCATCTTATGTCTTACTGTTCATACTGTTTCGATTCAGCTTATTCTTTATCATAAGCTCAAATGAGCTTATGAAATTGTTACAAAACTTTTCACAAAGTTTATTTTGAGTGATTTATTTACTTACAGCATCTTCTCAGTTCATTATAAAAAAAGTTTTCATTCATATTCAGTTTCAAGCAGTTAAGGGAAATAAGCAAAAAGCTCATAAGCTCTTTAGAGCTTATGAAAGTCCGTTGATAAGTTTTCTACGAACATTCAAGCTCAATTCAGTTACGGTAGAGATAAATCAGAAACTCACTTTAAATAGGATATTAGAATTCAATTTCAGTTCAGAGATAGTGATGTTTGGATAAGCAGTTGTATGAGATAACCTGTACAAGCTTATTAAGGATAAGTTTTGTTTCTGATTCAGTAAGGGCATGATCTTGGTTGTTGATCAGTTCAAGTTTTCGTTAGTACATTTCATATCGACGATAGGCTGGCCTGTATGTGTAGAGATTGATTTCTGCGAAGGTTCTGTTTATTCGATAGTTCAGATTACTGATTCAATAGACGATTTGCTAGTGGTCCAGTTCGAGTTCGATAGCAATCACGTCAACGGACAGGCCTGGAGTCAAGATATATGTTCTATTTTGAGTTGGACGAATCATCTTTGCAAGTGTCTTTCAAAGTTCAGTTTAGTTTAGTTTGTGTTCAGATAGTAGACAGCTCTCAACTTCAGCTGACTAGGCCTAGATGTTCGAGGTCACACTCATTACTTTTTCTGGAAATTCGTAATCATCTAGTTGTTTACTTGTTGATTAGTTCTGAACATTTATGTTACTATGCTTAAATGATTAGCCTTCACTATTTGTTATTCATAAGTGCATTGATTACATTGAATTAGATGTTAGCAAATATAATTGTTAGATAATTTCTGCAATTACGAGCAATACAGGGGAGTTAGTGAGATTGGTAGAATAATGAACTTTTGATCTTTTTAAACTGATAATTTTGAGTACATCGTTTCCTGTTTAAAAAGTTGTTGCTATCGTGCTCTCTTTACTTGATCTTGAATCATGATTGTCTAATCAGTTTAGACTTTAGTGGATTAAATTTTCGTGCTATACCCATTAGTTCATATGACAGCTGATAGATTCTTGAAGTTCATTCGTTATAGTGTGTTTGGATTTGATGAATTTGAGTAGCTTAACTGATTTTCATGTGTAGGATTTTGTTGGCGTTATCTTAACAGATACTTAGTAATAATAAGACTTTGCTTATTGCAATAATGACCAAACAGATAGAAAGCTTTAGAGGAAATTTTTATGAAATCAATTGGTCATTAGAATTTGTTGATGTGCTACTTAAGGAGTTAGATTTCTCTTTGTTTCTTGTAGTGTAGTTGTTTATGTGCTTCTTATAGGTTTGAGTAAAGTTTAATTTGATAAACCTGATTTGTTTAGGTTATTTTGATCAATCAATTAGGAAGCTGTTAGGATTTAGATTTAAAACTTCTGTTTGGTAGTGCATGTTAGAATAAGCTTTTTCTGCTTTTGATTTTGAGAACCTGTTAATATCAATTTGACCTCTCATGAAATTAGATAGTAAATTAGAATTTTGGAGTTTAAATACTTCTTGAAGCAGATAGAATTTTGGCAATCTTAGACTCGTATAAGCAATGTTCATGGAAGATTTTTTTAAATAAAAAGAGGATAAGTTTCTGCTTCATGTTTTTATAGATTTGTAACTTGTAGTATAACAATTGATAAAAAGGGATATTAAACGTTAAAGCTTTTTTTGAAGTAGAATTGTTTATTCAGTTTATCATAGGCTAGCCCATTTTCACTTTTAACATTTCACAACTGGTTTAGAAAATATTTTGACTTTTGTTTAGTGTTTCCGTTAGGTAGCGTTTTTTTCATATAGGTTTGATAGGATGTGTACTTTTAGTCCTTTCACTTTAGGTCAATTGTTGTTAGATGGTAGTTAGTGTTGTAATTTGGTAATTTGTATTTTGCATTCGTAGAATAAAACTGTATGTTGTTATTTTGAACTTTTTACGTTAATTACGGTACTCGCAATTTGTTTTTAGTTTAGTATGCAGATGTATAGATATTATTTTACATTTTTACATGCTTTGTGTCAAATAGTTTAGATTCCAAACAAGCTTTTATTACAAAAAGCAATTAAGTCAAAATTGAAAACGTTAAGTCAATTCGATTAGCCACCGAGAAAAACGAACATAAAATTGAAATATTAATACCTGGTAACGTGTTCCAAGCCATTGGGGAAAACGAAGGTTTAACATCACAAAAATGTGCCCAAAGTAAAATTTGTCCCTTCAGACGAATCATCTTCTAAAACCACCTATGTGGTTAATGATGAATCTAAAGAAGAATCTGTGGAACTTAGCCCTTCTACCTGCTTTACTTCCTCTCACATGGGCTAGTCCTTTAGATTCTATTCTTGTTCACATTCCTACCACCAAAACCTTTGGAAGTACCACAAATAACAAACCATTAACTAGAGGCTCTGACAAACCTTACAAAAAGGTTTTTGTGGCCAATGAACCCAAGAAGACCAAACTCATCATTCCTTCAGAGGATCTGTCCTCAACCAAGAAACTTCTTTTTACCCTAATGGAAGAAGTCAAAGGTCTTAAGGAACAAATAAAGCCTCTGTTTGATAGCTCTTCCTTTAGTTCCCATGGAGAAGGGACCAACAACAACATGTCTAAAGGAAAAAGTATGTTCAGACCTTGCAAACATTGTGGTTTAAAAAAATCATCTTTCTGAAAATTGTTGGGAATAAATTACTAGAGTTCCCCTACTGTTTTGTATAAGTTTACCCAGCTAGTGAAACTCCTCACCGCTAGAGACATTGAAGACAGTGGGATCTATTCCCACTGTATGAAGATAAAGCACCTGTTGTGAGATAAACTTGGAAGAGATATTCACACGTTTCAGTTTCTATTATAGTATATCTTCCTTATTTATTTCATATTTATCTTGTACTAGGACCTTGCACTTATAAAAGGATCCTATAGGGTTTCACATTTGATATAACTTTCTCCGTCATTTCTTTTCGCTTTAAGGTTGTAAACCCTAATAGTATTAAGGGTATTCGTATATTGTGATCAATATATTAAAGCATACAGTTTGGTTAAACACTTTGTTCTTGTGCTAAACTTTACATTCCACATATTGTTTAGTCTATTCATTCAAGCAAAGTTTCTCTAGTACTAGTTTGGATTTGTCCTTGCTATTACAACCCTTGGACAAGCTAAGGTTTAAGATCTGAGTTTGGGATCAACAAGTGGTATCATAGCTTGTTAAGAAACTTTGATCAAAATCAAGAACAAAACTCTTTTCACACCAAAATCAATAATGTCGTTAGACACATCATCATACACAAATAACAATGCACTCAAAGTTCCCATTCTAGATCCTGAAAACTTTGAAATGCGGGAATTCAGGATTCAGCAAAGACTCAAGATGGAACACTATGCCCTATGGGAGGTCATAGAGTTTGGTGATAATTCAGTAAAACAGTGGATGTTACAAATGATGGTAAGAACAAAGACCAATAGGAGGGTGAAGGATCTAAAGGTGGTGCCAAGAAGACCAAATATGCTGCTGTCAAAACATAGGAGATCCAACTAAGGAGGCATGATGTTAGAGCCCACAACTCTTTGTTGTTATCCTTACCAGATCCTCATCAGTTGAGATTCAGAAGGCATAAGACTGCCAAGGAGCTCTGAGAAGCCATTGGTACTACATTTTGACGAAATGAAGCTACAAAAAGAAGAAAAACCAAATGATAGATTAGTTTGCTTCATTCAGAAAAAATACTGGAAATGATTGGATCTATCTACAACCGACTTCAAGATCTAGTTGCACAACTTACGTTGTTTAAAATAGAAGTCTGTTAGCCCTATATTTCATATAGTAGAACAAGAATGTAATAGGTCATCTTAGTCGTTAAAAGGTCTTGTATTGTAATAGGTTAGTCGGGAAAACCGGGCTTGGACTTTAAGCTAATATTGTATAAGTTAGGGGCGTAAGCCCAAAGCAATGCCAAGCCCGGCCCAAGATGAAGCCCACAAAGGCCTTAGGCCGTGGCATATATAACCCTCTTCCACATGTGGAAGAGGGTGTTGGTTCATTTTACTTTCTCTCTCTAAGTAAACATTAACCTTCCAAATTCTCTCTAGTTTCTCTCTCTACTTTTCTTCTCTTTCTCTCTCTAAATATCTCTTCTAAATCTTGTGTTATGGATTGAATGGGAACAACATTTGGTATCAAGAGCCTATAGTGGATAGGTGATTGAAGATTCGTGTGGTGTGTTCTTGATTTTTCGTGATCATTTTGATCTTTATATCACGTCCAAAATTTTTTTTTTCTTGTGTTTTTTATGGTTTTTTCTTGATACAAATCTTCTACATAGTTGTGGTAGAGATTTGGTATTGATACCTTGGCTAAAAACACAAAAATTTTGGGTGTTTTGATCATTTTTTGGCTTAAAATCACGAATTGGTTGAGTTTTGTCCGAGAAAAGTGGGAATTATTCCGATTAGGTCATCAGAAAAGGGCTTACAGTTAATCCGATTGGTGTAATCGGAATAGGGTTTATACATTCCGATTGGTCATTCCGATTGGACATTCCGATTTAACAATCCATTTGGACATTCCGATTGGTCATTCCGATTGACATTCCGATTGACATTCCGATTGGTCATTCCAATTTGAACATTCCGATTGGTCATTCCGATTGACATTCCGATTGGTCATTCCGATTTGACATTCCGATTAGGGTATTCCGATTAGTATTCCAATTTGGACATTCCGATTGGGTATTCCGATTTGACATTCCGATTGGTCATTCCGACAAGGTTATTCCGATGGGCATTCCGATGGATATTTTGTTTGAGTAATTTTTAGACTTAGCCACTATCTAGACTAGTTTAGGAACATCGTTTACACGAAGATTAAAAAAAAAAAATTTAGGTCAAGTAAAATCAAATTTTTTCGCTATTAGTTTTTGGCTATTTCTAACTCAAATTCAAAATTTGGCGATACAAAATTTTTCGGCTTACCGTTTTGTCAGACTGAGGAATTTATTGTCGGACTGAGAAAAAAAAAAAATTTCTGGAAATTTTGGAATTTCAATTTTAACCACACATCATCACAACAAATCCACTAAGATCTGCAATTCATTCACAAGTATTCACCATGTCTAACAACAACATCAACATTGCAACTGCTAATCAAATTCGTTTGGAACAAGGTGGCAACGGTAATCCACCTGTGCTCACTGCCGGTTGCTACGTTCAATGGAGATCTCGTTTTCTCAGATTTCTCGACGGAAAAGAAAACCGAACTGCTCTTCGTCACTGCCTTGAGAATCCACCTCCAGTTTTTGAATTCAGACCAATTACCACACAGGCAGAGGATGGTACTTCATCAACTATACGAGCTATGGAGGATTTTGACACATGTTCTGCTGAGAAAAAGAAACTCCTCCAAGCTGAAGCTGATGCTGTAAACTTCATACTCACTGGAATTGATAACGATATCTATTCCACAGTTGATGCATGTCCTAATGCTATGGAAATGTGGAATGCAATTTATCGATTGAAGCAAGGTGAGTCGATCAATGTTCAAGATCTCGAGACTAATCTACTTTGGGAGTTTGGAAAATTCACATCTGAAGATGGTGAATCCATTGACTCATATTACTCGAGATTCTACAAAATGATGAATGAGCTTGTCAGAAATCAGTGCACCATCTCCAATCATCATGCTAATGTTCAGTTCTTACTTCAACTCAAACCGGAATGGCAAAGGTTTGTGACTTTGGTCAAACAAAGGGAGGATATCAAGACTATATCTTACCACAAACTTTATGATATCTTGAAACAACATCAGAATGAAGTGAATGAACTAAGGGCTGAAAAGGCAGAACGGTCTGCTAATTCTATTGCTTTTGTGGCTGCTACTTCAACAAAACCCGTTCCTCGTCAACAACCACCTACTCATTCCTCAAAGTCATCAAGCTCATCCACCAAACCTCTAGTTGCTGCTAAACACAAAGCAAAAGCAATTGTCCCCACTCCACCTCCAAAGTATGACACCGAGTCAGATGGAGACAGTGATGATGAACAAACTTCAAGGGACAAGAAGATTGAAGAACTCATGTCTTTACTCACCACAACTTATAAGAAGATCTACAAACCTACCAACAACAACCTCAGATCATCATCCAATGCTAGATATAAGGAAGTTGATCATGCACCTAGGTATGATCGTGATGCTAGGTATGATAATCAGAGGATGCTGAATCAAGTTGGGGCTAGAGATACTGTAGGCACTCCGGTTGTGCAGAAGACTGGGATTCAATGCTTCAACTGTAAGGGATTTGGGCACATGGCTAGGGAATGCAAGAAGCCAAAACGGGTTAAGGACTCAGGGTATCACAAGGAAAAGATGCTGCTGTGTAAGAAAGAAGAAGCGGGAATTACACTCACAGCAGATGAAGTTGACTGGCGTGATGACACTGATGATGAAGCCGATGATCAAGAGCTAGAGGCACATTATGTGTACATGGCAAAGATTCAAGAAGTGCTTCCAGAGACTGCTGATACTTCTGGACCTATCTTTGATACTGAGCCAATTGAAAAGGTACCAACAAATGATAACTATAATGTGTTTGCTAATGAACGACGGCATCCTGAGCAACCCGAAAGCATCAATGACACATATGTAATGGACACGGAGGATAGCAATATCTCTACGGATTCACAACATATGTGTAATGATGACGGTAATGCTGCTCAGGATACTGACTCGGATAAGGACCGTGATTTGCTTGCGTCTATAATTGATTCTTTAAAACATGAAATTGAGGAAAACAAAGATGCTAATAAACTTTTGAAGCAAGCAAACACATCCTTAGCCGAGGAGATATACATGCTTAAAGAGTGTGATTATGTAAAAGAAGCTGATCGACGAGTTGCAATAGCTAATGGTTTGGTATATGAACGTAAGGTGCTCAACGAACAATATTGTTCTGAAGTAACACACGAAATTCATATGTCAAAACAGAAGATATCGGAACTTGAAGAACAACTGCTGCTACATAAACTCCAAATTACTGAATTAGAGTCGATTAACAAAGAACAAACTGAGCTTTATAAAACTCGTGAAGAAAAGGATATTGAAAAAATTCTTGCTTTGGAAAAGAGAGTCGACACGTTAAACAACATTGTTTACAAAACGGGTCAGTCTATTCAAACTATGAATATGCTCAATAGAAATATGAAAACGAGTTTTGTCAAGCCTGAATATCTCAAGAAAGCTCAAAGTACCAAGCCTGCTCTTTATGATATAGGTTGTTATGTTGATAATCTTGCTCTTATGCTTTCCCCTGACTGCGACGAAATCATTCGTCAACAAGAAGAAAGTCGATCAAACTTAAGTGATTTAATAAACCTTTCTG
Organism: Glebionis coronaria; assembly: GCA_025667525.1. NCBI lineage: Eukaryota > Viridiplantae > Streptophyta > Magnoliopsida > Asterales > Asteraceae > Glebionis > Glebionis coronaria. The sequence goes on along the minus strand of CM046877.1, from coordinate 287,065,209 downwards.
ATTCTAACAATCATATTAAGTTTGTACCTCAAAAAGAACTTTCAAAAGAACAAAAGATGTATAATAGTGTTCCACCACCAAGTGATGAACCACAAAAGAAAGTTTCTTTGAAAAGGAGTTTAAAAAAGCAATCATCTTTGTTAGAAAAGCGAATTTTGGATGAAAAACGTAAATGGGATGAGAAAAGCAAAAGTGTTCAGCAATTTGAGTTTATAAAACAAGGGGTTTTAAATTTGTACAAAGGTGTCGTCGACTATGAAAAAGTTTCTAGGGATACCATTTGGAATATTAAACCTAACCCACAAGTAGAAGTCGTCATTCAACAATGCATTGTTCCAACCATTGATGATCTTTCAAAAAATGTGGAAATGTTTTATAATGCTCTCACTGAGGAAATGTTAACTGATTTAAGCTATGTCAAATCTCTTAAAGATGAAGTTGATTTTATTCAAATTAAATTAAAGACACAAGAACACCAACTTTCTAACGAAATTGATCGACTTTCTAAGGAATATTTTTATGCTGACCATATGAATGCTATACTTGGTGTGTATACCGATCTGGATCAATATTGTCATGTAGCATGTCTAGTGTCAGAATCGGACGCGAAATGTCGCAATCTTGAAGTAGAGCTTTCGAAACAAATTCAGTCATATAACAAACTTTCGAAAAGTTTTTCTCAACTTGAGAAACACTCCATTTCTCTTGAACTTGCTTTACAAAAAGGTGAAAAATCTCATAATCATAAAAAGTGTCAAGAAATGTCAGCTTCTTCGTTTCGTCTACTAAATGAAAAAGATTTCGAAATAAATGATTTGAAAGCTCAACTAAAAGAAAGGGACATAGCCATTAGTGAGTTACAGAAACTCATTGAGAAAATGAAAGGAAAGTCTGTTTTGGGTAAACCATCCGCCGTTCGTCAACCGAATGCGGTTAAATGCCCTAAATCATCTATTTTGGGACAATCCCCACAGACTTTGCCTAAGATAGGAAATGATAAGAGAACAAATGTGATAGCACCTGGAATGTATAAGATGAACACTAGGCCCACTCAAACTGGAACATCGCGGTTACCTCAGAATATTAAGAAAACTAATCAACGTGTGTCTTCTTCTACAGGAGTAATCCCCACTACTAGTGTTAGCGGACCACATCTTAAGAGCAATAGAATTGAAGATAGAGTCATGCCTAACAATAGTCAAGGGAAGAAGAAGGAAGTAGAAGATCACCGTAGGAATTTTAAGTTTTCTAAGAATAAAACGTCTGTAACTGCTTGTAATGACAGTTTAAATACTAAGACCTCGAATGTTGAAGTTGTTTGTGTTGAATGTGGAAAATGTGTTCGTACCTTCAATCATGATGCTTGTGTTCTTACTAATAATGGCGTGAATACTAGAACTAGGAAGCCTATTCCTGTGCCCACTAGTACTAGAGAACCCACAAGAACTTTGAACCAATCCACTGATCAACCACTTAAGAATCTAAGTGCGTTAGACTCCACTACTCTGCGTAAACAAAACAGATTAAAGAAGCTGTATGAGAACAAGATTAGGACATGTACACGGGGGTATTCGAGATTTACACCACCCGGATACAAATGGGTACCTAAGTTAACCACTTTAGTGATTGGGTCTAGGAATATCAGCTTGCCTGTAGACAGTGCATCTAGGGCCACTACTATTTTGGAACCCGTTTCTATCAAGGGCTCCCATTTGTCAAAAGCTACATTGTCTTCTAATTCTTCTGCAGCTCGTCGAACTCATCCTATTCATAATGGACTCCGGGTGCACAAAGCACATGACGGGCAATCTCAAGCTTCTCATTAACTTCGTGGAGAAGTTTCTGGGTACGGTACGGTTTGGAAATGATCAATTTGCACCGATACTCGGATATGGAGACTTGGTTCAAGGGAATTGATACAAGGATTTTGCAATGGGTTCAAAATAATTCTCGATATCCTCTCGAATTGATCTCAGTTAAAAGTGGAATGATTTGTTCTTGGTGACAAAAAGTGGATTTGGTTTTCTATTCTAAATAATTGAATTGAATAAAGATTAAAGCCGGAAACAGTAGATAAAAACAATTGAATGATAAAGCAGAAAAATACTCTTACTGAAAAATCCACTATGCTGAAAATAATCCTTATGCGGAAAGATAACGCTATTCGGAAAGACAGGGCTCTATGCGGAAAATCTGCTCTATTCGGAAAAAGATGTCCTATTCGGAAAATATTGCACTATGCGGAATAAGTCCTCACGCGGAATAAAAACATCTATGCGGAAAGATACCTCAATGCGGAAAATCTTGTCTATGCGGAAAATACTCCTATTCGGAAAAATATATCTATGCGGAAAATATGGCCATTCGGAAAAACATGCCTATTCGGAAAAATCAAGTCTTATGCGGAAAAAGAGCACTGTTCGGAATATTTAAAATATTCCGAGTAAGGAAAAAAATCAAAAACCCTATTCGGAATATCCAAAATTCCGAATAAGGGAAATGGGAATTCGCCTATTCGGAATATTGGTCTTGTTCGGAATATTCTGGGCAGCGAAGAACAGTAACAACAAGCACCAAACGATTTTCAATCTAAACACCAAAATACTCAAAAAGGTTTTACCAAATCAAACACACATCATTTAAATACCATAAGTAATAAATCCCACCAATAAAAACACTAAATCAACAACTTTTTAAGATCAAACTAGAATCAAAGAAAAACTTAAAAACTTGCAATAAAAATGGAGATGAACAAGATGAATGAAAAGATGGAATAGATTGATTAATGGAAGAGTAACAAGGTTAATGATCAATGATTACAAGATTGAAAAAGAAAAATGAAAAATCATCAAACACCCTAATGGTGTTTGTGATGAAGCTACGAACCAAAAGAACTGGAAAAAGAAAAATGAACTAACTCCCTAAAATGTGAAGGGAGAGATCTATTTATACTCCTAGTGGTTGGTTGGTGAGTGGGCTTTCTCCCTTTCTTCTTGTCTTCTCGTCTTTTCAGAAAAGTTGACGTTTTCGATTCTGATTCGGGATTTGTTGTCGATTAAATCCAACTCGTCTTTTAATTTCTTCGTTAAATAGACTTGAGTTTCTTCGACTTATGTAAATCTTCCGTCTTTGGTCCTTTTCTTCGATAAAACTTCGAATAGGCCCAGTGACTTCAAATCTTTTGCATCTCTTGGACAATAGACTTCGTCTTGAGTCTTTTTCCTTGATAAAACCCGCGCAATCCCATGTTTTCTTTAATATTTATCCGGTTAGCTCTGAAAACACAATAAACACAAAAACCACGCATAATTCCAAACAAATGATATTAAATACGTGTTTTCGTCTTGTTTTAGCCAGAATTAAGTGGTAAAAGGATGGGTGTTTTCACACCTATCAAATCCCCTACACTTAACCATTGCCATGCCCTCATGCAATGCTTAGTGATAAAGCAATTTTACATTTTTCTCATAATCAATCAACCTTGGCCTTATTTAAATTTTACTAAACAAAAATTAAAATACTAAAGGGAATTAAGACTTTGAAGGAAACAAAAGGATAGAAAACCATTTTCACTTGAAAATAGCTATATGGAAATAACTTGCAAAGAAATCGATGACTTACATTAGGGCTTTGGTGCTGCGAAGATTTATCACCCTCAAGTTTCACGTTCCCCAAACTAAGCTTAAAAACGAGATCATTGTTATTATAAGTTAGCAATTCAAACACTTACACACATGGCTTAATTAAATGCTTAAACTCCCTTATTCCTAGGTGTATCTCTTATATTTTATTTTTGTCTTAGAATGATCATGAAGATGCATTTTTGGACTTATTTTGATAGTTTATTAAGGCTGAAAGCAAAGTAGGACGATTTGATCAATAGTTAGCTAAAGGACAAAATCTCTTAAAACTGCTTCTCGGGATATCAAAAAGTTCATATCTTGGCATAACTTGGTTCACGATTTGAGACCTTTCTCGGGCCGATATTTGGCATGTACTTCATACTTCATATCTTCGAGAGACGTTCTTGAGACAATGGTCTTCTCATCATAATAGAGTTTCTTCACTTGGAGACTTTTGAGGGGTACTCCAACTTTGTTGACCACGACTTCATGATTATTTCTTCAATCTCTAATTGGGATTTTGAGATACAACGATCCGCCTCCTTTTCGGACTTGGATCTATTTATCCTCATACCTTGTTAGGGTCTTTTCGGATAGACTTCTCCATGATCTTTATGGGAGTTGATTGCTTTTTGTCGTGAGTCTTGATCCTTCATATTGACTTTAGGAATAATGCTTTTCACATCACTTTGGATCTTCAGCAATAAAATTGAATCCTCATGCCTTGTTAGGGCCTTTTCGGACTCGCCAATCTTCGCGCCCCGCTTCATAAGTTATGCCTTGGCTATGAACTCTTATCATTACCGAGCAACTTTTAAACGATCTTGGGCTAGAAGCTAAGTAACTTTTCAAATCGTAAGACCTTACTTATTGCAGATAAATTATTAGCAAGTGATGGGAGAATAGGCAAATAATTACACCAAGTGAGCTTGCGCAAGAATACCGGCTTATAATTGACTCTATCATTTCTCGTCCTCCACAATTTAAAATCTCAAATAATGAGACTCGTGGACACTTAGCCTAATAAACCGATTAAGGTCTACATGGTTAAGGATACTAGCTAGAATAAACTTGGATAAGTCTATTCGGGTTGAGTCAAAATAAACGCAACGGGCCTAATAGATCAAAGACTTCTAAACTAGCTACAGCACTTTATTAAAATTTTTGACTTTATTGCGGAATATATACATATGAAAGCAATGATAAAAATTTAAAAATTACGACTAAATGGCCAAAGTTAATAAAAAAAAATTTGAAAAATGTTGAAAAATATGATTTTCCGGTTAATTGAAGGCATTTTCATGGAAAAGTCCACTTAAAACTTCGATAGAAGTCTCCCCTACACTTAAGATAAACGTTGTCCTCAATGTTTAAGCATGTGGGAAAAGTCTCCCCTACACTTATAACATTGTGCACGTTGGTTAACTCGAGTTAAGGAAGAGACGACTAAAGTGATCAATTTCAAATGTGAGTATGAAGAAAATTGAATCACGATAGTTGAGAGATAGAACCGGATTTCGGATAACACGGGAGCACGGTTCTTTCAAAGATTTCCAAGATTGCAGTTATCCCTGTAATCACATCACCACACAAACACAAATGACCAAAATAGGTCCTCCCCTACACTTAGGGGGTTAAAGGGATAGATACTCGGGCTGCCTCCCGAGGAGCGCTTGTTTTTGATAACCGAGTCACGAGCCTGACTCGACCCAAAATTAGTTCATGGGGAACGTGGTGAGGGATGGAATCACCTCGTGAGAGGTGTCCTCACCAAAGTACAACTTCACTCGTTGGCCATTCACCTTAAAATTTGGTCCATTAGGTTGAGCGAGCTCGAGAGTACCATATGGAAAAATTTGGGCGATGGTGAATGGGCCGGACCAACGAGATTTCAGCTTGCCCGAAAAGATTTTCAACCGAGAGTTAAAAAGTAAGACTTTGTCTCCAACATGGAACTCTCGGTTTTTGATCTTGGAGTCGTGAATGAGCTTAGTTCGTTCCTTATAGATCAAAGAATTTTCATAAGCCTCATTCCGGAGTTCATTCAGCTCATTAAGTTGGATCTTGCGTAGGTCACCGGCTTTGTTTATATCAAAATTAGCCCACTTCAAGGCCCAATAAGCCTTGTGCTCCAACTCAATGGGGAGGTGGCATGCTTTCCCGTACACAAGACGATAAGGCGTACAGCCGATCGGGGTCTTGTAAGCAGTACGGAAAGCCCACAAAGCATCATCGAGTTTATCAGCCCATGCGGCACGATGCTCTCCCACGGTCCTTTCAAGAATTCGCTTCAGTCCTCGGTTGGATATTTCAGCCTGGCCATTAGTTTGTGGGTGGTAGGCTGTGGAAAGACGATGGTTTACACCGTACTTAGCCATGACTCTAGCAAATTGGTCATTGCAGAAATGAGTCCCACGATCACTAATAATGGCGCGAGGCACACCGAATCTAGCGAAAAGAGCTTTCAAAAAGTTACAAACCACCCTTGCGTCATTAGTAGGTAAAGCTTTGGCTTCAACCCACTTTGAAACGTAGTCAACGGCTACAAGGATGTATTTGTTTCCTTTAGATGAAGGGAATGGCCCCATAAAGTCGATACCCCAAACATCAAAAATTTCACACTCTTGAATGAAATTCTGAGGCATCTCGTCTTTATGTGTGATTTTGCCTTGCTTTTGGCAAACATCACATCGCTTAACCATATTGTGAGCATCACGATATATGGAGGGCCAATAAAATCCCGAATCAAACACTTTCTTTGCGGTGTAGTTGGGACCAACGTGACCACCGGTGGGTCCTTTGTGGCAAGCATCAAGGATGTCCGACGCTGCCGGTCCATCAACACATCAGCGAATAATCAGGTAAGCACATTGTTTGAATAGGTAAGGGTCGTCCCAAAAGTAAGTCTTAATGTCGGTGAAAAACTTCTTCTTTTGCTGGGACGTCAACCCTTCCTTGAGAATTCCACCCGCCAAGTAGTTTGCAAAGTCCGCAAACCACGGGGTTTCATTCGGCTTCGAGTTTATAGACATTAAGGTCTCCAAGGGAAAAGAATCATTGATTTCTTTAGTCGGATGATCCCCTTGGTATGGATTCTCAAGTCTACTAAGATGGTCCGCGGCTAGGTTTTCTGCTCCTTTTTTATCGCGAATTTCGATTTTAAATTCCTGGAGCAGCAAAACCCAGCGAAGAAGTCTTGGTTTGGAATCTTGCTTTGTCAACAAGTACTTCAGCGCGGAATGATCGGTATACATGATGGTGGTGGAAAGGACAAGATAGGGGCGAAACTTTTCAAAAGCATAGACAACAGCTAAAAGCTCTTTTTCGGTTGTCGTATAATGCAATTGTGCCCCCGTCATTGTCTTGCTAGCGTAATGGATCGGTTGGAAGTGTTTGTTCACTCTTTGTCCAAGAACCGCTCCAATAGCAAAATCACTAGCATCGCACATCAACTCAAAGGGAAGCTCCCAATTAGGGGTAACTAAGACGGGTGCCTTAGTAAGCTTATCCTTAAGCGAGTTGAAAGCTTCAAGGCACTCTTTGGAGAAGATAAAAGGAGTATCTTTTTCCAAGAGGTGGGTCATCGGGCGAGCGATTTAAGAAAAATCTTTGATGAAACGACGGTAGAAGCCCGCATGACCCAAAAAACTTCTCACACCCTTCACGGTTGAGGGTGGAGGCAACTTTGCGATAACATCGACTTTAGCACGGTCTACTTCAAGACCGGCTTTAGAAATCTTATGTCCCAGCACGATGCCTTATTTTACCATAAAATGGCATTTTTCCCAATTTAGAACTAGGCGAGTGTCTTCGCACCGCTTTAGCATACGTTCCAAATTGGCAAGGCAAGAAGAGAATGAATCCCCGAAGACCGAGAAATCATCCATGAAGACTTCCATGGTTTGTTCAACCATGTCATGGAAGATAGCTAACATACACCTTTGGAAAGTCCCGGGCGCATTACATAAGCCAAAAGGCATTCTTTTGTAAGCAAAAGTGCCATAGGGACAAGTGAATGTAGTCTTCTCTTGATCTTGGGGATCGATGGGTATTTGAAAATAACCCGAGAAACCATCAAGAAAGCAGTAATATTCATTTCCTGCTAAGCGTTCAAGCATTTGGTCCATAAAAGGTAGAGGGAAATGATCTTTTCTCGTGGCATCATTGAGTTTGCGGTAGTCTATACAAACTCTCCACCCAGTAAGGAGACGAGTGGGAATCAACTCGTTGTGTTCATTGGGAACAACGGTTATTCCGCCCTTCTTGGGCACACAATGGATTGGACTAACCCATGGTGAATCCGAAATAGGGTAAATCATACCCGCATCAAGAAGTTTGATAACCTCTGTTTTGATGACTTCATGTATTTTTGGATTCACCCTTCGTTGGCTTTGAATAGTAGGCTTGAAGTCGTCCTCCATGAGAATTTTGTGTGTGCAGAAGTGAGGATCAATTCCACGAATGTCAGAAATCTTCCAAGCAATAGCCTTCTTGTGATCTTTCAACACAGCGACAAGTCGAGCTTTCTCTTCATCCTTCAAATCCTTAGCAATGATGACTGGCGACTTCTTCTCTTCTTCGAGGAATACATACTCAAGATGGGGCGGCAACTCCTTAAGTTCCAAATCCGGAGGATTTTCGACGGTAGGCGTATTCGAAGTCGGAGTCTCGATAGCAATAACAGTGGGAGATGGAGGGGAAGGATTGTCTTCTCTGAGGATGTTTGCAATGAAACTAAGATCGTCATACCAATTGGCAGTAGAATCGTCATTGTCTAGCTTCACATCTTCCAGGGTGGCTTCCAAATCTTTCCAAAGGAAATCACTTTCTCCAAAGAGAGATAGTGATGAGTCGATAGAGGAAACGGTCTCAACATTGGGAAGAGAGGTAGGAATGTTTTTACAAGCATCCTTGAAGTGTTCTTCACAAGCCTCATCAAGAACGTCAATACAGTTAATGCTCTCATATGAATAAGGCTGTTTAGACAACTTTCCCATGTTGAAGACTATTTTATCGTCACCCACTCTCATGATAAGCTCACCGGCTTCAACATCAATGAGAGTGCGACCGGTCCTCAAGAATGGACGACCAACAATGAGTGGCACACGGGGGTCCATCTCGTAGTCGACGACAACAAAATCAGCAGGGAAGGTGAATTTGTCGACTCCTACAATGACGTCTTCGGCTATCCCCACTGGATAAGAAACCGTACGGTTAGCTAATTCCAAAGTCATTTTAGTGGGGACAAGCTCGGGGAGAGATAATTGCTTCCAAACACTTAGAGGCATGAGATTAATACTGGCACCTAGATCGGCTAGGGCCATGCAATTCTCTACTCCCGGGAAATTGCAAGGGATAAGAAAACGACCCGGATCACCAAGCTTGGTTGGCAATTTCCTTAAGAGCACTGCAGAGCAGTTCTCATTAAGTTGGGTGTTGGCAATATCGAAGAGCTTTTCTTTGTCGCTCAGAAGATCTTTAAACATTTTGGCATACTTGGGCATGTGAGCGAGAGCCTCAGCGAAGGAGATATTGAAATTCAGTTGTTTGAACATTTTTAAGAAGTTCGAAACTTGAATATCATCCTTGCTCTTTTGCTTCTCTTTCCTCAACCTAGATGGATAAGGTATATTGGAAGAAGAGGAAGGCTTTAAAGGAATAGGATCACTCACAACCACGGGTGGAGGAGGGGTAGAAGAAAGAGGTGGTGAAATTGGGGAAGGAGAAGGATGAGGAATAGGAGCAGGCGACTCGTTCTCCTTAGTCACAACCACCGGTGGAGGTATAGGAAGCTCGGGTTCCTTGGTACCTTTCCCACTTCGAGTGGTGATTGCTTTCATCTCCCCTCTTGGATTCGCAACGGTGTTACTCGGAAGAGTACCCGAAGAAGAGGGTTGACTACTTTGGAAGAAACTAGCCATCATGTTCCTTAGATCATTAGTTTGGCTATCCAACGTAGTTCTCATATCAGCTCTCAAATCGTTTCCTTGCTTGACCAAGTCTGCCTTCAAGTTGAGCACCTCTCTCTGTAGATTTCCCACTATAGCATCATTAGTCCTCATATAAGTTTCTACTTCTTGGTGAAGAGCGGTAGGTTGGTTGGGAGGAGCATTGTATGCAGGTGGTTGGTAAGCAGGTTGTTGGTAGACTTGGTTGTTTCGTTGAGGTGGTTGTTGCTGCTTGTGAGGTGGGATGTAAGGTTGTCGAGGTTGTTGTTGTTGTTGAGGAGGGCGATTAAGGTTTTGTTGTTGGTTTGAGTTGGCAGGAGGGAAACCAGGTGGTGAAAGATAGTTGTTGTTGCGGTAGCTAAGAAAGTTACGGTCACCTTGGGGTCTAGCTTGATAAGCAGGTTGTTGATAGGTGCCATAGGCCGCATTCACATTCTCAGCAGGGTAGTCTTGGGTGGCGGTACAAGTTGTGTAAGAGTGAGGACCACCGCATATCTCACAAGGTTGGCTGACAGCGTTCACTTGAGCGTGTTTGGCGTTGTTGCTGTTGTTGTTGCTGACGGTGTGGGTGACAAGCGATTCAAGAAGCGTAGTGATTTTGTCTAATCGCTTGTCGCTGTCATTAGTGCTAGCACTAGCAACATTGGTCCGAACACTCTTGGTTTGCACACGAGATTTATTCTCAATGATGTCCCAAGCAGCATTGGAAGTCTTAGCCAATAAAATACCCCCTGAGGCACTGTTCAGTGAATCTTGGTCACTCATGCTTAAACCATTGTAAAAAGTATTAATTTGATGTACTTTGGTAAAACCATGTTCTGGGCATTTTCTTAAAAGATCTTTGAAACGATCCCAAGATTCACTGAACGACTCATCGTACTTTTGTTCAAAGTTTATAATCTCATTCCGCAAAGCGGTAGTACGAGAGGGTGGAAAAAAGTAATTGATGAACTTTGTTTCCAAATCCGTCCACGAGAGAATACTCTGTGGCGGTTCCTTAGCAAGCCAATGCCGGGCTTGTCCCTCTAAAGAAAAGGGAAAAAGTTGTAACCTTATAACCTCCTGTGGAACCCCATTGAACTTGACCGTGTTGGTGAGTTGTAGAAATCTCTTGATGTGGTCGTGTGGATCATCAATGGTTCGTCCCAAGAATGGTTGAGCTGAGACCATCTGGATAAAGCCTGATTTGAGCTCGAAATTGTTGGCAGCAATTGGTGGAATAACAATTGGATCCGTGTTGCCATCGACATGAGCTTGGAGCAATTCAATCATGGGGCGGTTATCCGGAAGGGGCTCATTGTTGTTATTCATGTTGTTGAAAGGTGGGTTGTTGTTGTTATTATTGTTGTTCGGAGGTGGTATGTTATTGTTGTTTTGTACACCAGCCATGTCTAAGTTATCGAGAGGCTCGGGCTCTTGATAAGACGTGGATCGAGTGCGCATACACCTGCAAAAGAACGAACAAAGAAAAACAAAGCAAAACTATTTTTGGTTTTTATTGTTTTTTAATTTTTAGGATTTTTGAAAATTTTATATTTTTTTAGTGTTTTTGAAATTTTTTGTGAAAAAGTAACGTTCACGGGGAACGGATCCCAAAATCCAAGTTCTCACAAAAAACTTTTGATCTTAACGAGAGGAGCCGGCAGCAGCGCCATTTGATACAAGGATTTTGCAATGGGTTCAAAATAATTCTCGATATCCTCTCGAATTGATCTCAGTTAAAAGTGGAATGATTTGTTCTTGGTGACAAAAAGTGGATTTGGTTTTCTATTCTAAATAATTGAAGTGAATAAAGATTAAAGCCGGAAACAGTAGATAAAAACAATTGAATGATAAAGCAGAAAAATACTCTTATTGAAAAATCCACTATGCTGAAAATAATCCTTATGCGGAAAGATAACGCTATTCGGAAAGACAGGGCTCTATGCGGAAAATCTGCTCTATTTGGAAAAAGATGTCCTATTCGGAAAATATTGCACTATGCGGAATAAGTCCTCACGCGGAATAAAAACATCTATGCGGAAAGATACCTCAATGCGGAAAATCTTGTCTATGCGGAAAATACTCCTATTCGGAAAAATATATCTATGCGGAAAATATGGCCATTCGGAAAAACATGCCTATTCGGAAAAATCAAGTCTTATGCGGAAAAAGAGCACTGTTCGGAATATTTAAAATATTCCGAGTAAGGAAAAAAATCAAAAACCCTATTCGGAATATCCAAAATTCCGAATAAGGGAAATGGGAATTCGCCTATTCGGAATATTGGTCTTGTTCGGAATATTCTGGGCAGCGAAGAACAGTAACAACAAGCACCAAACGATTTTCAATCTAAACACCAAAATACTCAAAAAGGTTTTACCAAATCAAACACACATCATTTAAATACCATAAGTAATAAATCCCACCAATAAAAACACTAAATCAACAACTTTTTAAGATCAAACTAGAATCAAAGAAAAACTTAAAAACTTGCAATAAAAATGGAGATGAACAAGATGAATGAAAAGATGGAATAGATTGATTAATGGAAGAGTAACAAGGTTAATGATCAATGATTACAAGATTGAAAAAGAAAAATGAAAAATCATCAAACACCCTAATGGTGTTTGTGATGAAGCTACGAACCAAAAGAACTGGAAAAAGAAAAATGAACTAACTCCCTAAAATGTGAAGGGAGAGATCTATTTATACTCCTAGTGGTTGGTTGGTGAGTGGTCTTTCTCCCTTTCTTCTTGTCTTCTCGTCTTTTCAGAAAAGTTGACGTTTTCGATTCTGATTCGGGATTTGTTGTCGATTAAATCCAACTCGTCTTTTAATTTCTTCGTTAAATAGACTTGAGTTTCTTCGACTTATGTAAATCTTCCGTCTTTGGTCCTTTTCTTCGATAAATCTTCGAATAGGCCCAGTGACTTCAAATCTTTTGCATCTCTTGGACAATAGACTTCGTCTTGAGTCTTTTTCCTTGATAAAACCCGCGCAATCCCATGTTTTCTTTAATATTTATCCGGTTAGCTCTGAAAACACAATAAACACAAAAACCACGCATAATTCCAAACAAATGATATTAAATACGTGTTTTCGTCTTGTTTTAGCCAGAATTAAGTGGTAAAAGGATGGGTGTTTTCACACCTATCAGGAATATCACTATAAAACGGGTTTATTACGTCGAGGGACTGAATCACAATTTATTCTCGGTTGGTCAATTTTGTGATGCGGATTTGGAAGTGGCTTTTCGGAAATCTACTTGCTATGTTAGAGACTACGATGGGAATGACCTTCTTACAGGTTCTCGTGGTTCTGATCTCTACACAGTAACTCTTCAAGACACATCTTCAACAAATCCAATTTGCTTAATGGCTAAAGCTTCATCATCTCAAGCATGGTTATGGCATCAACGATTGTCACATCTCAACTTTGACACCATCAACTTGCTTTCGAAGAATGATATTGTGACCGGTCTTCCTAAGTTGAAATTCGTCAAAGACCATCTTTGTTCTTCTTGTGAGTTGGGGAAAGCAAAACGGAAGTCTTTCAAAACAAAGACTACCCCTAGCTCAAAAGGACGATTGGAACTTCTACACCTGGATTTATGTGGTCCCATGCGTGTAGAGAGTATTAACGGGAAAAAGTATATTCTAGTGATTGTTGATGATTACTCTAGATACACATGGACTTTCTTCTTAAGGTCCAAAGATGAAACACCAGAGGTTCTCAAAAACTTTCTCAAGATGATACAACGCAATCTTCAAGCTCAAGTCTTAACCGTAAGAACGGATAGGGGTACTGAATTTTTGAACAAGAACTTGCAATCTTACTTTCAAGAAGAAGGCATCGAACATCAAACGTCTATTGCTCGAACTCCTGAACAAAACGGCGTTGTCGAAAGACGGAACCGTACTTTGGTTGAGGCTGCTCGAACAATGCTTTCTGCTTCAAAATTACCGCTATTCTTCTGGGCTGAAGCAATTGCAACTGCCTGTTATACTCAGAATCGTTCTCTCGTTATCCCTAGACATGAAAAGACACCTTACCACATCATCAATGGCAGGAAACCTACTGTCAAATTCTTTCACGTATTTGGATCTTTATGCTACATTCTTAAAGACGGTGAGAATCTCGACAAGATGAAAGAAAAAGGTGACGCATGTATTTTTGTGGGGTATGCTACATTGTCGAAAGGATATCGGGTCTATAACAAGAGAACAAAGATCATTGTCGAAAAAATTCATGTGAACTTTGACGAATTGCCACAGATGGTACTTGATCACAACAGCTCAAGTCCCGCTCCTCAATGTCCAACAATGGCACCTACACACAACAGTGTACGTCCCGTGCAAGAATGTCAACAAAGTACTCCCACAGCAGAATCGACGGATACGAAACATATGAATGAGTTGGTTGACTTATATGATCCAATGTTTGATGAATATTACTATGGAAACAATCAAGTTGTGTCAAAGCCTTCCGCTGTCAATACTACTGATGCACCCGAACAAAGTCAAAAAGACAAAACTGCCTCTACTTCAGCAACCGTTGCTCAAGAGAATATTCCATTAGATACTCAACAAACTCTAGAAACAGTCATACAACCAACATCACCAACTGTCAATGCTGAAGGAGGTAACAACAATCAAGCAGCCGATGCACAACCTGACGATGAAGAATTTATCAATCCGTTCGGTACACCGGTACACAAAGTCGGAGAGTCTTCTACTCAACATGTTGATCCGTCCAACATGCATACATTCTACCAACCATATCCATCCACTCACCATTGGACACGTGATCATCCATTGGAGCAAGTCATTGGAAATCCTTCATAACCGGTTCGAACACGCAGACAACTCGAAACCGATGGCGATGTGTTTATGTATACACTCACCGTGAGTTCAACTGTACCAACAAACATCAAACAAGCCATGACTGATCATGCGTGGATTGAATCAATGCAAGACGAAATTCATCAGCTTGAACGCCTAAATGTTTGGGAACTTGTTGACCGGCCCTATGGAATGTCAATTTTAGATTTCAAATGGATCTGGAAAAACAAACTGGATGAAGAACAAACCATCATCAAAAACAAATCTCGTCTTGTGGTTAAGGGGTATCGTCAACAAGAAGGGATAGATTTCGATGAATCATTCGCTCCAGTTGCTCGTTTGGAAGCAGTCAGGATATTCCTTGCTTATGCTGCACATAAGGGCTTCACGGTTTTTCAGATGGACGTTAAAACTGCTTTTCTCAACGGTCATTTGAAGGAAGAAGTGTATGTGAATCAGCCGGAAGGATTCATCGATCCTCGTCATCCTGACAAAGTCTATCGTCTCAAAAAGGCTGTATATGGACTTAAACAAGCTCCAAGGGCATGGTACGAAGAACTTTCAAACTTCTTGGTGTCCAAAGGATTCTCCAAAGGTTCTATTGATCCTACTCTCTTTACTAATAAATATGGGGATGACATAATGCTGGTGCAAGTTTATGTTGATGACATTATTTTTGGTTCTACGAACCCAAAACTTTCAAAACGTTTTGAAAAATTAATGCACAGCAGATTTGAAATGTCAATGATGGGGGAACTAAAATTCTTTTTAGGCCTCCAGATTCATCAATCCCCACGTGGTATCTTCATTAACCAAGCTAAGTATGCTCAAGAGATACTTAAAAAGCATGGTATGACCTCATGTGCTCGCGTTGGTACACCATTGTCCACCACATCCCTAGACGCTGACTTGTACTCATATCCCGTAGATCAAACGCGATATCGCAGTGTGATCGGGTCACTTATGTACCTTACAGCCAGCAGGCCTGATATTCATCATGCCACATGCTATTGTGCACGATATCAAGCCAGACCTACTCAAAAGCACCTCAAAGAGGTTAAACGGATCTTTCGGTACCTTAAGAATACCATTCACATGGGACTCTGGTATCCGAGGGAAACCGGTTTTCATCTAACAGCTTTTTCAGATTCTGATCACGCAGATTGTCTTGATAGTCGAAAAAGCACTTCTGGTAGCATACAATTTCTAGGGGAAGACAAGCTTGTCAGCTGGTCGTCAAAGAAGCAGGATTGCACCTCGCTCTCATCAGCTGAAGCAGAATATGTGGCTCTATCCGCGTGTTGTGCTCAAGTCCTCTGGATGAGAACTCAACTCACGGATTATGGCTTCCACTTTGATAAAATACCTATGTATTGTGACTCAAAGTCGGCCATAGCCATATCTTGCAATCCGGTTCAACACTCCCGCACCAAGCACATCGATGTCAGATATCACTTCATCAAGGAACAAGTGGAACGCGACATCGTGGAATTATACTTTGTCAGAACTGAGTACCAGCTGGCAGACTTGTTTACAAAAGCTCTATCGAAAGATAGGTTTGCGTATCTCGTTGGCCGTCTTGGTATGAAGTATATGACTCCAGAAGCCTTGGAGGTTTTGGCAAATGAAGCTGCTTGATATTCTCTCATAATGACTTCTAGGCGCATCACAGCTTAGAACTCGGACCTCAACTAAGGAAAGTTTATCTCGACGATAACTTATCCTTCTCAACGAGAAATTCATACTTCTCGGTCATGAGCTTCTCATAAAAACAATCCAAGTTTTTAAGTTCATGAAAAACGATTTCTAAGTAAATGACAGCTTAGAACTCGAACTTCAACTTAAGGAAAGTTTATCACGGATGATAACTTATCCTTCACAACGGGAAATTTATTTTTCTTGGTCATGAGCTAGTCACAAAACAATCAAAGTTTTGAGCTCATGAAAAACGGACCCGAAAAGGGAATGTACGTTTCAGTGCGCTTTCCCTAATCAATAGAAGAGAAGTCTTCTATCCTGATTATTTTAAAACCGTTGAACACAATTTTTCAAGAATTTCTCGAAAGGTTTTTCTAAATCTTTCAAAATTGTGTGTTCAACACTCCCTTCCTCATAAGTGGTTTTTATATCTCAAAATTGTCATATGTTATTTTGATCAATTTTTGAGGGGGAGCGTTTTAAAATCAAGCCTTTTAATGTTGTTGGGTACATCTCTAAAATGTCATATTTTATGTATCCAACATATTCCTAAAATGATATGAAATTGTCAAATGTAATATATTATATCGGAAAAGGCATCTCAACTCCGTACCTCAACATATTTTGTGGTGTCGTTTTTCTAAAATTTTATCAAATTTTGTCTCAAGACACACATATATTGTTGAGGGGGAGCGACCCGAATGAAAATGTTCCATGCTTCATTCGTGCACACATGTTTCTCTCCCAATCGGTTTTCAGAAATTGTCATATTTTAATCATTTAGTATCTCTAATATGATGTTTTTATATTAGAGACAGGGGGAGAAAATGTGATTAAAATGTAATATATCGCAACAAGTGATCTTAAAGACTCAAGTGCAACTCTTTCCTTCACATGCCAAACTATTTCGTATATCGATGCATGTGTGTAGGGGGAGCTTTTCGGAAATGTAAAACTTTCAAGTGTTAAAAGTTTTGATTTTTATCAAACACTTTGAATGGTTTTCAATGGTTTATGGTTACGATCTATACCCAAAACAACCTACTATCCACGACGGAACGATGGAGTCAAAAGGTGGTTTAGGATAGGAAACTAAGTCCTATGATCCAACCAGAACCGGAGGGATCTACCCAAGGACATTCCATAGCTAGAAATAGTTGTCCTTAGGAAAGATGGAGTGGAATGAAGCTGAATGCGGACCAAGTACTTAAGTTAGCACTGGAACAATCACAACAAGGTGCTAATGATGACGTATTGGTAAGCATTGAAGGAGTTGAATATTCTATGCAACTTAGGTAGAAACCGGGTTAACACATCTTTTGAAGACAAGTGTCATGGACCCAGTGATGCGATGCACAACCCTTCCCCAGCCATTCGAGTTTCTCTCAAAAGAAACTTGTCTCATTGTCACGGAGATCAACACGTATCTATTGACTTTCTCACTCCGAGTCAGTTAATATTGAAAAGGTGGCAGTCTGCTCCAGCCTCCGATTACCAAAATGCACTTATTGAGTCTAGAGCCAATCGAGATCTATCTATCATCTCATTAGGACACAATCGAGTCCTACGCATTATCCTTGTGATATTGCCAGAACATCTGAGTGATACGATTCACAATGAAGATGGAAATCCTGCTTGAGCCAGCATTAAACAAGCTCATGGTAGGTAACTTGTGCGATTCTACACGAATCAAACTTGTGAGAACTGGAAAGAAACTAAGTTTCGATTCTTAATTGATTCAAACTTGATTCCAGGTTTCTTCGCAAAATCCATGTGATCTTGCCAGAACATTCAGAGTGACACTCATTAGTGTTCACAGTGACGAATGGAAATCCTTCCAGTGTCAACATCAAACAGCATTGCGGTAGGTAACTCGCAAGATTCTCTATGAATCAAGCTTGTGACAAACTGGAAAGCAACAATGGTGCGATTCTTTTAGAATCAAACTTTTTCCAGGAAATCTGAATTGACGACTCTAATCAGACAGATAATTTATCCTTATGATTCACTCTTTACGTTCGCAGTCTGCTTTGAGACGGTCGAGTAAAGAGAACTGGCTACTACCGCCGGGAAACCCTGTCAAGGAGGTTCTTAATCGAATCTACCTGATCACAGGTACGGTATTTAATACCGTTTAACGGTCTTCACCGACCGGAGGTAAAACGCTACCGAGTTAGGGTGAAATGTTCAAAGCCATTTCATCCGTGTCTATATATGTTGTTGCATATCAAGAAGGTGGCGTAGCTGTGCAACCGATGTCGATTCAGAAGTCACAAGAGCACAAGATGGCGATAATCAAGATACTTAAGAATGTAAGAATGTAATAGGTCATCTTTGTCACAAGGAGCAAAGATGAAGATCTCAAGCACTCTAAGTCAAATGACAAAGGCTCAAGATAAAGATCACGAAAGCATGAAGGAACAAAGCTGTTACAAACCAGATCAAGACCAAGATACAAGACCAAAGCAGGAAGATCTCCTCTACAAGAATGTATTCACTCAATCATCTTATGCTATTTAAGCTTTTTAAGATGACCGATACATTGGGGGAGATTGTTAGCCCTATATTTCATATAGTAGAACAAGAATGTAATAGGTCATCTTAGTCGTTAAAAGGTCTTGTATTGTAATAGGTTAGTCGGGAAAACCGGGCTTGGACTTTAAGCTAATATTGTATAAGTTAGGGGCGTAAGCCCAAAGCAATGCCAAGCCCGGCCCAAGATGAAGCCCACAAAGGCCTTAGGCCGTGGCATATATAACCCTCTTCCACATGTGGAAGAGGGTGTTGGTTCATTTTACTTTCTCTCTCTAAGTAAACATTAACCTTCCAAATTCTCTCTAGTTTCTCTCTCTACTTTTCTTCTCTTTCTCTCTCTAAATATCTCTTCTAAATCTTGTGTTATGGATTGAATGGGAACAACAAAGTCCCAAGAGAGCGGGTGAATGCAAAATTTCTAAACATTCTTCAGCAAGAATGGTTTGTGTACAAATCCATTTGGCATAACAGAGATGACATTGATGACAAGAACATTGATCACATCTATAACAGCTTGAAGGTATTTGAACATGTTGTCCTACAATGAAAAGCATGGGAATAATACCTACAAATCCAAGTGGGCCAACTGGTCACCCGGTAAACATGACGTTTATCTCAAACAGTGGGATCCGTAACAGTGGGAAAGATGTTTCCCCTGTTAGTCTTCATCAAGGTTTAGAGACTACTCAATATACAAAACACTCTGACAAAGATGTGAAGGTTGCAACATTCAGTCTTGACACTGCTTGTGCATTCATAGCCTCTCAAGGACCAACTGGTTCCACTATGGTATATGAGGATTTGACTCAGATCAGCAAGAAGAGCTGGGAGGAAATTGACATCAAATGGAACATGGCTTTGCTCAGTATGAGAGCTAATAGATTCTACAAGAAGTATGGGAAAAATATCATAATTGATCCATCTAATGTTGTTGGGTTTGATAAATCAAAGGTTGAATGCTACAACTATGTAAAGAATGGGAACTTTGCTAGGGAGTGTATATCACCAAAGAAAGAATGGAAAGGCAACAGTTACAGGAATGACACCAGAGCTGAGGAGTCAGAGTCTAAAGCTATGGTAGCAATGTGATAACTGGTTTTTGCCTCGTATAAAAATGTTTCATCTCGATTCAATTCGAATTGATTAAGGTTCAAAGTGCGACTCAGTTGTTTTTGGTTTAAAAAAGGGAGTTTTGGTTATCTATTTCTAAGTAAAAGTTAAATGCAAAAAGTAATAAAAATAAGCTAAAAACAATTAACTAAAAATAACGAAAGAATATAAATAATAAAACATAAATTAAAGCAAAACAATTAATAAAAAGACGAAATTAACTATGGACTCGAAAATAAAATTTACTTAATGAAAAAGGAGAGAATAAAACTAAGATGGTACTTTAAAGCTAAACGAGGCAAAACCTAAAGCGGGTACTAGATAAAAGATAAAACTTGAACTTTACGAAAAAATATTAATTTTAAAATTAGACGAAAAATTCAACTAAAAATACGTAACTTTCAAAAATAAAATCAGAACAACTTTTAGATAAAACTAAACGATTACAGAACAATACTAAATAATAAACAAGCTAGCAGGCAAGCTGCTCAAGCGGCCAACCTACTAGTTGAATTTGGCGGGAAAGGAGTGAAAGCATGCAGGTAGGTAGGTAATTTCTATCGGAATGTTAAAGTGTGTATATATCGGAATGTTTAATAAATAATATCTATCGGAATATTGAATTGGTAATTCTATCGCAATATGTTAATAATAAGAAAAACTGTCGGAATAATAGAGCAAAAGAAAAAGTATCGGAATATGATAAAAAAAATCTATCGGAATGCTAATTATAAGAAAAGTATCGGAATGTCGATTATAATAAAAAACTATCAAAATGTGGAAACTATCGCAATATGTAAATCAAAATTTGGGCAGCATTTCGTCACAATAAGCCTTATACCCGATCGCAAAGTACGATGCCAGGGGCGATCGCAACCTACGATCGGAATAAGTGATCGGAAAAACTATCACAATAAGCTGTCACAATGTAGAAAACCTAATATTGTGATGGAAAAATCACAATATTCGGATGGATGAGCATAAGCTAAAAAACCAATAAGCACTTCTAAAAAGGACACTTAACAAAAACTTAACCAACTCAATAAGCACAAATTTGAAAACTTTTAAAATACGAAATAAGCAAACTTTATGAATCAAACTTAAAAATGCTAAACTTTTTAAGAAAACTAAAAAAGTAAATAAGCTAAATACGAAATAAGCCAATAAGCATGATAACCTCAAAGTTTAAGTTGTATAAAAACTTAAAGATTGATAAAAAGATAAACTTTTTAATCCATCAAACATCAAGATTAAACAAAATCGAAGAATATTTCGAATCAAACATAATTAAAAAGATCAAGAAATGTAGAATGAGAATGATTGTAAAAAGCTTGAAATAAGATGATGATTAAAGATTCAAAAGTACAAGATTAAAGATTAAAGATTAATAAAACTTGAAAGAAAAGCTTAAGAACATGAAACAAATCTAGAGAGAGAAAGTAATCTACTCCTACTCCTAAACTAAACTAACTAACCACCTCCTAATGACACATTAGGAGAGTTTTTATAGGAGGAGTAGAATGTTGGTGCTTTCTTCCTTCTTTCTTCTTGTCTCGACTCGATTCAGATTCTTTGTCTTTCTCGACGTCGTCTCGGGATTTGTTGATATAATTTGAACTCATCTTATAATTTTCTTCTTTAATTAGACTTGGTTCTTCGACTTCATTAAACTTCCGTCTTTAGACTTTTTCTTCGATAAATCTTCAGAATAGGCCTTGGACTTCCGTTCTTTTTGCACTCTTGATCTTTTGACTTCGTCTTTTCTCGTTTTCTTTGATAAAAGCCCGTGAAACCCCGTGTTTTCTTCCTTTTTCCTATTTTGGTCCTAAAACACAATAAAAACACAAACCACGCATAATTCCGACTTTTACGACATAAAATACACGTTTTGGTCTTGTTATTATTGTAAATAAGTGGTAAAAGGATAAGTGTTTTCACACTTATTAAATCCCCTACACTTGACCATTACAATGCCCTCATACAATGCATTAATTTCAAAGCACGGTTTACATTTTTCATCATAAATAACCCACCTTGGCCTTTATTAAATACTAAACAGTAAGGAAACTAAAAGATAGAAATATATACAAAACAAGTAAAGAAATCAAAGACTTACATTGGGGTTTTGGTAGTCATGAATGTTTATCATCCTCAAGTTTCACGTTTCCCATACCAAGCTTAAAAACGAGATCATTGTTATTATAAGTTAGCAAACTATCACAAACTCATGTGGGCCAATTATTCACTTAGACTCCCTTATTCCTAGGTGTATCTCTTATATTTTATGATTGTCTTGAACGATCACGAGGATGCATTGTTGACTTATTACGATAGTTATTTAGGCTGAAAATAAAGTGGGACGATTTAATAATAGTTAGCTAAAGGATAAAATCTTTTAAAACTGCTTCTCGGGACCTTATAAAGTTCATATCTTGGCATAACTCGCTTCACGATTTGAGACCATTCTCGGATCGATATTTGGCATTGACTTCATACTTCAAATCTTGAGAGACGTTCATGAAATAATAGTCTTTTCTCCATAATAGGAATTTCTTCACTTGAACTTTTTAAGAGATTCTTCATACTATGACCACGACTTCTTCATTTTTCTCCAATATTTATTTGGGATTTTGATATACAATGATCCGCCTCCTTTTAGGACATGGACCTATTTATCCTCATACCTTGCTAGGGTCTTTTCGGATAGACTTCTCCATGATCTTTTGGGGAGTATTTGCTTTTCGTCGTGTGCCTCGATCCTTCATATTGATTTTTGATAAATGATTCTTCACATCACTTGGGATCTTTAGCAACATAATGTAGCCCTCATGCCTTGTTAGGGCCTTTTCGGACTCGCCAATCTTCGCATCCCGCTTCAATAAGTTATGCCTTGGCTATGAACTCTAATTAATACCGAGCAACTTTTAAACGATCTTATGCTAGAAGCTAAGTAATTTTTCAAATCGTACAACGTTATTTATTGCAAATATATTTATTAACAAACGATGGGAGAAGAAGCTTATAATCAACTAACATAAATTCACGAAAGAATGCCAAACTTATAATTAACTCTATCATCTCTCGTTCTCCACAATTTAAAATCTCAAGGAATGAGACTCGCGGATGCTTAGCCAATTAAATCAAAGTTTTAGGTTTTCAAGTCATCTATAGGATCTTGCAAACTCTTAGACTCTTTCAAGTTTAGAATTCGCATTTTAAAGTTCCCTTGATAAACGACTTTCTAGGATCAATTATAGGAACTTGCGAAAAGTTCTTGTTCTTAACCCGTGAGAGTTAAGACTTTCGCGTTTTAAAGTTCCCTATATAAAAGCCTAGCAAAACTTGACTTAAACACGTTAAGGATACTAGCTAGAGTAAACTTGGATAAGTAAACTCGGGTTGAGTCAAAAGATTCACAACGTTGAAAAATTTAAAATCACTTTATTAAAATTTTTATTCTTGCAAGGAAAGTAGATAACGATAATAAAGGAAAATACTACTATACTACTAGGCCAAAATAGATTAAAAATTTTTAAAAATGTCGAAAAATCAATTTTTCGGTTAAAATGAGGGCAAATACAAGGAAAAGTCCACTTAACTTCGATAGAAGTCCCCCTACACTTAATATAAACATTGTCCTCAATGTTTAAGCATGTGGGAGTGAACTTCCCTACACTTAGGACATTGTGCACGTTGTTTAAATCTTGCTAAGGAAGAGACAACTAAAATGATTCCTATTTTAATATTGAAGAATATAAGATAGAGAATCAAAAGAGTTTAGGATAGAACCAGGAAGACGGGTACACAGAATCACAGGTCATCAAAAGTCATCAAGAATGGATTTTTGAAAGCTCGAATCCCTGCACATGATAAGAAAGAAAACAACAAACACATACTAGGGTCTCCCCCTACACTTATTAGAAAAACGGAATAAAAGGATAGATAATCGGGTTGCCTCCCGAGAAGCGCTTGTTTTTGTTAACCGAGTCACGAGCCTGACTTGTCCTCGAATTAAATGGTCCATGGGGAAGCCTCAAATGTAATACCGGGATCAAAGACCTTGTCCTCGTTCCTGGAGGAAATTGATAAAGGAGAGGCCGGAGGATAAGTCATGAAGGGTAGAAAAGTCCTCTCAACATAAGAAAAGTAAGTGAAATCATGATCCACGAGAGGTGGGGTGGGTAAAGGAATCAAAATGTCATCCCCAAAAGACATATGATTATCACTGAGCGGAAAAGCCGTAAAGGTGTCAATCATGGAATGGTCAATGTCACCTCCCGGGTCAAAGCACTCATCCTCCGTAATGGTGTCTAAAGGAGTGGATGAAAGGTGCTCGGGAGGGGGACTTGGGACGATATCTTCATGCAGCAAATTATCAAAAATAATATCCCCCTCTGTGTCATCATCATCAATACCCGGAGGTATTGAGAGAATGTCGATTTCCTCCATAGCCGTATCATTATTCTTAACTGAAGTACTAGACGAAGGTAAAGACTCAGAAATAGGAGCAGAATTCAACGCTTCAATTTTAGCAATAAGAAGATGAACTTTCAGTAATTTGTCGCGAAGAATAACGTCTTCCACCTCATCTACAAGACCAACTTCAGTGGTGAACTTCTCGTATGTCGGAGAGAATAAATCAACATCGCCTTCATCGCCTGGAGGAGAAGGAGACATTTCAAAAGTGAAATTTTCATAGCATGGAGAAAAATCATCATCATTAAGAGCGACCTCTTCCGTAAGCTCCTCAAAAGTATGCACATCACAAACCTCATCAAAGAATTTGTCGAGACCAAAATCACTAATCTCACTCGATGTATCACTATCCTTAGACGCATTAGGGATATCAAGAGTAGGAGTAGTAATCTCAGAAGATGGGTTGAGATTATAGATATCATCCTCGTCATCATCATAATAGTAGTATGGACGCACAAGAGGAGGAGTATAATCACTAAGATTAGATACTTGTTCTTGTTGCTGTCGCTTTTCCTCCTCCCTTGCTTCGCGTATACTAGCTAATTCTTGTTGAACGTTGATATGAGCTTAAACTCATATCCTTTTATCAACAAATAACCCTAAAACATGAAGCAAAATACCCTTTTATCTTGTAAAAAGCAGTATTATGTGGTATGTTTGTGTTTGTGTGATCTTATGTAGGTAAAAGGATACAATTTCAAGCAAACAAGGAAAAACCAAGCTCAAATGGATGAAAAAGACAAAAGAGGATCAAAAGTGACAAGGCTTTGAAGTTCAAGGACCTATCTTGACAATTTGTGAAAGTTGAAGGACTTAAAGTGCAAATTATGGAAAGTCAAGATTCAAGTCAAATTTGGTCAACTACAAAGTCAACTCAAGTCAAAGGGCCATTTTGTTGAAGAATCAAAGTTAAAGGACCAAAAATGACAAAGGAATGAAGATTCTGGCCTTAAATAGCAATCTGCCAAGTTCAAGGGCTTATTTTGCCAAGTTTGGAAAGTTTTGCAAAGTTAAATCCAAGTGAAAGGCTATTAACCAATCAGAAACAAGGAAAGAGTTCACACGGATCAAACAATTAATGTCCACTTACAGCCGTCACAATTAATGCAAGATCATAACAGTTTCAATCCGTGTGACACTTTCTCTACCAATAAGAAGACGCCACGTGTCCTTCTCCTTCAACAAAAATATTCACCAGGATCGGGTTGGAGATTTAAGCCGTTTCAAGAAAAGATCAAAACACCAAAGTTACTCAATTTTGAAAGACGAATTCAACGGTGCAATCCATTTAACATATTATCCATTGAATCAAAAACCCCCAATTCAAGTTCATCACCTTCAAAATGGATTTGCAGAATTCCTCCACGTGTCAAGCCATGATTGGCCCAAACACGTCACAACTCCAACAGAATCTCCCTATCTTGCCTATAAATACCCAGCTAGTACTTCATTTGTGATTGTAGCTTAAAATTTGTAAACACCTAGTTCTTAAATTTCTCCTTTTCCTTTTTCCCTCCTTTTTCACCTAACTACTCAAGAGTCTGACAAACTCTTGAGTTAGTTAGTTAGTTAGAAGCTTGTAACTACTTTTGTAACAGAAATCACTCAATAAAATTCAAATTTCCTTTTTCCCGCCAAATTCTGTTTCTCAAATTCCTGTTGAATCTTGTTGATATTGGATATACTAGTTGCTGTTTGATGTTAGTTATGATCAACCATTGATCATAGCTTACATTGGTGGAGTTTTGTAGCTGTTTGTTCAAGAATTCAGTTCATTCCTAGTTTCTTGAAGATTTCATGGCAGATTGATGATTTGCAGTTGTTTGATTGTTGATTTGAGTTGATAGCTAGTGATAGGTGGTGGTATCACTAGGGCAAGAGAGCTCAGCGCTCCTCTTCTTCCCAAAGGAACTCTACATTAGGTTTCAAAGCTCTTGATTTTTGTTCCTCTAAATCAGTTCTTGCATGCTAAGATTCTTAGATAACTTTGATGGCTGCCTGAGTATACTTGATTAGTTGCTGTTTGATTGTGTTTGAGTGTTGTAGTTTAGTTACTTCATACTTGTTCATTTGAGTTCAGTTTGTAGTTTGTAGCTAAATTTTAGTAACTTTTTAGCTAAACACCTTAATTGAGTTCTAGTTGATATACTTGCTTGATTTCAGTTTCATTAGCTTTCATTTTGTTCACCTTAACTAGTTTGCTATAGCTTTTGTATCAGTCTGAACCATTACTCAACAAGTCTTTGAAAAAGTTTGATTAAAACAGATAAAGGTGTGTTTGGGACTAATCTTCAAGTGATTTTCAAGTGTTAGTAATTGGTGTTAAGTAGTTTGTTTCTAGTCATTAAGTGGTAATAAGAAGTTTTCAGTCATTTGTAAGTCATAAAAATAGTCAAAAAGGCAATTGGTTAACAAAAAGTTTGGGTCATACTTGTTATCAGCTTTTATTTCAAAACTTGCCAATTTCAATTGATTGTTTCTCCTTCATTACTTGATGAAATTTGCTCAAACCAGTTTCTAGTTATAGCTTATAACATAAACTTTCAGTCTTTAAGAGGAAAATCTACAGTATCAAGAAATAAGCTAGAAATCAGCTTATTAGCTCAAGCCTGAGCATTTTGCAT
Source organism: Glebionis coronaria (assembly GCA_025667525.1). Classification (NCBI taxonomy): domain Eukaryota; kingdom Viridiplantae; phylum Streptophyta; class Magnoliopsida; order Asterales; family Asteraceae; genus Glebionis; species Glebionis coronaria. The sequence continues at coordinate 287,038,372 of CM046877.1, read as the reverse complement.
TCTCTGATGTGAAAGGCTTACTGTTTTACTAGTTCTCATTATCCTCTTCATAAAACTTGTAATTTTCTTTCACATTTCCATTTAGAAAGTATTGGATATGAAGTTTTGAAATTTTGAGCTTTTTCCAAAAATTGGTCAACGTTTGGTCAACATAAGCTCATTTTAGCTTATTTCAGATATCTAGCTTATTACTGGATGAAATTTGTTCTAATTTGATTTCCCCTTCTTTAAATCAAGTGCTTAATCAGTTTTGATAAAAAAAATCAAGTTGTGGATGTTTGGATTAGGCTATAGCTTATTTTGAGCTTATTGATAAGCACTCTTTTGCTTATTTTGGAATTTTAGCTTATTTCCTTGAACACACGTTTCTTGAATTGGATTTGAAGTTGTTTGCAAGTTGTTTCAGCTTATTTGGTTGAGAAATAAGCTCAAACGAGCTTAATCTTTCTTTGTGCCCGTTTTTACTTGAAAAGTTTGGTTTATTGCACTTTAGTCCCTAGAATTCTATTCAGTTTCTAAACCTAGCTAATCTTCCTTATTTTGTGGTAATTGCATAATTCAGTCCCTGGATTTGGGAGTTTGTTAAATTTCAGTTTTAAAGTTTGTTAGTTTGTTAAAATTTGGTTAGTTTGTTAAAGTTTTTACAAGTTTAGTCCTTTTAGTTAACTGTTTTGCATTTTTAGTCCTTATAACTTTTAGAATTTACATTTCAAGCATTTTCATTTCATAGAAATTTCATTTTCAGTCCTTATAGTTTTGAACTTTGCATTTTAATATTTTACTTGAATAAAATTTGGAATTTGCAATTTGTTTTACGTATAAGTAGGTTTATATTTTTCATTTTTAGATAGTTTTGTTTGAACTAGCAATAGATTACCAAGCAAGCTTGAACAACCAAAAACAATTATAAATTTGATATTGATTGGACTTTCTATTAGTTAAGAACTGAGAAAACGAACTTGCATTATACACATTTCAAATGGCGCCGCTGCCGGTTCTTTGACTACACGAGAGACTATCGATTGACGGTTTTCATTGGATTTTGGGATCCGTTCATTTGGTGAACGTTATTTTTACGTATCATAAATCAAAAACAAATAAAAAATCAAAAATATAAAAATATATAAAAACTAAAAAATTAACAAAACAATTCTTTTCCTAAAGAATTGACCAAAAAAATAAAAAAATCCAAAAAGCAATCTTTTTCCTAAGAGATTGCACCCAAAAATATATATTATTGGATTCTCTCGGTTTTTATGTACATATAGTATTTTCCTTTAAAAACTCATAAATACAAAAATATTTTCCATATATTATTATAAGTAAATACGTATACGTATAAGAACAATCAATCTACATATCTTCCATAAGTATTGCCGAGGCAATACACCGTGTTGAGGGGCGTTCCGGTCCTTGACACGCGTATCGATCAAACAAAATAAAGCAAGAATAGATAAATACTCTCAATAAGCAATAATTCGAAGAATACGAACATTTAAGTGAATAGAAAGGCGATGCGCTATAAAATGCCATCTAAGGGTCAATAGGTACTTAAGTTCTTCGCGCCACCTAACCCCCCGTTCACTTGGGAGTATTCTAAGAAGGAAAGCTTCATTGAGGGTCTTGCACCCAAAGTAGTATTACATATATTGTTATTTTCTTGTGGATATTTAATATCGAAACTCGAAGAGGATAATCTTATTCTTTTCAAAGTCACACGAGAGCTTCTCTCTCATTCCTCGTATTGAGTTGCATGCTCACTCGCGGGCGTGCACAAATACCGATTGGTGTACAACCTCTTCCTCCGAAAAGGAAGAAAAAGAGAAAGAGTAAGACCACCACCGTTCACCAAGCCGATCACGAGAATCGTGCTTTGTCACCACCACAAGGAGCCATGGCTGTTGATAACCGTACTTTGTATGAACGTATGCAATCCAACGTTCATGGATATGTTAGTGCCATTAAGATTCCCGACTATCCCGCTAACACATTTGAGCTACATACATCTATGATCAATATGGTTTCTGCATCACCTTTCTATGGAAAACAAAATGAGGATCCCCATGCTCATCTTAAGAGATTCCTTTCACTTTGCAATACCATTAAGCATAATGGGGTTCCACCGGATGTCATTAGATTGTTGTTAGTGTCATTTTCACTAGATGGGAGTGCTAAGCATTGGTTAGACACCCAACCACCCGATAGTATCACCACATGGGATGATTTTACCACTAAGTTTTTGAACAAATTCTTTCCTCCACAAAAGACTATGGCTTTGAGAAATTTGATTATGGGCTTTACACAAAAACCTAGTCAATCCTTTGGTGATGCTTGGGAAGAGTATAGTGAGTTGTTGAGGCGATGCCCTAATCATGGAATGGATGATCTAACCCAAATCAATACCTTCTATAATGGCCTTAAACCTCACCACCAAGATTCACTAAATGCTTCCGCGGGAGGGAGTATTCATTTCAAGACATACCAAGAGGCTTTGACCATTATTGAGACTAAGGCAATGGTTCAAACAAACGATCCATTTGAAGAAAGAGTTCATGTTATCCAAAACACTTCTCAAATCCCTTTTGACAACCAACTCCTCAAGTTTCAAGAAGCTATTTTTCAAAGGATGGATAGAGAAAGTGAGAGGCATTTGCAAGCACAACAAGACATGCTTCAAACTTTTAAGAGCATGACATTGAACAATTCCTCAAACAATGTGAATGCCATCACCATTTCTTGTGTTACTTGTGGAGGTCCCCACTCTTATGAACAATGTGACAAGGTGCAAGGGTATCAAGGGGAATGCTATGCTTACCAAGAGGAACACCGTGAACACTTCAAGCCTAACATCAATCCAAATAACCTTTCTTACAAATCCCAAAATTACCTTACTCCACCCGGCTTCCCACCCCAACCACCCACCCACATTCCACAAAATCCTCCTCAAATTTTAGCAAGGAATCAAGGGCAAAAACAACCATACCAAGGCAATAATTACAAAGCACCCAATCAATTTCAACCTCAAGCTAATACCTTTTATCCACCACAACAAGGATTTAATCAACCACTTCCATTTATTCCCAATCAAGCATATGCTCCAATACCAAATCAAGCTTACCCTCAAAATCAAACTCAAGGATATGGGATGCAAGAGACTCAAGAGTATGTTGACAAGAAAATGCGTGACATTGAGAAGAGAATGAATGACCAAGTGAAACGTACAATAGAGGAACAAATCAATAGGGTTTTAGTGGCGGTAACTCAAAGACCACAAGGGGCTTTACCTTCCAACACACAAACAAATCCTAGGGCCAATGTCAATGCCATTACAACAAGAAGTGGTACAACAACAAAGGATCCTTCACCTCCTAAACCTACTATTGTTCAACCCACTTGTGCTCCTACTTGTGATAAGCCTTCTACTTCTACTCCACCTCCTCAAAGTGCTCCTATTCACTCAAACACACCTTCTCAACCACCTCATACTTCTCCTTCACCTTCCACACTTCTCAATGAAGAGGCTAACAAAGACAAATCTTCCACTACAACACCTATTCCACCTACACCCAAACCTACTCTTCCATACCCTTCAAGGTTGAAAAAGGACAAGTTAAAGAACAAAGATGACATACAAGTCTCCAATTTCTTAAGGATGTTCAAGCAACTCAATATCAACATATCCTTTGCGGAAGCTCTTGCTTATATGCCAAAGTTTGCTAAGATGTTCAAGGATTTGCTCTCAAACAAAGAAAAATTGGTTGATTTGCCCAACACATCACTTAATGAAAATTGTTCCGCGGTGTTACTTAAAACCTTACCAACAAAACTTGGAGATCCGGGGCGCTTCTTGATACCTTGTAATTTTCCCGGTGTTGAAAATTGCATGGCCTTGGCGGATTTAGGGGCAAGCATAAATCTCATGCCTTTATCGGTTTGGAAACAACTCTCTCTTCCCGAGCTCACCCCCACTAGGATGACTCTTGAACTAGCCAACCGAACCATAGCTCACCCCGTAGGTATAGCGGAAGATGTGTTTGTAGGTGTGGATAAGTTTACCTTTCCGGCCGACTTTGTAGTGGTCGATTATGACATGGATCCTAGAGTGCCTTTGATTGTTGGTAGACCGTTTTTGAGAACGGGTCGTACCTTGATAGATGTGGCGGAAGGAGAATTAATTATGAGAGTAGAGGATGAGAAAGTGGTGTTTAAGTTAGGGAAAGTTTGTGATAGAAAAGAGGTTAAGGAGTCTAGACCTTGTGAGACGATTAACATTGTGGATGTGCTAGATGAAGTGTGTAATGAACATTTTCATGATGCTTGTAAGAATGCTAGTGATGAGATTCCACATGTTGAAACCGTGGCCTCAATTGCTCCCTCTTTAACACCTTTTGGAGAGAGTGATTTCCTCTTGGAGGAATTTGAGTCCAACTTTCTTGGTGATGATGATTCTCCCATTAATTGGGAAGAAGATATTCTTACAATCCAAAAGTTGCTAAATGAGGACCCTATTCCTTCCCCTATTCCACAAGAGATTACCATTGAGGAACCTTCCATAGTAAAACCTTCCATAGAGAGTCCACCTCCCATTGAACTTAAGGAACTTCCATCCCACTTAGAATATGCTTTCTTAGAAGGAAAAGACCAATTACCGGTGATTATTGCTAAGGAATTGAAAGAGGATGAGAAGGAGCAACTCATTGAAGTCCTTAAGAAACATAAGAAAGCTTTAGCATGGAAAATATCCGACATAAGGGGAATTGATCCACATTTTTGTACTCACAAAATCCTTATGGAGGATGATTATAAACCCGCCATTCAAAACCAAAGGAGAGTTAACCCAAAAATTCATGAGGTTATTAAAAAAGAAGTGATTAAACTCTTAGATGCGGGTATGATTTACCCCATTTCCGACTCTCCATGGGTTAGCCCGGTTCATTGTGTTCCAAAGAAGGGTGGAATCACCGTGGTGCCTAATGAGAACAATGAGCTTATTCCCACGAGACTTGTAACCGGTTGGAGAGTTTGCATTGATTATAGAAAACTCAATGAGGCAACTAGGAAAGACCATTTCCCGCTTCCCTTTATGGATCAAATGCTTGAACGCTTAGCGGGAAATGAGTACTATTGTTTTCTTGATGGCTTTTCGGGTTATTTTCAAATACCCATTGACCCTAAGGATCAAGAAAATACCACATTCACTTGTCCATACGGTACATTTGCTTACAAGAGGATGCCTTTTGGCCTATGTAATGCACCGGGGACGTTTCAAAGGTGCATGATGGCGATTTTCCATGACATGATAGAGCAAACCATGGAGGTTTTTATGGATGACTTTTCCGTATTTGGGAATTCCTTTAGCTCTTGTCTCACCAATCTTGAGAGAATGCTTAAGCGTTGTGAGGAAACACGTTTGGTGCTTAATTGGGAGAAATGTCACTTTATGGTTAAAGAGGGGATTGTTTTAGGACACAAGATATCCAATAAGGGATTAGAAGTTGATCGAGCCAAAATTGATGTGATTGCTAAGCTTCCCCCACCTACCTCGGTTAAAGGTGTGAGGAGTTTCTTAGGTCATGCGGGTTTTTATAGGCGCTTTATACAAGATTTTTCTAAGATAGCTAGACCGATGACTCATCTCTTGGAGAAAGAGGCTCCTTTCATTTTTGACCAAGCTTGTTTAGAATCTTTTGAGACACTTAAGGAAAAATTGACAAAGGCACCCGTTTTGGTTTCTCCAAATTGGGAATTACCTTTTGAGCTTATGTGTGACGCTAGTGATTATGCGGTGGGGGCCGTCTTAGGACAAAGAGTTAATAAGCATTTCCAACCTATACACTATGCTAGTAAAACCATGACCGGTGCACAACTTCATTACACTACCACGGAAAAAGAGTTGCTTGCTATAGTATATGCTTTTGAGAAGTTTAGACCATACCTTGTGCTTTCCAAGACCATAGTGTATACGGATCATTCCGCTCTCAAGTATCTTATGACAAAACAAGATGCTAAGCCTAGGCTTTTGAGATGGGTTTTGTTGCTTCAAGAGTTTAAGATCGAGATTCGTGATAAAAAAGGGGCCGAGAATTTAGCGGCGGATCATTTGAGTAGACTTGAGCATCCTTTTCAAGGAGATTTCCCACATCAAGAAATTAATGAATCCTTTCCATTAGAGGAGCTCATGTCTATCTCTTCCCAAGAGGATGCCACACCTTGGTTTGCGGATATTGAAAACTATCTTGTGGGCAATGTGCTTATTGAGGGTCTTACTTACCAACAAAAGAAAAAGTTTCTTAAGGAAGTTAAGTATTACTTTTGGGATGATCCATATCTTTTTAGGCAATGTGCGGACCAAATCATTAGACGGTGTGTAGATGGGCCCGAGGCATTTAAAATTTTAGAGGCATGTCATAAAGGACCTACGGGTGGACATTTTGGGCCTAACTACACCGCCAAGAAAGTCTTTGATTCGGGTTACTATTGGCCTTCCATTTACAAGGATGCTCAAGAGATGGTTAAATTTTGTGATGTTTGTCAAAGACAAGGAAAAATTACACAACGTGATGAGATGCCACAAAATTTTATCCAAGAGTGTGAGATATTTGATGTATGGGGAATAGATTTCATGGGACCTTTTCCATCCTCTAAGGGAAACAAGTATATACTTGTGGCGGTGGATTATGTGTCCAAGTGGGTGGAGGCTAAAGCCTTACCTACTAATGATGCTAGAGTGGTTGTAAAGTTTTTGAAACAATTGTTTGCTAGATTTGGTGTACCTCGGGCCATCATAAGTGATCGTGGTACGCACTTTTGTAATGATCAATTCACGAGAGTTATGAAGAAATATGGAGTGAATCATAGACTTTCTACCGCGTATCACCCTCAAACAAATGGTCAAACCGAGGTCACAAATCGTGGTTTAAAGAGAATTTTAGAGAGAACGGTGGGAGAGCATAGAGCTTCTTGGTCGGATAAGCTTGATGATGCTTTGTGGGCGTTTAGGACGGCTTTTAAGACACCAATTGGTTGTACTCCTTATAGGCTTGTTTATGGAAAAGCGTGCCACCTCCCATTTGAGTTAGAACATAAGGCATCTTGGGCTCTCAAGTGGGCTAACTTTGATTTAAACCAAGCCGGTTCACATAGGAAAGATCAAATCAATGAGATGGATGAGTTGAGAGCCAATGCCTATGAGAATTCTTTGCTATACAAGGAAAAGACTAAGAAATTGCATGATGCTAAGATCAAGAATCGTGAGTTCAAAGTTGGAGAGCCGGTTCTCCTCTTTAACTCAAGATTGAAGCTTTTTGCGGGCAAGCTTAAGTCGAGATGGTCCGGTCCATTCACTATTGCTCAAGTGTTTCCATATGGAACTCTTGAGTTGTCCCAAACCGATGGTCCAAATTTCAAAGTGAATGGTCACCGTGTTAAGCACTACTTTGGGGAGGACATTTCCGTTGAAATGGTCCAAGAGGTCCCCATTTTCCCCATGAATTAATTCATTGAGGGACGAGTCGAGCTAGAGACTCATTAACTCAAGCATCGTATAACTAGGTTTAGAGTGTTGTAGGTTAGCAATAAAGGCATAGATTTGGAGATAAGTGTAGGGGAGACCTTCTTTTGTCTTCATGCTTGTTTGTAGGGTTGCTCACTCATTTCATGCTTTGGAGCTTATGGAGGAGGCCCTTGTATCCGGTTCACTTCGTTACTTTAGTGATTTTTCATTGACACCTTGTGCTTAAACATGATTTCACTAATAGTAGTCCTTTCCTTAACTTGGGTTAAGCAAAGTCTATTCATTGTCATAAGTGTAGGGGAAGTTTTTATACTTCCATGCTCTTAAACATTGAGGACAATGTTTAGCTTAAGTGTAGGGGGGTCTTCTATCGAAGTGACCTTACCTAGAACTTGTCATTGTCTTGCATGATAACATGGAAAATTGAATTTTTCAACATTTTTCAAATTTTTGATCTACTTTGGCCAACAAAAATATGCATTCATGATTTTTGCATCAAGCATTTTTCATTTGCATAACACATTTGCATTGTATATATTTCTTCTCTTATTTTTCATCAAAAATATATAAAAAGGAAAAATATAATAAAACATGGTTTTAACAAGTTTAGACTTCTTTGACATATTAGGCCCGCCATGGATATTTTGACTCAACCCGAGTTTGCTTATTTTAGCACTCTCTAGCTAGTATCCTTAACCATGTAGTCCTTCATTGGTCTATTAGGCTAAGCTTCCACCAATTTCATTATTTGAAATTTTAAATTTGTGGAGAATGGGAAATGATAGAGTTGAAGCAAGTGTAAAAGGGCTAGATAGACTTCATGACAATTACTTGTGGCTAAAACCTTCTCTTCTTTACCTCTATTTTCTTCGCTTGTATATAATTGTTAATAAATAATCAAGTACGGTTTTAATTGGTTTGTAATCTCTTATGCATTTTTGGCTAATCATTTATGGTTGATATGAGTACGTCTTAAGATTCTAAGTTAGCACGTTTTATGTGTACTAGACTTGTGTCATGCTCCATATTTAGCGGGTGTTTTTCCTTTTCTTCTTTGCAAATTTCTTGGTGAGGAATAAAGAAAAATAAGAGCGGCTTATGAAAAAAAATGAGTGGCTAGAAAAAAAAAAAAAAGAAAAAAAAATAAAAAGAAAAAAAAAATAATGCAAGACTCCCAAGAGGGGCAGTGTGGTGTTAATTATAGTGACTATTGAGTTCCAATATTACCTTGACGGGTTGCGGGGATTCAATAGATTGCTCCAATCCAATATTACCTTGACGGGTTGCGGGGTTGAAGATCCAAAATCTCAAAAAGATGCGGATGTAAATTATTGCGTGAGTTTTATTTTTCTTTCCTTAGCGAGTGTGTAGTTACTTATGAAAGCATGACATGAGGATTTTACACATAAGGCGAATGACTTATTACTCTTAATACGGACTTATTGTAATTGTGAGCGGTTTTTCAAGTAATGGATGAGAAGATTACTTAGGATTAAAACCGTGCTTCCTTATTTTTGGATTTTACACTTCTTATATTTCACGCTTGAATAATGACAAATTTGCCCACAAGCAATTTGCTCAATTAATAACCGGTTCCACATTTAATTGTCATGAATAAGTTGATGCACTTTTTACTTGTGAATGCAATGATCTCATTTACTAGCTTGGTATGGGGAAAGTGAAACTTGAGGGTGATAAGTGTCCATGGTACCCAAGCCCTAATCTAAGTCATTGAATTCTTTATGAGTTATTTCCATCAAAACCATTTCAAGAAAAATCAAAAAGATATAGATAGAATCGTATTTTGATTCATTGCATTATTAAAAGTCAAAATCATGCATCATCTAGTTTAGAGTAGTGTAGATGCATCTCATATGGCCAAGGTGGATTAATTATGAGGGAAATGTAAATTTTTAAACCTTGAAATATAATATTGCATGAGGACATGGCAATGCTCAAGTGTAGGGGAATTTGATATGAGCTTAAACTCATATCCTTTTATCAACAAATAACCCTAAAACATGAAGCAAAATACCCTTTTATCTTGTAAAAAGCAGTATTATGTGGTATGTTTGTGTTTGTGTGATCTTATGTAGGTAAAAGGATACAATTTCAAGCAAACAAGGAAAAACCAAGCTCAAATGGATGAAAAAGACAAAAGAGGATCAAAAGTGACAAGGCTTTGAAGTTCAAGGACCTATCTTGACAATTTGTGAAAGTTGAAGGACTTAAAGTGCAAATTATGGAAAGTCAAGATTCAAGTCAAATTTGGTCAACTACAAAGTCAACTCAAGTCAAAGGGCCATTTTGTTGAAGAATCAAAGTTAAAGGACCAAAAATGACAAAGGAATGAAGATTCTGGCCTTAAATAGCAATCTGCCAAGTTCAAGGGCTTATTTTGCCAAGTTTGGAAAGTTTTGCAAAGTTAAATCCAAGTGAAAGGCTATTAACCAATCAGAAACAAGGAAAGAGTTCACACGGATCAAACAATTAATGTCCACTTACAGCCGTCACAATTAATGCAAGATCATAACAGTTTCAATCCGTGTGACACTTTCTCTACCAATAAGAAGACGCCACGTGTCCTTCTCCTTCAACAAAAATATTCACCAGGATCGGGTTGGAGATTTAAGCCGTTTCAAGAAAAGATCAAAACACCAAAGTTACTCAATTTTGAAAGACGAATTCAACGGTGCAATCCATTTAACATATTATCCATTGAATCAAAAACCCCCAATTCAAGTTCATCACCTTCAAAATGGATTTGCAGAATTCCTCCACGTGTCAAGCCATGATTGGCCCAAACACGTCACAACTCCAACAGAATCTCCCTATCTTGCCTATAAATACCCAGCTAGTACTTCATTTGTGATTGTAGCTTAAAATTTGTAAACACCTAGTTCTTAAATTTCTCCTTTTCCTTTTTCCCTCCTTTTTCACCTAACTACTCAAGAGTCTGACAAACTCTTGAGTTAGTTAGTTAGTTAGAAGCTTGTAACTACTTTTGTAACAGAAATCACTCAATAAAATTCAAATTTCCTTTTTCCCGCCAAATTCTGTTTCTCAAATTCCTGTTGAATCTTGTTGATATTGGATATACTAGTTGCTGTTTGATGTTAGTTATGATCAACCATTGATCATAGCTTACATTGGTGGAGTTTTGTAGCTGTTTGTTCAAGAATTCAGTTCATTCCTAGTTTCTTGAAGATTTCATGGCAGATTGATGATTTGCAGTTGTTTGATTGTTGATTTGAGTTGATAGCTAGTGATAGGTGGTGGTATCACTAGGGCAAGAGAGCTCAGCGCTCCTCTTCTTCCCAAAGGAACTCTACATTAGGTTTCAAAGCTCTTGATTTTTGTTCCTCTAAATCAGTTCTTGCATGCTAAGATTCTTAGATAACTTTGATGGCTGCCTGAGTATACTTGATTAGTTGCTGTTTGATTGTGTTTGAGTGTTGTAGTTTAGTTACTTCATACTTGTTCATTTGAGTTCAGTTTGTAGTTTGTAGCTAAATTTCAGTAACTTTTTAGCTAAACACCTTAATTGAGTTCTAGTTGATATACTTGCTTGATTTCAGTTTCATTAGCTTTCATTTTGTTCACCTTAACTAGTTTGCTATAGCTTTTGTATCAGTCTGAACCATTACTCAACAAGTCTTTGAAAAAGTTTGATTAAAACAGATAAAGGTGTGTTTGGGACTAATCTTCAAGTGATTTTCAAGTGTTAGTAATTGGTGTTAAGTAGTTTGTTTCTAGTCATTAAGTGGTAATAAGAAGTTTTCAGTCATTTGTAAGTCATAAAAATAGTCAAAAAGGCAATTGGTTAACAAAAAGTTTGGGTCATACTTGTTATCAGCTTTTATTTCAAAACTTGCCAATTTCAATTGATTGTTTCTCCTTCATTACTTGATGAAATTTGCTCAAACCAGTTTCTAGTTATAGCTTATAACATAAACTTTCAGTCTTTAAGAGGAAAATCTACAGTATCAAGAAATAAGCTAGAAATCAGCTTATTAGCTCAAGCCTGAGCATTTTGCATTCTCTGATGTGAAAGGCTTACTGTTTTACTAGTTCTCATTATCCTCTTCATAAAACTTGTAATTTTCTTTCACATTTCCATTTAGAAAGTATTGGATATGAAGTTTTGAAATTTTGAGCTTTTTCCAAAAATTGGTCAACGTTTGGTCAACATAAGCTCATTTTAGCTTATTTCAGATATCTAGCTTATTACTGGATGAAATTTGTTCTAATTTGATTTCCCCTTCTTTAAATCAAGTGCTTAATCAGTTTTGATAAAAAAAATCAAGTTGTGGATGTTTGGATTAGGCTATAGCTTATTTTGAGCTTATTAATAAGCACTCTTTTGCTTATTTTGGAATTTTAGCTTATTTCCTTGAACACACGTTTCTTGAATTGGATTTGAAGTTGTTTGCAAGTTGTTTCAGCTTATTTGGTTGAGAAATAAGCTCAAACGAGCTTAATCTTTCTTTGTGCCCGTTTTTACTTGAAAAGTTTGGTTTATTGCACTTTAGTCCCTAGAATTCTATTCAGTTTCTAAACCTAGCTAATCTTCCTTATTTTGTGGTAATTGCATAATTCAGTCCCTGGATTTGGGAGTTTGTTAAATTTCAGTTTTAAAGTTTGTTAGTTTGTTAAAATTTGGTTAGTTTGTTAAAGTTTTTACAAGTTTAGTCCTTTTAGTTAACTGTTTTGCATTTTTAGTCCTTATAACTTTTAGAATTTACATTTCAAGCATTTTCATTTCATAGAAATTTCATTTTCAGTCCTTATAGTTTTGAACTTTGCATTTTAATATTTTAATTGAATAAAATTTGGAATTTGCAATTTGTTTTACGTATAAGTAGGTTTATATTTTTCATTTTTAGATAGTTTTGTTTGAACTAGCAATAGATTACCAAGCAAGCTTGAACAACCAAAAACAATTATAAATTTGATATTGATTGGACTTTCTATTAGTTAAGAACTGAGAAAACGAACTTGCATTATACACATTTCAAACGTATTGAAGTGTATTCAAAAAATTGGCTCGTTTTTCTTCACATATTCCAACAGAAGGTTGATGATCGAGGGTGTATTGTGGGGGCTCGTAATTATGAAAACCGGAATTATAGCACGGATGTGGTCCATCATAGATCATCGGTTGAAAAGAATTAGAACACAGATTTGGCTCATAATAATTCATCGGCTGACAAGAAAAGGTATGGTGAGGGCCCCCATAATTGTTGCAATACGGGTATTGAGGAAAACCCGGTGCTTCTTGTAGATAGCTATTACCATTGTCATAATTGTAACCCAGTTCTTGCTCGCCATGAGGCGGGTATCGAATTGGACACGAAACATGCCAATGAGAATCGCTTCCACAATATATGCAAGGGGGGGGGAGTAGGTGGATTAGAAGAAAAGGATGAATTAGTCGAATTGCACGATGGACAAAATCCAAAATGGGAAAATTGTGAATCGGAAACGGTTGGAAGATCTTTTCCGCATTGCTCGCAATAACACCATTCACATGATTCGAAACCATATAATCGTCTTCCACACCCTGCAGCACAAGCAACATACGAATTCATTAAGAACAATAGATAAGCAAGAAGAATATTTTTGGTGCAAAACTTTCGAAAAAAGAAATGCTTTTTATGATTTTTCAAATGTTTTTGGGATTTTTGAAAATTTTTGGCAAGAAAAATAACGTTCAAAAGTGAACGGATCACAAAATCCAACGCGACTCTCACAATAAACCGTTAATCTTCACGAAAAGAGCCGGCAACGGCGCCATTTGATAACTGGTTTTTGCCTCGTATAAAAATTTGTTCGTCTCGATTCAATTCGAGTTGATTAAGGTTCAAAGTGCGACTCAGTTGTTTTTGGTTTAGAAAAAACGAGTTTTGGTTATCTATTTCTAAGTAAAAGTTAAATGCAAAAAGTAATAAAAATAAGCAAAAAACAATTAACTTAAAATAATGAAACAATATAAATAATAAAACGTAAATTAAAGCAAAACAATTAATAAAAATAAAACTAAAAGACGAAATTAACTATCGACTCGAAAATAAAATTTACTTAATGATAAAGGAGAGAATAAAACTAAGATGGTACTTTAAAGCTAAACGAGGCAAAACCTAAAGCGGGTACTAAATAAAAGATAAAAATTGAACTTTACGAAAAAATATTAATTTTAAAATTAGACGAAAAATTCAACTAAAAATACGTAACTTTCAAAAATAAAATCGGAACAACTTTCAGATAAAAGTAAACGATTACGGAACAATACTAAATAATAAACAAGCTAGCAGGCAAGCTGCTCAAGCAGCCAACCTACTAGCTGAATTTAGCGGGAAAGGAGTGAAAGCATGCAGGTAGGTAGGTAATTTCTATCGGAATGTTATAGTGTGTATATATTGTAATGTTTAATAAATAATATCTATCGGAATATTAAATTTGGAAATTCTATCGCAATATGTTAATAATAAGAAAAACTGTCGGAATAATAGAGCAAAAGAAAAAGTATCGGAATATCATAAAAAAAATCTATCGGAATGCTAATTATAAGAAAAGTATCGGAATGTCGATTATAATAAAAAGACTATCGGAATGTGGAAACTATCGCAATATGTAAATCAAAATTTGGGCAGCATTTCGTCACAATAAGCCTTATACCCGATCGCAATGTACGATGCCAGGGGCGATCGCAACTTACGATCGGAATAAGTGATCGGAAAAACTATCACAATAAGCTGTCACAATGTAGAAACCCTAATATTGTGATGGAAAAATCACACAATATTCGGATGGATGACCATAAGCTAAAAAACCCATAAGCACTTCTAAAAAGGACACTTAACAAAAACTTAACCAACTCAATAAACACAAATTTGAAAACTTTTAAAATACGAAATAAGCAAACTTTATGAATCAAACTTTAAAAAGGCTAAACTTTTTAAGAAAACTAAAAAAGTAAATAAGCTAAATACAAAATAAGCCAATAAGCATGATAAGCTCAAAGCTTAAGTTGTATAAAAACTTAAAGATTGATAAAAAGATAAACTTTTTAATCAATCAAACATCAAGATTAAACAAAATCAAAGAATATTTCGAATCAAACATAATTAAAAAGATCAAGAAATGTAGAATGAGAATGATTGTAAAAAACTTGAAATAAGATGAAGATCAAAGATTCAAAAGTATAAGATTAAAGATTAATGATTAAGAAAACTTGAAAGAAAAGCTTAAGAACATGAAATAAATCTAGAGAGAGAAAGTAATCTACTCCTAAACTAAACTAACTAACCACCTCCTAATGACACATTAGGAGTGTATTTATCGGAGGAGTAGAATGTTGGTGCTTTCTTCCTTCTTTCTTGTTGTCTCGACTCGATTTAAATTCTTTGTCTTTCTCGACGTCGTCTCGGGATTTGTTGATATAATTTGAACTCGTCTTATAATTTTCTTCTTTAATTAGACTTGGTTCTTCGACTTCATTAAACTTCCGTCTTTAGAGTTTTGCTTCGATAAATCTTCAGAATAGGCCTTGTACTTCCGTTCTTTTTGCACTCTTGATCTTTTGACTTCGTCTTTTCTCGTTTTCTTCGATAAAAGCCCGTGAAACCCCGTGTTTTCTTCCTTTTTCATCTTTTGGTCCTAAAACACAATAAAAACACAAATCACGCATAATTCTGACTTTTACGACATAAAATACACGTTTTGGTCTTGTTATTATTGGAAATAAGTGGTAAAAGGATAAGTGTTTTCACACTTATTACAATGCATGGTATTGATGGAGTAGGATGGGACTAGAGCTCTATGACTGACAAGGTGGAAAGGAATCAAGCTTTGGTAGCTGAAGAAGAGGAGAATTCATCAGCAGATGATGAGGAAAGCCAAAAGGAATTTGCTATAATGGCAATGTCCTCTTCAAGTTCTAACAATGAGGTATATGGTGACTCTTTTTGTACGAAAGGGTGTAGGAAATATATAGAGTCATTAAATGCTCAAATAAACAAATTAAAAATTGATTGTATAATTCTAAAAATAACTTAGACAACTATAAACGTACATTAGAAAAACTAAAGTCTAATATTAGAGAATTTCAACAGAGTGAAAGTAAATATAGAGAACACATTGGTATTCTTGAAAGGGAACAAAAGGAAAACGATGCCCCCGCTGAGGAGTTAAAATCTGAACTAGAAATACTTAAGGATTATAAAGATAAAACATATTTAACTCTGAAAAAGTTTGAGAAATAAAAAGAGGAATTTTCTAAGGCTACTGATGCAAGACAATCACCAAAAGATAAAACTGGCTTAGGTATTAAAAATCAACATGCTGAATTTCCTCCTCCACTTGCTAACATACATGGAGCTAGTAAAATAAAGATCTTTTATGGACTGGACTTCCATGTTTTGCCAAGAAGGAGGAAATACCTTTTGATATGAATGACTATATACCCAAGGATCTCAAACAGCAAGATAGTGTAGCTATAACTAGTTAAGTAAGGGACATTCAAAAGGAACATGTTGCTTTAAAACAATGGAAATTAGATAACCCTGTTCTTTTCTCTAGAAATGACCTATTTGGTAGTGATACTAATTTAGATAAAATATCTAGGACCACTTCTTCAAGAACCAGTTGTTTGTCAAACTCTAAAACAAAGATCCCAAAATTTAGCAAGAACACTCCTAGATATGCTGACATGTATAGATCCAATGCTCCCAGGGGTAATCATAGAAATTGGAATAATAAAAAATCTATACAACTTGGCAAAGACTTTGTGAACAACATCAAACCTTGTTTTGCATGTGGTAGCTTTGATCATATGTATCAAAATTGTAAAGCAAGTATGGGGGTTGTGGCTGCTAATCCTTTAAAGGAAATGCAACCAAAAACCATTTTGTTAAATGCAGGGGCAAAACCATTTTTCCCTGCTAAATACATTCCCTCTGCTTTAAGAAATAAAGCACCTGCTAAGTATGTTTCCCCTGCATTAAGAAAGAGTGCCATTGAAAACCAAAAACCAATTTTGGAAATGCCCAGACCAAGACCAAATTACACTCATTCATCTGGCCATAGACCTTACCAACGATTTCACAAAGGTCAAAACAGGCAATGGGTTTCCCCTTCTAAGCCTAGGGTTCACCCTTTTGGCAAAGTTTTTGCCTATACTAACATGGGAAAGAGTGGGAAAACTGTTAAAGCACCAGCTCGTTGGGTGTGGGTCCCCAAAAAGGGTACTAAACCGAATGGTGTATTACTGACATTCAATAAATATTCTTACATTGATACACAAGGTAAACCTAAGTCGGTAATGGCTTGGGTCCCCAAAGGAAATTAAATTTTGTTTTCCTGTGCAGGGCATCACAAAGAGAAATGACAAAGCTTACTTGGACAGTGGATGCTCAAGGAATATGACTGGTCACAAGGCTTACTTGTCAAATTTTGTACCCCTTTATGACAATGATGGTGTTTCCTTTGGAGATGGAAAGGGGACAATTACTAGAAAAGGGAAAATTTTGACTGATGGCATGACATTTGATAATGTCTACTTAGTGAAAGAACTGAAGTATAACCTATTTAGTGTATCACAGATGATAGACAACAAAAATTATGTTCTGTTCACTGACACTGAGTGCCTTGTATTGGGAAAGGAGTTTGTGCTACCACCAGATACTCCTATCCTGCTTAGAACTCTAAGATAAAAGAACATGTACATTGTTGACCTTAAAGTAATTGCCCTTCAAGACAATGAGACATGTTTAATTGCAAAGGCTTCAGTGGATGCATGCAAGAAATGGTATAGGAGATTAGGTCATTTAAACTTTAAAAATAAGAACAAGTTAGTAAATCACAATCTTGTTCATGGTCTTCCATCTAAGACCTTCAACAATGATCACTCATGTGTTGCCTGTTTAAAGGTAAAGCAACATAGAGCATCATGTAAGTCCAAGGTTGCTCAGTCCAACACAAAACCTCTTGAGTTGTAACATATGGATCTATTTGGCCCTACATCTGTTGCAAGTAAGAACCAGAAATGGTACTGCTTTGTGGTTACAAATGATTTTTCAATGTTTAATTGGACTTTCTTTCTTAATGAAAAGAAAGAGACTGCAGAAATACTCAATAACTTCATCACACAGATTGAACTTCAGAATGGTATAAAGGTGGTGACTATTAGGTCAGACAATGGTGGAGAGTTCAAAAATAAAGAGATGGATGGGTTTTGTACTAGTAAAGGAATTAAGAGGGATTTCATCATTGCCTAAACTCCATAACAAAATGGGGTTGCAGAAAGAAGAAACATAACCCTCATAGAAGCTGCAAGAACCATGTTGTCTGAGGCCAAGCTTCCAGTTATCTTTTGGGCTGAAGCCGTAGGCACTGTTTGTTTTGTGCAAAATAGGGCATTGGTGGTAAAAGCACATAATAAGACTCCTAATCATATTTTCAATGGCAGACCACCTCTTATTGACTTTTTCAGACCATTTGGGTGTCATGTTGTTATTCTTAACACCATTGACAATCTGTGAAAATTTAATGAGAACGGTGATTATGGGTATTTTATTGGATACTCACTACATAGCAAAGGATACATAGTTTTTAACAAGAAAACAAGGCTCGTGACAGAGAAAATACATGTGGATTTTTTGGAGGATAAGCCTGAGGATCCACAATCAGGTCCAAATTGGTTATTTGATATTGATACTCTGTCTAGATCTATGAACTATATACATGTTGCTTTGGAAAATATTAATCTTTCATGTACAAAAGAGCCAGCTGTTATGGAAGATCCTCCTTTAAGATACATGAATCTACCATCATGGTTCCAAGATAATATTCTAGCATTTGATAAGCCCAAGGAGCATGATACCTCGGAGCAAGAGAACCCATCCAATAGAGATCCAAAACCATGTGATCACCCTTTAGATGAAACTCCTGAAAGCAGTCGGATGTCTTCTTAAAGTAGTGGGATCTTACATCCTCCTGCTAGCACAAACATTCCCCCTTTTTTTTAAAGAAATGGTGATAAATGATGACCTCAATGGAGACAAAGGAACCCCCTAGGTATTCATGTTATCTTCCTTCTATGACCAGCAATGGAAACAGAAGTCTTAAAAATGGAGGATCAAGCTACTCATACTTGCATACAACTCATCAATCTCTATAAAACCCGCATGATTTTACCATGAACAGTACACTAATAATCGTACGTACAAGAATACAAATTTCCTTATATAACATGAACACGTGTCACGAATATTAATTACAAGAATTACGTACGTGTTATTACACGATAAGTATTAAGTATGTATTAATACAAGATAATTATTATCAATAATAATTATAATCACGAACATGAACTCATGAGCGTAAGAATCACGAACACATAAATATGTATTTATGTATGTTATTATTACGATTACGTACAAGTATTTATAATAACACGAATAAATTATAATAACGTAACGTAAATACACGTACGAACACGTAACTATTAAGCATGAAAAGGTTCGATTTTCCCTTGTGGGCCCCACCTACCCGCGGACACAAAGAACAGAAACAGGCCTATGGCCCAACCCACTTCACAAAAATATGTCAGGAAAGTTAAACATTATATTTTCATTTATCACATTTTCAATACAAAGCAAAAACCCTAGCAAACCCTATGTGGCCGCCAGTTCTGTTTATGCCGCAAGTAGCACCCAAAAGGAGAACGTGATATTCTCTTTATGTCGCCAGCAATACCCAAAAAGAGAACGTGATGTTCTCTTTATGCCGCCAGCAACACCCAAAAGGAGAACGTGATGTTTTCTTTATGCCGCCAGCAGCACCCAAAAGGAGGACGATTCTGATTTATAATTATTGATTAAGAGTGTGTTCGTGAGATCAAGATTTATTCATTCCACGTGTTTTGGTAATTCATAAACCCCTTTTTCTTTTTATGTTTTTATTAATTGAACACATGAACCATCATGTAAATAAATCATGGAGGGGTAGATTAATTATGGTTTAAGGGGTGTTTGGTTCGGCCGACGCACACAAACCGAGAGCCAAAGCTCTCGGTGTGGCTCGTGTGATCACAGCCGAGACCTACGGGTCTCGGTGTGGTGTTGTTGGTCTCGGCCGCAAGAGCAAAGGAAACCCCAACTCACGTCGGGGTGTGGTTTGGTTGTTTGGGGGTCTTAGCTGAAAAACAAAACAAACACCACCGGCTTAAGCCGGTGGCTATTTATAGAAAGCAGGGGGAACCATGGCTGCGGCAGCAGGGGGAACACCGGCTAGCCGGTGGGAACTTTTGCTAGCCGGCGGCTACCCAAGACCAAGGAAACCACCAGCGTGGGCCGGTGGCTGTTTTACACAAACAGTGGCAACCTGCTAAGCCGGTTAACCACTGTTAAGGGTGCGTTTGTTGACCGGTTCACGGGGTTCACGAATACGGTTCACTACACGTTTAATAAATAAGACACGGGTTTCGGTCACGATAGTATTTTACAAGGTTAATTATTTTTACGAGTTTATTATTACAAGATTAAATTAAATTAATTAAAACATGTACATAATTAATTTAATTTAGACATGACTTAGGTTATTAATATTATTAATAATACATGGGTTTTAACCTAAGTAATTATCATTTTATTTAGACTATATAATTAATTAATTATTATAATCATGACTTATAATTAAATAATTTCCACGACTTAGGTTATATTAATATACAAATTAATATATGTTTAACATAAGTATTTTTTTACTTTTATTTACTTAAATCATGATATATTTAAATAAATACTTTAACCTATAGTTTATTTAATTCACATGTAATAATTAATAAACTATACTATACATCACATGACTTAGAATTTAAATCAGTAAACACTTAAGCTTATATTATTAGCTTAATAATCCAGCTTATTCTATTTATGGAAACTTTCTATTTTTAGAAACTTATTTAATTTGGCAGCTAATCTATTTATGAAAACTTTCTATTTTTAGAAACTTATCTATTTTAATCAGGAAATCTATTTTTGGAAACTTTCTATTTTTTAAAACATTTTATTTTTGGAAACTTTCTATTTTAAGAAACCTTCTATTTTTAGAAAGTTACATATTATTACACAACAAGTATAATAATACAAGAAATACAAGTAATACTTAATCAAAATAGACAAAACACATGATAAACGCAGTATAAAGCTAAAATGAGTAAAACATGACATGAACATATAAAACAAGTTAAGACATGATATAAAACCAGTTACATACTCAGTAATCAGAATACTTATACACGTATATTATTTATGTAGCATTAGTGATATCGAAGTAGGACTCTCTCCCGTTCGTCTTCTTCGTTCACTAGACACAAGATACGCATTCTCCGTCCTTTCAGTATGGACATTCTTCCTTATTAGGATTTCCGGTATGCAACCAACGGTTTTCCCCAGTATATGTTTTATATGTTTCTGAATTGCTTATGTTTAAGTAGATACCTAATGCCATATACATGCATGACCAGTTTCACCTAGTTATGGAGGTACCATAACCATAACACCGGGGCACCAGTGTTATGACTCCATCACGACGGAGTGATAGCTCGTGGCGTCCCTTCAGCCTTTGGCCATATTATTATTATTATCATGTGGGGCGTATGGGTGCATCCTAGTTTACATGTTTTCAACAGATTATTCAGGTGAATGTGGTGTGTGCCTTGCATCCTTCACAAGGAGCTGATCCCTCCTACCCAAACCAGTATATTAAATTAGAGGCAGCCCCTCTAATTTGCATGATAATACAAGGTTTTTCCTCGTATAAAAAAGATTCGTTATTCCAGTCTTTTCGAATTGATTACTAGTTAAAAGTGCGACTCAGTCGTTCTTGGTGGAAAATAAAATGGTTTGATTATCTATTTTAAACTAAAAACTAATGTGAAAATGTCGTTGTGTAAAAATGAAAGCTTTAAAAATTAAACTAAAATTACGAGTTAAAAATAAATGATTAAAAACTTAAAAACTTAAAAGTGAATATAAAACTTAAAACTTTGGAAAAATAAAAACTTAATTCCATCGGAATAACCCATAGGAATCCTGTCGGAATGTTGATCGGAAAACACGTCGGAATGAGTCAAAAGAAAGCCTGTCGGAATAATCTCAAAAGTATCAGAATAATGCACAAGAAAATCTCTCGGAATCACTATATCGGAATACAAGTCTATCGGAATGCAAGAAAAAGAAACTATCGGAATAATGGTAACCACAAGCTATCGGAATATCAAATAATCACCTCCGTCGGAATCCCAATCGGAATAACATTCGGAATCCCAAAACCCTAATCCGATGGAAGTGTCGGAATACTTGTCGGAATCTAAAACCCCAATTCGATGGAATGTATCGGAATGCTTTGTCGGAAATGGTAAACCCTTTTCCGACCGTTTGAAAGACGAAATAAGCAAAATCAATAAGCTCCATTTTTGAAAAGCACAATCCAAAAGTTTACCAAATTTTTAATGAAAATAACTAAACAAGAACGAATAAGAACTTTTTCAAAACTATAAATAAGCAAAACTTTTAAAAAAAACTTTAATAAGACGAGAATTTTTAAGAAAACTTAAGAGTAAATAAGCTAAATACAAAATAAGCCAATAAGCATGAAAAGCTTAAAGCTCAATCGTATGAAAGCTTATATATGAATATAAAGATAAACTTTTTAATCACATAAACATCAAGATTAAACAAGATCAATGATTATCACGAATCAAAAACAACTCAAAAATAAAGAAAGGTAGAAGAAGATTAAGATGAAAACAACATTAAACTTTTAAAAAGTAAAGATTTGATTCACACAAGAAAGAAATAAAGATGAAGTTTTCCTAGTGAGAGAAAGATGAACACTTTCTCTCTCTAAAAATTAAAACTACAAAAATGAAAAAAAATGAACTAATTAACTAACTAAAACTCTCCTAATGACACATTAGGAGGGTATATATAGGAGGTGGGGAGGTGTATGTGTTGCTTCCTTTTTCTTTCTTCACGTCTCGACTTGATTAAATTCTTTGTCTTTCTCGACTTCGTCTCGGGATTTGTCGATATAAAGTGAACTCGTCTTATAATTTTCTTCTATAATTAGACTTGGTTCTTTGACTTCATTAAACTTCCGTCTTTAGACTTTTTCTTTGATAAATCTTCAGAACAGGCCTTGGACTTCCGTTCTTTTTGCTCTCTTGATCTTTTGACTTCGTCTTTTCTCGTTTTCTTCGATCAAAACTCGTGATAGCCCGTGTTTTCTCCCTTTTTCATATTTTATCCTGAAACACAATAAAAACACAAACCACACATAATTCCGACTTTTACGACAAAAAATACACGTTTTGGTCTTGTTATTATTTGAAATAAGTGGTAAAAGGATAAGTGTTTTCACACTTATTACATGACGAGGTCACCCCTACAAGTATCCATGCACGTTGATATTTCATGACCTATATTGGCTAATGGTTAACATGTTAAACATTTTTTATAAGATAAACAGAAGGCTTTTCAAACTATAAAACCAGTTTTATGAACATGTTCCAGGTTTTCTAGGACTTATGCATTTCCGCGGTCTTATTTATGTTCAACAATTCATACTATGTCGTATATCCGTGCACTGAGCGTTATGCTCAGCCGTTGCTTTCCTTTCAATGTCCCAAAACGGCAGGTACCCAAGGACGGATTCGAGCATTCGGAGGAAGTGGATAGGATGGAAGCTTCCATAAACTTCTTCTCCTTTTGCCATATACTTATTCTTGTTTAGTCTTTCCTAGTTCATTTCCTTTATTTATGTTTTGGGCTTATGTTTGGGAACCGATGTTTGATTCCGGTTTTCCCTATGGTCATGTATGTTTTACTACATATTACCTTGCATGCTTTGATGACACGCCATAATTACGCGTAACGGTCCACTTATCAAAGTAGGGTGTTACAATTATGGTATCAGAGCCAAGGCTTCGACTTTTAGGCTCTAAAAACTTGACCTGTGACTAGTGGGTAGTCACCAGGAGCTTTCTAAGCCAACGCTTGTTATTCCACGTATTGATGTGTTCAGCACATTGTTGTTTTAACCATGATGTTTTCAGCACCTTGATGTCTTAACCTTGATGTGTTCATCAATATTGTTTTACTAATATAGATGGACAACCATCATTCATATTTAGTTATGTGTCATTGTTTCATGCATGATGTTCCTCGTAAACTGTGGCTATGTGGACTGAACACCAGTAGTTCATTATTAGTCACATAAAATTTTTGCTGATAAGTTTTGATAGATGATTTTTACTTATTTATGTTTCATGTATCATTGTTGCAGGAATTCTAACTAAGTAATGGTTGGTACAGGACTGGCCCTATTTAGTCACATGTGCTTTTATCGAAACTTTTAACTTTGGGACCGACCCATAGGCGTCCCCTCGCCATGTCTTTTGTTTTGGGACCGACCGATGGGCGTCCCCTCGCGCATATAAAGGTTTTTATAAACTGTATCATGTATTCATGCAAAGAATTTTTCTCATGATTTATTGGCATAATTTTTTTTTTCATGTTCCCTCATAAGTTACTATGTTTTTATGTCAAGTATGTTTTCACACTATCATGGTTAACTTTAGTTTCATGCTCATTATGTTATACACTCCTTCATGTTAGGTTGTTTCATGTTTCTTCATGATAATTCTGTCTTCATATTGATTACGTCTTATGTCTCTTTTGTTGTTTATGCTTTCATGCAAGACACTGTTGGAGTTCAATTAAATCTTACGTTCATGATAGTCATGGTTGGTTTTCACTAATCATGCTTTCAGGAAAATCATTGTTGAAAGTCGTTTAACCACACGTTAGTGTTTCTCTATGCAACCGGAATGAGGTATATACTGGCATTGTCGGGTTATCATGATGGTCTTTTTAACCGTTTAACCGATTATACTTCCTTTAAAATCATGACAAATGATCGACCCCATACCGATCATTACATGTGCATTCCATGTGTACTCCATGTACTGTATTCCATGTGTATTACACGTACCTTAATCCATGTCTATTTCACTTGCAATACTTCACGAGTATTCGCTAGTCGATTCTGAATCATCCCAGGCGTATTTTCACTTATTGATATTCTACAAGATTGCTGATGTCGCTCATAACTTGGAGATGTTACTAAAGGTTGATGCTGCTGATGTTGGAGGCGCTACGAGATGCGGATGCTGTTCACAACCGGGAGATCCTACAAGACGAAGACAAAGGCGTCAGAGCAAAGCAACTGGACGAGAAGATGCTTCATCATCAGACGATTTTCATCAATCATTGTCCCTAATTCTTAGTTATATATAACAAGTCATTCAGTTGTCGTTTCAATCATTGAGTGCAAACTGGTACCAGCCGGCCTCTGAGCTGAATAGTTACATGAATCACAGTCATGAGAATGACCGTCATGGAACTGACAGACCAGAGGATAGTAACCACTACTATGACAACAACTCTCCTAACAATCGCAACCGAAGCTCTGTCCACGGACGTGATAAGAAAAACATAGGATCAATATTCCAACCGATCCGCCAATTCTGGCATAATAACCTAATATTTATAGTTCTATTTGTTTCACATCTTGAGACACATGTCAAGACATCAGTCAAGACACATGTCTCACGTATACTTCCTGAAGACACATGTCAGGACACCAGTCAAGACACATGTCATGCTTATAACTCCCAAGACACGAGTCAAGACACATGACTCACGTCCAATTCTGGAACCTCCCTAAGAAATTCAGGGTACCCTCCAAAGGGTATATCCATTTTGTTGTGCCATGTATTAATCAGGCCACAAGAATTTTAGTACCATCACCAGTGTATCAGTGAGATCTGTCACGTTTGCTTGATGACACTTTCATCTCTTGCACCCATATTTCATATATTCATGACCATGAGGGACGCCATTCGTATTCCCCATGTATACGAAGGTTTTCCTTCAACCTAATGATAAGATTCAAGCTGCTAACGCATTAACTCAGACAGATGCGAGTTGAATTTTATCCTAATTATGGACTACGAACAGCACACCATGTTGTGATTCATGATTATGTACAATAATGCTCAGGCTCCTGAATACATTCAGCTTGATTTCCCATCAGGAAAATCTGTACAAATTATCTATGCTTACAAGCATGTGCGTTGTTAGCCATGGTTGCTAAAATTTTCTAGCTGTCAGTAAGACACGACTACTAAAGTCCTTTTGCGTAGCCAGTTGATTGTTCCAAAATCTTCCCATACTGTCCAGAAGAACCTTTAGGGAGAAGGACGGTAGCATGAGATTATGTGTTGACTACCGTCGATTTAAAGCAAATCACCAATATAACCGTTATTCTCCTCCACGTATTGAAAACATGTCCTATCGACTCTAGGGTGTTAATCACTTTTCCAAGATCAGACCCATGATCATGCTGCCAATAGTGACGAGTGAAAGAGCAGGACATGTCCATGACTGCTATTTGTACACGACTCGGCCATGATAGATTCATGATTTTGTTTTAGTCTCATAATGCTCCAACAACATTATGGACTTAATAAAACGGTGTCCATGAACTCATAAACAAATTCAGCAGTGTTTTCTTCAAGGACAACTCGATTTTCCTTAAGTCTGGAGAAGAGAAGGAAGACCATATTTGCACTATGTTGCAAATTCTACAACAGGAGAAATTTCACCCTGGAAATTTTACAATATCGATTCTGTTTGATTATAGTGACACGCTGAATCACATGAATTCGTACAGTTAATCTTACCATGACTCAGCCTATGCGCAAAGGTAAGAATCTTACACTACGTTAGGTGTTTCAAGAAAATCCTACGCTAAGAAAAGTCTAATTTCGGAAACTCAGAGTTTCGCAGACTTCTATGTATCAACTTTCTACGAAGCAAGATACAGTTACGTTCATATCTAAGATGGAACGCCAACAGACTAGGATGTTTTTCCATCATCAGAAATTGTGAACAGAAATGGGACAAGATCTCCATGGATTTTGGTTACCAGATTAACGCAAACCCATAAGAAGCATGGTGCTATCTGGGTTATTGTCAACAGTTTGATCAAGTCTACAGAATCCTTACATCAGTAAGGATTTCAGAACCAACAGATTGATCGAACATGTTCCAGCCAAGGCTCATCCGATCACTTGGTAATCCCTCAACTATCGGGCCAGACAAAGGTTCACGTTTGTGCTCCTTATTCTTATTTCACGACTTGCTTTCACACTCACGTTCATGACACTATTCATGTTCTTGATTGTATCTTGGCTTACGATTCTATGTTCATCTCGTTTTGGGAAGTTTTGCAAGAACTTGAGAGACCAGACTCAAGTTTAGTATAAATCCCTATCCTTAGATAGACGTTTCATGTCATATTCCACGTCTCACCTTGTAGCGTTTTGGTGTACCGCAGTTGTATTCCATGTCCACGATATGTTTCACATGTCACGTTCATTCCACGTTCCTCATATCACGTTCATGATATGTTACACGTATCATTGATCACGATATGGTTGCTTACACTACACCCACCATGTCTCCACGTATCACGTTTAATTTTTTTCACGTATCACGTTCAAAATTTTTCACGTACTACGTTTCAATATGTCTCGCGCATTGTTGCTAATCATCAGTTAGGTTAGATTATTTTTCATCGTAATGTTTCAGTTATCCTTGCACGTTAATTCTTATTCCCTCGATCAAATTCAGGGGATCTATCTTACGTAGATGAAAATGAACTTTTCGCGTTTTCAAGTCAAGGTCAGGAGGACCAAGATTATCATTGTGTCAAGATCTTGTGAAGGTACCGTTCCAAGAGGGAAGCCACGTGGAAACGGACAAGTTCATCCAGACTTCTTATCCGTTTTTCTTTTATCAATTAGATATGTCCTTTCAGTCACGTCACTTTCCATGTCCTTTCAAGACATGTCACGTTCCACGTTCATTCTACCATGTCACCTGCACGTCCATTTATCTTACATACCCTCTCAGTTTGATTCGGGTATATTTCTCTTTTAGTTACTTATCTATAATTCGGGGACGAATTATTCTTTTTAGGGGGGAAGAGTTGTAAAACCCACATGCTTTTACCATGAACAGTACACTAATAATCGTACGTACAAGATTACAACTTTCCCTATATAACATGAACACGTGTCACGAATATTAATTACAAGAATTACGTAGGTGTTATTACACGATAAGTATTAAATACGTATTAATACAAGATAATTATTATCAATAATAACAATAATCACAAACATGAACTATAAATTATAATAACACGAATAAATTATTACGATTACGTACAAGTTTTTATAATAACACGAATAAATTATAATAACGTAACGTAAATACAAACGTACGAACACGTAACTATTAAGCATGAAAAGGTTCGGGTTTCTCTTGTGGGCCCCACCTACCCGCGGACACAAAGAACAGAAACGGGCCTATGGCCCAACCCACTTCACAAAAATATGCCAGGAAGGTTAAACATTATATTTTCATTTATCACATTTTCAAAACAAAGAAAAAACCCTAGCAAACTCTATGGTGGCCGCCAGTTCTGTTTATGCCGCTAGTAGCACCCAAAAGGAGAACGTGATGTTCTCTTTATGCCGCCAGCAGTACCCAAAAGGAGAACGTGATATTCTCTTTATGCCGCCAGCAGCACCCAAAAGGAGAACGTGATATTCTCTTTATGCCGCCAGCAGCACCCAAAAGGAGGACGGTTTTGATTTATAATTATTGATTAGGAGTGTGTTCGTGAGATCAAGATTTATACATTCCACGTGTTTTGGTAATTCATAAACCCCTTTTTCTTTTTATGTTTTATTTAATTGAACACATGAACCATCATGTAAATAAATCATGGAGGGGTAGATTAATTATGGTTTAAGGGGTGTTTGGTTCGGCCGACGCACATAAACCGAGAGCCAAAGCTCTCGGTGTGGCTCGTGTGATCACAGCCGAGACCTACGGGCCTCGGTGTGGTGTTGTTGGTCTCGGCCGCAAGGGAAAGGGAAGCCCCGACTCACGTCGGGGTGTGGTTTGGTTGTTTGGGGGTCTCGGCTGAAAAACAAAACAAACACCACCGGCTTAAGCCGGTGGCTAATTATAGAAAGCAGGGGGAACCATGGCTGCGGCAGCAGGGGGAACACCGGCTAGCCGGTCGGAACTTTTGCTAGCCGGCGGCTAGCCAAGACCAAGGAAATCACCGGCGTGCGCTGGCGGCTGTTTTACAAAAACAGTGGCAACCGGCTAAGCCGGTTAGCCACTGTTAAGGGTGCGTTTGTTGACCGGTTCATGGGTCTGGTTCACGGTGTTCACGAATACGGTTCACGACACATTTAATAAATAAGACACGGGTTTCGGTCACAACATTATTTTACAAGGTTAATTATTTTTACGAGTTTATTATTACAAGATTAAATTAAATTAATTAAAATATGTACATAATTAATTTAATTTAGACATGACTTAGGTTATTAATATTATTAATAATACATAGGTTTTAACCTAAGTAATTATCATTTTATTTAGACTATATAATTAATTAATTATTATAATCATGACTTATAATTAATTGATTTCCACGACTTAGGTTATATTAATATATGTTTAACATAAGTATTTTTTACTTTTATTTAATTAAATCATGATATATTTAATTAAATACTTTAACCTACAGTTTATTTAATTCACATGTAATATTTAATAAACTATACTATACATCACATGACTTAGAATATAAATCAGTAAACACTTAAGCTTATATTATTAGCTTAATAATCCAGCTTATTCTATTTATAGAAACTTTCTATTTTTAGAAACTTATTTAATTAAGGCAGCTAATCTATTTATGGAAACTTTCTTTTTTTAGAAACTTATCTATTTTAAGCAGTAAATCTATTTTTAGAAACTTTCTATTTTTGGAAACTTTCTATTTTAGGAAACCTGCTGATTTTAGAAAGTTAATTATTATTACACAACAAGTATAATAATACAAGAATACAAGTAATACTTAATCATAATAGACAGAATACATGATAAACGCAGTATAAAGCTAAAATCAGTAAAACATGACATGAACATATAAAACAAGTTAAGACATGATATAAAACCAGTTACGTACTCAGTAATCAGAATACTTATACACGTATATTATTTATGTAGCATTAGTGATATCGAAGTAGGACTCTCTTCGGTTCGTCTTCTTCGTTCACTGGACACAAGGTACGGATTCTCCGTCCTTTCAGTATGGACATTCTTCCTTATTAGGATTTCCCGTATGCAGCCAACTGTTTTCCTCAGTATATGTTTTATATGTTTCTGAATTGCTTATGTTTAAGTAGATACCTAAAGCCATATACATGCATGACCAGTTTCACCTAGTTATGGAGGTACCATAACCATAACACTGGAGGCACCAGTGTTATGACTCAACCACGACGGAGTGATAGCTCGTGGCGTCCCTTCAGCTTTTGGCCATATTATTATTATTATTATGTGGGGCGTATGGGTGCATCCTAGTTTACATGTTTTCAGCAGATTATTCAGGTGAATGTGGTGTGTGTCTTGCATCCTTCACAAGGAGCTGATCCCTCCTACCCAAACCAGTATATTAATTTAGAGGCAGCCCCTCTAATTTGCATGACGAGGTTACCCCTCCAAGTATTCATGCACGTTGATATTTCATGACCTATATTGGCTAATGGTTAACATGTTAAACAAATTTTACAAGCTAAACATAAGGCTTTTCAAACTATAAAACCAGTTTTATGAACATGTTTTAGGTTTCCCAGGACTTATACATTTCCGCTGCTTTTAGTCTTATTTATGTTCAACAATTCATACTATGTCGTATATCCGTGCACTGAGCGTTATGCTCAGCCGTTACTTTCCTTTCCATGTCCCAAAACGGCAGGTACCCAAGGACGGATTCGAGCATTCGGAGGAAGTGCATAGGATGGAAGCTGCCATAGACTTCTTCTCCTTTTGCCATATACTTATGCTTGTTTAGTCTTTCCTAGTTCATTTCCTTTATTTATGTTTTGGGCTTATGTTTGGGAACCGATGTTTGATTCCGGTTTTCCCTATGGTCATGTATGTTTTACTACATATTACCTTGCATGCTTTGATGACAGGCCATAATTACGCGTATCGATCCACTTATCAATGTGGGGTGTTACAACCTCTCTCCTTGAGTAATGAAATGTCTAGAATTCTTTCCAAATCAAGATACTCATTTAGAGCCTAATTTAGGTAACTTAGAAACTGAAGTCATCATGGATACTAATCCACAATGCCGATCAACAAGAACCATCCCCAATCTCAAATTATAGGAGGAGTGAACACTCCTAGACAAACCAAATATCAAGCTAAAGAGCATAGTTTATGTGACAATCCGTCAATTTATGGTTGATATTTTATTCTTAAGTATTATTTAAAAACATTATTTTAATGTTATATTATGAACTCACTCATTTTTGGGAAGAAATCTGGGTTTACGTCTTGAAGTAGAATCGACTACGTCTAAACCGAAGGACTCTACGTTATGTGCTTACGTTTACATACACTATTTTTGGTGAGAATATGACACTTCAGGAAATAAATTTATTCTTGAATATTATTTTGGAATTTAAATTTGTGTTGGTTTATAAACTCACAAATTTACTAGAAGAGATTAGGACTTACGTGCATAATTTAACGTCCTTTACGACTAAACCGGAAACCCTAGGTTTACATATTTACGTTTTTGAACTCCGTTTTTGATGAGACAACTTTTATTAGATTCGTTTTGTTCCGTTGATTCATAATTTATAAAAACGTTTTTCGTAAAACGATGAGAGGGCACGCAAATCGAGGAAACTAGAATCGAGAAATACCGGTAAATTAGTGGGGATGAGACAAGATAACTCTTGCCCAACCCCCTACATGTGGCGTCCATAATAAGCTTATGGAAGCTAAGTTGTCAAGCTTACACCAAGACTAAGGACACTTGTCTTTAGCCTTCCACCAAAACCACCAAAGTTACAAAACATGTAACTTAAACCATATTCTCATTTTCAACCATGCAAACCACCCAAATCTCTCTCAACTCTCTCATTTGGCCGTCCCTTTTACCACCACAAAACACCATCATTTGATCAAGTTGCTACTACAAATTTTGTGTTTTAACTTGATCAAGATGAAAACCCTTTGAAGATATGAAGATTGGGGGTTCATCTTAACCTATGAAAAGGAGTTTTCATGAGGTTAAAGGGCTGATTTCATGGAGGTGTTCATCCATCCAAAGGACACAAGAAGTTGCCTTGCTAAAGTTTAAGAGGTGATAACAAGAACCAAGCCTTGTTCATCAAAATCTCATCATTTCATCACTATTGGTGGTATAGAGATTGTTTCTTCCTATCCTATTATTATTTTGAATATGTAATCTTGTATTTTCTTCATTTATGTATATGTATATGATGACGAATGATGATTAAAAATATTATGTGGGGATTTGGTGTTGATAGATTTGATTAAAAAGATTAAAATCTACTTGAAAGGATGTTAAAATCATGGCTAAATATATAGGCTGTATAAAATAGTAAAGAGCTAGATGATAACTTGTTAAAATGACTTAGTAAAATTAATATAAAGTAAGGTATATGTCTTGTACATATGTTAGAGTTGGCCACTCAATGAAATCTTTATAAAGAGTGAGATATGATCAAAACAATATTGGAGTACAAATCTGCATAGACTGTTTTGGATGAATTTATTAAAATACTTAGAGGCTGATTCATCAGTAGCTATACAAGAGTTAAATGAAGCACATATCATGTAGTTTCTGCTATAAACATTTGGGGTTCTATCTCCTTATAAAACTCTAGATATGGCCATTTTAGTGGACAGAATATTAATAATTAGATTTGTAAAAATTAAAAGTATATAATATAAGCACTCAAATAATGTTATTATAAAAAATATATATATAAAAACCCACTAACTAATAATAATATTTATAAATAAGTTATGTACTATGATATTTAAATGTGACATGTTATAAAAATTACAAATTTGATATGTTTTTTAAGTTATAAAACTATACACATAAGTTTTACGTCTTTTCGGCTAAAACCGAAAGATTAACGTTTTCGTCAATAAGAAGTTAGACGGTTTGACCCGTCTAATGTAAAATTTTTATAACTTATCTACTGATGTATAAGTACATATTACAAGTAAAAATCGATAAAACCCGAGCTTTAGAACATATGGACATTAACGGGCCAAATTAGCCTTATTGGACTATTAATCCAACTAATTTGGCTAAACACTAATGAACTTACTTATTGGGCTTAAACCACTTGGGCCCAACATGTATGCATAGGGCTGATGTTAAAAATATAAAATGGACTAATATAAGGTAATGGCTTATAATGGGCTTATTGGGCCTTGACAAGTGAAGAAGTTAAACTAGTGAAACTAGTATGAAAATTTACCAACACATGACACTATAATGAGTAAATAAAGATGTACAATCCCACTTGATCATCATCATACTTATAAAATCATAATATATATAAATATTTATTATTTTTATAGAGTCATTGGACAAGAGTCTAAGACAAGTATTATTTGTCTAGGTTTCCGTGATTGAAGCACGTACCGTACATCCGAATCGCCGATAACACGCCTTTCCCAATCCATGTGAGTTCATAGCCTCGCACTCATTTAAATGTTTTATGAAATGTTTTATAAACCCGAGAGGGAGATAACATGTTAGCTTTAATGAAATAGGACACCAGTTGTCCCAATTGTTTGTTTATTGTTTTGGACACGAATGATTATATGACCCGATGAATGATTTTATGACCCGATGTATGAAATAAAATGGATTATTATAGTTAGGTTATGTCAATAAAAGTCCCATTAGCATGAATTGTGAACTACCGGGATTTGGTAGACGCTTATGCATATAATAGTACTATTTGGGGACGATCACCCCAGTTCGCGCCTTGACGATTGATCCCCGTCGTGACACATTGATTGGTAAGCGAATTTATGTATGAGAAGATTTATATAAGCGTGATTATTGTGACGACACACTGTTTTAGATGGGCAAATGAGTTTCGGGTTAGCTACCCGTTGTTTGTTATAGTAAGGTATCAATGTCATGCGGCTTATAATAATCCAATAATGAAAATACTGCTGTACGCATTGAATTACAGTATATTGCCTCACTAGTAATACGGGGTCTTATTATTGATATTATGTTCGTGTTTTGGTTTTCATAACCATATTCATATAACGGTTTTTATTTAACTCTATAAAACGTTGTAAAACGTATTGATGTTTTTACGACATTGGTTCGTATAATGGTTTTGAAGGCAAAAGCCTATAGTATGATTTACAATATATATTTGTATAAAATGTTTTTGGCTTATTTTATGGCCTATGACAAGGAATTGTACAAAATGATTTTCGGTAATAAATGTATACCGATGATATATTAATGGTTTTCATTAAACTCTATGAATTCACTCGGCGTTTTCGCTGACCTTTTCTTTTAACATGTTTTATCTCAGGTACTTAAAGGTAATTCTCGGGAAGACGAGAAGAACTTATGGCCCGCATTTAAATAACAATTTCTATTCAAATGATTTGTAAAATTGTATGAAATACTATGACTTGGGACCTATGTAAATTTGATATTCATGAATGAAAAATGCTTTATTATTAAACGACGTGATTTTTATGCATTGTCTATGATTTGAGTAATGTGCTATCCCGTAACACCAACGACTCTTCCGCTGAACTTAAGTATGAATATTTGTGGGTGTTACAGTTTGGTATCAGAGCTCTCGTTATAGAGAACGAAAGATTTTTAAAACCAAGGTTTTGAATAAAACATTTCAAAATCTTTTAATTATAAACATTTTTCTCAAAATATCTAAAAATCTTTTGACTATAACGGTGCCGAAGAATTCTCGAGTTACCGACAAGGCCAGACTGAGAAGTGTTATTTTAATATATATATATATATATAACTTGGATTATATATATATATATATATATATATATATATATATATATATATATATATATATATATATATATATATATATATATATATATATATATATATATATATATATATATATATATATATATATATATATACATATATATATATATATATACATATATATATATATATATATATATATATATATATATATATATATATATATATATATATATATATATATATATATATATATATATATATATATATATATATATATATATATATATATATATATATATATATATATATATATATATATATATATATATATATATATATATATATATATATATATATATATATATATATATATATATATATATATATATATATATATATATATATATATATATATATATATATATATATATATATATATATATATATATATATATATATATATATATATATATATATATATATATATATATATATATATATATATATATATATATATATATGATGTAATTTGATTACATGATTGTTTGATGATTATTTTAAATATTTATACGAGGTATTTATACGACGTAGATTGTCACAAGAAACCCTAACTCCCCTAGTAAATTAATCGAAGCTATTCCTGTGGGAAATTCTAGCTATTCCAGATCGAAATCAAGTTGTGGATATTTATGATCCCAACAAAATGGTTGATATTCATAGAAATGTAGATATTAGTTGATTGTAATATTGAAGAAGAATTGGCGAGATTAAAACTGATATCGATGTTATGACGATCTTTCCTTATAGAGTGGAGTTTGACAAAACGTTACCACCTGGAAAGGTGTCATCTGATTCGTTGTCACCCAATTCTTAGATTTGAAATCGAAAGGGTAAATGTTGCACTTGAGGCTGTCATTGGAACCATTACCCAAAAGCCTCATGCCACTACTACCTTTCTGAGAAGTCTAATTGAATGTGTGAGTCATTTCATACTAGTGACTCATTTGATAACTATTGTTGTAAGAACTATAGGATTGGAAATTAAGTGTTGTTCATATCGAGCTTTTATAGCCCTTACAAGGTCTAAGAATAAGGTTGAAAGTATTGGAGAATGAGGTAGGATATCGCATTGAGTATGATTTGGTTGAAACTTGAATGAAGTAAAATTTAACTTGTATGGAATAAGAATTGTTAAGAGGAAGTCTTTAAGACTTGTGGTTGAATTATAAGGTTTTAATGGATTGTTGATTCGTGTTAAGGCTTGTTCCTAGGCCATTGTCCAATGACGAGGATGCCCAGTGTCCAAGAAATAAATTGAAGAAGTCTTCTTCTAAATTCGGACCGATGGATCTTCCGGGACAGGTGGGACACCTAATGACTCTTGCAGATTAGTATTCATTGTGGTATCTTTTAAAATCCCTAATTTAACTGAGACATCATGTAACACTCTCATTTTTCGTATCGGTACAGCGGAAGGGTCTTTCAGAGTGTTACGGGATAGCACAATAACTCCAATCATAGACAACACATAAAAATGGTTGTACAAGGTTTAACAAACATTCATTCGATAAAAAGTTTCAAAAGCGTACAACAGGTCCCAAATTATACAGGTCATTTAGTTTACAAAACACAGATCGAATGAACATTTTTAATATTAAGTGTGGGCCATCAGAGTCGATCTCCATCTGGATTACCTTCAAGCACCTGAGATAAAAACATGCAAAAATCATATCAGCGAATGCCGAGTGAATTCATAGAGTTTAATGAAAACCGTTATATAAAAACAATCATTTACAATCATTGAAAATCAGAACACAAATATAATATCAGAAGTAAGTCCTCATATTGCTATTCAGGCAATATATATCTAGCATACATCTGAAACCGTCCATGAGACCGTAGTCTCTATATTACCATGATAGGTAATATATTCATCGTAATAGCGTCGTTATCGTTTATTATTTATGTCTTATATTGTATTAGGATTATTATTAGCCGCATGACATTGTTACCTTACTGTGAAAACAGCGGGCCGCGAACCCGACAAACAATTTTCCCATCTAAGTTAGCGTGTCGTCACAAAAATCACGCTATGGAATCTTCTCATACATAAATTCGCTTACCAATCAATGTGGTACGACGGGGATCAACCGTCAAGGCGCGAACTGGGGTGATCGTCCCCAAATAGTACTATCAAATGCATAATCGTCTACCAAATCCCGGTAGTTCACAATTCATGCTAATGGGACTTTAAGTGACATAACCTAACTACTAATAATCCTTTTAGTCTCGAATATAGGGTCATAGCATCATTCGGGTCCATCTCATTAAGCATACAATCGGGACTACTTGTGTTATATTTTTATAAAAATCTAGCATGTTATCTCCCTCGCGGGTTTACAAATCATTTTATAAAACATTTAAAAGAGTGCGAGGCTATGAACTCACGTTGTTAATGAAAGGCGGATTGTCGGCTACGGGCGTGCTTCGGTCACGGAAACCTATATAAATAATAATCGGTCTTAGACTCAGTCCAATGACTTTTATCAAAATAACAATATATATATATATATATATGATTTTGTACATATGATGATGATCAAATGGGTTTATACATCCTTGTTTGCTCAATTTAGTGTTTACGTCTTGATAACTTCTTACTAGTTCACTAGTTTTACCGATTTTACCTATTTTAAGTCCATTAAGTCTTTTATAAGTTCTTTAACTTGTTTTTATCCATTTTATACCTATATGATCAGTATATATACTTTTCATGTTGGGCCCAAATGGGTTAAGCCCAATAAGCTCTTTTTATAAGTTTTTATCTTATTAAGTCCAGTTATTAGTCCAATATGTTTAGTTAGCTCGTAAATGTCCGTAATTCTTATAGTTCGGGTTTTATCGGTTTTTACTTTTCTTAGTTATCTATACATCAGTATATGACTTTTATAAACTTTACATTAGACGGGTTTGGTCGTCTAAGTTCTATTTGGCGAAAAACGTTAATTTTACGGCGATAGCCGAAAAAGTCGTAAAAATCAAGTTTATAGTTTTTATTACTTATAAATATTATTTCACTACCATTTATATAATTTACCCATTTAATTAACCTTTTATACATTTATATAAATAATTTTTATAAGTTAGTGGGTTTATATTTTTACATTTTATACATTATAATGTGAGTGCTTATATAATATTAATAAACATTATTTCCAAAAATCTGATTTTTAACTTCATGTTCACCATTTTTAACATATCTAGAGTTATATAATGACTTAGAAGCTCATTTTTGGATGACATGTTCTTCATAATATGTGCTAAATATAACTTAGTTATAGCTACTGCCCATTTTTAGTTTAAGTTGCCTTAACAGTCCCTACAAAACTGCTTATTCAGATTACACCACCTAACTTGTTTTGATCATATCTCACTCATTATTTTGATTCCATTGCATGGCCAACTCTCACATGTGTATAACATCATCTACTTACTGTAAATGGATCAAACTATGCAATTTTATCAGTTCATCTTTTAGTTATCTACTGTTTTTATACAGCCAACTAAATAATCAAGATTTTAGCTTCATTTCTTATAGTTATCATCATTTTTAAGCATATTTATCAACACTTGATCCCCACACAACATTTTTATCATCATATATACATCATATACATATACAAAATGAAAGAAAATACATTTGTTCTTTACAAAATAACAAGAGAAAAATGGAGAGGATGATCTTCTTTACCAATCCAAGTGGATTTCTTGTTTTAGGAAGACAAGAACTTGATGAACACAACAAGTATCTCCAAGACCATCAAATATCAAGAACATAGGTTGGAAAATCAGCCCTAGGACACAAGCAAATCACCTCCAAAGATGTTAATATGGCCACCAAATGATCAAGGCTTCAAGAGAACACCTTAATAGGACTAGTAAACATGTGGTTTATGGCTAGAAAAGATCAAAGAGGGTGTTTGTTGGCTTATTTTGGACGGCACAAGGAGAGAGTTGAGAGAGTTTTTGGAGTGGATTGCATGTAAGAAATGAGGGAAAGGAAAACAAGTTGCTTGTTTTGTGGTAAAGTGGTAAAGGTTAAGCTTAAAGTGTAAGCTAGCTTACACTTGGTGTAAGTTAGCTAAACTTGATGCCACCTATGTGTTGTGGTGTCAAGTTAGCCGTCCCATTTAAGCTAGTGGGATGGGACAATGTGTTTTGTCCCATCTCACTAGTTTACGGGTATTTCTCGATTCTAGTTTTCTCGATTTGCGTGCCCTCGGGTCGCTTTACGAAAAACGTTTTTATAAATTATGAATCACCGTCGCAAAACGAATCCAATAAAAATTGTCTCATCAAAAACGGAGTTCAAAAACGTAAATACGTAATCCTAAGGTTTCCGGTTTAGTCGTAAAAGACGCCAAATTATGCACGTAAGCCCAAATTTAAATCCGTAAATTGTGAGTTCGTCAACCAACATAAAAATAAGTTTCAAAATATTATACGAGAAAATATTTTACTACCTGAAAATGTTAGATTATCACAGCTTTTCCTCCTAAAAGGGATCAACGTCCTCGTGATCCATTTCATTTGGATGTCCGTTTCTTATTGAAATCGAAGAGGTGCGGATATTTCTTCCACATTTCATCCTCTCGTTCCCAAGTATACTCCGGTCCATGCTTTGAATTCCATCGGATTTTGACAATAGGTATCCGACTTTGTTTCAGTTGCTTTACCTCACGGTCCATAACTTCTACGGGCTCTTCGATAAAATGCAACTTCCCATCTATTCGAACCTTACCTAACGGAATTTTCTCATCACTCACTGCTAGACATTTCTTCAAATTAGATACATGGAATGTGTTGTGAACACCATGAAGTTCTGGGGGTAACTCTAGTTTGTAAGCCACCAGACCTACTCTAGACAAAATCTTAAAGGGTCCAATATAACGGGGATTCAATTTTCCTCGCTTTCCAAATCTGATAACGCCTTTCCATGGCGATACTTTCAACATTACTCGGTCACCCACTTCAAACTCCATTGGCTTCCGCCGCACATCCGCGTAACTTTTCTGTCTACTACGGGCAGTCAACAACCTCTTCTTAATCTTAACTATCATCTCCGTAGTCTCCCGGATCAATTCCGGTCCCGTGAGCTGGGTATCCCCAACTTCACTCCAACATAAAGGAGATCTGCACTTCCTACCATACAAAGCTTCAAACGGTGCAGCCTTAATACTAGAATGGTAACTATTGTTATACGAAAACTCTGCTAACGAAAAATGTTTATCCCAATTCTTACCAAAGTCTAACACACAAGCTCTCAACATATCTTCCAGTGTTTGTATCGTCCTTTCACTCTGCCCATCAGTCTGGGGGTGATAAGCAGTGCTCATGTCGAGATTCGTTCCCAAAGATCTTTGGAGAGATTTCCAAAAATTCGACGCGAATCTAGGATCTCGATCTGAAATGATCGATACAGGCACTCCATGCTTGCATACAACATTATCCAGGTATATTCGAGTCAGCTTCTCTAGTGAGAACTGCTCCTTAACCGGAATGAAGTGTGCTGATTTGGTCAGTCTGTCGACAATAACCCAAATCGAATTGTTTCCAGATGATGTTCTAGGAAGCTTGGTGATAAAGTCCATCGTAATTCGCTCCCACTTCCATTCAGAAATCTTCGGCTGTTGAAGTAGTCCTGATGGCTTTTGATGTTCAGCTTTAACTCTAGCACAAGTCAAGCATTGAAGAACATACATAGCTATGTCAGCTTTCATATTCGGCCACCAGTACAACTTCTTCAAATCATGGTACATCTTATCAGATCTCGGATGAATGGAATACTTAGATTTATGGGATTCTAACATAATCAAATCTCTTAAGCCTCCAAACTTAGGTATCCACATACGACCTCTTAAGCATTTCACTCCATCAACTCTAACCTCTAAAGGATCTCCTTCTCCTCGGAACCCTTCATTAACAAAATTCTCCTTCTTACAAGCTTCTATTTGCGCATT
The DNA here is from genome assembly GCA_025667525.1 of Glebionis coronaria. Lineage (NCBI taxonomy): Eukaryota > Viridiplantae > Streptophyta > Magnoliopsida > Asterales > Asteraceae > Glebionis > Glebionis coronaria. Next base: position 286,997,770 of record CM046877.1, on the reverse strand, counting down.
TCTAATTTGCTCGGGCAAATTATTGTGCACGGTCAAGACTAGAGAACGCACCCTGATAGGCTCTCTATCTTTCCTACTTAACGCATCAGCAACAACATTGGCTTTTCCTGGGTGATATTTTATATCACAATCATAATCACTTAACAATTCTATCCATCTTCGTTGCCTCATGTTCAATTCCTTCTGGTCGAGAATATACTGTAGTCTTTTGTGATCGGTGAATACCGTACACTTGGTGCCATACAGATAATGTCTCCACAACCTAAGAGCAAAGACTACAGCTGCTAACTCAAGATCATGAGTAGTATAATTCTCCTCATTCTTCCTTAATTGCCTAGAAGCATAAGCTATCACTTTCTCTCTCTGCATCAAAACAGCTCCATAACCTCTAAGAGATGCATCACAATACACTACAAAATCTTCACTCCCGTCGGGTAATGATAAGATTGGCGCACTACATAATTTTTGCTTCAATGTCTGAAATGCTCCATTTTCATCACTTCCCCAAACGAAAGGTTTATTCTTCTGAGTAAGCTTAGTCAAGGGTTTAGCTATCAAAGAAATTTTTTTAATGAATCGCCTATAATAGGCAGCCAATCCTAAGAACTGTCGCACTTCCGTTGGCGTTGTCGGTGCAGACCAATTCTTAGTAGCTTCAACCTTTGCAGGATCAACATGAATTCCATCTCTGTTAATCACATGACCAAGAAATTGCACATAATCTAACCAGAAATCACACTTCGAAAACTTAGCATACAACCTTTCATCCTTCAACAAATTCAAAACAATCCTCAAATGTTCTCTATGTTCATCTTCATTCTTAGAATAGATCAGAATATCGTCAATAAACACAATCACAAATTTATCCAAGTAGGGCTTGCACACTCGATTCATTAAATCCATGAAAACCGCAGGTGCGTTAGTTAACCCAAATGGCATTACTTGAAATTCATAGTGTCCATTACGAGTTCTAAATGCAGTTATAGGAATATCTTCTTCACGGACGCGAAGTTGGTGATATCCTGACCGCAAATCTATCTTAGAATACACACTAGATCCTTGCAGTTGATCAAACAAATCATCAATCCTAGGTAAAGGATATCGATTCTTAATTGTCAACTTATTCAGTTCCCTATAATCAATGCACATACGAAAAGATCCATCCTTCTTCTTAACGAACAAGACTGGAGCTCCCCAAGGCGACGAGCTCGGTCGAATAAAACCTTTATCAGACAACTCCTTAAGTTGCTCAGATAACTCCTTTAATTCAGAAGGGGCTAATCGGTAAGGCGCACGTGCCACCGGTGCAGCACCAGGAATTAAATCGATTCGAAACTCTACTTGCCTTATCGGTGGAAGTCTGGGTAAATCATTAGGAAATACCTCAGGAAATTCACAAATAATAGGTACATCTTCCAATCGTTTCTCCCTAGACTCATTCCCGGTCACTTGAGCTAAGAATAACTCACAACCGTTCCTGATGTACTTTTGGACTTTAATACATGAAACGATTTTCAAATGGGATTCACCTCGACTACCATCAATTACTAATGTCCTATTCCTAAGAGGAATCTTAACCTTCTTCTCTCCACATAAAATAGTAGCATTATTCAACGACAACCAATCCATACCAATAATAATATCAAAACTACCTAATTCTATCAACATCAAATCAATCGGAAAGGAATTGTTCAAGAGATTTAGAGAGCATCCTTCTAATAGCTTATTAGTTTTCACTAATTTACCATCAGCCAATTCCACCTCGTAACTGGTACTTATCTCAACAGATATCAATAAGGGCACTAAATTTAGTGGATACAAAGCTCCTATCGGCACCCGAATCGAATAAAGCAACAACATAATGATTGTTGAGTAAAAACGTACCGGTAACGACATTCGGATCCTCTTTCTTCGCCTCAATTGTTCCAAGTTGGTAGATACCACCCTGGGGGTTTCTTCCAGGTACAATCGCTTTCAACTTGGGGCATTCCGATTTCCTATGACCTTCTTCATTACAGTTGAAGCAAATGGTTCCCTTCTTACACCTTTCAACCTTGTGTCCAAGCTTTCCGCAATTTCGGCACTTCCAGCAGTCGCCAGCATGCCTCTTGTTGCCACACTTAGGACATCTATCATCGTTGCGCGGTGCATTGTAGGTAAGAGCATTTGCATTCCCCTTTCTCTGGTTCTGACGGCGATTGAAATTCTTCCTATTATCACCTCTATCTACACGATCACCGTCACCCTTTCTTTTCTCACCTACACGGGCTTCATCTTCCTTATCCTGAATTATCTGTCCAATGAGTTGGTAAGCCATTCGAACAGCATCATCAATGGTCAGTGGTTTAGATGATGTTACGTCCCCCCGGATATTCCTGGTCAACCCTTTAACATATTGCTCAATTCGGATCTCTTCGGGTTCAACCAATCGAGGACATAGCAAGGCCAACTCATGGAATCGGTTCGTGTAACTATCAATGTCCACACCTTCAATTCTCAAATGAATCAACTACTGTTCTAACCTAATGATCACACTACGAGGACAAAACTCCAAAGTCACCCACTTCTTAATTTCAGCCCAAGGAGTAGCATTAGCAGCATCAAGACCCATGAAAGCAATTCTCCCGTTCCACCAAGTCAACGCACGACCTTTAAGAGTAGCCATAGCAAAAGTAACCTTATCTTCCTCCTTACACTTACTAATCCTAAACACCGATTCAATATTCTCAATCCACTGGCTTAGTCCTACAGCACCTTCAGTTCCATTAAAAGGTAGAGGTTCACACTTCATGAACGTCACATAAGTACAGCCACCAACTTCAGGTGCATTCGTTCCAAGTCCTCCTACATTTCCTCCAGCATTAGCATTCACATTATTAGCATTCACATTCACATTAGTACCGCCAATTCCACTACCGCCAGCTCCACTACCGCCAGCTCCACTACCGCCAGCTCCACTACCGCCAGCTCCACTACCGCCAGCTTCATTTCTAGCATTTGCGATAAATTCAGTCATAGATGCGGTAACTTGCTCCGTAATAATCCTACGTACTTCATCCTCAGTCACAGCCTTCTTGGGCGGCATAGTTCTATAATTCCACAATTTCAAAGTATTAAGCATCCATCCAACAAAGGATTTATATAATATGGATCGAATTCATAATCAAGATACAAATAAGGCACAATATGGAATTCAAGACAAGATACATATTTCATTCGATCTGAAACAAAAGTATTGTCTTAGTACATCCCATATCAAAGTTCTAGCACTATATACACTCAAAATTCGTGCCAAGTTTATTACTAACAAGTCGGTTCAGTCAAAGCTACAAACACAAAAGATATAAAGGTCACTACTAAATACAGACTGGTCTACTGAGAACCGCCAGATGGTCCATCATCCATCGTCTTCTGGATCTTCGTCGGACGATCACTAGACACATCTTCAGCTGGGCGCTTACGGATTACTCCTCTTTCAACCATGTCGGCATAGAATCTACTATTCCATCCCACAGATATATTCAACTCCTTTTCAGCTTTCTCACGTATCGCACGAGCCACACTCAACTGAATCTCCATAGTATTCACCTTTCTCTTCATAGCAGCATACTCACCACTTTCCAACACCGATAACCTCCTAAAAGCCTCATTCAAACCACGTTCTACATCACTCAAATCCAAACTAAGCAATTCCCGCTCTTTCTCGCCAACCTTAGTCTTCGACTCCAAATAAGCAACCTGAGTCTGAACAACACCTAATCCAACCTCTGTCACACAACTCTTAACACGGGAAGCATCTAGATCACGTCTCAAGGCCCATGGTGCAAGACCATCAATATGAGTAGCCTCTCGAGTACTAGACGACTCTCCAATCTCACGTCTACGAGTAGCAATACCATCAGTACCGTCAGGTGCATCGTCATCCTCATCCTCCTCTGATTCAGAATCAGATTCAGACGATTTAGACATTTCATCCCTAGGTAACTCATCCTCAGAATCAGACAAACAAACTGGTGGGGGCAAAGGCTCGCCCTCTGGAACATCATACGGATAAATAAGCTCGGCCTCCTCATCGTCATCAACCTCAACATCTATACCTACATCCTCCTCGACATCCTCGTCGTCAATCTCATCATTTAACTCATCTAACCCAATCTCATCATCATTCTCTATATCAACATTCTCAATATCCACATTCTCAATCTCATTCTCTACTAAGTCAACCTGAGGGGCAATCTGATCTCCTAGTCCTAACTCGGGCTCGGGATCCTCAAATGGTTCCTCCTCATCATCTATATCATAATCTACTAAGTCTAAATAAGGATCATCTTCTATATTAGGTTCGGGAATAGCATGGTTGTCTACAGGAATATTAGGGTCAGCCATGACAATCTGCATTTATATATATATCTCGTATTAGGATAACATACTAGTTAAACAATTACATAATGAAATCACGATATATACATATATATAAATTAAATTATATATATCAAAATATATATCTTCTCAATAGGGCTTGTTGGTAACGTCGGAGATCTCTGGCACCGTTATAGTCAAAAGATTTTTCAAATATTTTCTCAAATGTTCATTGTCAAAAGATTTTGAAAAGTTTTGTTCAAAACCTTGGTTTTAAAATCTTTTGTTCTCTACAACGAGAGCTCTGGTACCAAACTGTAACACTCTCATTTTTCGTATCGGTACAGCGGAAGGGTCTTTCAGAGTGTTACGGGATAGCACAGTAACTCCAATCATAGACAACACATAAAAATGGTTGTACAAGGTTTAACAAACATTCATTCGATAAAAAGTTTCAAAAGCGTACAACAGGTCCCAAATTATACAGGTCATTTAGTTTACAAAACACAGATCGAATGAACATTTTTAATATTAAGTGTGGGCCATCAGAGTCGATCTCAATCCGGATTACCTTCAAGCACCTAAGATAAAAACATGCAAAAATCATATCAGCGAATGCCGAGTGAATTCATAGAGTTTAATGAAAACTGTTATATAAAAACAATCATTTACAATCATTGAAAATCAGAACACAAGTATAATATTGGAAGTAAGTTCTCATATTGCTAGTCAGGCAATATATATCTAGCATACATCTGAAACCGTCCATGAGACCGTAGTCTCTATATTACCATGATAGGTAATATATTCATCGTAATAGCGTCATTATCGTTTATTATTTATGTCTTATATTGTATTAGGATTATTATTAGCCGCATGACATTGTTACCTTACTATGAAAACAGCGGGTCGTGAACCCGACAAACAATTTGCCCATCTAAGTTAGCGTGTCGTCACAAAAATCACGCTACGGAATCTTCTCATACATAAATTCGCTTACCAATCAATGTGGTACGACGGGGATCAACTGTCAAGGCGCGAACTGGGGTGATCGTCCCCAAATAGTACTATCAAATGCATAAGCGTCTACCAAATCCCGGTAGTTCACAATTCATGCTAATGGGACTTTAAGTGACATAACCTAACTACTAATAATCCTTTTAGTCTCGAATATAGGGTCATAGCATCATTCGGGTCCATCTCATTAAGCATACAATCGGGACTACTTGTGTTCTATTTTTATAAAAATCTAGCGTGTTATCTCCCTCGCGGGTTTACAAATCATTTTATAAAACATTTAAAAGAGTGCGAGGCTATGAACTCACGTTGTTAATGAAAGGCGGATTGTCGGCTATGGGCGTGCTTCGGTCACGGAAACCTATATAAATAATAATCGGTCTTAGACTCGGTCCAATGACTTTTATCAAAATAACAATATATATATATATATATTATTTTGTACATATGATGATGATCAAATGGGTTTATACATCCTTGTTTACTCAATTTAGTGTTTACGTCTTGATAACTTCTTACTAGTTCACTAGTTTTACCGATTTTACCTATTTTAAGTCCATTAAGTCTTTTATAAGTTCTTTAACTTGTTTTTATCCATTTTATACCTATATGATCAGTATATATACTTTTCATGTTGGGCCCAAATGGGTTAAGCCCAATAAGCTCTTTTTATAAGTTTTTATCTTATTAAGTCCAATTATTAGTCCAATATGTTTAGTTAGCTCGTAAATGTCCGTAATTCTTATAGTTCGGGTTTTATCGGTTTTTACTTGTCTTAGTTATCTATACATCAGTATATGACTTTTATAAACTTTACATTAGACGGGTTTGGTCGTCTAAGTTCTATTTCGCGAAAAACGTTAATTTTACGGCGATAGCCGAAAAAGTCGTAAAAATCAAGTTTATAGTTTTTATTACTTATAAATATTATTTCACTACCATTTATATAATTTACCCATTTAATTAACCTTTTATACATTTATATAAATAAGTTTTATAAGTTAGTGGGTTTATATTTTTACATTTTATACATTATAATGTGAGTGCTTATATAATATTAATAAACATTATTTCCAAAAATCTGATTTTTAACTTCATGTTCACCATTTTTAACATATCTAGAGTTCTATAATGACTTAGAAGCTCATTTTTGGATGACATGTTCTTCATAATATGTGCTAAATATAACTTAGTTATAGCTACTGCCCACTTTTAGTTTAAGTTGCCTTAACAGTCCCTACAGAACTGCTTATTCAGATTACACCACCTAACTTGTTTTGATCATATCTCACTCATTATTTTGATTCCATTGCATGGCCAACTCTCACATGTGTATAACATCATCTACTTACTGTAAATGGATCAAACCATGCTATTTTATCAGTTCATCTTGTAGTTATCTACTGTTTTTATACAACCAACTAAATAATCAAGATTTTAGCTTCATTTCTTATAGTTATCATCATTTTTAAGCATATTTATCAACACTTGATCCCCACACAACATTTTTATCATCATATATACATCATATACATATACAAAATGAAAGAAAATACATTTGTTCTTTACAAAATAACAAGAGAAAAATGGAGAGGATGATCTTCTTTACCAATCCAAGTGGATTTCTTGTTTTAGGAAGACAAGAACTTGATGAACACAACAAGTATCTCCAAGACCATCAAAAACCAAGAACATAGGTTGGAAAATCAGCCCTAGGACACAAGCAAATCACCTCCAAAGATGTTAATATGGCCACCAAATGATCAAGGCTTCAAGAGAACACCTTAATAGGACTAGTAAACATGTGGTTTATGGCTAGAAAAGATCAAAGAGGGTGTTTGTTGGCTTATTTTGGACGGCACAAGGAGAGAGTTGAGAGAGTTTTTGGAGTGGATTGCATGTAAGAAATGAGGGAAATGAAAACAAGTTGCTTGTTTTGTGGTAAAGTGGTAAAGGTTAAGCTTAAAGTGTAAGCTAGCTTACACTTGGTGTAAGTTAGCTAAACTTGATGCCACCTATGTGTTGTGGTGTCAAGTTAGCCGTCCCATTTAAGCTAGTGGGGTGGGACAATGTGTTTTGTCCCATCTCACTAGTTTACGGGTATTTCTCGATTCTAGTTTTCTTGATTTGCGTGCCCTCGGGTCGTTTTACGAAAAACGTTTTTATAAATTATGAATCACCGTCACAAAACGAATCCAATAAAAATTGTCTCATCAAAAACGGAGTTCAAAAACGTAAATACGTAATCCTAAGGTTTCCGGTTTAGTCGTAAAAGACGCCAAATTATGCACGTAAGCCCAAATTTAAATCCGTAAATTGTGAGTTCGTCAACCAACATAAAAATAAGTTTCAAAATATTATACGAGAAAATATTTTACTACCTGAAAATGTTAGATTGTCACACATCAGTTGGTAGGATGAGTTCTTGGAATTGTATGACATAGTGATACGTAATGTGTTACGGTACAATTTTGACTTGTTTGTGATTAATGAAAAGACTACATTTGATTGCTAAATCCTACATGTATCGATATTATCTATCTTTTCTTGCTTCTTCCTAATGTTCGCATTAGTGATGCAACCATTGAACAAGTACTCATCTCGATTTGAGTTACATTGTGAATTATTCTTTTTGAGCGCCATCGAGGTCATGAACCTCATCATTAATTGGCTAAGCTCATTTCCTATCATATTGTAGTTAGTTCTTGGTGAACAACTTTTCATCACTCCTTTTGCAGATCACTCACTGTTTTAAAAATAATACGATACCATCTGGGGGAAAAATATGAAATACTCATTTATATGAGTTATTTAAGTCGGTACTATTAGTAGTTACTGACGAAATAAAGTTTTTATTAAAAATCTTATAAATGAAATGCTTTCATAGTAATGAACATTTCGGTAAAATCATTTTTTTTAATTTAATAATTAAACATGAATTTTTTGATTTGAAACATGATGACAAAGTTTTGACGAACTGAGTATTGCATCGTTAATCTTAAAATTGTATATAGTTGCGCGCCTACACACAATTTGGAAGGGACCATGCAAGGCTGATTAGTAGTCACCATGACATTATTAATAAACACTAAATTTTCTTTGAAGATTGTGAAAGATTAAATTTTATGAGATCTGCAAGAAGTGTAAAATAGGGACATATTGTTAAAGACACCTACATATGTGCCCGTACCATTTATTCTTCTGAATTGAATTTACTTATCTGTGGATATTGTCTTAATTGACAATTGATATCCCCTCCTTGTCCAATTCTCCCATGGTAAGATTCTTTGGAAAAGTATCTGATTACCGAGTGTTGATACCCGACTAGGTGTATTGACGTTCCTATCATTTCTTATGATTAAGATTTCATTTGAATGATCTGGGTAATGATCCGAGGAGCTTTCGAATGCGTACTCAAATCATGAAAACATGGGATATATCCATATTCGTTAATATTTTCGTTTGTATCTGATTTGAAATTCTCTCGCTTAAATCATGCGTTGACCTTACCCTTTTTAAGGTTAGTTATGTATTCAGATATCCTTGAATGGTGAAGGATTACGAGTTATTATTAGTATTTTGAGAAGTTCACATCTTATCAACGGTGACGAAACTGGAAAGTTGATAGTGCCAGTAGAATGGATTGATTGATTATGACATGACGACATTGTCTTAATTGATGGGAACTCGAGTAGAACTCCCCTAAAAGATAACATGTTGAATATCAAAAGTGATCTAAATAATTCTCGATGGATGACCATATCCTATATTTAGACTTAAAGTTATACCATGAATGGTTATGAACTAGTCATAGACCTTGTAATATAAAAGGAACTTAAACTAAATTTATTAAAAGATGTTTCTGTTATTTGAAACTTTAGGAGGTATTTGCTGGTGAATTACCTAGACTTTCACCATTAAGGCAAGTTAAAATTGGTATTGATTATATTCCCGATGCTGCACCTGTGGCGTGTGCACTATACTTCAGCACCATCTGAATCGAAAGTGTTACCGTACAACTGAGAGAGTTGTCGGAGAAAGCTTTTATTCTACCAAGCTCGTCATTATGAAGAGCTATGGTGTTATTATTCCTTATATTTGTTGATTACCGTGAACTAGGTAAATTGACGATAAAAAATCTATACCCATTACTCAAGATGGAAGATTTGTTCATTTACAAGGTTCTAGCGTATGTTCTAAAATTTTGATCCACGACATGGTTATCATTAAAGTCGCGTCCGCGAAACAGATTATCTTTTCCTATCACTACATCCAGAACTTGTAATGAACATTATGAGTTTCATGTTATGTTGTTTGGATTGACCAATGCACATGTAGCATCCATAAATTTGGTGAATCACGTGGTAGGCTGTAATCTGATAAATTCATGCTCGTGATCATTAAGGACCATATGTTTATTTATAAGAATAAGAAGGAGTTAATAATTATTTATAAACTGCCCGGAGTTGGCCGAGTAATGAAAATCTGTACCTTGAATATTTAAACATGTGATTTAAGGCTTAATCCTTTACATTATTTGACCGTGTGATTAATGGTAATGGAATCTAAATTGACTCTTTAAAATTTAGAGCCATTAAGGCTTTGGGTTATACCAAAAAGAAAGTGCAAATATGTTTTGACAAATGTTTCATCAAAGGATTTTTAAGGAATCATTCCCTTATACCCAAATCTTTTAACTTATCTCCTTTAGGGGTAAATGTTTGTGTATTCCTCAAGACAACCTAAGAGGGATTGAGGAAACCATTTAAACCATGACTTAAAATTTGAAACGACAAATTTTTCTTTTCAACTAAGAAAATTGTGACCAAAGTGTAAACAAAGAATTTTTCGAACATTGACGGAACTTATTAATTATTTTGATAAATCAACAAAAATCGTGTTAATTAAATTCAAATTTATTTTGAACATTTTTATATAATTGGTCGAACTAAGAAATTTAAAACTTTTTGTGTTTACGTTTTATAAAAATTGAATGTTTATTATTTAATTACTTGTAATATTTATCGACGCTTTAGACGTCGGATTGAGCAAAACTGATAAAAATGTTAGTTGAGACGAAACTAAACCTGAGAAAATATTAAGAAAGAATTTCTGAGTGAATTATGGTCATGATAATTGTTTCATCAGGAAAGGTGAATGTAAATACTGACACATTATGTAGAAAAAATAGATAATCAATTAGGATGTGTTCCTTAATAATGACTGTGCAAAATAAATTGCCGAGCAATTTAAAAATAGCCGATGCTTGTAAAAAGGATAATATAGATAATAAAAGGGGTTCGCGGCTAATTTGAACCATTGGAATTGAGAAGCCGATGGTGTTAAATGTCTTAAAGGCCACTTGTGGTTGCCTAAATATGGAGATTTTGAGATTTAGTCATGTTGGAATCTCATAAGATTAAGTAGTCTATTCATGCCATTGTTGGTTTAATGTATATATACCTGAAGAAGTTGTACTGATGGCAAATTATGAAGGCAGACATCGCCTCATACATTAGTAAACGTCTAACTATTGCAAAGGTCATGATCTAAATTTAATTCGATTTTTGGTCATCGTCGACAGATGGACCAAATCTTCTGATATCATTCCTGTTAATGATAGATTCTCGATGAAGAAATTGACTTTATTGGATTTAAAGGAGTTGTGTAAACATAGTGTCCATGTATCGATCATCTCTATCAAGATCTTCGCTTCGCATCGAATTTCTAGAGATTTGCTCAGAAGTCATTGGGAACGAACCTTGATGAGAGTACTTTTTACCACCCCAATCAAAGGGACGAGGTAAAGTAACGATATAAAACACTAGAAGTGTTGTTTTATGCTTGAATAATTGACCTTCGGTAATAAACCGTATAGTCGTTTTCCTTTGGAAATATTATCATTAATAATTATCATGTTAAGATCGAGATTGAATCTTGTGAGGATCTAAATATGAGAGCATCTGTAAGCAGGAGTTGGGATGAAGACACCCGACATACACCCATTGTGAGTTTGACATGTCTTTTAGGTTTAAGTTTGCCTATGATGACAAACCTAACCTTACAAAATACCCGACCCGCGAGACCTGAAATGATTGTTGAAATTAGGATTTGATTATTGACTGCCAGTAGTGGGCAGGAGGTTATGTGAATATGAAATGTAGATCTTGAAGTGCAGGATGGGTAGCGAAGTTATGCCAAAAATTTTCACCTTGGAAAAATGAATTGATGATCCGAAAGATCATGGGAAATAAGTCCCCGCTGTATGGGACCATTGAGATGATGTAAAAAGTTGGTTTGAAAGGCATATAAGCTGGATCTACCCTAGGACTTCAAGGGCTGCGTGAATTATGTTTCGTATATTGAACTTGATAAAATGTCCATCAAGTGAAAATCTGAGTACTTCTTGATGGAGTTTAGATCGGCGAAAAGTTGCATTCATAAAAAACCCGTGAACATCATGGATAGAAAAAGTAAGTCAACATTAAGCCTGATCATATTCCCGTAGTTATGTTATATGAAACTCGCGTATTGTAATGAATTACACTTGTGAGAAAAGACCGAAGGTGGAGGAAATAACCACATGGCTCTAACTCTATAAGAAGCGAGTAGTAAGATAAATTGATCTTTTAGGACAAAGATCATGTTTAGGGGTAAATGCTGTGACAATCCGTCAATTTATGGTTGATATTTTATTCTCAAGTATTATATAAAAACATTATTTTAATGTTATATTATGAACTCACTCATTTTTGGGAAGAAATTTGGGTTTACGTCTTGAAGTAGCATCGACTACGTCTAAACTGGAGGACTCTACGTTACATGCTTACGTTTACATACACCCTTTTTGGTGACAGTCCGACACTTCAGGAAATAAATTTATTCTTGAATATTATTTTGGAATTTAAATTTTTGTTGGTTTATAAACTCACAAATTTACTAGAAGAGATTAGGACTTACATGCATAATTTAACGTCCTTTACGACTAAACCGGAAACCCTAGGTTTACGTATTTACATTTTTGAACTCCGTTTTTGATGAGAAAATGTTTAATAGATTCGTTTTGTTCCGTAGATTCATAATTTATAATAACGTTTTTCGTAAAACGACCCGATGGAACGCAAATCGAGGAAACTAGAATCGAGGAATACACGTAAATTAGTGGGGATGAGACAAGATAACTCTTGCCCCACCCCCTACATGTGGCGTCCATAATAAGCTTATGGAAGCTAAGTTGTCAAGCTTACACCAAGACTAAGGACACTTGTCCTTAGCCTTCCACCAAAACCACCAAAGTTACAAAACAAGTAAGTTAAACCATTTATCTCATTTTCAACCATGCAAACCACCTAAATCTCTCTCAACTCTCTCCTTTGGCCGTCCCTTTTACCACCACAGAACACCATCATTCGATCAAGTTGCTACCACAAATCTTGTGTTTAAACTTGATCAAGATGAAAACCATTTGAAGATATGAAGATTGGAGTTGATCTTAACCTATGAAAAGAAGTTTTCATGAGGTTAAAGGGCTGATTTCATGGAGGTGTTAATCCATCCAAAGTACCCAAGAAGTTGCCTTGCTAAAGTTTAAGATTTGATAACAAGAACCAAGCCTTGTTCATCAAAATCTCATCATTTCATCACTATTGGTGGTATAGAGATTGTTTCTTCCTATCCTCTTATTATTTTGAATATGTAATCTTGTATTTTATTCATTTATTTATATGTATATGATGATGAATGATCATTAAAAATATTATGTGGGGATTTGGTGTTGATAGATTTGATTAAAAAGATTAAAATTTACTTGAAAGGATGTTAAAATCATGGCTAAATATGTAGGCTGTATAAAATAGTAAAGAGCTAGATGATAACTTGTTGAAATGACTTAGTAAAATTTAATATACAGTAAGGTATGTGTCTTGTACATATGTGAGAGTTGGCTACTCAATGAAATCTTTATAATGAGTGAGATATGATCAAATCAATATTGGAGTACAAATCTGCATAGACTGTTTTGGAAGAATTTATTAAAATACATAGAGGCTGAGTCATCAGTAGCTATAATAGAGTTAAATTAAGCACATATCATGTAGTTTATTCTATAAAAATTAGGGGTTCTATATCCTTATAGAACTCTAGATATGGCCATTTTAATGAACTGAATATTAATAATCAGATTTGTAAAAATAAAAAAAGTATATAATATAAGCACTCAAATAATGTTATTATAAAATATATATATATATATATATATATATATATATATATATATATATATATATATATATATATATATATATATATATATATATATATATATATATATATATATATATATATATATATATATATATATATATATATATATATATATATATATATATATATATATATATATATATATATATATATATATATATATATATATATATATATATATATATATATATATATATATATATATATATATATATATATATACAAACCAACTAACTACTAATAATATTTATAAATAAGTTATGTACTATGATACTTAAATGTGACATGTTATAAAAATTACAAATTTGATATGTTTTTCAAGTTATAAAACTATACACATAAGTTTTACGTCTTTTCGGCTAAAACCGAAAGATTAACGTTTTGGTCAATAAAAACTTAGACGGTCGGACCCGTCTAATGTAAACTTTTTATAAGTTATCTACTGATGTATAATTGCATATTACAAGTAAAAACCGATAAAACCCGAGCTTTAGAACATATGGACATTAACGGGCCAAATTAGCCTTATTGGACTATTAATCCAACTAATTTGATTAATGAACTTAATTATTGGGCTTAACCCACTTGGGCCCAACATGTAAGCATAGGGCTGATGTTAAAAATATAAAATGGACTAATATAAGGTAATGGGCTTATAATGGGCTTATTGGGCCTTGACAAGTAAAGAAGTTAAACTAATGAAACTAGTATGAAAATTTACCAACACATGACACTATAATGAGTAAATAAAGATGTACAATCCCACTTGATAATCATCATACTTATAAAATCATCATATATATACATAGTAATTATTTTTATAAAGTCATTGGACAAGAGTCTAAGACAAGTATTATTTGTCTAGGTTTCCGTGATTGAAGCACGTACCGTACATCCGAATCGCCGAAAACCCGCCTTTCCCGATCCACGTGAGTTCATAGCCTCACACTCTTTTAAATGTTCTATGAAATGCTTTATAAACCCGCGAGGGAGATAACATGTTAGTTTTAATGATACAGGACACCAGTTGTCCCGATTGGTTGTTTATTGTTTTGGACCCAAATGATTATATGACCCGATGAATGATTTTATAACCCGCTGTATGAAATACAATGGATTATTATAGTTAGGTTATGTCACTAAAAGTCCCATTAGAATGAATTGTGAACTATCGGGATTTGGTAGATGCTTATGCATATAATAGTACTATTTAGGGACGATCACCCCAGTTCGCGCCTTGACGGTTGATCCTCGTCGTGCCACATTGATTGGTAAGCGAATTTATGTTTGAGAAGATTTATATAAGCGTGATTATTGTGACGACACGCTGTTTTAGATGGGCAAATGAGTTTCGGGTTAGCTACCCGTTGTTTGTTATAGTAAGGTAGCAATGTCATGCGACTTATAATAATCCAATAATGAAAATACTGCTGTACGCATTGAATTACAATATATTGCCTCACTAGTAATACGGGGTCTTATTATTGATATTATCTCCGTGTTTGGTTTTCATAACCATATTCATATAACGGTTATAAAACGTTATAAAACGTATTGTATGATGTTTTTACGACATTGGTTCGTATAATGGTTTTGAAGGCAAAAGCCTATAGTATGATTTACAACATATATTTGTATAAAATGTTTTTGGCTTATTTTATGGCCTATGACAAGGAATTGTACAAAATGATTTTCGGTAATAAATGTATACCGATGATATATTAATAGTTTTCATTAAACTCTATGAATTCACTCGGCGTTTTCGCTGACCTTTTCTTTTAACATGTTTTATCTCAGGTACTTGAAGGTAATTCTCGGGAAGACAAGAAGAATTTATGGCCCGCATTTAAATAACAATTTCTATTCAAATGATTTGTAAAATTGTATGAAATACTATGACTTGGGACCTATGTAAATTTGATATTCATGAATGGAAAATGCTTTATTATTAAACGACGCGATTTTTATGCGTTGTCTATGATTTGAGTAATGTGCTATCCCGTAACACCAACGACTCTTCCGCTGAACTTAAGTATGAATATTTGGGGGTGTTACAGTTTGGTATCAGAGCTCTCGTTATAGAGAACGAAAGATTTTTAAAACCAAGGTTTTGAATAAAACATTTCAAAATCTTTTAATTATAAACATTTTTATCAAAATATCTAAAAATCTTTTGACTATAACGGTGCCGAAGAATTCTCGAGTTACCGACAAGGCGAGACTGAGAAGTGTTATTTTAATATATATATATAACTTGGATTATATATATATATGATGTAATTTGATTACATGATTGTTTGATGCTTATTTTAAATATTTATACGAGGTATTTATACGACGTAGATTTTCACAAGAAACCCTAACTTCCCTAGCAAATTAATCGAAGCTATTCCTGTGGGAAATTCTAGCTATTCCAGATCGAAATCAAGTTGTGGATATTTATCATCCCAACAAAATGGTTGATATTCGTAGAAATGTAGATATTAGTTGATTGTGATATTGAAGAAGAATTGGCGAGATTAAAACTGATATCGATGTTATGACGATCTTTCCTTATAGAGTGGAGTTTGACAAAACGTTACCACCTGGAAAGGTGTCATCTGATTCGTTGTCACCCAATTCTTATATTTGAAATCGAAAGGGTGAATGTTGCACTTGAGGCTGTCATTGGAACCATTACCCAAAAGCCTCATGCCACAACTACCTTTCTAAGAAGTCTAATTAAATGTGTGAGTCATTTCATACTAGTGACTCATTTGATAACTATTGTTGTAAGAACTATAGGATTGGAAATTAAGTGTTGTTCATATCGAGCTTTTATAGCCATTTCAAGGTCTAAGAATAAGTTGAAAGTATTGGAGAATGAGGTAGGATATCGCATTGAGTATGATTTGGTTGAAACTTGAATGAAGTAAAATTTAACTTGTATGGAATAAGAAATTGTTAAGAGGAAGTTGTTAAGACTTGTGGTTGAATTATAAGGTTTTAATTGATTGTTGATTCGTGTTAAGGGTTGTTCCTAGGCCATTGTCCAATGACGAGGATGCCCAGTGTCCAAGAAATAAATTGAAGAAATCTTCTTCTGAATCGGACCGATGGATCTTCCGGGACAGGTGGGACACCTAATGACTCTTGTAGATTAGTATTCATTGTGGTATCTTTTAAAATCCCAAACTTAACTGAGACATCAGTTGGTAGGATGACTTCTTGGAATTGTATGACATAGTGACACGTAATGTGTTACGGTACAATTTTGACTTGTTTGTGATTAATGAAAAGACTACCTTTGATTGCTAAATCCTACATGTATCGATATTATCTATCTTTTATTGCTTCTTCCTAATGTTCGCATTAGTGATGCAACCATGGAACAAGTACTCATCTCGATTTGAGTTACATTGTGAATTATTCTTTTTGAGCGCCATCGAGGTCATGAACCTCATCATTAATTGGCTAAGCTCATTTCCTATCATATTGTAGTTAGTTCTTGGTGAACAACTTTTCATCACTCCTTTTGCAGATCACTCATTGTTTTTATAAATAATACGATACCATCTGGGGGAAAAATATGAAATTCTCATTTATATGAGTTATTTAAGTCGGTACTATTAGTAGTTACTGACGAAATAAAGTTTTTATTAAAAATCTTATAAATGAAATGCTTTCATAGTAATGAACATTTCGGTAAAATAACAATTTCCATTCAAATGATTTGTAAAATTGTATGAAATACTATGACTTGGGACCTATGTAAATTTGATATTCATGAATGGAAAATGCTTTCTTATTAAACGACGCGATTTTTATGCGTTGTCTATGATTTGAGTAATGTGCTATCCCGTAACACCAACGACTCTTCCGCTGAACTCAAGGATGAATATTTGAGGGTGTTATAGTTTCATTGCAAACATCACTATGAAATTTAATCATGAAACTATGTAGTGGTGTATGTTTGCTGCATTTCTATCTCAAGACGAAACCAAGAAGATCTTTGATGCTTTGAAGGATGCAAGCTGGATTGAGGCTATGCAAGAAGAATTATTGCAGTTTGATATTCAAGAGTTATGGGTTTTGGTTGACTGTCCAAAATGGGTTAGGCCTATTAGGACAAAATGGGTACTCAGGAATAAGAAAGATAAGAGAGGGATTGTTTTTAGAAACAAAGCTAGGTTGGTAGCTCAAGGGTACACATAAGAAGAATGAATTGATTATGAAGAGGTTTTTACTCTAATTTCAGAATTGAAGTCATCACGCTGTTTTTAGCCTTGCCTCCTTCATGGACTTTGTGGTGTACCAAATGGATGTAAAAAGTGCTTTTCTCTATGACACTATTGAAGAAGAAGTATATATATGATGCAACCTCCAGGCTTTGAGGATCCAGAATATCCAAAAAAGGTTTATAAGGTGAAAAAAGCTGTGTATGGACTTCATCAAGATCCTAGGACAGGTATGGTACCCTTTCCAAGTATCTCTTGGAAAATGGATTCAACAAAGGCAAGATAGATCAGACTCTTTTCATCAAAAAGAAAAAAGGTGAGTTTCTTTTGGTATACGTTTATGTTGATGATATCATTTTTGGATCGACAAACTCTCTACTCAGTCAAGAGTTTGCCAATTAATGCAAGACAAGTTCCAAATGAGTTCTATGGGAGAGCTTAACTTCTTATTGGGGCTACAAGTTCAGAAGTGGGAAGATGTAATTTTTATTTCACAAGATAAATTTGTTGCTGAAATTGTGAAGAAATTTGGTTAGTGTAAAGGAAAGAAAGTCTCTACTCCAATGGATAAGGAGCATCCATGGGGAAATATGGTGAAGGAAAGAGTGTTGATGTCAGAAACAATAGGTCAATGATTGGATCTCTCATGTATCTCACAGCCTCAAGACCTGGCATCATGTTTGCTGTTTGTGTTTGTGCTAGACATCAAGTGACACCCAAGGAGTGCCATTTATTTGCTATAAAAAGGATTTTTAGGTACTTTAAGTGTTATCTAAATTTGGAAATTTGGTATCCCAAGGAGTCCCCATTTGAAATGGTTTGCTACTCATATAGTGATTATGCTGGGGATAATAATGATAGGAAATCCACAACAGGTGGATGTCAGTTTTGGAGACGAGACTAATATCTTGACAATGCAAAAAGAAGACTCTTTTAGCTACTTCCATAATTGAAGCTGAGTATGTAGCAGCTGCTGCATGATGTGGTCAAGTCTTGTGGACTCAAAACTAAGCATATTTATTGAAAATAATAGTACTATCTGCATCATTAAAAATCCTGTACAATACACTAGAACTAAGCATATTAAAATCAGACACCATTTTAATAGAGACTGTTTTGAAAAAGGGTTTAATTGTGCCTGAGACTATTGATATAAAACTTAATGTTGTTGATCTTTCGACTAAACCTTTTGGAATTGGAATATTTCAGTACTTGGTAACAAGTATTGGGTTGGTCAATCCCTAAACATGGGGTTTGTGTGTCCTTGGGTGCGTTGAGGATTGTACTATTATTTGTTGTTGTAAAATTATTAGTCACTTTTCCATTTGTACATAATGCCACTGTTTTTGAAAATTTTCCCCCTGCTTGGGATACTTTCCCTTGCTTGGTATTTTCTTTTTATTTTTTGATATTTGTGTGTGGTTTAGACTAAATATGCAGGGTCTTGCTTTCCTGGTGTATTTTCCCCTGTATTCGTGTTGTAAGTACTCTATGTTTCAGGGCAGGGATAGGTCAAACCATTAGGATTTAGGGTATCATTAGGATGCTCATATATGATTATAGATCATATCTACAGGTGAGTGGGGGCTTTGTGACAGTGAAGGCTTGCTGCAAGGCTTGTTGGAGTCCTTAGACCTCTGGCACTATAATGTGTGTTGAAGTTTTCAACTTGTATGGTTTTCTACACAAATTGATTTCTCTTGATGCATATTGCCAAGACTCTAGACCATAGCTTTGGGATGGTTGGGTTACTGACCTGGGTATGAATATTTCATTAGGTTGACCTCGTGCAGGGCAAACTTGAGTATTGAATCTATTTCTGGGAAAATGGGTGAATGGAGGACACTAGAGTTCCTATGTATCTAGTTTGCATCTGCAAGCTTGTGCTTTTGGGAAGTGATGTTTACCTTTTGTTCATTAAAGACAAGCCAATCCCCTTAGGAAAGTTTCCCCTATTTTCTTTATACTTCCGCCTGTCTGTACATAATCCCCTTGTTTTTGCAAATGTTCATGTTGTTTGACCGTTAACTATATGATCGTTACACCGTTTGAGTGACTATATGGCCGTTGGGCCTCTTATGATAAAATTAAGTTAGGGAATAATTTATTATTTTTGGAAGATATTTAAACCAATTAATTCGGCATTTGGTTTCTTTATTTTACTCTTTTCAAGTTATAGAAGGTTTTAGGAGATTTTATTTCCAAAATCTTTGCAATTTGCAAATTCCGTCCAAACATATCTTTCTAATCTCTATATAAAATCAAAATTCATCTAACCAACAGGCTCATTGTCTTCTTACGATCATATCCCACCAAACTTCTTCACTTTTTGTTCAATCATCATAGATAAATTCCATGGCATTAAAAATCGCTGAATACCAAAACATGGTTGCGTTGTTAGAGCAACCAGTAGGTCATTAGGCATTTCACGAGGCAGTTGACTATCTGCTGGCAAGTTATGTTAGGTTAAAAACCTCACATATACACTTCACACATCCAACAGTTCTGGTCCAATGTTAGGATCAAAATAGTGGATGGATAAGTAACAATCAAAAGTCATGTTGATAGTCACTCCAAGGTTGTTACCCTTGCCTCCATTCGAGAAAAACTTGTCTTGAATGATGAGGATGGAGTGGTCTCCTTACTTGAGGCTGAAATCTTTAAAAATCATTCCTTGTTGGGGTATAATATTGTTGAAAATCAAAGATCCAAATCTTTTAAAGGCCAATTTGCCCCTTATTGGAAGCAATGTTGCCACTGCATTAGTTTGCTTGGCAATAGGGAAAAAATATAACTTTTATCACATGATTTTTGATGGCATGCTTAAAAATGTGAAAAGTAGTGGAAAATTTTGTATGTACCCTCAATTTGTGGAACTTTTGTTAGACATGAGGCATCATGGAGTAATTACCCATCAAGACTATTTCACTGCCACCATTCATACACCCAAACTTTTCACCACACTTTTTCCACCCACTCCCAACTAATCTGGCCTTGATGACTCATTCATATCCTCCATGATGTCCTTGATTATGAGTGAAGCTGCTCGAAGACCCAGAGCAGCCCAATCCCTACTCCCTTATGAAACCCTATCTGGGAATCCCACTGCTTCATCCAATGATTCCCCTGTTGTACCTTTACCCCCTGTAGATCAAACCTATGAAAGAAGAACCAAATCCAGATTCACCAAGGCACCCTCACCTTGTGAATCTTCACCTGTAGCAGAGAGGGATTCTTCTATAGGTTTGTATAACATTAGGGGGAGGCTACCACTACTGCATCATCCTCAATGGGTGATTAGGATAATGATACCATAGTTAAGTCCTCTCCCCTGCTCAATGAAACCATATTGAGCGAGCAATCCCTGAATAGGGCTGAGGGTAGTATGGAACCAATGAATCCCACTGAATTGACGGTTTTGTGTGTAAGCTTGCAAAAGCAGAACACAAAATCGGTACAAACAATCACAAGGCAAGCCCTAGTTAATTCTAATCTAGAGTCTAGGCTTTCTAAGCTTGAGGGGAGGAGACGTGCTCAACTGGTTCTATCCACTGATGAGGATGCTTCGAAAGGGGAGGAAGGTCCTACTGGTGATACAGATAAGATTCAAAGTATGGGTAAGACATAATGGTATGATTTTCCAGCACCACAAAAGCTTGGGACTTAAAGGGTAGGTATTGGTGAGAAAGGGAGTGATAAGGGAGTAAGTTCTTACGATGATACAAATAAGATTCAAATTATGGGTAAGACATAATGGTATGAGTTTCTAGCACCACAAAAGCTTGGGACTCAAAAGGTGGGTAGTGGTGAGAAAGGGAGTGATAAGGGAAGTGCTACAAAGGATGTTGTAGATACATTGGTGAACCTCAACCAAACAGAAGGCCCTACTGCTAGAGATCCCCCTGCTAATTCATTTGTTCCCCCTTCTAATGTAAGTGACCCCCCCTGCTTCAACTTATTTTTCCCCCGCTAGCATGGTTTCATCGTCTCTAGCTAGTATTGCTTCTACAAAGGCAACACCTACTCAAACATTCAAAGGAAGAAGAAGAAAGCCAACACCAAAGGGTATTGTGATTGGAAAGGTCGCACCAAAGAGTATCCTTGCCATTGATCCAAAAGATAAAAGGAAGGATGTGATGGTTGAAAATCCCAAATAAAACCAGAGACATAACTCAGTAGAGGAACTCAGAGCTATTACTGAGAGTGATGCTCTTTTAGTGAAGCAAATGGTTGAAGAGGAAGAACAGGAAGAAAGGGAAAGAAAGAGAAGAGGGAGGAAGAAGCTCGGCTTGATCCAACCAAATTGGTATTTTATGATGATGAACAGGTGGTAGACCCTGTTGAGATTAAAAAGGAGATTCAGATCTTGCTAGGTGAGTTGGACAGTAACATGCTGTGACAACCGTGGTTTTGGGTTTGTCACTTGGTCTTACTTTTAGGTTATTTTATGTGTGACTACTTGATTTTTGTGCTTACGTGTTTATTTTGCGTGAACGAGGTTGGTGTGATTATCATTTATGAGTATAGAGTGCTCATAAGTAAATCGAGGAACGGTTATTTCATGTTCATGAGCTCACAAGTGGTGACTATGAAATGAAAATGGTGATATTGTGGTGTTTACGTATACGTATAAGTATTATAGTAGTAGTATTTTTTTTTAAGATTTACGGTTTAGCATTAAGAGGTCTCGGGTGAGGTAATTATCCATATGAATATTTTTCGGGATGGTTTTAGGTCATTTACGACTTAATTATAAAGTTTATTTCAAAATTTGAGATTTTTTATAAAAGGGTATATTTTACGTCTTTTACGGTAAAACGCGTAAATTTGACTAGTTTTACGGTTTTGTGGTTTTGGGAGCTTTAGGAGCTGAAATAAATTAAGGTAAATATGTGGGAATAGGCTAGATGTCCATCATAGGTTAATGAGCCATCTTAGTGTTTGGTTCGTGTATTGATTGCGTGTTTTGGTTTGTTAGCTTGTTGCTAGTGCAAGGACTTGTGAAGGAGCTATTAGGTGAGTTTCATAGTCCCATGTTTACTTTTGATTTTGACTTCCAGATGGGATGGAAGAGACACTATGTTGAATTATTTTCTAAATTAATGCTGTGAATGTTTAAGGTTTGAGATGGACTTGTGTGTACATTTATGTGATTAACTGCTATGTGATTCTTGTTTGTGTGTGATCTGGATTGGAAAGGTACATAGGTGTATGGGCGCCTATGGGACCTATGGTTAATGATAAGGCGTGATGCCTTGGAAATTGTGATTATTGGTAAGGCGTGATGCCTTGGAGATTGTGATTGTTGGTAAGGCGTGATGCCTTGGAAATTGTGATTGTTGGTAAGGCGTGATGCCTTGGAATTATAATGATTGATTTAACTTGAATGCTAGTTGTTAATACATGATTGTAGCGCATTGTCCATATGTTTATTCGTTTATGGTATTCACAGCTTATGACTTGTCTTGTGTTGGAGTCTAAACCTATGACTCTCACCAACTTTATGTTGACGTGTTTTAGTGTCTCTTTCAGGTGATACTATGGTTAAGCATGAGAACATAAGTGGCTAGGATTGGAGAAGCTTAGGAATGCATATAGAAGGAGAATCCCCGTTTCCTTCTTAGTTTTATTTGTTTTGTTCATTTTAATAAGTGATACTGTGGCACACATATGTTTGTTTTGGTATGATATTTGTTGTCTTGGGTAAGAAGTAGGACTGTTACTTACTTACCTAGACCCCTTGCATTTGTTGAGATATTGTCATGACCTTCGTGTCACCATTTTTATGACATTTCTTATATCATATAGTTATCTCTATAGACACGCCATGTTGTGATGATATCCATACGTCGCGCCCCATATTCCGCCATGGTGGGGTGTGACAGAATGGTATCAGAGACAATGGTTATAGAGAATTAGGTTGCCTAGTCGTGTAGCCTAGTCTATAGCTTAAGGGTCCCTGCATATAGGCGTCATAGGAGTATGTGTGCATTTTATAGTAATTGATGTGTTTGAATATTATTTTCACAGTATTTGTTAGGTTATGAACTACTATGGTTCATACTTAACTACATGTTATTTTCTTTACGAGTTTTGATTAGTGTGGGTGGAACCATGGTCGTATACGCTAGTCATTGTTGGATTTTGCTTAATTATGTTTTCATGTTCTTTATACATTTTGAATTTTGTCTACGCTGGTTCAGCTGGTTTAACACCCCCAAATTTATACAACTCAGTTCAGCGGAAGACTAGTTGGTGTTACGGGATAGCACATTACTCACATCATAGACAACGCTTAAAAATCGCGTCGTTTAATAATAAATTATTTCCATTCATAAACATCAAAGTTACATAGGTCCCAAGTCATTACATTTCATACAAAAGTTTTACAAAGTGTTTGAATGGAAAAATATTGTTTAAGTGCGGGCCATGAATTCTTGTCGTCTTCCCGAGAATTACCTTCAAGTACCTGAGATAAAACATGTTAAAAGAAAAGGTCAGCGATAACGCCGAGTGAATTCATAAAGTTTAATAAATTCCATCAATATAATATCAGTATAAAAGTATTACTGAAAATCATTTTGTACAAATCGTTTTGATAGGCCATGAAACAGCCAAAATCATTTTATACAAATCCTTATCGAAAATCATAATATAGACATTTGCCGTAAAAATCATAATACGAGCCAATGTCGTAAAAACATCATACAATACGTCTTATGACGTTGTATAAAATCGAATAAAAACCGTTATATGAATATGGTTATGAAAACCAAAATACAAACATAATATCAATAGTATGACCCAGTATTGCTAGTCAGGCAATACATCGTAATTCGGAGCGTCCAGTAATATTTTGGTGATTTGGATTATTATAAGCCGCATGACATTGTTACCTTACTAAAACCAAAACGGGTAGCTAACCCGATACAAATTTTGCCCATCTAAAGTAGCGTGTCGTCACAAAGGTCACGCTATTGGAAATCTTCTCATACATAAATTCGCTTACCAATCAATGTGGCACGACGGGGATCAACCGTCAAGGCGCGAACTGGGGTGATCGTCCCCAAATAGTACTATTAAATGCATAAGCGTCTACCAAATCCCGGTAGTTCACAATTCATGCTAATGGGACTTTTAGTGACATAACCTAACTTTAATAATCCATTTAATTTCATCTATCGGGTCCTTTAATCATTTATCGGGTCATACAATCGGGTCATTCAATCATTCGGGTCCAAAATCAATAAACAAACAATCAGGACAAATGGTGTCCTAATTTTATAAAAACTAACATGTTATCTCCCTCGCGGGTTTATAAAACATTTATAAAACATTTAAAAGAGTGCGAGGCTATGAACTCACGTTGATGTGGGAAGGCGGGTTATCGGCAATTCGGACGTACGGTACGTGCTTCAATCACGGAAACCTAGACAAATAATAATCGGTCTTAGACGTTTGTCCAATGACTTTATAAAAATAACATCTAGGTATACATATGATGATAATATATATATGATGATCAAGTGGGTTTACATATTCTCGTTTACTCCTTTTAGTGTTATATGTCGATAACTTTTATACTAGTTTACTAGTTTTACCCGTTTACGTGTCTTAAGCCCAATAAGCTTATTATAAGTTATTTAACTTATTTTAATCCATTTTGTACCTATATTATCAGTATGTATACTTTTCAAGTTGGGCCTAAATGGGTTAAGCCCAATAGATTCTTTTTACAAGTTTTTATCCTACTTAGTCCATTTATTAGTCCAATATGTTTATTTAACTTGTTAATGTCCGTATGCCCTATAGTTCGGGTTTTATCGGTTTTTACTTGTTATACATGTCTATATATCAGTATGTAAGTTTTATAAAGTTTTCATTAGACGGGTCCAACCATCTAAGTTTTATTTAACAAAAACGTTAATTTTACGGCAATAGCCGAAAAAGTCGTAAAAAGCATGTTTATAGTTTTATAACTTATAAAACTTAACAAGTTTCCATTTCCATCATTTATACACTTAACCTTTTATATATTTATATAAATAAGTTTTATAAGTTAGTGGGTTTTTATTTACATTTTATATATTAAAATGTGAGTGCTTATATAATAGTATTATTCTTTAATTTCCAAAAATCTGATTTTTAACTTCATCTTTACCAAAACTGCCATATCTTGAGTTCTATATGGAGATAGAAGCTCAAATATTTATCACATAAACTACATGATATATGCTACAATTAACTCTACTATAGCTACTGTTGAATCATCTGCTAAATATTTTCTAAAAATCGTCCAAAACAGTAACTTCAGATTTATACCCTAAACTTGTTTTGATCATATCTCACTCATTATTTTGATTCCATTGCATGGCCAACTCTCACATGTGTACAAGACATTTAGCTTACTGTAAATGGATTCTATTTCATCATATTATCAGTTTACCACTTGGTTCTTTACTGTTTTATACAGCCATGCAAATTAATCAAGATTTTAACCTTGTTTCATATGGTTTTTCACCTTTTTATCCATGATTATCAACAACAAATCCCCACATAACATTTTTATCATCATATAATCATCATAAATATATACAATAGGAAATAAAATACAAGTTTACATAATCAAAATAATAAGAAGTTGAGGAGGACAATCTTTATACCACCAACTTGATGTAGGTTATGATTTTGACATGGTTTTTGATGGAGAAGCATGTGAATAACCATGACCATCTTCAAGACCACCCATCTACATGAACACCTTGATGTAAATCAGCCCTTGACTCCTTTTAAAACTCCTTGCTAGTTGTTAGAATCACCTCCAATCAACAAGTCTTCAATAGGTTTCAATCTTATGCAAGTTAAACATAAGATTTATGGTAGAAAATTTGATGATCATTGTGGTGGTGGTGGTAGTATGGACGGCACAAGGAGAGAGTAGAGAGGAAATGGAGAGTGGTTTTGCATGTTGAATGAGCTAGTTTGTGAAGGTTTGCTTGTTTTGGTGTACACTTAGCTTACACATTAAGCTTAAGTGACATGTGTAATGTTTAGCTAGAAACTTGCCACCAACTTGTGAGGTGGTGTTGTTATAGCCGGTTTTGATGAGTGGGGTGGGACAAGTGTCCCACTTGTCTCATCCCATTTAGTTACGGGTACTCCTTGATTCTAGTTTCCTCGATTTCCGTGCCCTCGGGTCGTTTTACGAAAAACGTTTTTATAAATTATGAATCGACGTCACAAAATGAATCCAATAAAAATTGTTTCATCAAAAACGGAGTTTGAAAACGTAAATACGTAATCCTAAGGTTTCCGGTTTAGTCGTAAAGGACGTTAAAATAAAATCATAAATCCTAATCTCTTCTCGTAAATTTGTGAGTTTATGAACCAACACAAATTTAAAACTCCAAAATAATATTCTCAGATAAATTTATTTTCTGAAATGTCGGACTGTCGCCAAAGACGGTGTACGTAAACGTAAGCACGTAACGTTGAATCCTCCGGTTTAGACGTAGTCGATGCTACTCCAAGACGTAAATCCAAATTTCTTCCCAAAAATAAGTGAGTTCATACTGTATCATTAAAATAATATTTTCAAATAATATTTGAGAATAAAATATCAATCGTAAATTGACGGATTGTCACAGCATTTACCCCTAAACAGGATCTTTGTCCTCAAAGATCATCTTACTACTCGCTTCTTATAGAGTTAAAGCCATGTGGGTATTTCTTCCACATTTGGTCTTTTCTCACAAGTGTATTATAATACGCGAGTTTCATCAAACATAACTACGGGAATAAGATCAGGCTAAATGTTGACTTACTTTCTCTATCCATGATGTTCACGGGTTTCTGATGAATGCAACTTTTCGCCGATCTAAGCTCTATTAAGAAGAATTCAGATTTTTAACTTGATAGATATTCCATCAAGTTCGATATACGAAACATAATTCACGCAGTCCTTGAAGTCCTAGGGTAGATCCAGCTTGTATGCCTTTTACATCATCTCAATGGTCCCATACAACGGGGACTTATATCCCATGATTTGTCAAATCATGTATTCATCTTTCCAAAGAAAATTTTGGCATAACTTCGCTACCCATTTGGCACTTCAAGATCTACATTTCACATTCACATAACCTCTTGCCTACTATCGGCACTCAATAATCAAATCCTAATTTCACCAATCATTTCAGATCTCGCGGGTCGGGTGTTTTGCAAGGATAGGTTCGCCATCATAGGAAACCTTAAATCTAAAAGACATGTCCAACACACAATGGGTGTATGTCGGGTGTCTTCATCTCAACTCCAGCTTACAGATGCTCTAATTTCTAAATCTTAACAAGATTCGATCTCGATCCTAACATGATGATTATCAATGATAATCTCTCCAAAGGAAAACGATTATATGGTCTATTACCAAAGGTCGATTATTCAAACATAAAACAACACTTATATTACTTTGTATCGTTACTTTACCTCGTCCCTTCGATTTGGGGTGGTATATAGTACTCTCATCAAGGTTCGTTCTCAATGATTTCTGAGCAAATCTCTAGAAATTCGATGCGAAGCGAGGATCTTGATATAGATGTTCGATACAGGCACACTATGTTTACATAACTCTTTTGCATTTATCATTAACGGGAATGATATTAGCAGATTTGGTCAGTCTGTCGACGATGACCCAAATCGAATCAAATTCAGATAATGACCTTTGCAATAGCTAAACGTTTACTAATGTATGAGGCGATGTCTGCCTTCATAATTTCCATCAGTACACTTCTTCAGACAAAGATACTTTTAGTCATGAATGACATAAATAGAATACTTATACTTACAAATTCCAACATAACTATATCTCACAATCTCCATATTTAGGCAACCAAAAGTGGCCTTTAAAACATTTAATGCTATCGGCTTCTCAATTCTTAATGGTTCTTATTAGCCGCGAACCCCTTTTAGTATCTATATTATCCTTCTTACAAACATCGTTTATTTTTATATCGTTTTGCAATTTATTTTGCACCTTCATTATTAAGGAACATGTCCTAACTGGTTTCTTTATCTTTTATACATAATGCGTCGGTAATTACGTTCACTTTCTCCTGATGAAATAAATATCACAACCGTATTTATTCAAAATTCTTTTAGTTTCAGTTTCGTCTCATCTATCATTTTTATCCGTTTTACTCAATCCGTCGTCTAAGGCGTCGATAATTATCATAATTAATTAAATAATTATTAATTTTTATGAAGCGTAAAAGTTTTAAATTTCTAAGTTCGACCAATTATATAAAATGTTCAAAAATAAATTTGAATTTAATTAACAAGATTTTTGGTTGATTTATCGAAAATAATTAATAAGATTCGTAAATGTTTGAAAAATCTTTGTTAATACTTTGGTCAAAATTTCTTTAGTTTGAAAAGCGTAAATTATTGTTTCAAATTTCAAGTCATGTTTTATATAGTTTCCTCAATTCCTCTTAAGTTGCCTAGAAGTATATACAATCATTTACCCCTAAACAGAAGTTTAGTTAAATGATTTGTGTATAAGGGAATAATCCCTTTTAAAAATCCTTTGTTAAAGCATTCGTCAAAACATATTTCCATTTTCTTTTTGGTAAAATCCAAAGTCTTGAAAGGGCTCTTTAATTTTTTTTGAAGAGTCTATATGCATACATCTTACCATTATTAATCAAACGGTCATTTTATGTAAAGGATTAAGTCCTTAATCACGTGTTAATTATTCAAGGTTCATGTTTTCATTGTTTAGCCAATTCAGGGCAATTTATAACTAATTATTAACTCATTGTTATTCTTATAAGCAAATATATAGTCCTGAATGATCGCGAGCATGAATTTATCACATTTCAGCCTACACATGTGATTCACCAAATTTATGAATGCTACATGTGCATTGGTCAATCCAAACGACATCACATGGGACTCATAATGTTCGTTACAAGTACCGGATGTAGTGATTGGAATAAATAATCTCTTTCGCAGATGCGAAGTTGATGATAACCATGCTATGGATCAAATTTGCTAGAACCTTGTAAATCATCGAACAAATCTTCCATTTCGAGTTATGGATATCGTTTTCGATTGTCAATTTACTCAGTCACAGTAATCTAATTTAAGGAAAGATAACACCATAGCTCTTCAGGATGACAGGCTTGGTATAATAAAATCTTTCTCCGACAACTTTCTCAGTTGTACGGTAATTCCTTTAATTTAGATGGTGCTGACGTACAGTGCACAAGCCACGAGTGCAACACCGGAAATAAAATCAATACCAAATTCAATCTTGCCTTAATGGCAAAAGTCCAAGTGATTCACCAACAAATACTTCCTAAAGTTTCAGATAAGATAAATATCTTTTAATACATTCATATTAGGTTCTTTCTAGATTATAATATCTATGACTAATTTACAACCAATCACAGTATAATCTCAAGTCTAAATGCAGGATATGGTCATCCGTCAAGAATTATTTAGATCACTTTTGATATTCAACATCTTATCTTTTAGGGAATTCTACTTGAGTTCCCATCAATTAAGACAATGTCGTCATGTCATAATCAATCAATCCATTCTACTGGCACTATCAACTTTCGAGTTTTTATTGCCGTCGATAAGATGTGAACTTCTCAAAAGACTACTAATAACTCATAATCCTTCACAAATTCAAGGATATATGGAGACACAACTACCATATAAAGAGTAAGGTCAACGCATACTCTACGCGAGAGAATTTCAAATCAGATTCAGACGAAAACATTTAACGAATATGAATATATCCCATGTTTTCATGATTCGAGTACGCATTCGAAAGCTCCTCGGATCGTTACCCAGGTCCTTCAAATGAAATCAAATCATAAGAAATGATAGGAACGTCGATACATCCAGTCGGGTATCAACACTCGGTAATCAAATACTTTTCCTAAGAATCTCACTACGGGAGAACTGGACAAGAACGGAATATCAATTGTCAAATAAGACAAATTCCACAGATGAGTAAATTCGACTCAGAAGAATAGATGTTATAGGCACATATGTAGGTGTTCCTAACACTATGTCCCTATTTTTCACTTCTTGCAGATCTCATAAAATTTAATCTTTCACAATCTTCGAAGAAAATGTAGTGTTTATTCATTAGTTTTATGGTGACTACTAATCAGTCTTGCATAGTCCATTCCAAATTGTATGTAGGCGCGCAACTATATACAATTTCAAGATTAACGATGCAATACTCAGTTCGTCAAAACTTTATCATCATGTTTATAATAAAAACATTTTCATGCTTAACCCTTGAATAAGAATCAAAAATAAATTTACAAAGATTTCCTTTGTTATGAAAACAATTAAGTTTTCAAAAGCGTTTCTTAAACAACTTTACTTTGATAACAATCACTTATAAATCTTACTTCGAATAATCGTTTTAGTGATGAAAATTCAATTTTTCTCAAGGTATACTGTTTTATCTTTATAAAAACAATGAGTGATCTGCAGAAGAGTGATGAAAGCTTGTTCACCAAGAATTAACTACGATATGATAGGAAATGAGCTTAGCCAAGTAATCATGAGGTTCATGATCTCGATGGCACTCAGGAAGAATGATTCACAACGTAACTCAATTCAAGATGAGTACTTGTGCAATGGTTGCATCACTAATGCGAGCATTAGGATGAAGCAATAAAGGATAGATAACATCGATACATGTAGAATTTAGCAATCAAAGGTAGTCTTTTCATTAATCACAAACAAGTCAAATTGTACCGTAACACATTACGTGTTACTATGTCATACAATTCTCAGAACTCATCCTACCAACTGATGTCACAGTTAAGTTAGGGATTATTTTTAAAAGATACCACAATGAATACTAATCTACAAGAGTCATTAGGTGTTCCACATGTCCCAGAAGATCCATCGGTCTCAATTCAGAAGAAGATTTCTTCAATTTATTTCTTGGACACTGGGCATCCTCGTTAGTGGACAATGGCCTAGGAACAACCCTTAACACAATCTAACAATCATTTAAAACCTCATAATTCAATCAAAGGACTTAACGACTTCCTCTTATCAATCTTATATTCCATATAGGTTAAGTTTCACTTTATTCAAGTTTTAACCAATTTTTATACTCAATTCAATATCCTACCTCATATTCCAATACTTACAACCTTATTCTTCGGCCTTGTAAAGGCAATACAATCTCAATATAAATCAACACTTAATTTCCAATCATATTAGTTCTTACAACAACAATTATCAACTGAGTCATTAATATGAAATGACTTGATCATTCAACTAGACTTCTCGGAAAGGTATTAGTGGCATGAGGCTTTTGGGTAATGGTTCCAATTACAGCCTCAAGTGCGACATTCACCCTTTCGATTTTAATTTAAGAATTGGATGACAACGAATCAGATGACATCTTTCTAGGTGGTAACGTTTTGTCAAACTCCACTCTATAAGGAAAGATCGTCATGACATCGATATCGGATTTAATCTCGCCAATTCTTTTTCAATATCACAGTCAACTAATATCTACACTTCTACGAATATCAACCATTTGTTGGGATCATAGATATCCACAACTTGGTTTAGATCTAGGATAGCTAGAATTCCTACGAGAATAGCTTCGATTAATTTACTAGGGAATTTAGGGTACATTGTGACAATCTACGTCGTATAAATACCTCGTATAAAAATCAAAATAATCATCAAACAATCATGTAATCAATTTACATCAAATATATATATATAATCCAAGTATATATATATTAAAATAACACTTCTCAGTCTTGGCCTTGTCGGTAACTCGGGAATTCTTCGGCACCGTTATAGTCAAAAGATTTTTAGACATTTTTAGAAAAATGTTTTTAGTTAAAAGATTTTGAAATGTTTTATTCAAAACCTTGGTTTTAAAAATCTTTCGTTCTCTATAACGAGAGCTCTGGTACCAAACTTTAACACCCCCAAATTTATACAACTCAGTTCAGCGGAAGACTAGTTGGTGTTACGGGATAGCACATTACTCACATCATAGACAACGCTTAAAAATCGCGTCGTTTAATAATAAATTATTTCCATTCATAAACATCAAAGTTACATAGGTCCCAAGTCATTACATTTCATACAAAAGTTTTACAAAGTGTTTGAATGGAAAAATATTGTTTAAGTGCGGGCCATGAATTCTTGTCGTCTTCCCGAGAATTACCTTCAAGTACCTGAGATAAAACATGTTAAAAGAAAAGGTCAGCGATAACGCCGAGTGAATTCATAGAGTTTAATAAATTCCATCAATATAATATCAGTATAAAAGTATTACTGAAAATCATTTTGTACAAATCGTTTTGATAGGCCATGAAACAGCCAAAATCATTTTATACAAATCCTTATCGAAAATCATAATATAGGCATTTGCCGTAAAAATCATAATACGAGCCAATGTCGTAAAAACATCATAAAATACGTCTTATGACGTTGTATAAAATCGAATAAAAACCGTTATATGAATATGGTTATGAAAACCAAAATACAAACATAATATCAATAGTATGACCCAGTATTGCTAGTCAGGCAATACATCGTAATTCGGAGCGTCCAGTAATATTTTGGTGATTTGGATTATTATAAGCCGCATGACATTGTTACCTTACTAAAACCAAAACGGGTAGCTAACCCGATACAAATTTTGCCCATCTAAAGTAGCGTGTCGTCACAAAGGTCACGCTATTGGAAATCTTCTCATACATAAATTCGCTTACCAATCAATGTGGCACGACGAGGATCAACCGTCAAGGCGCGAACTGGGGTGATCGTCCCCAAATAGTACTATTAAATGCATAAGCGTCTACCAAATCCCGGTAGTTCACAATTCATGCTAATGGGACTTTTAGTGACATAACCTAACTTTAATAATCCATTTAATTTCATCTATCGGGTCCTTTAATCATTTATCAGGTCATACAATCGGGTCATTCAATCATTCGGGTCCAAAATCAATAAACAAACAATCAGGACAAATGGTGTCCTAATTTTATAAAAACTAACATGTTATCTCCCTCGCGGGTTTATAAAACATTTATAAAACATTTAAAAGAGTGCGAGGCTATGAACTCACGTTGATGTGGGAAGGCGGGTTATCGGCAATTCGGACGTACGGTACGTGCTTCAATCACGGAAACCTAGACAAATAATAATCGGTCTTAGACGTTTGTCCAATGACTTTATAAAAATAACATCTAGGTATACATATGATGATTATATATATATGATGATCAAGTGGGTTTACATATTCTCGTTTACTCCTTTTAGTGTTATATGTCGATAACTTTTATACTAGTTTACTAGTTTTACCCGTTTACGTGTCTTAAGCCCAATAAGCTTATTATAAGTTATTTAACTTATTTTAATCCATTTTGTACCTATATTATCAGTATGTATACTTTCCAAGTTGGGCCTAAATGGGTTAAGCCCAATAGATTCTTTTTACAAGTTTTTATCCTACTTAGTCCATTTATTAGTCCAATATGTTTATTTAACTTGTTAATGTCCGTATGCCCTATAGTTCGGGTTTTATCGGTTTTTACTTGTTATACATGTCTATATATCAGTATGTAAGTTTTATAAAGTTTTCATTAGACGGGTCCAACCATCTAAGTTTTATTTAACAAAAACGTTAATTTTACGGCAATAGCCGAAAAAGTCGTAAAAAGCATGTTTATAGTTTTATAACTTATAAAACTTAACAAGTTTCCATTTCCATCATTTATACACTTATTACACCTTTTATATTTATATAAATAAGTTTTATAAGTTAGTGGGTTTTTATTTACATTTTATATATTAAAATGTGAGTGCTTATATAATAGTATTATTCTTTAATTTCCAAAAATCTGATTTTTAACTTCATCTTTACCAAAACTGCCATATCTTGAGTTCTATATGGAGATAGAAGCTCAAATTTTTATCACATAAACTACATGATATATGCTACAATTAACTCTTCTATAGCTACTGTTGAATCATCTTCTAAATATTTTCTAAAAATCGTCCAAAACAGTAACTTCAGATTTATACCCTAAACTTGTTTTGATCATATCTCACTCATTATTTTGATTCCATTGCATGGCCAACTCTCACATGTGTACAAGACATTTAGCTTACTTTAAATGGATTCTATTTCATCATATTATCAGTTTACCACTTGGTTCTTTACTGTTTTATACAGCCATGCAAATTAATCAAGATTTTAACCTTGTTTCATATGGTTTTTCACCTTTTTATCCATGATTATCAACAACAAATCCCCACATAACATTTTTATCATCATATAATCATCATAAATATATACAATAGGAAATAAAATACAAGTTTACATAATCAAAATAATAAGAAGTTGAGGAGGACAATCTTTATACCACCAACTTGATGTAGGTTATGATTTTGACATGGTTTTTGATGGAGAAGCATGTGAATAACCATGACCATCTTCAAGACCACCCATCTACATGAACACCTTGATGTAAATCAGCCCTTGACTCCTTTTAAAACTCCTTGCTAGTTGTTAGAATCACCTCCAATCAACAAGTCTTCAATAGGTTTCAATCTTATGCAAGTTAAACATAAGATTTATGGTAGAAAATTTGATGATCATTGTGGTGGTGGTGGTAGTATGGACGGCACAAGGAGAGAGTAGAGAGGAAATGGAGAGTGGTTTTGCATGTTGAATGAGCTAGTTTGTGAAGGTTTGCTTGTTTTGGTGTACACTTAGCTTACACATTAAGCTTAAGTGACATGTGTAATGTTTAGCTAGAAACTTGCCACCAACTTGTGAGGTGGTGTTGTTATAGCCGGTTTTGATGAGTGGGGTGGGACAAGTGTCCCACTTGTCTCATCCCATTTAGTTACGGGTACTCCTCGATTCTAGTTTCCTCGATTTGCGTGTCCTCGGGTCGTTTTACGAAAAATGTTTTTATAAATTATGAATCGACGTCACAAAATGAATCCAATAAAAATTGTTTCATCAAAAACGGAGTTTGAAAACGTAAATACGTAATCCTAAGGTTTCCGGTTTAGTCGTAAAGGACGTTAAAATAAAATCATAAGTCCTAATCTCTTCTCGTAAATTTGTGAGTTTATGAACCAACACAAATTTAAAACTCCAAAATAATATTCTCAGATAAATTTATTTTCTGAAATGTCGGACTGTCGCCAAAGACGGTGTACGTAAACGTAAGCACGTAACGTTGAATCCTCCGGTTTAGACGTAGTCGATGCTACTCCAAGACGTAAATCCAAATTTCTTCCCAAAAATAAGTGAGTTCATATTGTATCATTAAAATAATATTTTCAAATAATATTTGAGAATAAAATATCAATCGTAAATTGACGGATTGTCACAGCTGGACTACGAGTTTATGTGTTTCGTGCATTGGCTATGTTATTTTAATACATGGGGTTTTGGATCTTATCTTGTGTGGTTATGTGCTTGTGAGTTGTTTGATTATGTGTTATGTGTAGTATTAATTTCTTATAAGTGTCATCATAGGAGAGAGTACATTGGTGAAAAGGAACATGTATAATTATGGATGCCTACATAATTATATATGTGCCACAACAACACTGGACTTTCAAGTATGATTGCATGAAAGAGAGTTAATACATGCTTGTATAGTATACGTTGGATGGATTTGAGTGTATGTACGCTTATGCCTATGTATGTAAAATTATTTTCTACTTACATGTTGTATTCTTGGGATGGTTGCTAGCTCGTTTCTCTTTGAGATGTTCAACTTCTGTAGTAGCGCATTTCTCGGGTCCTCATTTCACGTGTTTGTTTGTACGGTACTTTTGGCGTGGAGGATTTTGAGATGGTGGAGATTTCTTTTTGGGGTAACGATGTCTTTTGTTTCGAGTTATACATGGTAAAAAAATAGAACTTGCAAATTGAAAAAAAAATAGTTGTTGGTAGTCGATGAAATAAGGAAGTGTCGGGATCATGTTTCAAATAAGGTGGAATATCAATTCTTTAACGTATAAGCATGACTCGGTTATTTTAAAATATTTTGGTTTTGATCACCTAAAGTTATTGTTCTTAAGTTAAAAATTTTGTTCTTATTTAGTGAAATATGTTAAAATCATGTAATTAATAGAGTTTTAATTTTCTGGAATTAAAATAAATTAGGTTCTAGTTTTGGTAATTAATGGGGGGTTTTAGGGTTTAAAAATCGTTCTTTTTTTGGTATAGATCGGAGTAGGCAGAAACTGTCGCTAAACTGTCAAAATATGTCGCTAACTGTCAGAAACTGTCGCTAATGCCTAGGCAGATTTTGAGAAAAATCGTTTTGGTCATAACTTATTCGTTTTTAAAAGTTTTTGGGTGATTCAAAAGCCTAAAATTATGTACTCGGAACATACTTTTCAAATATTCAGAAAGTTTCGTAATTGGAAGTCAGTAGCTTGGTCGAATTAATTGTACAAGTGTTGAGTTCAAGGTTAATTTTCGGACAACATGGTTTAAACTCGTGTTTTGGGTATCTTGCGGTAATGAACACTTGAAGGGTAAACATAGAGATGAGTTGGGAAGGAATTTGAGAGTTCTTTAGACCTTATCATATGTGGTTATATTTTGATGAGTTTTGATTTATGGTATTTATGAGTAAGACTGAAATCGGGGTGACAGTTTTAAACCCGTTGAGTTATGTGACGGCTCCTAACTTGGTTTCAAGACAGTTCTTGTTTGATGAGTTGCGAGATTTAGTTAGGTTGGTTACATAACTTTATGGTTTTGATAAGTTCCCTCGCGGACGGTTAAGGCTCATGTGTTGTTGGTTGAGATTATTTTCGTGTAAACTGAGTTCACGTTTGAACGTGAAGGTTTTATCAGGGATATGCATCCTCGTTTGTTTGCTGAGAATAAGTTTGAGTTTGGGAGTGAATCTCGGGACGAGATTTCTATTAGGAGGGAGTGATGTGACAACCGTGGTTTTGGGTTTGTCACTTGGTCTTACTTTTAGGTTATTTTATGTGTCACTACTTGATTTTTGTGCTTACGTGTTTATTTTGTGTGAACGAGGTTGGTGTGATTATCGTTTATGAGTATAGAGTACTCATAAGTAAATCGAGGAACGGTTATTTCATGTTCATGAGCTCACAAGTGGTGACTATGAAATGAAAATGGTGATATTGTGGTGTTTACGTATACGTATAAGTATTATAGTAGTAGTATTTTTTTTAGGATTTACGGTTTAGCATTTAGAGGTCTCGGGTGAGGTAATTATCCATATGAATATTTTTCGGGATGGTTTTAGGTCATTTAGGACTTAATTATAAAGTTTATTTCAAAATTTGAGATTTTTTATAAAAGTGTATATTTTACGTCTTTTACGGTAAAACACGTAAATTTGACTAGTTTTACGGTTTTGAGGTTTTGGGAGTTTTAGGAGCTGAAATAAATTAAGGTAAATATGTGGGAATAAGCTAGATGTCCATCATAGGTTAATGAGCCATCTTAGTGTTTGGTTCGTGTATTGATTGCGTGTTTTGGTTTGTTAGCTTGTTGCTAGTGCAAGGACTTGTGAAGGAGCTATTAGGTGAGTTTCATAGTCCCATGTTTACTTTTGATTTTGACTTCCAGATGGGATGGAAGAGACACTATATTGAATTATTTTCTAAATTAATGCTGTGAATGTTTAAGGTTTGAGATGGACTTGTGTGTACATTTATGTGATTAACTGCTATGTGATTCTTGTTTGTGTGTGATCTGGATTGGAAAGGTACATAGGTGTATGGGCGCCTATGGGACCTATGGTTAATGATAAGGCGTGATGCCTTGGAAATTGTGATTGTTGGTAAGGCGTGATGCCTTGGAAATTGTGATTGTTGGTAAGGCGTGATGCCTTGGAAATTGTGATTGTTGGTAAGGCGTGATGCCTTGGAATTGTAATGATTGATTTAACTTGAATGCTAGTTGTTAGTACATGATTGTAGCGCATTGTCCATATGTTTATTCGTTTATGGTATTCACAGCTTATGACTTGTCTTGTGTTGGAGTCTAAACCTATGACTCTCACCAACTTTATGTTGACATGTTTTAGTGTCTCTTTCAGGTGATACTATGGTTAAGCATGAGAACATAAGTTTCTAGGATTGGAGAAGCTTAGGAATGCATATAGAAGGAGAATCCCCGTTTCCTTCTTAGTTTTATTTGTTTTGTTCATTTTAATAAGTGATACTGTGGCACACATATGTTTGTTTTGGTATGATATTTGTTGTCTTGGGTAAGAAGTAGGACTGTTACTTACTTACCTAGACCCCTTGCATTTGTTGAGATATTGTCATGACCTTCGTGTCACCATTTTTATGACATTTCTTATATCATATAGTTATCTCTATAGACACGCCATGTTGTGATGATATCCATACGTCGCGCCCCATATTCCGCCATGGTGGGGTGTGACACATGCCTAAGATTGTCGAGTTCTTTGAACTTTGGGAAGAGTGGAACCTTACAAAGGATTTGGAAGAAAGATACAGCTTGGTTCACATGACTTTGTAGTTTCAAAGGGATGCTAAGGAGGTGAGAGAAATGCAGATGAAGAGGGATACGTAATTGAAATAAGTAACTGAATTCTAAAGCTAGAAGAAGAGCCTTTTACAAGACTATGCTGAAAACAACCCGCGAGGATTGTCTTGTCTACCCCTGAAAGGGATACAACTGCTGTCGGGGCAAGTGCTTTAATGGAGGATCCTGTCTTTGCTCCTGATTGGAACCTCCCTAGGTCGTTCGATCTCACAAGCGCATTTGACTGCGCAAACTTCCGGGACAACCTTGTACCCCCTGCGAGGGCTCAGGCATTGGGTGAGCTAAATGATGCCACCTTAACAGATGAGGTTAGCTATATCTCTGCTCAAAACGTGACTTTGATGTCGTGCGTCATGTGACAATCCGTCAATTTATGATTGATAATTTATTCTCAATATTTATTGAAAACATTATTTTAATATTACAATATGAACTCACTTATTTTTGGGAAGAAGTTTGGATTTACGTCTTGAAGTAGCATCGACTACGTCTAAACCGGAGGATTCAACGTTACGTGCTTACGTTTACATACACCGTCTTTGGTGACAGTCCGACATTTCAGAAAATAAATTTATCTGAGAATATTATTTTGGAGTTTTAAATTTGAGTTGGTTCATAAACTCACAAAATTTACGAGAAGAGATTAGGACTTACGATTTTATTTTAACGTCCTTTACGACTAAACCGGAAACCTTAGGATTACGTATTTACGTTTTCGAACTCCGTTTTTGATGAGACAATTTTTATTGGATTCGTTTTGTGACGTTGATTCATAATTTATAAAAACGTTTTTCGTAAAACGACCCGAGGGCACGCAAATCGAGAAAACTAGAATCGAGAAATACCCGTAAACTAGTGAGATGGGACAAAACACTTTGCCCCATCCCACTAGCTTATATGGGACGGCTAAAAATGACTCACCACCATAGGTGGCACAAGTCATAACTTGTTTATAACAAGTGTAAGCTTTAGCTTACACTTTAGGCTAAGCCTTCCACCAAACTACACACAAAACCAACACATGGTTTTCACTTAACCATTTCATCCATGCATTTCACTCTCAAAACTCTCTCAACTTCATCTATGTGCCGTCCCAACTCAAGCCATAAACACCATTTTTGATCTCTTCCAACTACAAACCACATGTTTACTAGTCCTATTAAGGTGTTTCCTTGAAACCTTGATCATTTGGTGGCCATATAACCAACTTTGGAAGTGATTTGCTTGTATCCTAGGGCTGATTTTCCAACATATGATCTTGCTATTTGATGGTCTTGGAGATACTTGTTGTGTTCATCAAGTTCTTGCCTTCCTAAAACAAGAAATCCACTTGGATTGGTAAAGAAGATCATCCTCTACATTTTTCTCTTATTATTTTGTAAAGAACAAATGTATTTTCTTTCATTTTGTATATGTATATGATGTATATATGATGATAAAAATGTTGTGTGGGGATCAAGTGTTGATAAACATGCTTAAAAATGATGATAACCATAAGAAATGAAGCTAAAATCATGTCTAAATAGTTGGCTGTATAAAAACAGTAGATAACTAAATGAAGAACTGATAAAAATGCATGGTTTGATCTATTTACAGTAAAGTAGATGATGTTATACACATGTGAGAGTTGGCCATGCAATGGAATCAAAATAATGAGTGAGATATGATCAAAACAAGTTTAGGGTATAAATCTGAAGTTACTGTTTTGGACGATTTTTAGAAAATACTTAAAGGATGATTCAACAGTAGCTATAGAAGAGTTAAATGTAGCACATATCATGTAGTTTATGTGATAAAAATTTGAGCTTCTATCTCCATGTAGAACTCAAGATATGGCAGTTTTGGTGAAGATGAAGTTAAAAATCAGATTTTTGGAAATTAAAGAATAATACTATTATATAAGCACTCACATTTTAATATATAAAATGTAAATAAAAACCCACTAACTTATAAAACTTATTTATATAAATATATAAAAGGTGTAATAAGTGTATAAATGATGAAAATGGAAACTTGTTAAGTTTTATAAGTTATAAAACTATAAACATGATTCTTACGACTTTTTCGGCTATTGCCGTAAAATTAACGTTTTTGTTAATTAAAACTTAGATGGTTGGACCCGTCTAATGAAAACCTTATAAAACTTATATACTGATATATAAACATGTATAACAAGTAAAAACCGATAAAACCCGAACTATAAGAAATACGGACATTTACGAGCTAATTAAGCATATTGGACTAATAATTGGACTAAATAAGATAAAAACACTTATAAACTTATTATTGGGCTTAACCCATTTGGGCCCGACTTGTGAAGTTTAAGTACTGATAATATAAGTAAAAAATAGATTAAAATAAGTTAAATAACTTATAATAGGCTTATTGGACCTAAAACACGTAAATGGGTAAAACTAGTAAACTAATATAAAAGTTATCGACATATAACACTAAAAGGAGTAAACGAGAATATGTAAACCCACTTGATCATCACATATATATATAATCATCATATGTATACATACTTGTTATTTTTATAAAGTCATTGGGCAAACGTCTAAGACCGAGTATTATTTGTCTAGGTTTCCGTGATTGAAGCACGTACCGTACATCCGAATTGCCGACAACCCGCCTTCCCACATCAACGTGAGTTCATAGCCTCGCATTCTTTTAAATGTTTTTATAAATGTTTTATAAACCCACGAGGGAGATAACATGTTAGTTTTTATTAAATAGGACATCATTTGTCCCGATTGATTGTTTATTGATTTTGGACCCGAATGATTGAATGACCCGATTGTATGACCCGATAAATGATTAAAGGACCCGATAGATGAAATTAAATGGATTATTAAAGTTAGGTTATGTCACTAAAAGTCCCATTAGCATGAATTGTGAACTACCGGGAGTTGGTAGACGCTTATGCATTTAATAGTACTATTTGGGGACGATCACCCCAGTTCGCGCCTTGACGGTTGATCCCCGTCGTGCCACATTGATTGGTAAGCGAATTTATGTATGAGAAGATTTCCAATAGCGTGACCTTTGTGACGACACGCTACTTTAGATGGGCAAAATTTGTATCGGGTTAGCTACCCGTTTTGGTTTAGTAAGGTAACAATGTCATGCGGCTTATAATAATCCAATCACCAAAATATTACTGGACGCTCCGAATTACGATGTATTGCCTGACTAGCAATACTGGGTCATACTATTGATATTATGTTTGTATTTTGGTTTTCATAACCATATTCATATAACGGTTTTTATTTGATTTTATACAACGTCATAAGACGTATTGTATGATGTTTTTACGACATTGGCTCGTATAATGATTTTCAAGGCAAATGCCCATATTATGATTTTCGATAAGGATTTGTATAAAATGATTTTGGCTATTTCATGGCCTATCAAAACGATTTGTACAAAATGATTTTCAGTAATACTTTTGTACTGATATTATATTGATGGAATTTATTAAACTCTATGAATTCACTCGGCGTTATCGCTGACCTTTTCTTTTAACATGTTTTATCTCAGGTACTTGAAGGTAATTCTCGGGAAGACAATAAGAATTCATGGCCCGCACTTAAACAATATTTTTCCATTCAAAGACTTTGTAAAACTTTTGTATGAAATGTAATGACTTGGGACCTATGTAACTTTGTTGTTTATGAATGGAAATGATTTAATATTAAACGACGCGATTTTTATGCGTTGTCTATGATGTGAGTAATGTGCTATCCCGTAACACCAACTAGTCTTCCGCTGTACTATGTTGTTTAAATTTGGGGGTGTTACAGTTTGGTACCAGAGCTCTCGTTATAGAGAACGAAAGATTTTTAAAAACCAAGGTTTTGAATAAAACTTTTCAAAATCTTTTAACTATAAACATTTTTCTAAAAATGTCTAAAAATCTTTTGACTATAACGGTGCCGAAGAATTCCCGAGTTACCGACAAGGCCAAGACTGAGAAGTGTTATTTTAATATATATAACTTGGATTATATATATATGATGTAATTTTATTACATGATTGTTTGACGATTATTTTGATTTTTATACGAGATATTTATGCGACGTCGATTGTCACAAGTAACCCTAACTCCCCTAGTAAATTAATCGAAGCTATTCTCGTAGGAATTCTTGTTATCCTAGATCTAAACCAAGTTGTGGATATTTATGATCCCAACAAATGGTTGATATTCGTAGAAATGT
Source organism: Glebionis coronaria (assembly GCA_025667525.1). Lineage (NCBI taxonomy): Eukaryota > Viridiplantae > Streptophyta > Magnoliopsida > Asterales > Asteraceae > Glebionis > Glebionis coronaria. The sequence continues at coordinate 286,954,100 of CM046877.1, read as the reverse complement.
AGATATTAGTTGATTGTGATTTTGAAGATGAATTGGCGAGATTAAATCTGATATCGATGTCATGACGATCTTTCCTTATAGAGTGGAGTTTGACAAAACATTACCACCTAGAAAGATGTCATCTGATTCGTTGTCACCCAATTCTGAAACTTGAAATCGAAAGGGTGAATGTTGCACTTGAGGCTGTCATTGGAACCAGTACCCAAAAGCCTCATGCCACTAATACCTTTCCGAGAAGTCTAGTTGAATGATCGAGTCATTTCATACTAGTGACTCATTTGATAATTGTTGTTGTAAGAGATATAGGATTGGAAATTAAGTGTTGATTCATATTGAGATTGTATTGCCTTTACAAGGCCGAAGAATAAGATTGAAAGTATTGGAGATTGAGGTAGGATATCGAATTGAGTATAAAATTGGTTGAAACTTGAATAAAGTAAAATTTAACTCGTATGGAATATGAGATTGATAAGAGGAAGTCGTTAAGTTTTGTGATTGAATTATAAGGATTTAATTGATTGTTGATTCGTGTTAAGGGTTGTTCCTAGACCATTGTCCACTAACGAGGATGCCTAGTGTCCAAGAAATCAATTGAAGAAATCTTCTTCTGAATTGAGACCGATGGATCTTCTGGGACATGTGGAACACCTAATGACTCTTGTAGATTAGTATTCATTGTGGTATCTTTTAGAAATCCCTAACTTAACTGAGATATCAGTTGGTAGGATGAGTTCTGAGAATTGTATGACATAGTGACGCGTAATGTGTTACGGTACAATTTTGACTTATTTATGATTAATGAAAAGACTACCTTTGATTGCTAAATTCTACATGTATCGATGTTATCTATCTTTATTGCTTCATCCTAATGTTCGCATTAGTGATGCAACCGTTGAACAAGTACTCATCTTGGTTTGAGTTACGTTGTGAATCATTCTTCGTGAGTGCCATCGAGATCATGAACCTCATGATTAATTGGCTAAGCTCATTTCCTATCATATTGTAGTTAAGTTCTTGGTGAACAACTCTTCATCACTCTTTTGCAGATCACACGTTGTTTTCATAAAGTTAAAACGGTATCCTTTGAGAAAATTTAATTTTCATCACAATAAGGATTATTCAAGGTGAGATTTATAAGTGATTGATATAAAAATGAAGTTGTTTATAAGACGCTTTGGAAACTTAATTATTTCCATAACAAAGAAAATCTTTGTAAATATAATTTGATTCTTATTTAAGAATTAAGCATGAAAATGTTTTTACTATAAACATGATGTTAAAATTTTGACGAACTGAGTATTGCATCGTTAATCTTGAAATTGTATATAGTTGCGCGCCTACATACAATTTGGAATGGACCATGCAAGGCTGATTAGTAGTCACCATAAAACTAATGAATAAACACTACATTTTCTTTGAAGATTGTGAAAGATTAAAATTTTTATGAGATCTGCAGAAGTGAAAAATAGGGACATAATGTTAGGGACACCTACATATGTGCCTGTAGCTTCTATTCTTCTGAGTCAAATTTACTCATCTGTGGAAATTGTCTTATTTGACAATTGACAATTCTTTCTTGTCCAGTTCTCCCGTAGTGAGATTCTTAGGAAAAGTATTTGATTACCGAGTGTTGATACCCGACTGGATGTATTGACGTTCTTATCATTTCTTTTGATTTGATTTCATTTGAATGACCTGGGTAACGATCCGAGGAGCTTTCGAATGCGTACACGAATCATGAAAACATGGGATATATTCATATTCGTTAAATGTTTTCGTCTGAATCTGATTTGAAATTCTCTCGCGTAGATTATGCGTTGACCTTACTCTTTAGATGGTAGCTGTGTCTCCATATATCCTTGAACTTATGAAGGATTATGAGTTATTATTAGTCTTTTGAGAAATTCACATCTTATCGACGGCAATAAAACTGAAAGGTTGATACGTGCCAGTAGAATGGATTGATTGATTATGACATGACGACATTGTCTTAATTGATGGGAACTCGAGTAGAATTCCCTAAATGATAAGATGTTGATTATCAAAAATGATCTAAATAATTCTTGATGGATGACCATATCCTGCATTAAGACTTGAAATTATACCATGAATGGTTGTGGACTAGTTATAGATATTGTAATCTAGAAGAACCTAATATGAATATACTAAAAGATGTTTATGTTACGTAAAACTTTAGTAAGTATTTGTTGATGGCGAATTACCTAGACCTTCGCCACTAAGGCAAGTAGAAATTGGTATTGATTATATTTCCGGTGCTGCACTTGTGGCTTGTGCACTGTACGTCAGCACCATCTAAATTAAAGGAATTACCGTACAACTGAGAAAGTTGTCGGAGAAAGATTTTATTATACCAAGCCTGTCATCCTGAAGAGCTATGGTGTTATCATTCCTTATATTTATAGATTACTGTGACTGAGTAAATTAACAATCGAAAACGATATCCATAACTCGAAATGGAAGATTTGTTCGATCATTTACAAGGTTCTAAGTGTATGTTTTAAAGATTTGATCCACGGCATGGTTATTATCAACCTCGCATCTGCGAAGAAGATTATCTATTCCAATCATCACATCTCGAACTTGTAATGAACATTATGAGTTTTCACGTGATGTCGTTTGGATTGATCGATGCACATGTAGCATTCATAAATTTGGTGAATCACGTGTGTAGGCTGTAACTTGATAAATTCATGCTCGTGATCATTAAAGAACTATATATTTGTTTATAAGAATAAGAATGAGTTAATAATTATTCATAGATTGCCCTGAATTGGCCGAACAATGAAAACCTGTACCTTGAATAATTAACAGGAGATTAAAGACTAAATCCTTTACATGATTTGACTATGTGATTAAAAGGATAATGGAATATAAATTGACTCTTCAAAAATTAAGAGCCCTTTTAAGACTTTGAATTTTACCAAAAAGAAATGGAAATATGTTTTGACAAATGTTTTAACAAAGGATTTTTAAAGGGATTATTCCCTTATACACAAACCATTTAACTAAACTTCTGTTTAGGGGTAAATGTTTGTGTATACTTCTGGACATCTTAAGAAGAATTAAGGAAATTATATAAGTTATGACTTGAAATTTGAAAAGACAATTTTTGCTTTTCAACTAAGAAATTTTTACCAAAGTATAACAAAAGATTTTTCAAACATTTACGAATCTTAATAATTATTTTCGATAAATCAACAAAAATCTTGTTAACTAAATTCAAATTTATTTTGAACATTTTATATAATTGGTCGAACTAAGAAATTTAAAATTTATACGCTTCATAAAAATTAACTAATAATTATTTAATTAATTATAATAATTATCGACGCTTTAGACGACGGATTGAGAAAAACGGATAAAAATGATAGTAAAGACGAAACTAAAACATAGAAGATATGAAGAAAGAATTTTGGATAAATACGGTTATGATATTTATTTCATCCGGAAAGTGAACGTAATTACTGACGCATAATATATAAAGAATACCTGAGTGAATTATGGACACGATAATTATATCATAATGAGGGGTGAATACAGGTACCAACACATTATGTATAAAAGATAAAGAACCAATTAGGACTTGTTCTTTAATAATGAAGGTGCAAAATAATTTGCCGAACGATATAAAAACAAACAATGTTTGTAAAAAGGATAATATAGATTATTAAAGGAGTTCGCGTCTAATGTGAACCATTAGATTTGAGAAGCCGATAACGTTAAATATTTTAAAGACCACATGTGATTGTCTAAATATGGAGATTGTGAGATATAGTTATGTTGGAATTTGTAAGTATAATTATTCTATTTATATCATTTATGACTAGAAGTATCTTTGTCTGAAGAAGTTGTACTAATGGCAAATTATGAAGGCAGACATCGCCTCATACATTAGAAAACGTCTAGCTATCGCTAAGGTCATCATCTGAATTTGATTCGATTTGGGTCATCGTCGACAGACTGACCAAATCTACTAATATCATTCTCGTTAATGATAAATGCAAAAGAGTTATGTAAAAATAGCATGCCTGTATCGATCATCTATATCAAGATCCTCGCTTCGCATCGAATTTCTAGAGATTTGCTCAGAAATCATTAAGAACGAATCTTGATGAGAGTACTATGTACCACCCCAAATCGAAGGGACGAGGTAACGTAACGATACAAGGTAATATAAGTGCTGTTTTATGTTTGAATGATTGACCTTTGGTAATAGACCGTATAATCGTTTTCCTTTGGAGAGATTATCATTGATAATTATCGTATTAGGATCGAGATCGAATCTTGTTGAGATCTAAATCTTAGAGCATCTGTAAGCAAGAGTTGAAATGAAGACATCCGACATACACCCATTGTGAGTTGGACCTGTCTTTTAGGTTTAAGGTTTCCTATGATGACAAACCTAACCTTGCAAAATACCCGACCCACGAGATCTGAAATGATTGTTGAAATTAGGATTTGATTATTAACTGCCGATAGTGGGCAGGAAGTTATATGAATGTGAAATGTAGATCTTGAAGTGTCAAATGGGTAGCGAAGTTATGCCACAATTTTTTTTAACCTTGGAAAAATGAATTCATGATCTGACAAATCATGGGATATAAGTCCCCGTTGTATGGGACCATTGAAATGATGTAAAAGTTGGGATTGAAAGGCATATAAGCTGGATCTACCCTAGGACTTCAAGAATCGCGTGAATTATGTTTCGTAAATCGAACTTGATAAAATAATCTATCAAGTGAAAATCTGAATTATTCTTAGTAGAGCTTAGATCGGCGAAAAGTTGCATTCATCAAAAACCCGTGAACATCATGGATAGAGAAAATAAGTCAACATTAAGCCTGATCTTATTCCCGTAGTTATGTTTGATGAAACTCGCGTATTGTAATTGAACTTGTGAGAAAAGACCGAGTGTGGAGGAAATACCCACATGGCTTTAACTCTATAAGAAGCGAGTAGTAAGATGATCTTTGAGGACAAAGATCCTGTTTAGGGGTAAATGCTGTGACAATCCGTCAATTTATGATTGATAATTTATTCTCAATATTTATTGAAAACATTATTTTAATATTACAATATGAACTCACTTATTTTTGGGAAGAAGTTTGGATTTACGTCTTGAAGTAGCATCGACTACGTCTAAACCGGAGGATTCAACGTTACGTGCTTACGTTTACATACACCGTCTTTGGTGACAGTCCGACATTTCAGAAAATAAATTTATCTGAGAATATTATTTTGGAGTTTTAAATTTGAGTTGGTTCATAAACTCACAAAATTTACGAGAAGAGATTAGGACTTACGATTTTATTTTAACGTCCTTTACGACTAAACCGGAAACCTTAGGATTACGTATTTACGTTTTCGAACTCCGTTTTTGATGAGACAATTTTTATTGGATTCGTTTTGTGACGTTGATTCATAATTTATAAAAACGTTTTTCGTAAAACGACCCGAGGGCACGCAAATCGAGAAAACTAGAATCGAGAAATACCCGTAAACTAGTGAGATGGGACAAAACACTTTGCCCCATCCCACTAGCTTATATGGGACGGCTAAAAATGACTCACCACCATAGGTGGCACAAGTCATAACTTGTTTATAACAAGTGTAAGCTTTAGCTTACACTTTAGGCTAAGCCTTCCACCAAACTACACACAAAACCAACACATGGTTTTCACTTAACCATTTCATCCATGCATTTCACTCTCAAAACTCTCTCAACTTCATCTATGTGCCGTCCCAACTCAAGCCATAAACACCATTTTTGATCTCTTCCAACTACAAACCACATGTTTACTAGTCCTATTAAGGTGTTTCCTTGAAACCTTGATCATTTGGTGGCCATATAACCAACTTTGGAAGTGATTTGCTTGTATCCTAGGGCTGATTTTCCAACATATGATCTTGCTATTTGATGGTCTTGGAGATACTTGTTGTGTTCATCAAGTTCTTGCCTTCCTAAAACAAGAAATCCACTTGGATTGGTAAAGAAGATCATCCTCTACATTTTTCTCTTATTATTTTGTAAAGAACAAATGTATTTTCTTTCATTTTGTATATGTATATGATGTATATATGATGATAAAAATGTTGTGTGGGGATCAAGTGTTGATAAACATGCTTAAAAATGATGATAACCATAAGAAATGAAGCTAAAATCATGTCTAAATAGTTGGCTGTATAAAAACAGTAGATAACTAAATGAAGAACTGATAAAAATACATGGTTTGATCTATTTACAGTAAAGTAGATGATGTTATACACATGTGAGAGTTGGCCATGCAATGGAATCAAAATAATGAGTGAGATATGATCAAAACAAGTTTAGGGTATAAATCTGAAGTTACTGTTTTGGACGATTTTTAGAAAATACTTAAAGGATGATTCAACAGTAGCTATAGAAGATTTAAATGTAGCACATATCATGTAGTTTATGTGATAAAAATTTGAGCTTCTATCTCCATGTAGAACTCAAGATATGGCAGTTTTGGTGAAGATGAAGTTAAAAATCAGATTTTTGGAAATTAAAGAATAATACTATTATATAAGCACTCACATTTTAATATATAAAATGTAAATAAAAACCCACTAACTTATAAAACTTATTTATATAAATATATAAAAGGTGTAATAAGTGTATAAATGATGAAAATGGAAACTTGTTAAGTTTTATAAGTTATAAAACTATAAACATGATTCTTACGACTTTTTCGGCTATTGCCGTAAAATTAACGTTTTTGTTAATTAAAACTTAGATGGTTGGACCCGTCTAATGAAAACCTTATAAAACTTATATACTGATATATAAACATGTATAACAAGTAAAAACCGATAAAACCCGAACTATAAGAAATACGGACATTTACGAGCTAATTAAGCATATTGGACTAATAATTGGACTAAATAAGATAAAAACACTTATAAACTTATTATTGGGCTTAACCCATTTGGGCCCGACTTGTGAAGTTTAAGTACTGATAATATAAGTAAAAAATAGATTAAAATAAGTTAAATAACTTATAATAGGCTTATTGGACCTAAAACACGTAAATGGGTAAAACTAGTAAACTAATATAAAAGTTATCGACATATAACACTAAAAGGAGTAAACGAGAATATGTAAACCCACTTGATCATCACATATATATATAATCATCATATGTATACATACTTGTTATTTTTATAAAGTCATTGGGCAAACGTCTAAGACCGAGTATTATTTGTCTAGGTTTCCGTGATTGAAGCACGTACCGTACATCCGAATTGCCGACAACCCGCCTTCCCACATCAACGTGAGTTCATAGCCTCGCATTCTTTTAAATGTTTTTATAAATGTTTTATAAACCCACGAGGGAGATAACATGTTAGTTTTTATGAAATAGGACACCATTTGTCCCGATTGATTGTTTATTGATTTTGGACCCGAATGATTGAATGACCCGATTGTATGACCCGATAAATGATTAAAGGACCCGATAGATGAAATTAAATGGATTATTAAAGTTAGGTTATGTCACTAAAAGTCCCATTAGCATGAATTGTGAACTACCGGGAGTTGGTAGACGCTTATGCATTTAATAGTACTATTTGGGGACGATCACCCCAGTTCGCGCCTTGACGGTTGATCCCCGTCGTGCCACATTGATTGGTAAGCGAATTTATGTATGAGAAGATTTCCAATAGCGTGACCTTTGTGACGACACGCTACTTTAGATGGGCAAAATTTGTATCGGGTTAGCTACCCGTTTTGGTTTAGGAAGGTAACAATGTCATGCGGCTTATAATAATCCAATCACCAAAATATTACTGGACGCTCCGAATTACGATGTATTGCCTGACTAGCAATACTGGGTCATACTATTGATATTATGTTTGTATTTTGGTTTTCATAACCATATTCATATAACGGTTTTTATTTGATTTTATACAACGTCATAAGACGTATTGTATGATGTTTTTACGACATTGGCTCGTATAATGATTTTCAAGGCAAATGCCCATATTATGATTTTCGATAAGGATTTGTATAAAATGATTTTGGCTATTTCATGGCCTATCAAAACGATTTGTACAAAATGATTTTCAGTAATACTTTTGTACTGATATTATATTGATGGAATTTATTAAACTCTATGAATTCACTCGGCGTTATCGCTGACCTTTTCTTTTAACATGTTTTATCTCAGGTACTTGAAGGTAATTCTCGGGAAGACAATAAGAATTCATGGCCCGCACTTAAACAATATTTTTCCATTCAAAGACTTTGTAAAACTTTTGTATGAAATGTAATGACTTGGGACCTATGTAACTTTGTTGTTTATGAATGGAAATGATTTAATATTAAACGACGCGATTTTTATGCGTTGTCTATGATGTGAGTAATGTGCTATCCCGTAACACCAACTAGTCTTCCGCTGTACTATGTTGTTTAAATTTGGAGGTGTTACACGTCAGGAGGAGGTTCATGGAGCTAGAAATCCCAATCTCTTAAAGGGAGATTTGCGCAGATCACTGAGGAGAAGGATAGGGCACTTGTTGATGCTTTAGAGAAGATTGCTTCGGAGGAGGACAGGGGAAGACAAGATGCCGCAGTCATCCACTCTTTGAAAGAGGAGAAATAGGATCTTGACACCGCCCTTGCTAAGGAGAGCGCTCAAATGGACCATCTTAAAGCCACAAATGCAGATGTTATGAACTCATTCGAGCTCACCAGGGGTCAGATGTTCGCAGGTATAGATTCGCTGGGTGCACTCATGAAGGAAAAAATAGGCAATCAAACTGATCAGCTCAAGCTCCTTAGCATAGAATATGATGCGGATCTATACCCGTGTATGATTTCTGAGGCAGTCGGAATGCGCTGGTCTGTGTGCCACGATCTCCGATTAGCTGTCATGGGAGCGCTTGAGGATCCAATCTTACGGGAAACCTTCGACCAATTTGTGCTTGCTGCAATCAATGAGGGTACTTCCACTGGTCTAGAACATGCTCATGAGGCCAAACTACTCAACAAGAAGCTCAATGAAATAACCTTCTATGATCCCGAGGCCAGAGCTAACCTAACTGTTGCCATGGGGAAGATGAAGGAGTGTCCTCTTACAACTTTCGGTATTGGCGAAAAAGACCAAGAGATCCCACTGGAGATGGTAATGGAGGGTTTGACCCTGGAGAGGCATAAGACTGATGATGCTGAGGCTCAGGCGGACTACCACCTAAAGCCTAGCGTGGATCAGTTACAGGTGCCCATCTTTGTGCATCCCCGCGACCTGCTCGATCCTTTCCGCTTATCCCAAGTGATACCCTATACGATGTACTTGCTTCTCATGCTAGCCGTGCTGCTAAGAAAATTGTAACTTTTGGTTTAGAAGCTTCTTCATCTGTCGGCGCATCAAACTTGTCTTCTTCTATCCCTGAGCTCCCACTTCCTTTGTCGGAGAGAGATGCTCGGTTGTTAGATAGGATGGAGAGGGGTTTGAAGGAACATAAGACCTCTACCTCCAGCACCATTGCCACTAAGCTTAAAAGGTCAGCATCTACTTCTGACTTGTTGTAAAACTTTTAATACTTCTTCAGAACAATTATATTTTTGCGGTTGCGAATGTTCGCACCTTGTTTGTAATGATTTAGACACTTAACATCTTTAGTTTTTAATCGCGTAGTAATTTCGCTTTGTTTCGCATTAAGTTTATAATGCGACATGTTATTTATTAATTAGTGTAATGTCATAAAATGTCCTTGTGGGTGAGGCAGACTCATTACGTGCGGTGTACCGCTACTACCATAAGCACGGCCAAGGGAAATTGTCATATTGTTAGGTGTGCACGTTTGTGTCTTTTTCTAGGCCCAGTATGGAATGTACTGGCTGTAAAACTTGCTACGACGTTATTATTAGAAAGGGGCCTAATAATGATACTTGATCCATGGTCGATGGTCGATGGAGTTGCATCCCTCTAACACGACGAGTCTAATTAGTAGGTTAGACCCATTCCTCTTATATCACCTGGAAACAATGTGTACACGTACACCTAGAAACCATGTTGTCTGATGCCAAGCTTCCAGATATCTTTTGGGCTGAAGCTGTAAGCACTGCTTGTTATGTGCAAAATAGGGCCTTGGTGGTAAAAGCACATAATAAGAATCATAATCATATTTTCAATGGCAGACCACCTCTTATTGACTTTTTTCAACCATTTGGGTGTCATGTTGTTATTCTTAACACCATTGACAATCAGTGGAACTTTAATGAGAACGATGATTATGGGTATTTTATTGGATACTCACTACCTAGCAAAGGATACATAGTTTTTAACAAGAAAACAAGGCTCATGACATAGAACATGCATGTGGACTTTTTGGAGGATAAGCCTGAGGATCCACAATCAGGTCCAAATTGGTTATTTTATATTGATACTCTGTCTAGATCTATGAACTATATACCTGTTGCTTTGGAAAATACTAATCCTTCATGTACAAAAGAGCCAGCTGTTATGGAAGATCCTCCTTTAAGATACATGAATCTACCATCATGGTTCCATGATGATATTCCAGCATTTGATAAGCCAAAGGAGCATGATACCTCAGAGCAAGAGAAGCCATCCAAGAGAGATCCAAAACCAAGTGATCACCATGTAGATGAAACTCCTGAAAGCAGTCAGATGTCTTCTGAAAGTAGTGGGATCTTACATCCTCCTGCTAGCACAAACATTCCCCCTATTTTAAAGAAATGGTGATAAATGATGACCTCAATAGAGACAAAGGAACCCCCTAGGTCTTCATCTTCTCTTCCTTCTATGACCAACAATGGAAATAGAAGTCTTAAAAATGGAGGATCAAGCTACTCAGACTTTCATACAACTCATCAACCTCTCTCCTTGAGTAATGCAATGTCTCTAGAATTCTTTGCAAATCAAGACACTCCTTTAGAGCCTGATTTGGGTAACTTAGAAACTGAAGTCATCATGGATACTAATCCACAATACAGAGTCAACAAGAATCATCCCCAATCTCAAATTATAGGAGGAGTGAACACTCCTAGAGAAACCAGATATCAAGCTAAAGAGGATAGTTTCATTGCAAACATCACTATGAAGTTTAATCATGAAATATGTAGTGCTGTCTGGTTGCTGCATTTCTATCTTAAGAAGAACCCAAGAAGATCTTTGATGCTTTGAAGGATGAAAGATAGATCGAGGCTACGAAAGAAGAATTATTGTAGTTTGATATTCAAGAGTTATGGGTTTTGGTTGACTGTACAAAATGGTTTAGGCCTATTGGGACAAAAGGGTACTTAGGAATAAGAAGGATGAGAGCGGGATTTTTTTCAGAAACAAAGTTGGGTTGGTAGCTCAAGGGTTCACTCAAGAAGAATGAATTGATTATGAAGAGGTTTTTTTCCTGTTTCTAGAATTGTAAGTAATCAGACTGTTTTTAGCCTTGCCTCCTTCATGGACTTTGTGGTGTACCAAATGGATGTAAAAATTGTTTTTCTCTATGGCATTATTGAAGAAGAAGTATATGTGATGCAACCTCTAGGCTTTGAGGATCCAGAACATCCAGACAAGGTTTACAAGGTGAAAAAGGCTATGTATGGACTTCATCAAGCTCTTAGGGCAGGTATGGTACGCTTTCTAAGTATCTCTTGGAAAATGGATTCAATAGGGGCAAGATAGATCAGATTCTTTTCATCAAAAAGCACAAATAAGAGTTTCTTTTGGTGCAAGTTTATGTTTATGATATCATTTTTGGATCCACAAACTCTCTGCTCAGTCAAGAGTTTGCCAAATCAATGCAAGACAAGTTCTAAATAAGTGCTATGGTAGAGCTTAACTTCTTTTTGGGGCTACAAGTTCAGCAAAGGGAAGATTTAATTTTTATTTCACAATATAAATCTGTTACTGAAATTGTGAAGAAATTTGGTTAGTGTAAAGGAAAGAAAGTCTCTACTCCAATGGATAAGGAGCATCCATGGAGAAAATATGGTGAAGGAAAGAGTGTTGATGTTAGAAACTATAGGTCCATGATTGGATCTCTCATGTACCTCATAGCCTCAAGACCTGACATCATGTTTGTTGTTTGTGTTTGTGCTAGACATCAAGTGACACCCAAGGAGTGCCATTTTTTACTATAAAAAGGATTTTTAGGTACATGAAGTGTTATCCAAATTTGGTACTTTGGTATCCCAAGGAGTCCCCATTTGAGCTGGTTTCCTAGTCATATAATAATTATGCTAGTGATAATAAAGATAAGAAAACCACAACAGGTGGATGTCAGTTTTGGGGAGGAGACTAATATCTTGAGAGTGCAAAAAGAAGACTATTTTAGCTACTTCCATAATTGAATCTGAGTATGTAGTTGCTGCTGCATGTTGTGGTCAAGTCTTGTGGATTCAAAACCAATTGCTTGATTATGGGTACAATTTTCTTAAAACCAACATATTCATTGAAACTAATAGTACAATATGCATCATTAAAAATACTGTGCAAAACACTAAAACTAAGCATATTAAAATCAGACACTATTTTATTAGAGACTGTTTTGAACATGGTTATAAATAGCGTGAGGCGTGGCGTGGCAGCATGTCCAAGCTACACATTTAGCGGCTAAGGCGAAGCTTTAGCGTTTCTAAAGCCTGGCTTATAGCGGCACAACATATAAAAATATATATTTATTTTATCATATTGTAATATTATATTTATCTTAAGTTCATAATAAGTGTTATACATAAATTTAAAGCTATAAAACTCTCTTTACATGTAACAATATTCATTTTTGGAGTTAAATTCAAAAATTTACTACACATCATGTCGTAGCGCGCCTTGATCTATTGCATAGCGTGGAGGTCACGCCTCAAGATTTAGCACGCCTGTGTGTCCTTGTGTGTGTTGAGGATTGTACTATTACTTGTTGTTGTAAAATTATAAGTCACTTTTACATTTGTACATAATGCCTTTGTTTTTGAAAATTTTCCCCCTGCTTGGGATACTTTCCCTTGCTTGGGTTTTCTTTGTATTTGTGATATTTGTGTATGGCTTAGACTAAATATGCAAGGTATGGGTTTCTTAGTATGTTTTTTGATAACTAGGCCTTTTTCCCGTATAAAAAGATTCTTTGTCGTGTGTCTAATCGAATTGATCTAAGCTCTCTATGCGACTCAGTCGTTCTTTGGTGAAATAAATTGTTGTGTCGTTGTAGTAATTAAATGTGTAAGACAATTAAAGTAAATGTGCGTTAATTTAAATCTAAGTCTAATTTAAAGTAAATGGTGCAAGTATTTAAAAGCGTGACGGAAATTAAAAGGCACTAAAATAAATAACGCAAACTTGAATTTATCTAAGGCAAACTTAAAACGCAACTAACACTTAAAACTAAGGCAATGCTAAAATAAATCTAAGGCAAGTAATCTTAAAATGCGACTAATTAAAAAGGCGGGAAAATTAAAGTAGACAAAACTGAATTAAATTCGCAATATATAAAAAAAAGAATTAAATTCGCAATTATTGCGAAATCTTATTATAATTCCGCAATTGGAGAAAGGACACAATTCCGCAATGTTGAAAATGCCACAATTTCGCAATCTTGAAATTGTACACAAATTCGCAACTAACAAAATCAACAATTCCGCAATTATTGAAAATGATATGATTTCGCAATCATACAAATCAAAGATTCCGCAATCATGGAAAACATAGATTTCGCAATAGCCAGAAAGAATGATTTCGCAATACGAAAAAGATACAATTTCGCAATGCTTGGTGCCACAATTTCGCAATCTTGGAAAGATCAATTTCGCAATTACCAGAGAAGACCAAGATTTCGAAATTGAAAGAAGGATTCAATTTCGCAATTATTGAGGAATTGCAAAATCGAATCAGATTTCCTAAAAACTAGGAAAACTCAAAAAAGTACGAAAATAAGCATAAAAATCTTAACTTTTCAAGGACAATAAGCAAATTAAAAAGACAATAAGCTAAATAAAAACACTAGAATAATGATAAAACTTATAAAAACATCAAAAATAAGACACGAAAATTAAAAAGATTCAAACTTTTAAAGAAAACTTTGAACACACTTAAGTTAAATACCAAATAAGCACATAAGATTGTCAAGCTTATGGCTATTTCGTATGAAAACTTAAAAGGTAAAAGAAAAGACAAAACTTTTAAATCAAATAAGCAAATGGATTAAACAAAAACTTGCTTAATCCGAAATTGGAACCCAATCAAAAAGAAGAAGAGTAGAATGAGATTAATAAAAGTAAACTTGATCAAAGATAAATAAAGATTAAAGCAAGAAAATTAAATACACTTACTTGGAACTTAAAGAAATTAAGGTGCAAGACAAGTATTTAAAATGACAAGTAATGAAAAGTGCATAAAATAAAGTGGAAGAACTAATGTGTCAAATTAGCCAACAAAATGAAAAGTGATTAAGACTAATCTATATATAGTGGAGGATTAGGAAGCTTCCTCCCCTCCTTCATTTCCTCTTAATTGCATCTTTAAGTCCCTCATTCTTAATCTCTTTGTTAATTGCACCATTAGTCCTTAAGCCTTTAAATCTTCTTTAATCTTGGACTTTAATGACTTATGGCTCGGGATTTCTTTAAACTCGTCTTTATATTCTTCAATAAATAAGACTCGAGTTCTTTGGCTTTTGGTAAACTTCCGTCTTTCGACTTTTTCTTCGATAAATCTTCAGAATTGGTCTTGGACTTCCGTTCTTTTCCCACTCTTGACTTTTCGACTTCATATTTTGTCTTTTTCTTCAATATTAGCCCGTGAATGCCGTGTTTTCTCCACTTTTCACAATTTTGTCCTAAATCACAACAAAAACACAAACCACGCATAATTCCGACATAAAAGACATAAAATACACGTTTTGGCTCGGTTATTATTGTAATTAAGTGGCAAAAAGGATGGGTGTTTACACACCTATCAAATCCCCTACACTTGACCATTGCAATGTCCTCAGGCAATGCATTAGTTCCAAAGCACGTTTACATTTTTCATCATAATCAATCCACGTTGGCCTTTATTAAAGAGATAGAAAATTATAAATATTCAAAATAAAGAAATCAAAATCATACCTTGGGTTTTGGAAATGTTGTGAATGATCATCATCCTCAAGTTTTCACTTTCTCCAAACCAAGCTTAAAAACGAGATCATTGTTATTATAAGTTAGTAAACTAACACGAACTCATGTGGGCCAATTATTCACTTAGACTCCCTTATTCCTAGGGGTATCTCTTATATTTTATTGTTTGTCTTGAATGATCACGAGGATGCATTGTTGACTTATTTCGATAGTTATTTAGTCCAAAAATAAAGTGAACGATTTAATCAATAGTTAGCTAAAGGACAAAATCTTTTAAAACTGCTTCTCGGGACCTCATAAAGTTCATATCTTGGCATAACTCGCTTCGCGATTCGAGACCTTTCTCGGACCGATATTTGGCAGCGACTTCATACTTCAAACCTTGAGAGACGTTCATGAAATAATGGTCTTCTCTTCACAATAGGAATTTCTTCACTTGAAGTTTTGAGAGATTCATACTTGGACCACGACTTCTTCATTTTTCTCCAATCTTTATTTTGGATTTTGATATACAACGATCCGTCTCCTTTTATGACTTGGATCTATTAATCCTCATACCTTGTTAGGGTCTTTTCGGATACACTTCTCCATGACTTTTGGGGAGTTTTTTCTTTTCGTCGTGTGTCTCGATCCTTCATATTGATTTTCGATAAATGATTCTTCACATCGCTTTGGATCTTTAGAAACAAAATAATAGCCCTCATGCCTTGTTAGGGCCTTTTCGGACTCGCCAATCTTCGCATCCCGCATAAATAAGTTATGCCTTGGCTATGAACTCTAATCCATACCGAGCAACTTTTAAACGATCTTGGTCTAGAAGCTAAGTAACTTTTCAAATCGTACAACCTTATTTATTGCAGATAAATTTATTAGCAGGCGATGGGAGAATAGGCTTATAATTAACTCACATAAATTCACGAAAGAATACCAAACTTATAATTGAATCTATCATCTCTCGTTCTCCACAGTTCAAAATCTCAAGAAATGAGACTCGTGGATGCTTAGCCTATTAAATCAAAGTTTTGGGTTTTCGAGTCATCTATAGGATCTTGCAAATTCTTAGACTTTTTCAAGTTTAGAAATCGCGTTTTAAAGTTCCCTTGATAAACGACTCTCTAGGATCAATTATAGGAACTTGCGAAAAGTTCTTGTTCTTAACCCGTGAGAGTTAAGACTTTCGCGCTTTATAGCTCCCTATATAAAAGCCTAGCAAAACTTGACTTAAACATGTTAAGGATACTAGCTAGAGTAACTTAGATAAGTAAACTCGGGTTGAGTCAAAACATTCACAACGTTTGAAAATTAAAACACCTTATTAAACATTTATTCTAATAAAAGAAAGAAAATAACTATACAAAGGGAAATACTAATAGGCCAAAATAGATCAAAAATTTTGAAAAATGTCGAAAAAATTGATTTTCCGGTTAAAATGAGGACAAATACAAGGAAAAGAGCCACTTAACTTCGATAGAAGCCCCCCTACACTTAATATAAACATTGTCCTCAATGTTTAAGCATGTGGGAGTAAACTCCCCTACACTTAGGACATTGTGCACGTTGTTTAAATCTCGCTAAGGTAGAGACAACTAAAGAGATTCCTATTTTAATATTGAAAAATATAAAATAGTGAATCGAAAAGAGTTTAGGATAGAACCGGGAAGAAGTAGAACACGGAATTACGGGTCGTCAAGAATCATCAAGAGTGGATCATTGAAGCTCGAATCCCTGATTAAGAAGTGAGGAGAGGAAATAGCAAACCAAAGGGTCTCCCCTACACTTATGGTAAAGAAAGCTAAAAGATAGATGCATGGGTTGCCTCCCAAGAAGCGCTTGGTTTTTGTTAACCGAGTCGTTAGCCTGACTCGACCTTGAGCATCAACGGAAGAAGCATGAAACATATCCACCAGGATCAAAGACATAGTTTTCATCGAGCAAATAACACAAGCTTAAGGCGAACAAGGCAAGCCAAAGAAGAGTAGGCAAGGTTCCCTTAAGCAGTGACGGAGCATGGTGGAAGAAAGGTTGAAGTGGTGCAAGCATGTCTTCAATATGTCCAAAGATTTTTCCTTTTATTTCATCAGGTGGATACTGAGATGGCTTAAAGACTTCAATACCGGGGTCGAACACCTTTTCCTTTAAGGGAAAATAGCACTCAGGCTCAGCCGAGTGTGAAGAAGATCCGCAAAGAAGCACAACCTCGTCCTCAGAAGGGGGACAAAGAGGTGTCAAATCATATGTGCAACGGATTTTGGTGTCGACCAGTTTCTTCTCCTTTGACAGAATGTGCTTCAAATCCAAAGTAGGATCAAGACGATAATCTTCAAAGTCATAAGGAGGAGAATCACTCTCATGAGGGAAGTAAGTGTTGAGAAATTCAGAGAAATATTCCTCAAATGAGTAATCGTCCAAAGTAGGATCGAGTGATGGCGGAGGATCTTCATCATGTGAAGAATCGCTCGAGAGAGTATCAGCCTCATCAAAATCATCGAAAGTGGGCAGCTCGGGATACTCAGAAGTACAATCAAAATCATCTGAATCTAAGCTAGAATCATTATCATCATAAGCATCGAAGATCGGTGGCGAATCATAAATGGGAGAAGGTTCCAAAGTGGAGCGAGAATCATTCACATCATCGTCAAAGAGTGGATTATCGATGGAAGAATCGAATAGAGGATTGTCATAGACGGTAAAGTCATCAAGCACATTAATCATATTCACTGATTCTCGGCCTCCAAAGGATTTGCCGGTAAGCTTCCCCATTTTAAAAACTTTTGAATCATCCACGACTCGTAAGATTAACTCACCTTCGGCCACATCTACTAAAGCTCGTCCGGTTCTCAAGAATGACCGACCAAGTATTAAAGGAATACGAGGGTCCATTTCATAATCAACTACAACAAAATCGACCGGGAAAGTAAATGTGCCAACTTTGATAAACACGTCTTCGGCTATACCAACGGGGTAAGCGAGAGTGCGATTTGCAAGTTCGAGAGTCATCTTTGTTGGAATGAGGTCGGGTAATGATAGTGTTTTCCAAACACTCAAAGGCATAAGATTAATACTAGCCCCGAGATCAGCAAGGGCAGTAAATTCTTCAGTTTTGTTGAACACGCAAGGCAACACAAAACAACCGGGATCTCCAAGCTTTTCCGGTAATTCTTTAAGAATAACTGCTGAGCAGTTTTCATTTAAGTATGTGTTGGCGAGTTCAATCAGCTTCTCCTTCTTGCTAAGCAATTCCTTGAATGCTTTGACAAATTTCGGCATGTGGCAAAGTGCTTCAACAAGGCTAATGTTGATGGTCATTTGAGATAGCATTTCCACATATTTCGATACTTGACAGTCATTCTTGGTTAGCTCGTTGGTCTTGCCTATGCGAGAAGGATAAGGGATATTGTGTTTGGGTGGTGAAGATGTAGGTGTAGCAGGTGAAGGTTGTGATGTTGAAGGGTCATTTGTGGGAACCTCATCACGTCGAGGCGGAGACGGTAATGGTGCACTAATACTAGGTGTAGAAGGAGTAGGGACACATGGGATTGGTGGTCCTACGATGGTGACTCCACTACGAGTAGTAATAGCACTTACATTGGCTCGCGGATTAGTGACGGTGTTTGAAGGTAGAGAACTCGAAGTAGAAGGTTGAGCAGGGGGCAAGAAACTAGCCAGCATATTCTTTATATCATTCGTTTGAGAGCTGATGGAGGATTGAAGATTATCTCGAAGTTTGGATCTAATATCATTTCCTTGCTTTGTAATATCTCCTTTTAGATTGATAATTTGGCTCTACAGGTTCTTGATTTGCTCACCGTGGGTTCTCATAATGGTGTCAACATCGGGGTTAATGGGTGGGGGTTGTTGGGTGGGTGGTTGATAAGGATTAGAAGCTCTTGGTGGGATTTGGTTGCTTCTAGTGTAGTTATTGGCGGAGTTTTGGTTTTGAGGAGAAAAACCGGGTGAAAGGTAATTGTTTGACTGGTAGCTCAGCAAATTTCTATCCCCTTGTCGAGCTTGGTAATTTTCCGGTGAATAATTACCATAAGCTGCATACACATTTTCCGGATTTCCTTGTGTCGAAGGACAATCGGTGTATGAGTGAGGACTGCCGCATGTTTCACAAGGAGTAGCAACAGCTTTAACTTGTTGTTGTTGGTTTGAAGCCAAGAGTTGCATACTTCTGCTCATTTCGGTCAACACGCGTGTGAGTTCGGTCATATCAGGGTTTGCTGAAGTAGAGGAAACATTGACTCTCGGGTTGTTCCTTGAAGAAGCAGAGGAATCCCAGTTTTTATGATGAGTAGTCATGTTCTCAATTAGCTCTCTACACTCCTCGGGTCTCCTTTTCATGAATGTGCCACCGGCGGCTGCATTAATCGTATCCCGATCACGAAAAGTTAAACCGTTGTAGAAAGTATCTATTAAGGTTACAGGGAGCATGTTGTGGTTTGGACATCTATCGATCAAGACATTATATCTCTCCCAAGCATCAAAAAGAGATTCATCAGGATCTTGCATGAAACCGCTGATTTGATTGCGAAGGCTCGTGACCATGGATGGTGGAAAGTAGCGCGACAAAAAGCGTTGAGTCATGTCATCCCAAGTGTGATTTGAATTCTTCGGGAGAAGATCAAACCATTTCTCGGCATGATATGATAAAGTATGTGGGAAGAGTTGTAGGCGAAGTTCATCCATTGTGGCGCCGGCGCACTTCATGCTTTGGGTGATTGTAATGAACTTGTCGAGGTGTTTGTTGGCATCATCATCAGGCATTCCTCTAAAAGGATTTGTTTGCACTTGCTGAATCATGTGGTGCTTCAACGAAAACTCAGGAGCGTTGATTTGCATCGGCGCAATCGGTCCTCCTCGTCCAAACATCGTTGGTTGACAAAGTTCCTCCATGGTCCGAAGATCGGGCTGTGGAAGAGCATTGTTGTTATTATTAGGGTGCGGTGGATTATTGTTGTTGTTAACACTTGACATACTTAAATCTTCTCGAGTCTCGGGCTCTTGATAATTAGAAGATCTAGTACGCATACACCTGAAAATGCAAAAGAAAAAGAAACCAAACACAAAGACAATATATATACACAATAAAGATAAAATCTTTTTGGATTTTTGAAATTTTATTTTATTTTTATGTATTTTTATCAATTTTTAATTTTTATGATTTTTTGAATTTTTTATGCAAGAAAAATAACGCTCAAAATTGAACGGATCCCAAAAAGCAACGCGTCTCTCACAGAAAACCGTTAATCTTTACGAAAAGAGCCGGCAGCGACGCCATTTGATAACTAGGCCTTTTGCCCGTATAAAAAGATTCTTTGTCGTGTGTCTAAGCGAATTGATCTAGGCTCTCTATGCGACTCAGTCGTTCTTTGGTGAAACAAATAGTTGTGTCGTTGTAGTAATTAAATGTGTAAGACAATTAAAGTAAATGTGCGTTAATTTAAATCTAAGTCTAATTTAAAGTAAATGGTGCAAGTATTTAAAAGCGTGACGGAAATTAAAAGGCACTAAAATAAATAACGCAAACTTAAATCTATCTAAGGCAAACTTAAAACGCAACTAACACTTAAAACTAAGGCAATGCTAAAATAAATCTAAGGCAAGTAATCTTAAAATGCGACTAAGTAAAAAGGCGGGAAAATTAAAGTAGACAAAACTGAATTAAATTCGCAATATATAAAAAAATAGAATTAAATTCGCAATTATTGCGAAATCTTATTATAATTCTGCAATTGGAGAAAGGACACAATTCCGCAATGTTGAAAATGCCACAATTTCGCAATCTTGAAATTGTACACAAATTCGCAACTAACAAAATCAACAATTCTGCAATTATTGAAAATGATATGATTTCGCAATCATACAAATCAAAGATTCCGCAATCATGGAAAACATAGATTTCGCAATAGCCAGAAAGAATGATTTCGCAATACGAAAAAGATACAATTTCGCAATGCTTGGTGCCACAATTTCGCAATCTTGGAAAGATCAATTTCGCAATTACCAGAGAAGACCAAGATTTCGCAATTGAAAGAAGGATTCAATTTCGCAATTATTGAGGAATTGCAAAATCGAATCAGATTTCCTAAAAACTAGGAAAACTAAAAAAAGTACGAAAATAAGCATAAAAATCTTAACTTTTCAAGGACAATAAGCAAATTAAAAAGACAATAAGCTAAATAAAAAAACTAGAATAATGATAAAACTTATAAAAACATCAAAAATAAGACACGAAAATTAAAAAGATTCAAACTTTTAAAGAAAACTTTGAAAACACTTAAGTTAAATACCAAATAAGCATATAAGATTGTCAAGCTTATGGCTATTTCGTATGAAAACTTAAAAGGTAAAAGAAAAGACAAAACTTTTAAATCAAATAAGCAAATGGATTAAACAAAAACTTGCTTAATCCGAAATTGGAACCGAATCAAAAAGAAGAAGAGTAGAATGAGATTAATAAAAGTAAACTTGATCAAAGATAAATAAAGATTAAAGCAAGAAAATTAAAAACACTTACTTGGAAATTAAAGAAATTAAGGTGCAAGACAAGTATTTAAAATGACAAGTAATTAAAAGTGCATAAAATAAAGTGGAAGAACTAATGTGTCAAATTAGCCAAAAAAATGAAAAGTGATTAAGACTAATCTATATATAGGGGAGGATTAGGAAGCTTCCTCCCCTCCTTCATTTCCTCTTAATTGCATCTTTAAGTCCCTCCTTCTTAATCTCTTTGTTAATTGCACCATTAGTCCTTAAGCCTTTAAATCTTATTTAATCTTGGACTTTAATGACTTATGGCTCGGGATTTCTTTAAACTCGTCTTTATATTCTTCAATAAATAAGACTCGAGTTCTTCGGTAAACTTCCGTCTTTCGACTTTTTCTTCGATAAATCTTCAGAATTGGTCTTGGACTTCCGTTCTTTTTCCACTCTTGACTTTTTGACTTCATATTTCGTCTTTTTCTTCAATATTAGCCCATGAATGCCGTGTTTTCTCCACTTTTCACAATTTTGTCCTAAATCACAACAAAAACACAAACCACGCATAATTCCGAAATAAAAGACATAAAATACACGTTTTGGCTCGGTTATTATTGTAATTAAGTGGTAAAAAGGATGGGTGTTTACACACCTATCATTTTTCCCTTCATTCGTGATGTAAGTACTCTATGTTTCAGGGGAGGGATAGGTCAAACCATTAGGGTTTAGGGTATTATTAGGATGCTCATATATGATTATAGATCATATCTACAGGTGAGTGGGGGCTTTGCGACAATGAAGGCTTGCTTCAAGGCTTGTTGGAGGCTTTAGACCTCGAGGCACTGTAATGCGCGTTGAAGGTTTCAACTTGTGTGGTTTTCTACACAAATTGATTTCTCTTGATGCATATTGCCAAGACTCTAGACCATAGCTTCGGGATGGTTGGGTTACTGAATTGGGTATGAATATTTCATTGGGTTGACCTCATGCAGGGAAAACCTGAGTATTGACTCTATTTCTGGGAAAATAGGTGATTGCAGGACACTAGAGTTCCTATGAATCTAGTTTGCATCTACAAGCATGTGCTTTTGGGCAGTGCTGTTTACCTATTTTTCAATAAAGACAAGCCAATACCCTTAGGAAAGTTTCCCCTATTTTCTTTATACGTCCCCATGTTTGTACATAATCCCCCTATTTTTGCAAATGTTCTCGTTGTTTGACCGTTGACTATATGACTGTTACACTATTTGACTGGCTATATGGTCGTTGGGCCTGTTGTGATATAATTAAGTTAGGGAACATCTAATTATTTTTGGAAGATATTTAAGCCAATTAATTTGGCATTTGGTTTCCTTATTTACTCTTTTCCAATTATAGAAGGTTTTAGGAGATTTTATTTCCAAAATCTTTGCAATTTGCAAATTCCGTCCAATCATATCTTTCCAATCTCTCTATAAAATCAAAATTCATCTAACCAACAAGCTCATTATCTTTTTACTATCATGTCCCATCAAACTTCTTCAATTTTCTTTCAATCATCATAGGCAAATTCCATGGCATTAAAAATCGCTGAATACCACAACATGGTTGCGTTGCTAGAGCAACTAGTAGGTCATTAGGCATTTCACGAGGCAGTTGACTATCTGCTGGCAAGTTATTTTAGGTTAAAACCCTCACATATACACTTCACACATACAACAGTTTTGGTCAAATGTTAGGATCAAAATAGTGGATGGAGAAGTAACAATCAAAAGTTGGGTTGATAGTCACTCCAAGGTTGTTACCCTTGCCTCCATTCGAGACAAACTTGTCTTGAATGATGAGGATGGAGTGGTCTCCTTACCTGAGGCTAAAATGTTTAAAAATCATTCCTTGTTGGGGCATAATATTACTGAAAATCAAAGATCAAAATCTTTTAAAAGCCAATTTTCCCCTCATTGGAAGCAATGCTGCCACTACATTAGTTTGCTTGGCAACAGGGCAAAAATATAACTTTTCCTACATGATTTTTGATGGCATGCTTAAAAATGTGAAAAGCAGTGGAAAATTTTATATGTACCCTCGGTTTATGGAACTTTTGTTTGACCTGAGGCAGCATGGAGTAATTACCCATCAAGACTATTTCACTGCCACCATTCATACACCCAAACTTTTCACCACACTTTTTCCACCCACTCCCAACTACTCTGGTCGTGATGTCACATTCACATCCTCCATGATGGCCTTGATTATGAGTGAAGTTGCTCGAAGACCCAAAGAATCCCAATCCCCACTCCCTCATGAAACCTCATCTGGGAATCCCACTGCTTCGTCCAGTGATTCCCCTGTTGTAACTTTGCCCCCTGTAGGTTGATAGGTGTGAAAACACCCATCTTTTTACCACTTAATTATAATAATAACCAAGCCAAAACGTGTATTTTATGTCATAAATGTCGAAATTCTGCGTGGTTTGTGTTTTAATTGTGTTTTAGGACCAAAAGATGAAAAAGGAAGAAAACACGGGCTTTCACGGGCTTTTATCGAAGAAAACGAGAAAAGACGAAGTCAAAAGATCAAGAGTGCAAAAAGAACGGAAGTCCAAGGCCTATTCTGAAGATTTATCGAAGAAAAAGTCTAAAGACGGAAGTTTAATGAAGTCGAAGAACCAATTCTAATTAAAGAAGAAAATTATAAGACGAGTTCAAATTATATTGACAAATCCTGAGACGACGTCGAGAAAGACAAAGAAATAAAAGACGAGAACGAGAAAGAGAAAGAAAGAAGGAAGCAACACATGCACTCCCCACTTCCTATATATACCCTCCTAATTAGTTTAGGTGTAGGTAATTTTCTCTCTCTAGTTTTTTCACTTTCTCTCTCTAGTTTTTCTTTCTAGTTTTAATCTTTAATCTTTAATCTTGTACTTTTGAATCTTTAATCTTAATCTTATTTCAAGCTTTTTACAATCTTTCTCATTCTACATTTCTTGATCTTTTGCTTATCTTTAATCCGAAAGTTTTATACTTTTTTCTTAATTTTATGTTTGATTAAAAAGTTCATCTTTTTGTTTCCATCCAGGCTTGTATACGATTTAAGCTATAAGTTTGACAATCTTATTGGCTTGTTTTGTATGTAGCTTATTTTTTTTAAAGTTTTCTTAAAAGTTTATCTTTTTAAAGTTTATTTTATAAAGCTATTTCTTTTGTGTCTTGAAAGTCTTCAAATTTGTGTCTTATTTTATCCGTATTATTATTGATTTGGTAAAGTTTTGATTTGTGCTTATTCAAGTTAGATTATTGGTTTTGCTTATTGCGAATTTCAGTCCATCGGAATGAGGTATTAGGATTCCGGCAGCTTGTTACGATCGCAAAAACCACAAGGGTTTCTACATTGCGATCGGTATTGTGATACCCCCCCTTATTCGGATCTAGGATTCGGATATGGGATTCGGATCTGGGATTCGGATCTGGGATTTGGATATGGGATTTGGATATGGGATTTGGATCTGGGATTCCGATCTGAGATTCGGATCTAGGATTCAGATCTGGGATTCGGATCTGGGATTCGGATCTAGGATTCGGATCTGGGATTCCGATCTGGGATTCGGATCTGGGATTCCGATCTGGGATTCGGGTCTGGGATTCAGATCTGGGATTCCGATTTGGGATTCGGTTCTGGGATTCGGATCTGGGATTCCTATCTGGGATTCCGATGTATTCTTAGTTTTTATGTCTTGTCTTTATTTTCAAACAAAATTTTATATTTCCCGCCATTTTCTTAAACTTTATTTTAAATTTTTTTTATTTTAGTTTTATTTTAAGATTGCATTTTATTTAATTGTTTTTCTAGTAATTTTCTAGTTTAATTTTTCACCTTGTTTTACTTTTATTATTTGTACCTGTCTTTAATTTTCTTTTAAATACTTTTCGCATTTACTTTTTAATTAGTTATAGATAATCAACTTCCCTTTTCTTAACCAAAAACAATTGAGTCACACATTTAACTGGAAATCAATTCGTTAAGACACCGAGAAAACGAAGTTTTTAACCTAGCAAAATCTTAATTTCAAATGGCGCCGCTGCCGGATTTTTTCGTGAAGATTAACGGTTTTTAGTGAGAGACGCGTTGGATTTTGGGATCCGTTTATTCGTGAACGTTATATTTCTTGCATTTTTCAAAAAAAAAAAAATTTCAAAAATCCTAAAAATCAAAAATTTCAAAAATACAAAAACATTTGAAAAATCATAAAAGCATTTCTTTTTCATAAGTTTTGCGCCAAAAATATTCTTCTTAGTTATCTATTATTCTTCATGGATTCGTCTTGCTTAC
This sequence comes from Glebionis coronaria, assembly GCA_025667525.1. Classification (NCBI taxonomy): domain Eukaryota; kingdom Viridiplantae; phylum Streptophyta; class Magnoliopsida; order Asterales; family Asteraceae; genus Glebionis; species Glebionis coronaria. The sequence continues at coordinate 286,928,194 of CM046877.1, read as the reverse complement.
GGTGTGGGAGACCATGGCATGGTTATCAAACATGTCATTGGTGTATTTGTGAGCGGTGCGGCTCTGATATCGACAATATACAATTTGGATTTTGTCCATTTTGCAATTCAGCAAATTCGTACTTCTTCTATTACAATACTTTCTCACCCTTTCCCGTATATGAAAATCCTTATCCTCAAAATGCACCGGGTTTTCCTCAATACCCGTTTTGCAATATTTGTCGGGGCCCTCACGATGCTTCTTCTTGTCAACCGATGAATATCTTTGAGCCAATTTCGTGCTATGATTCCGGTTTGTATAACTTTGAGCCCCCACATCACACCCTTAATCATCAATCCTCTCAGGGAATTAGTCTTGGCCAATAACTCACTACTTTGAATGACGTTCTAGAAAGTTTAGCTCAAATCCGAGCTGACTTACATCAGGAAAGGCAACCTTCGCTTGATGGTGACCAAATTTTGAAATCCACCTACACCTTTTTGAGCCAATTTGGTCGTTTTCCCTTCTTTTCTCCACCAAATTGTTTACTTACAGCGTGGGATAGAATGGGTTTAATTGAACATACTCGGGGAGAGGATCAACAAAAATTGCTTCATGAGCTTCTTAAAGATGTGGAGGTTATCAAGGAGGAGTTAGTCGACTATATTACTTCTAACTGGAATGGTCCAGTCTATTATGATGATGATGACGAGGATGATATCTACAATCTCAACCCATCTTCTGAGATTACTACTCCTACTCTTGATATCCCTAATACTTCTAAGGATTGTGATACATCGAGTGAGATTAGTGATTTTGGTCTTGATAAATTCTTTGATGAGGTTTGTGATGTGCTAACTTTTGAGGAGCTTACGGAAGAGGTCGCTCTTAATGATGATGATTCTTCTCTATGCTATGAGAATTTCACTTTTGAAATTTCTCCTTCTCCTCCGGGCGATGAAGGCGATGTTGATTTATTCTCTCCGACTTATGAGAAGTTCACCCCTGAAATTGGTCTTGTAGATGAGGTGGAAGACGTTATTCTTCGCGACAAATTACTGAAAGTTCATCTTCTGTTTGCTAAAATTAAAGCGTTAAATTCTCCTCCTATTAAAGAATCTTTACCTTAGTCTATTACACCCGTTGAGTATAATGACCCATTGCTGGAAGAAATCGACATTCACTCAATACCTCTGGGTATTGATGATGATGACACGGAGGGGGGGTATTATTTTTGATAATTTGCTGCAGGAAGGTATTGTCCCAAGTCCCCCTCCCGAGCACCTTTCATCCACTCCTTTAGAAACCATTACGGAGGATGAGTGCTTTGACCCGGGAGGTGACATTGATTATTATATGATTGATAACCTTACGGCTTTGCCGATGTCTGAGCATCAATTGTCTTTGGGGGATGACATTTTGCTTACTTTACCCACCCCACCTCCCGTGGATCATGATCTCACATACTTTTCGTATGTTGAGAGGACTTTTCTACCTTTTAAGACTTATCCTCTAGCCTCCCCTGTTGTATTTTTCTCCAGGAACGAGGACAAGGTCTTTGATCCCGGTATTACATTATAGGCTTCCCCATGGACCATTTAATTCGGGGACGAGTCAGGCTCGTGACTCGGTTAACAAAAACAAGCGCTTCGCGGGAGGCAACCCAATTATCTATCCTTTTATTCTGTTTTTCTAATAAGTGTAGGGGGAGACCCTAGTATGTGTTTGTTGTTTTCTTTCTTATCATATGCAGGGATTCGAGCTTTCAAAGATCCATTCTTGATGACTTTTGACGACCCGTGATTCCGTGTACCCGTCTTCCCGGTTCTATCCTAAACTCTGTTGATTCTCTATTTTATATTTTTCAATATTAAAATAGGAATCACTATAGTTGTCCTTCCCTTAGCAAGATTTAAACAACATGCACAATGTCCTAAGTGTAGGGGAGTTTACTCCCACATGCTTAAATATTAAGGACAATGTTTATATCAAGTGTAGGGGGACTTCTATCGAAGTAAGTGGTCATTTCCATGAATTTTCCCTCATATTTACCGGAACATTTGATTTTTCGACATTTTTCAAATTTTTTAATCTATTTTGGCCTTGTAGTTTTCCTTTTTTATCGTTATTTACTTTCTTTGCTAAAAATAAAGTTTAATAAAGTGGTTTTAAATTTTTCAAAGACGTGAATATTTTGACTCAACCCGAGTTTACTTATCTAAGTTTACTCTAGCTAGTATCCTTAATGTGTTTAAGTCAAGTTTTGCTAGGCTTTTATATAGGGAACTTTAAAACGCGAAAGTCTTAACACTCACGGGTTAAGAACAAGAACTTTTCGCAAGTTCCTATAATTGATCCTAGAGAGTCGTTTATCAAGGGAACTTTAAAATGCGAATTCTAAACTTGAGAAAGTCTAAGAGTTTGCAAGATCCTATATATGACTCGAAAACCCAAAACTTTGATTTAATCGGCTAAGCATCCACGAGTCTCATTAGTTGAGATTTTAAATTGTGGAGAACGAGAGATGATTAGAGTCAATTATAAGTTTGGTATTCTTTCGTGAATTTATGTGAGTTGATTATAAGCTTTATCTCCCATCGCTTGCTAATAAATTTATCTGCAATAAATAAGGTTGTACGATTTGAAAAGTTACTTAGCTTCTAGCACAAGATCGTTTAAAAGTTGCTCAATATTAATTCGAGTTCATAGCCAAGGCATAACTTATTGAAGCGGGATGCGAAGATTGGCGAGTCCGAAAAGGTCCTAACAAGACACGAGGGCTACATTTTGTTGCTAAAGATCCAAAAGTGATGTGAAGAATCATTTATCGAAAATTAATGATGAAGGATCGAGACACACGACGAAAAGCAAATACTCCCCAAAAGATCATGGAGAAGTGTATCCAAAAAGGCCCTAACAAGGTATGAGGATAAATAGATCCAAGTCCTAAAAGGAGGCGGATCGTTGTATATCAAAGTCCAAAATAAAGATTGGAGAAAATGAAGAAGTCGTGGTCCATATATGAAGAATCTCTCAAAACTTCTAGTGAAGAAATTCCTATTATGAAGAGAAGACCATAATTTCAAGAACTCTTTCAAGATTTGAAGTACGAAGTCGCTGCCAAATATCGGTCCGAGAAAGGTCTCAAATCGTGAAGCAAGTTATGCCAAGATATGAACTTTATGAGGTCCCGAGAAGCAGTTTTAAAAGATTTTGTCCTTTATCTAACTATTGATTAAATCGTCCTACTTTATTTTCAGCCTAAATAACTATCAAAATAAGTCAACAATGCATCCTCGTGATCATTCAAGACAATAATAAAATATAAGAGATACACCTAGGAATAAGGGAGTCTAAGTAAATAATTGGCCCACATGTGTTCGTGTTAGTTTGCTAACTTATAATAACAATGATCTCGTTTTTTAAGCTTGGTTTGGGGAATGTGAAACTTGAGGATGATAATCATTCATGACATTCCAAAACCCAAGGTAAGTTTTTGATCTTTTTACTAGTTTTCTTCCTTTAAATATTTTTGTCTCTTTAATAAAGGCCAATGTGGATTGATTATGATGGAAAATGTAAAACTTGCTTTGTAACTAATGCATTGCATGAGGACATTGCAATGGTCAAGTGTAGGGGATTTGATAGGTGTGAAAACACCCATCTTTTTACCACTTAATTATAATAATAACCAAGCCAAAACGTGTATTTTATGTCGTAAATGTCGGAATTATGCGTGGTTTGTGTTTTTATTGTGTTTTAGGACCAAAAGATGAAAAAGGAAGAAAACACGGGCTTTCACGGGCTTTTATCGAAGAAAACAAGAAAAGACGAAGTCAAAAGATCAAGAGTGCAAAAAGAACGGAAGTCAAAGGCCTATTCTAAAGATTTATCGAAGAAAAAGTCTAAAGACGAAAGTTTAATGAAGTCGAAGAACCAATTCTAATTAAAGAAGAAAATTATAAGACGAGTTCAAATTATATCGACAAATCCTGAGACGACGTCGAGAAAGACAAAGAATTAAAAGACGAGAACGAGAAAGAGAAAGAAAGAAGGAAGCAACACATGCACTCCCCATTTCCTATATATACCCTCCTAATGACACATTAGGAGGGTGTTAGTCATTTAAGAGTAGTTAGATTAGTTTAGGAGTAGGTAATTTTCTCTCTCTAGTTTTTTCACTTTCTCTCTCTAGTTTTTCTTTCTAGTTTTAATCTTTAATATTTAATCTTGTACTTTTGAATCTTTAATCTTAATCTTATTTCAAGCTTTTTACAATCTTTCTCCTTCTACATTTCTTGATCTTTTTCTTATCTTTAATCCGAAAGTTTTATACTTTTTGCTTAATGTTGATGTTTGATTAAAAAGTTCATCTTTTTGTTTTCATCTAGGCTTGTATACGATTTAAGTTGTAAGTTTGACAATCTTATTGGCTTATTTTGTATGTAGCTTATTTGTTTTAAAGTTTTCTTAAAAGTTTATCTTTTTAAAGTTTATTTTATTAAGTTATTTATTTTGTGTCTTGAAAGTCTTCAAATTTGTGTCTTATTTTATCCGTATTATTATTGATTTGGTAAAGTTTTGATTTGTGCTTATTCAAGTTAGCTTATTGGTTTTGCTTATTGCGAATTTCAGTCCATTGGAATGAGGTATTAGGATTCCGGCAGCTTGTTACGTTCGCAAAAACCACAAGGGTTTCTACATTGCGATCGGTATTGTGATCTGGGATTTGGATATGGGATTCGGATCTGGTATTTGGATCTGGGATTCCGATCTGGGATTCGGATCTGGAATTCGGATCTGGGATTCAGATCTGGGATTCCGATCTGAGATTCGGATCTGGGATTCGGATCTGGGATTCGGATTTGGGATTCGGATCTGGGATTCGGATCTGAGATTCCGATCTGGGATTCCGATCTGGGATTCCGATCAGGGATTCGGATCTGGGATTCGGATCTGGGATTCCGATCTGGGATTCGGATCTGGGATTCAGATCTGGGATTCCGATCTGGGATTCCGATCTAGTCTTAGTTTTTATGTCTTGTCTTTATTTTCAAATCAAAATTTTATATTTCCCACCATTTTCTTAAACTTAATTTTAAATTGTTTTTATTTTAGTTTTATTTTAAGGTTGCATTTTATTTTAAGTGTTTTCTAGTTAAATTTTTCACCTTGTTTTACTTTTATTATTTGTACCTGTCTTTAATTTGCTTTCGCATTTACTTTTTAATTAGTTATAGATATTCAAATTCCCTTTTTCTTAACCAAAAACAATTGAGTCACACATTTAACCGGAAATCAATTCGTTAAGACACCGAGAAAACGAACTTTTTAACCTAGCAAAATCTTAATTTCATAGATCAAACCTATGAAAGAAGAACCAAAGCTAGATTCACCAAGGTACCCTCACCTTGTGAATCTTCACCTGTAGTAGAGAGGGATGCTTCCATAGGTCTAGATAGCATTAGGGGGAGGCTTCCACTACTACATCAACCTCAATGGGCGATCAGGACAATGGTACCATAGGTAAGTCCTCTCTCCTACTAAATGAAGCCATATTGAGGGAGCAATCCCCGAATAGGGATGGGGGTAGTATGGAACCAATGACTCTCACTGAATTGACAGTTTTGTGTATAAGCTTACGACAGCAGAACACACAATTGGTACAAACTGTCACAACGCAAGCCCTAGTTCTTTCTAATATAGAGTCTAGGCGTGCTAAGCTTGAGGGGAGGAGACATGCTCAACTGGTTCTATCCACTGATGAGGATGCTTCCAAAAGGGAGGAAGTTCCTACTAGTGATAGAAATAAGATTCCAAGTATGGGTGAGACACAATGGTATGATTTTCCAGCATCACAAAAGCTTGGGACTCAAAAGGTGGGTAGTGGTGAGAAAGGGAGTGATAAGGGAAGTTCTACAAAGGATGTTGCAGATACATTGGTGAACCTCAGCCAAACAAATGGCCTTGCTGCTAGAGATCTCCCTGTGAATATATTTGTTCCCCCTACTAATGTAAGTGATCCCTGATAGGTGTGAAAACACCCATCCTTTTACCACTTAATTCTGGCTAAAACGAGACCAAAACACGTATTTAATATCATTTGTTTGGAATTATGCGTGGTTTTTGTGTTTATTGTGTTTTCAGAGCCAACCGGATGAATATTGAAGAAAACATGGGATTGCACGGGTTTTATCGAGGAAAAAGACTCAAGACGAAGTCTATTGTCCAAGAGATGCAAAAGATTTGAAGTCATTGCGCCTATTTGAAGATTTATCGAAGAAAAGGCCAAAGATGGAAGATTCATATATGTCGAAGAACTCGAGTCTATTAAACAAAAGATTATAAGACGAGTTGGAATTATTCACCGACACTTCTAAAAATCCAAAGTCGGAAACGTTTATTTAAAGAAGCGTGAAGACTAAAGAAGAAAGAAGAAAAGAAGCCCGATACCAAAGCCCATTCACAAGCCCATACCACACGCCTATATATAGGACCTTACTTCACAAAAATGAAACACTTAGTTAGTTAGTCTTAGTTTTAGTTTTCATTTTCTCTAGTTTTAGAGAGAGAAAGTTCTCAACTTTCTCTCACTAAACTTTTCTTTTCTCATTTTTACATTTCAAGTTTTAATCTTTTGTATTTGGGATTTCATTAATCTAAGCCAAGTTAAGATTTTTAGTTCTTTAATCTCTTTCTTCATTTCTTAGATTTCCTTAATCAATTGATCCGATTGTTTCGTTTCATACGGTTTGGATTATTGAATGAGTTCGTGATCAAGTTTAATCTTTCTTGTTTCTTCTTAAGCGCATACACGTATAAGCTATAGGCTCTTAATGCTTATTAGCTTATTTCTTGTTTTGGCTTATTGTTTCCGGATTTCATCAAGGTTTTAGCCATTCAAAAGTTCCTTTTATAAAGTTTATGATTTTACGTTTTTAAAAGTTGTCAAATTTAAGCTTTTTAAGTCGTTTAAGTTTTGTATTAGTTAGCTTATTGATTTTGCTTATTGAGTTTTTAAGTTACCACCAATTTCGGAACAAAATTGCTCCCATCGCAATAGTAGGGTTTGTACTCATTCCGACGGGTTCACTGGTTTGATCGCAATAACCCTTTGTGGTTTTACTTTGCGATCGGTTGTCTTTCCCCCTTATTTAGATATGGGATTGCGATCGCTTATTGCGATCACACATTCCGACGGGGCTAAGGTCCTTTTTAAGTCGAAACTCTGGCCAATTTTTATTTACCTTATTCCGATCTGACATTGCGACAAAGGGTTCTTACAACATTCCAATCTGACTTTCCGATAAGACATCATTCCGACAGCTTGATCTTAATTATTCCGATGGTGACAAACATGAACATTCCGATGGACTTTACTTCGACATTCTGATGGATAGTTTTTGTTACATTCCGACGCTTTTGATTTTAATGCATTCCGATAGAAATAATTTTCCATATTCCGATAGAACAAGCTTTTTAAGTATTAGTTCAATTAAGTTTTCAAAGAATTTGTCTAATCCTTTCTTTACATTTTCAAGCATTTACTTTTAACTTGTCAATCTAGTTTAATCTTTCAAAGCTTTAATTTTACTCTTCGACACTTACTTATTTGTCATTAGTTTAAAGTAGATAAACAAACCAACACCTTTTTATTAACCAAGAACAAATCATTCCACTTAGAGCCGTGATCAATTCGAGGAGATACCGAGAACTAAATCCGAACCCATAGCAAAAAGGCTTCTATCAAATGGCGCCGTTGCCGGCTCTTCTCGTTAAGATCAATAGTTTTTTGTGAGAACTTGGATTTTGGGATCTGTTCCCCGTGAACGTTACTTTTTCATAAAAATTTTCAAAAACACAAAAAAAAAATATAAAAATTTCAAAAATCCTAAAAATTAAAAAACATAAAAACCAAAAATATTTTTGCTTTGTTTTTGCCTTGTTAGTTCTTTTGCAGGTGCATGCGTACACGATCAACGTCTTATCAAGAGCCCGAGCCTCTCGAAGACTTAGACATGGCCGGTGTACAAAACAACAACAATAACCCACCTCAAAACAATAATAACAATAACAACCCACCTTTCAACAACAATAATAACAACAATGAGCCTCTACCGGATAATCGCCCGATGATTGAACTTCTGCAAGCACATGTAGATGGTAACGATGATCAAGTTGTCATACCCGCGATTGTAGCCAACAACTTTGAGCTCAAATCTGGCTTTATCCAGATGGTCTCTGCTCAACCATTCTTGGGGCGTACCATTGATGATCCACATGACCACATCAAGAGATTTCTACAACTCACGAATACGGTCAAATTCAATGGTATTCCACAAGAGGTAATCCGTTTACAACTTTTTCCCTTTTCTTTAGAGGGACAAGCCCGGCATTGGCTTGCTAAGGAACCGCCACAGAGTATTCTTACGTGGACGGATTTGGAGACCAAATTTATCAACTACTTTTTCCCACCCTCTCGTACTACCGCTTTGCGGAATGAAATCATTAATTTTGAGCAAAAGTACGATGAGTCTTTTAGTGAATCTTGGGATCGTTTCAAAGATCTTTTAAGAAAATGCCCACAACATGGTTTTACCAAAGTGCACCAAATTAACACTTTTTATAATGGTTTAAGCATGAATGACCAAGATTCACTAAACAGTGCCTCGGGGGGTAATCTTTTGGCTAAGACTTCCAATGCTGCTTGGGATGTCATTGAGAATAAGTCTCGGGTGCAAACCAAGAGTGTTCGGACCAATGTCGCTAGTGCTAGTACTAGTGACAGCGATAAGCGACTTGATAAAATCACTGCACTTCTTGAATCGCTTGCTACCCAAACCGTCAGCAACACCAACAACATCAATGCTAAAAATGCTCAAGTCAATGCTGTTAGCCAACCATGTGAGATATGCGGGGGTCCTCACTCTTACACCACTTGTACCGCCACCCAAGACTACCCTTCTGAGAATGTGAATGCAGCATACGGTACCCATCCTCAACCCGCTTATCAAGCTCGTCCTCAAGGTGACCGCAACCTGCTTAGCTACCGCTTCAACAACTATCTCTCACCACCCGGTTTTACTCCTAACAACCCAAACCAACAACAAAACCTCAACCGCCCTCCTCAACAACAACAACAATCTCGTGGACCATACATACCACCTCATAAACAACAACATCCACCTCAAAGAAACAACCAAGTTTACCAGCAACCTGCTTATCAACCACCCGCATACAATGCTCCTCCCAATCAACCCACCGCTTTACACCAAGAAGTGGAAACCTACATGAGGACTAACGATGTGATCGTGGGAAATCTTGAGCGGGAAGTGCTCAACTTGAAAGCAGACCTGGTGAAACAAGGGAACGATCTGAGAGCTGATATGCGAAACACTTTGGATAGTCAAACGAATGACTTAAAGAACATGATGGCTAGTTTCTTCCAAGGTAATCAACCCTCTTCTTCGGGTACTCTTCCGAGTAACACCGTTACGAATCCAAGAGGGGAGATGAAAGCAATCACCACTCGCAGTGGCAAAGGTACTAAGGAACCCGAGCTTCCTATACCTCTACCAGTGATTGTGACTAAGGAGAACGAGTCACCTGCTCCTATTCCTCATCCTTCTACTTCCCTAATTTCTCCACCTCTTACTTCTACCCCTCCTCCACCCAAGGATGTGAGTGATCCTATCCTCCCAAAGCCTTCCTCTTCTTCCGATATACCTTATCCATCGAGGTTGAGGAAAGAGAAGCTCAAAAGCAAGGATGATATTCAGGTTTCTAACTTTCTTAAAATGTTTAAACAATTGAATTTTAACATCTCCTTCGCTGAGGCTCTCGCTCACATGCCTAAGTACGCGAAAATGTTCAAAGATCTTCTTAGCGACAAGGAGAAGCTTCTTGATATTGCTAACACCCAGCTTAATGAGAATTGCTCTGCAGTGCTCTTAAGGAAATTGCCAACCAAGCTTGGTGATCCGGGTCGTTTCTTAATCCCTTGTAACTTCCCGGGAGTAGAGAATTGCATGGCCCTAGCCGATCTAGGTGCCAGTATTAATCTAATGCCTCTAAGCGTTTGGAAGCAATTATCTCTCCCTGAGCTAGTCCCCACCAAAATGACTTTGGAATTAGCTAACCGTACGGTTGGTTATCCAGTGGGGATAGCCGAAGATGTCTTTGTAGGAGTCGACAAATTTACTTTTCCTGCCGATTTCGTTGTCGTTGACTACGACATGGACCCTCGTGTGCCATTGATCGTTGGTCGTCCATTCCTGAGGACCGGTCGCACTCTCATCGATGTTGAAGCCGGTGAGCTTATCATGAGAGTGGGTAACGATAAAATCGTTTTCAACATGGGAAAGTTGTCTAAACAACCTTATTCATACGAGAGTGTTAATCGTATTGACGTTCTGGATGAGGCTTGCGAAGAACACTTTATTGATGCTTGTAAAAATATTCCTACCTCTCTTCCCAATGTTGAGACCGTTTCCTCTATTGATTCATCACTGTCTCTATTTGGAGAAAGTGATTTCTTTTGGAAAGATCTTGAAGCCACCATGAGAGATGTGAACTTAGCAAATGACGATTCTCCCACCGATTGGGATGACGACATGCATTTCTTTGAAAACCTTCTTAAAAAAGACAATCTTTCTCCACCATCTCCCACGGTTATTGCTATCGATGCTCCGACTTTGAAAATGCCTCCCATCGAAAATCCTCCGGATTTAGAACTTAAGGAGTTGCCGCCCCACCTCGAGTACGTGTTCCTTGAAGAAAACAAGAAGTCGCCTGTCATCATCGCGAAGGAGTTGAAAGAAGAAGAAAAATCTCGCCTCATCGCCGTGCTTAAAGATCATAAGAAGGCAATTGCTTGGAAAATTTCCGATATCTGTGGAATTGATCCGAACTTTTGTACTCACAAGATTCTCATGGAAGATGACTTTAAACCCGCAATCCAGAGCCAAAGAAGGGTTAATCCTAAAATTCATGACGTCATCAAACAAGAGGTTATCAAACTTCTTGATGCCGACTCGATTTACCCTATTTCGGATTCGCCGTGGGTAAGTCCCGTCCATTGTGTGCCCAAGAAGGGCGGAATAACCGTTGTTTCCAATGAACACAACGAGTTAATTCCCACTCGTCTCGTTACTGGGTGGAGAGTTTGTATTGATTATCGCAAGCTCAATGATGCCACGAGAAAAGACCACTTTCCTCTTCCCTTCATGGATCAAATGCTCGAGCGTCTAGCTGGTAATGAATATTACTGCTTCTTAGACGGTTTCTCCAGGTATTTTCAAATTCCCATCGATCCCAAGGACCAAGAAAAGACCACATTCACTTGTCCCTACGGAACATTTGCTTACAAACGCATGCCTTTTGGTTTATGTAATGCTCCTGGGACGTTCCAAAGGTGTATGATGGCTATATTCCATGACATGGTGAAAGACACTATGGAAGTATTCATGGATGATTTCTCAGTTTATGGCGATTCTTTCTCTGCTTTCCTTGCCAATTTAGAACGTATGCTGAAGCGGTGTGAAGACACTCGCCTTGTTATTAATTGGGAAAAATGCCATTTCATGGTAAAAGAGGGCATCGTGCTAGGACATAAAATTTCCAAAGCCGGTCTTGAAGTGGACCGTGCTAAAGTCGATGTTATCGCTAAGTTGCCTCCACCTTCAACCGTGAAGGGTGTGAGAAGTTTCCTTGGTCATGCGGGCTTTTACCGTCGATTCATCAAAGATTTTTCTCAAATCGCTCGCCCGATGACCCACCTCTTGGAAAAAGATACTCCTTTTATCTTTTCCAAAGAGTGTATCGAAGCCTTCAACTCGCTTAAGGATAAGCTAACTCAGGCACCCGTCTTGGTTACCCCTAATTGGGAGCTGCCTTTCGAGTTGATGTACGATGCTAGTGACTTTGCTATTGGAGCAGTTTTGGGCCAAAGAGTGAACAAACACTTCCAACCAATCCATTACGCTAGCAAGACAATGACTGGGGCTCAATTGCATTACACGACAACCGAAAAAGAGCTTTTAGCTGTTGTCTATGCCTTTGAAAAATTCCGCCCCTATCTTGTCCTTTCCACCACAATCGTTTACACCAATCATTCCGCGTTGAAGTACTTGTTAACTAAACAAGATTCCAAACCAAGACTTCTTCGCTGGGTTTTGCTACTCTAAGAATTTAAAATCGAAATTCGCGATAAAAAAGGAGCTGAAAACCTAGCCGCGGATCATCTCAGTAGACTTGAGGATCCTTACCAAGGGGATCATCCGAACAAAGAAATCAATGATTCTTTTCCCTTGGAGACCTTAATGTCTATAAACTCGACTGCTGATGAAACCCCGTGGTTTGCGGACATTGCAAACTACTTGGCGGGTGGAATTCTCGTTGACGGGTTAACATCCCAGAAAAAGAAGAAGTTCTTTAACGACATTAAGACTTACTTTTGGGATGACCCGTGTACGGGAAAGCGTGCCACCTCCCCATTGAGTTGGAGCACAAGGCTTACTGGGCCTTGAAGTGGGCTAATTTTGATATCAACAAAGTCGGTGACCTACGCAAGATCCAACTCAATGAGCTGAATGAACTCCGTAATGAGGCTTATGAAAATTCTTTAATCTATAAGGAGAAAACTAAGCTCATTCACGACTCTAAGATTAAGAACCGAGAGTTCCAAGTTGGAGACAAATTTTTACTCTTTAACTCTCGGTTGAAAGTCTTTTCGGCCAAGCTGAAATCTCGTTGGTCCGGCCCATTCACCATTGCCCAAATTTTTCCATATGGTACTCTCGAGCTCGCTCAACCTAATGGACCTAATTTTAAGGTGAATGGCCAACGAGTGAAGTTGTACTTTGGTGAGGACATCTCTCAGGAGATGATTCCATCCCTCACCATGTTCCACATGAACTATTTTTGGGTCGAGTCAGGCTCGTGACTCGGTTATCAAAAACAAGCGCTCTTCGGGAGGCAGCCCGAGTATCTATCCTTTTCTGTTTTAACTTCCTAAGTGTAGGGGGACCTATATAGGTGTTTGTATTTGTGTGGTGATGTGATTACAGGGATAAGAGCACTCTTGGAATCTCCGAAGAACCGTGCTCCCGTGTTATCTGAAATCCGGTTCTATCTCTCAACTATCGTGATTCAATTTTCTTCATACTCACACTTGAAATTGATCACGTTAGTCGTCTCTTCCTTAGCTTGATTTAACCAACGTGCACAATGTCATAAGTGTATGGGAGACTTTTCCCACATGCTTAAACATTGAGGACAATGTTTATCTTAAGTGTAGGGGGGACTTCTATCGAAGTTTTAAGTGGACTTTTCCATGAAAATGCCTTCATTTAAATGGAAAATCATCTTTTTCAACATTTTTCAATTTTTTTATTAACTTTGGCCATTTAGTCGTAATTTTTAAATTTTTATCGTTGCTTTCATATGTATATATCCCGCAATAAAGTCAAAAATATTAATATAGTGGTGTAGCTAGTTTAGAAGTCTTTGACATATTAGGCCCGTTGCGATTATTTTGACTCAACCCGAATAGACTTATTCAAGTTTATTCTAGCTAGTATCCTTAACCATGTAGACCTTAATTGGTTTATTAGGCTAAGCATCCACGAGTCTCATTACTTGAGATTTTAAATTATGGAGAACGAGAAATGATAGAGTCAATTATAAGTCGGTATTCTTGCACAAGCTCACTTGGTGTAATTATTTGCCTATTCTCCCATCACTTGCTAATAACTTATCTGCAATAAGTAAGGTCGTACGATTTGAAAATTTACTTAGCTTCTAGCCCAAGATCGTTTAAAAGTTGCTCGGTAATGATAAGAGTTCATAGCCAAGGCATAACTTATGAAGCGGGGCGCGAAGATTGGCGAGTCCGAAAAGGCCCTAACAAGGCATGAGGATTCCATTTTATTGCTGAAGATCCAAAAGTGATGTGAAAAGCATTATTCCCAAAATCAGTATGAAGGATCAAGATTCACGACGAAAAGCAATCAACTCCCATAAAGATCATGGAGAAGTCTATCCGAAAAGACCCTAACAAGGTATGAGGATAAATAGATCCAAGTCCGAAAAGGAGGCGGATCGTTGTATCTCAAAATCCCAATTAGAGATTGAAGAAATAATCATGAAGTCGTGGTCAACAAAGTTGGAGTACCCCTCAATAGTCTCCAAGTGAAGAAACTCTATAATGAAGAGAAGACCATTATCTCAAGAACGTCTCTCAAGATATGAAGTATGAAGTACATGCCAAATATCGGCCCGAGAAAGGTCTCAAATCGTGAACCGAGTTATGCCAAGATATGAACTTTTTAATATCCCGAGAAGCAGTTTTAAGAGATTTTGTCCTTTAGCTAACTATTGATCAAATCGTCCTACTTTGCTTTCAACCTAAATAAACTATCGAAATAAGTCCAAAAATGCATCTTCATGATCATTCTAAGACAAAAATAAAATATAAGAGATACACCTAGGAATAAGGGAGTTTAAGCATTTAATTAAGCCATGTGTGTAAGTGTTCGATATGCTAACTTATAATAACAATGATCTCGTTTTTAAGCTTAGTTTGGGGAATGTGAAACTTGAGGGTGATGAATCGTCACAACACCGAAGCCCTAATGTAAGTCTTAGATCCCTTTGCAAGTTATTTCCACATAGCTATTTTCTATCCTGTTGTTTACTTTAAAAGTTTTAAATTCTCTTAGTACTTTAATTTTTGTTTAGTAGTATTTTAATAAGGCCAAGGTTGATTGATTATGAGAAAAGTGTAAACTTGCTTTATCGCTAAGCATTGCATGAGGGCATGGCAATGGTTAAGTGTAGGGGATTTGATAGGTGTGAAAACACCCATCCTTTTACCACTTAATTCTGGCTAAAATGAGACCAAAACACGTATTTAATATCATTTGTTTGGAATTATGCGTGGTTTTTGTGTTTATTGTGTTTTCAGATCCAACCGGATGAATATTGAAGAAAACATGGGATTGCACGGGTTTTATCGAGGAAAAAGACTCAAGACGAAGTCTATTGTCCAAGAGATGCAAGAGATTTGAAGTCATTGCGCCTATTTGAAGATTTATCGAAGAAAAGGCCAAAGATGGAAGATTCATATATGTCGAAGAACTCGAGTCTATTAAACAAAAGATTATAAGACGAGTTGGAATTATTCACCGACACTTCTAAAAATCCAAAGTCGGAAACGTTTATTTAAAGAAGCGTGAAGACTAAAGAAGAAAGAAGAAAAGAAGCCCGATACCAAAGCCCATTCACAAGCCCATGACACGCCTATATATAGGACCTTACTTCACAAAAATGAAACACTTAGTTAGTTAGTCTTAGTTTTAGTTTTCATTTTCTCTAGTTTTAGAGAGAGAAAGTTCTCAACTTTCTCTCACTAAACTTTTCTTTTCTTATTTTTACATTTCAAGTTTTAAGCTTTTGTATTTGGGATTTCATTAATCTAAGTCAAGTTAAGCTTTTTAGTTCTTTAATCTCTTTCTTCATTTCTTAGATTTCCTTAATCAATTGATCCGATTGTTTCGTTGGATTATTGAATGAGTTCGTGATCAAGTTTAATCTTTCTTGTTTCTTCTTAAGCGCATACACGTATAAGCTATAGGCTCTTAATGCTTATTAGCTTATTTCTTGTTTTGGCTTATTGTTTCCGGATTTCATCAAGGTTTTAGCCATTCAAAAGTTCCTTTTATAAAGTTTATGATTTTACGTTTTTAAAAGTTGTCAAATTTAAGCTTTTTAAGTCGTTTAAGTTTTGGATTAGTTAACTTATTGATTTTGCTTATTGAGTTTTTAAGTTACCACCAATTTCGGAACAAAATTGCTCCCATCGCAATAGTAGGGTTTGTACTCATTCCGACGGGTTCACTGGTTTGATCGCAATAACCCTTTGTGGTTTTACTTTGCGATCGGTTGTCTTTCCCCCTTATTCTGATCTGGGATTGTGATCGCTTATTGCGATCGCACATTCCGACGGGGCTAAGGTCCTTTTTAAGTCGAAACTCTGGCCAATTTTTATTTACCTTATTCCGATCTGACATTGCGACAAAGGGTTCTTACAACATTCCGATCTGACTTTCCGATAAGACATCATTCCGACAGCTTGATCTTAATTATTCCGATGGTGACAAACATGAACATTCCGATGGACTTTACTTCGACATTCCGATGGATAGTTTTTGTTACATTCCGATGCTTTTGATTTTAATGCATTCCGATAGAAATAATTTTCCATATTCCGATAGAACAAGCTTTTTAAGTATTAGTACAGCTAAGTTTTCAAAGAATTTGTCTAATCCTTTCTTTACATTTTCAAGCGTTTACTTTTAACTTGTCAATCTAGTTTAATCTTTCAAAGCTTTAATTTTACTCTTCGACACTTACTTATTTGTCATTAGTTTAAAGTAGATAAACAAACCAACACCTTTTTATTAACCAAGAACAAATCATTCCACTTAGAGCCGTGATCAATTCGAGGAGATACCGAGAACTAAATCCGAACCCATAGCAAAAAGGCTTCTATCAATCCCCCTGCTTCAACTTATTTTTTCCCTGCTAGCATGGTTTCATCTGCTCCAGCTAGTATTGCTCCTACAAAGGCAACACCTACCCAAACATTCAAAAGAAGAAGAAGAAAGCCAACACCATAGGGTATTGTGATTGGAAAGGCCGCACCAAATAGTATCGTTGCCATTGATCCAAAAGATAAAAGGAAGGATGTGATGGTTGAAAATCCAAAACAAAACAAGAGATTTAAGTCAGCAGAGGAACTCAGAGCTATTGTTGAGACTGATGCTCTTTTAGTGAAGCAAATGGTTGAAGAGGAAGAACAGGAAGAAAAGGAAAGAAAGAGGAAGAGAGAGGAAGAAGCTTAGCTTGATCCAACTAAATTGGTATTTTCTAATGATGAATAGTTGGTAGACCCTGTTGAGATTGAAAAGGAGATTCAGATCATGCTAGGTGAGTTGGACAGGAACATGCCTAAGATTGTCGAGTTCTTTGAACTTTGTGAAGAGTTGAACCTTACAAAGGATTTGGAAGAAAGATACAGCTTGGTTCACATGACTTTGAAGTTTCAAAGGGATTTTAAGGAGGTGAGAGAAATGCAGATGAAGAGGGATAAGTAATTGAAATAAGTAACTGAATTCTAAAGCTGGAAGAAGAGCCTTTTACATGACTATGTTGAAAACAACCCACGGGGACTGTCTTGCCTACCCCTGAAAGGGACACAACTACTGCTTGGGAAAGTGCTTTCATGGAGGAACTTGTCTTTTCTCCTGATTAGAACATCCCCAGGTCGTCCGATCTCATAAACGCATTTGATTGCACATGCTTCCTGTACAACCTTGTACCTTCTGGGAGGGCGCAGGCATTGGGTGAGCTAAATGATGCCACCTTAACAGATGAGGTTAGCTATATCTCTGCTCAAAACGTGACTTTGATGTCGCGCGTCAGGAAGAGGTTCATGGAGCTATCCGCGCAAGTCCAATCTGCTGAACGGAGATTTGCGCAGACCAAGAGCTCCTACTGGAGATGGTAATAGAGGGTTTGACCCTGGGGAGGCATAGGACAGATGGTGCTGAGGCTCAGGCTGACTACCACCTAAAGCCTAGCGTGGATCAGTTACAGGTACCCATCTTTGTGCATCCCCACGACGTGCTCGATCCTTTCCGCTTATCCCAAGTGGTACCCCTATCTGATGTACTCGCTGCTCATGCTAGTCGTGCTGCTAAGAAGATGGTAACTTTTGGTTTAGAAGCTTCTTCATCCGTCGGTGCAGCGCACTTGTCTTCTTCCATCCCTATGCTCCCACTTCTTCTGTCAGAGAGAGATGCTTGGCTGTTAGATAGGATGGAGAGGGATTTGAAGGAACATAAGACCTCTGCTTCCAGCGCCGTTGCCACTAAGCTTAAAAGATCTGCATCTACTTCTGACTTGTTGTAAAACTTTTAATACTTCTTCAAAACAATTATATTTTTGTGGTTGTGAATGTTGGCACCTTGTTTGTAATAATTTAGACACTTATCACCGTTAGTTTTTAATCGCGTAGTAGTTTCGTTTTGTTTCGCATTAAGTTTATAACGTGGCATGTTATTTATTAATTAGTGTAATGTCATAAAATGTCCTTGTGGGTGAGGCAAACTCATTACGTGCGGCGTATCGCTACTACCATAAGGATTGCCAAGGGAAATTATCCTATTGTTAGGTGTACACGTTTGTGTCTTTTTCCAGGCCCAGTATAGAATGTACTGGCTGTAAACTTGCTACGACGTCATGATTAGAAAGGGACCTAACAATGATACTTGATCCATGGTTGATGGTCGATGGAGTTGCATCCCTCTAACACGACGAGTCTAATTAGTAGGTTAGACCCATTCCTCTTATATCACCTGGAAACGATGTGTACGCGTACGCCGGAGGCATGATTTGACATGATACTGAAAAGATGTATGAAAATATTTGAGAATGGGTCGTAGAACTAGCTAGAGACCAAGACATTTTATTAATACTTGCAAGGTTTTAAATACATAACATCATAATAAAAAGGAAAATAATACATGGATTTATTGGGGCTAGACGTCGCTAGTGCTTCTCGTTCTGAGGTCACAGCCTTCAAAGGTGGAACTTTTTTAAGTGGAAAATATTCCAAGTCCTACGCAGGTCTCGGCCATCCATGTCGCGTAGTCTATACGCGCCATCTACCAAAGTTTCTGTCACCATATAGGGTCCTTCCCACTTTGCGCGATATACGAAGTCTCCTGTTATGAAAGAAGTTTTTCGTACTCTAGCGTCGTAGTATCCCTTCATTTTTTATTTGTCTTTGGCTTCGTTAATCGCAGCCAATTCTCTCCTTTTTTGGATTATAACTAGGTTTATCCGCAATTCCTCGTTATTTGTGATCATGTCTACCTCTGTTGTGCGTAGCGTTGGTTGTCTGATTTCAGCTGTGATGACTGCTTCTGTTTCGTATGTTAGGGCAAAGGGGGTGTCTCCAGTCGTTATATTTATCATGATGCGATGCTCCCATAACACATGTGATAGTTCATCAACCCATTTTTTTGTTTTCCTCCCCTAATCGCACTTTTATACCGTCTCCTAGACTCCTGTTAGCTCTTTCCACAAGTCCATTGGACTGCGGATGAGCCATTGACGCGAGCCGCTGCTTGATATTGTTTTTTACACACTAATCCTTAAACGATTCTATGCGAATTGTTTGTCGTTGTCGAAGACGATTTCTCCTGGTAACCCGAAACGACATACGCTGTTATCCCAAACGAACCCTTTTACTTGGTTTCTATGATTTTCGCGATTGCTTTGGCCTCAATCCATCTTGTGACGTAATCCCTCACGACTATTAGGAACTTGATCCCCCTGGCTAGTATAGGAAAGGGTCCTGCGATATCGATTCCCCGCTTGTAAAATGGCCAAGGGGAAGTGATAGGTGTTAACTCTTGCTAGGGTTGTCCCGTCACTGGGCTGTTTACTTGGCAATCATTGCACTTTGAAAAGAGCGTCCGCGCATCCACATGCGTGGTTGACCAGTAATAACCGTTGCGCAACGCTCTTGCTACCACTGATCTGGGTCATGCGTGCATACCGCAAGATCCTTCATGGATTTCACTAATGACATATTGCACCTGTCGTGGTCCTGCGTACCATAACGATGGTTGTAGGAACGATATCTTATAACAAACCCCGTACCTAAACTCAAATTGCCTTGAGTGCCTTTGGATTCGTCTCGCCTCGGTCTCATCTTGCGGAAGTGATTCCCTTGTTAAATAATGCACGATCGGATTTATCCACGTAGGACATTCCTCTTCTACGACCGATGCTAATTATACTTCTGTTATGGATTTGTCTTTAAGGATCTCCACCAGGACTTGCTTCGATAAGTGCACGAAGTTGGTGGTGCTATTTTACTAAGGGCGTCGGCCTTTTTGTTTTCTCCCCTTGGTAATTGCCGTATCGTAAAATTTTTAAAGCCTTCGATCAGAGACTTGGTTTTTTGTAGGTATTGTATCAGGTTTTCCTCCTTTTCTTCGTACTCGCCTAGTATATGGTTTGCTACCAAGCGAGAGTCCACGTTCGCTTCGAGATTGCTTACGCCCATATGGGCTGCGATTTTCAACCCTGCTATAAGCACTTCATACTCGGCTTCGTTGTTTGTGGCTGTAAATTCGAAGTGTAGGGCGTACGTGAATTCCATACCTTCGGGGTCGGTGAGGATGAGGCCCACGCCAGATCCATCTATACAGTAGGACCCGTTGGTGAATATGACCCATGGGTCTTGATTATCTTCCTCTTTTGTAGGTTCTTGTTCCTCCTCTTCTGGCTTTTCGATAATGAAGTCTGCCAGGATCTGTCCTTTACCGGTGGTGCATGGTCTGTACGTAATGTTGTGTTACCCGAGTAGAACACTCCATTTCTTTAGCCTTCCTGCTACACCGGATTTGATATTATTTACTTTATCGGCTGGTCCGTGATCACCGCTACGAGGTATTCTTGAAAGTACCGTCGCAGCCTCTTTGCTGCGAATACCAATGCTAGTACCAATTTCTCCATGGATGAATAGTTCAATCCTGAGCTTTGTAAGGCTCTGCTGATGAAGTACACTGGTGTTTGTACATTTTCCATATCTATCATTAGCACCGTATTCTTTGCTCTTTGCGTAGCTGAAAGGTATACTATCAACTCTTCTTTCGGCCGAGGCGCAACCAACATGGGGAACGCTGCTAAGTGTTTTTTCAATTCATCAAAAGCTTGTTCTGCCTCCTTTGTCCAATTAAAGTCTCCTTTTTTATACATTTATTGAGTGTTTTGAAAAGGGGAGTGACTTCTCCACAGATTTAGATAGAAACTTGTTTAGTCCTGGCAGTTTTCCATTCAACAATTGTACTTCTTTCTTTGTCCTTGGGCATTGAAGTTGTATGATTGCGTCCGTCTTCTCCGGGAAAGGTTTAATGTCGTTAGGGTCTATCATGTAACCCAAGAACATGCCTTTCGTGGCGCCGAAAGTGCATTTTTTAGGGTTTAGCCACATATTAATTCTCCTAAGTGTGGAGAAAGTTTCCTCTATATCATCGATGAGTTCGTCCTCCGTGTAGCTTTTTATGACTAAATCATCTACGTAAACTTCCAAATTTTGCCTGATTTGGCTGTCAAACGCTTTGTCTACTAGTCGCTGATATGTAGCCCTTGCGTTCTTGAGTCCAAAGGGAATTTTTATATAGCAAATATACTCCTTGACTAGTATGAAATGCCGTCTTTTCCTCGTCCTGCTCCGCCATTTGTATCTGATCGTATCCCTTATACGCATCTAAGAAGCATTTGAAGGGATATCCACACAATGATTCGAACTTCCAATCTATCTCTAGGAGCGAGTAACAATCGTTAGGGCAAGCCTTATTGATATCTGTGAAGTCAACACACATGCGCTAACTGCCATCGTGCTATTTGACCATGACTTGGTTAGAAAGCCAGTCGTGGTAGTAGACCTCTCGCATGATCCCAACGTTTACTAGCTTCTTTACTTTATCTAATATTGATTTAATGCGTTCCGGAGGCTGTCCCCGTTTCTTTGTGTGACTGGCATATATCCTTCACGGATTTGTAACATATGTTCTGCTATTGATCGTGGTATGCCTGTCATATTCTTTGGCTCCCATGCGAAAACGTCCAGGTTGCTCTTTAGAAGTTTACAAATGTCCCCCTTCCCTAGTCGGACAGCGTTCCTCCAATCATTACTTCTTGGTCCAGGTATTCCAGGTGAATGGCAACCTTCAGGTTTGGTGGTTACTACACTTTTGGCTCTGTCGTTACTCTTGGTGGTTCCGCAATCGTATTGCACTCCGAAAGTGGTATGGTCGTGTTGAAGATTGTTACGATTCCCCCGTCCATTGGAAATTTCATCATGACATGGGTTGTGGAGGGTACCGCTCGCATTACTAGGATTGCCGGTCGCCCAATAATTCTGTTATATTATGATGGGGAACGTATTACCAGGAAATTCATCGAGACTTTTGTCGAGTGCTCATCGTCTCCTATATTTACTAGTAATCTTAACTGGCCCAAAGGCCAGAGTGCTTCGCCACTAAAGCCAATAAGTGGTGAAGTCGCAGGTATCATCTGGTTCTTTATATCCGGGCTCAGTTGTGAGAAGCAATGTTCATACAAGATTTCTGCTGATGAGCCTCCATCAACATACATGCAGTGGATGTTATGGTCCCCGATGTTGACTTTTATTATCAATGGCCCATCTAAGATATTGCTTGCGTTGAGGGGTGGAAACGAGATGTCCCTTCCTCTGGAAAAATCTTGGCTCACTTTCTACTTCGTTCTTCGTTGCCACGTTTGTACCATATAAGCGGTCGTAGTTGCGTCTTTTGGTTTTTGCCTTCTGTTTTCCATGACTTCCTTGACGAGGTGCTTTATCTTGCCTGCTTTGACTAGACTCTCTATGTGCTTTTGCAGCTGGATGCACTCATTTGTGGCGTGCCCCTTTTCTCCTTGATACTCACTGTGCCTATTGCCTATGCGCCTTTCCACCGGGGTGGTCATTTCCAGTGGTTTTGGGAAGCTTGCGCCTTCTGATATGAGTATATCTCTTGGAGTCAGTTTTAGAGGTGTGAATCTAAAACTGTTATCATGTCCCCCTTTTAGCTACCTTGGTAGTTGAGATTACGATCTCTGTTCTGATCATTGGCTTGTTTTTTTAGACATGTCATGAGATCTATGATTGGGTGTATTCTCCTTGTATGAAGGATCTTACCCGTCACATTACCCCATCAAAGGTTTCAAGGGTTTTTTCATTTATCCTTCGTATTAGATCTTTGTTGCTTATTCCTGCCATGAAACAAGACACTTTTTAGATTTCCATGCATTCTTTTATCTAAATGAACTCGCCCTTGAAGCGTTCTAGAAAGTCCTCCAGGTATTCTCCATGTTTCTGTTTGACTCTTTCCAGCGACACGACGCTCTTGTCATACCTTTTTTGTTGTACGTAATTCTTTTTGAATGCTTTACGTATCTCTTCGAATCCATTGATTGTTCGCGGCGGGAGCCTGTCGAACCAGTTCCTCGAATTTCCTACAAGCTTGGAGTTGAACATGTTGCACCACACAGGCTTAAGCCTTTGTTCAATACCTGCTTGTGACTTGAAGACTTTTAAATGATCCTCTGGATCTGTAGTGTCGTCGTATGTTTTAACGTTTGTCGTCATTCGACGCTTTATTATCAGCGTAATACTGAATTTGTTTTGCAAAAACGTTCGCTCTACCTCTTCTCCATGGTTGCGGTAAGTCTTGGTTCCTTTCTCCGTGTGGTTGGCAAGGGAGCGCCTCGTCTTCTGAGTTTTCTGAAGAGGAGTGCTCTAACTTGCGCCCTATGGGATGACTGTTGTCCGAGTCCGAACCCGACGCGTCATTGCTTAGGGATCGATAGCGTCTCACACGTTTCTTTCATTGGGAATCTTGTTGGTCTTTCATATATTTTGTGACGAGCGGGAGTAGGGCCTGTAGATTATTTGCTACATATTCGTCCATTGCTCGTGCCTTCGTAACGACCACTTCTTCGTTCTCTGCGAGTGCTAGAGTTACCCTTCGTTTGTCTTTGTTGGGAGGGGGTTGAGCTGACCCCTGATTTATGTTCCTCTCTTCCATAGTAGGCAAGGGAGTCTATAATTATGAATCCAATCCTCGCAGAGGTGGATTCAACACATCCTTGCTATTGGCTCCAATGGTGGATCCAGGGGTAGGCCAATCAGATGTGATCTGGCCGTCTACCGTGATAACCTTCTATGTAACATCCCACTTTGACAAGTGGACCTTTACATGATAATTATGGCGTGTCATCAAAGCATGCAAGGTAAATGTCTTAAAACATAAAATGACCATAAAGGAAACCGGATCAAACATCGGTCCCAAAACATAAGCTCACACATGCATAAGAAAGAATGTAAAGAAAGGACTAAACAATGTCCAAGAAAAGCATAGCATAAGAGTGCATAAAGGAAATGAAGTCAATGGAAGCCTCCATCCAAAGCACGTACTCTTGATTTCATAGTTCTATCCTTTAGTACATGTCGTATGGGACCATGAAAGAAAATACGGCTGAGCAATACACTCAGTGAACGCATATATGACATGATATGAATAACTAAAACATAAATTAAGTATGAAAGTGCAGAAGAATAATGTAAGTCCTGGAAAACATGGAATCATGTTTTATAACTGGTTATATCTAAAAAGCCTTATGTTTTAAATGCCAAAGGCCCATATAGGTCATGTAAAGTATCAACGTGCATGAATACATAGAGGGGTGACCTTGTCATGTAATTAGAGGGGTTGCCTCTAGTTATAATAGTCTGAGTGGAGGGATCAGCTCCATGTAACGGATGTAGAGCACACACCACAGTTACCCTGTAATCTGATAAACATGTACTAGGATGCACCAATTCGCCCCACATGATAATAATAATAATAATGGCCAAAACGTGAAGGGACGTCACGAGCAATCACTCTCGACATAGAAGAGTCATAACACCGGTGCCTCAAGTTTTATGGTTATGGTACCTCCATAACTAGGTGAAACATGGCATGTGTGTATATAGCATAGGCAATTTAAATATCATGGCATGGTAATTACTGATAAGTTTAGTAGCATGTAATCTACTGGGAAAAATAGATGGCAGCAGACGGGAAACCCTAATCGTACATAGAAAAGAAATGTCCTTACTGAAGGACGGAATATCCGTACCTTATGTCCAGTAACAAAAAAGATGAAAGGCGGAAGGAAACTACTCCGACTTCACGAGTGCTACATAATAAAGGACGTGAATAAGTTGTGTGTTCATGTATTACTTGCTGAGTATTAATCACTTTACTAGTTCTTGTCTTGTATTACTTGTTCTTGACTTGTTTTACATGTTCTTGACGTGTTTTACTATTTCATGTGTTATCATGCATTTCTTGGTGTTTTCATGTGTTCTTGATTAATTTAATTCATGTTTCATGTGTTATTATTCTTGATGTTTCATAATGAGTAACTTACTAAAAATAGAAAGTTTCTATACATAGTAACTTTGCAAAAATAGCAGGTTTCCATGTATAACAACTTTCCAAAAATAGCAAGTTTCCATAAGTAGTAAGTTTCCAAAAATAGAAGGTTTCCATAATTAGTAAGTTTCCAAAAATAGAAAGTTCCATAAATAGTATGTTTCCATAAATAACATGTTTCTATAGATAGTATGTTTCCATAAATAGCATGTTTCCATAAATAGTAATAAGCTTGTTTGATAAGATGGTGATATACGCTAAAGCTTAATTATAAGTGATGATTAATTATTATATAGTAAAGTTTATTAATTAATAAATACTTTAGGTTATCATGATAATTATTAATTAATATTATAATACATGGTTTATTAATAATTATTAATTAATAATATAACTTGATTTATATTAATACTTTACTATAGCTTGATATTGTATAATTATATTAAAGTATGATATTAATTTATATAAACCATGGTTAACATGTAGCTAAATACTTATGTTAAGTTATTTATTTAATAAACATAACATATAGTTTTTCAAGAATAATTATATGTATAATTATTATAAGGTATAGTTTATTTAATTAAACCAACATGTGTCATGTAATGTGTCATGAATAATTATTTAAAATAATTATTATAGTCTAAGTTATTTTTATTAATTAGACCATGTCCATATCATGAATAATTAACCACTTAATTAAATCCTAAGTTTTATTAATTAAACTAACATGACATGATTAAATTAATATTCTAGATTAAATTAATAAAATTATTAATACATGATTAATTTAATTTACTTAATTAAATTAATTAAATTATTTGGCACAGTCTAAACCAAACACCCCCTTGTAGTATTTTCAAGTTTACTCGAACCCTTGAACCGAGCCACACCGAGACCCAAGTCTCGGCATACCCGAGACAACAAACCACCACAGCCGTTGGCTGTGGTCCTTGCTGCCGACAGCTCAACATCAGCCACCGACATGGCGCTGGTTACCAGTGCTGTCCAAAACCACCCACCGAGAGCCATGGGATCTCGGTTCCCACTGCTGGACCTAACATTTCCCCTGTTGGGCGTGCGTGGGTTGCTGCTGAGCAAAGCAAACAGCCACCGCACCCTTGTGGGTTGCGGCTGGCTTGAATAAACCTACACTGAGACCCATAGATGTCTTGGTTCCCTTGTTACCCAAACCAAACCCTGACCATTCTTGATTAATTACTTGTTTTTAACATGTTTAACATCGTATGTTCATGGATCTATTTAAATAATCAAGACTAAAAGAAAAATAAATAAAATATCAAGATTTAGGGATACCAAATCGTGGAATGATTTAAATGTTTTGAACACGAACAAATACCCTTGATAATTAGATATCAAACTTGATCTTCTTCCTTGTTTTGTCCTTGTGGTGTCGCGGACAAAGAGAGAAGAAGTAGCGTTTTATGAATTTTGGTAAAACTTGTAAAAGTGATTTACGGGAAACCTTTTTTGTTTATGTTTACTTGGTTAATGGGCCGGGCCAAGGCCCTTGTTTTCCCTTCTCTCTTACCGTCCAATACCCCCCACAATATATTTGTTTTCGTTATCGACTTTTATTAATTCACGTGTGTTATTATTCATATTGTGAGTTCTTCTTTTACTTTCTTGTTTTATTCTTGACATGTATGATTTAATATACGTAAATACTTGTAATTAATAAATAATATTATACGTAATACTTGGATTTACACATTAGTTATTCGTGGTACATGTCATGTATTAATTAAACGTAAAGTTTTATTTAATCCGTGATTTCATGTAATTAATGCATTCATGGATTTTAATCGGGTTTTACAACTCTCCCCCTCTAAAAAGAATAATTCGTCCTTGAATTAGAGATATGATACGCTGAAAAGAACATACCCGAATCATAGCTGAAAGTGAGGGTAACAAGTCCGGATAGACTCCTTCATTTTCCAAGTGGCTTCCCGCTCGGGATGGTCCCTCCAAAGGATTTTGACAAAAGGAATCGTCTTTTTCCTCATGACCCAATCTTGACGATCGAGAACTATCTCGGGTTCCTCAACATAGGATAGGTCCTCTCGAATCTGTTCGAGTGGATACGTGATCATGTGTAGAGGATGATAGTTGTAACCTGTGAGTAAGGATACGTGGAACACATTATGAACATGAGATAGTTGAGGACTTAACGTCAACCGATACGATACCTCACTGATACGCTCGAGGATCTCGAACGGTCCGATGAAACGTGGAATGAGCTTGCCCTTAATACCAAAACGCTTGACACCACGTGCTGGTGATACCTTTAAGAAAACGTGATCATCGACCTTAAATTCTAATGATCGGCGATGCTTGTCAGTATAGCTCTTCTGACGAGCACGAGCTTCCTGAAGTTTCGCCTTACCGATAGCGACCTTCTCATTGGTCATCTCAATCATTTCTTGAGCCTCGATGATTCGTTCACCAACCTGATCCCAACAGATTGGAGCACGGCACTTCCTGCCATAAAGCATCTCGAAAGGTGCACACTTGATACTTGCGTGCCAGCTGTTGTTATAAGCAAATTCTACTAAACAGATTTAGTCATCCCAATTCCCTGTTCATTCCAAAGCACAATGATGTGATGAGGAATGTCAATGTATTTTAATTAGATACGTTATAGAGCAAATTTAGGAAATTTCCCTTAGGAAAAGGTAATAATCCATAAATAAGCCAAAGACGAATTCAATTAAACACGTGAGCGATCCCGGTTCGTTGTACACAAGGACCTTATGAATTTGAGACGTTTGTTTTAATTTGGACAATTGATTCGAACTGGCTTTCGGTTTTTTTATCTAAATTAATCTACCAATTTTAAATCCTAAAGTGCATGAATCGTTTTCCAAATTAAATCTAAAAGATAATATTATTAAAACTATTTAAAATTTAAACTTTACTACAATTATCTATTTTTAATTAAGCAAAATATTTTAACAAAAATATTTAAACTAAAATTTATCTTAAAACAAAATTTATTTAAAAACAATTTAACTAAAAATAATTTTATAACTATTTAAAATTATAAACTAGTTAATCTATTTTAAAAAAATACTTTCACTTTTTAATTAAATAAAATCTATTTAAATCTAAATTTATTAAAATCCAAATTACAAAATCTATTAAAACTACTTTATTTAAAAACTAATTTTAAAATCAATTAATTTTTTTAAAAGTAATTAAATATATTTTTATAAGTTTTATTTATTTTAATTTTTAAGCTTTATAAAGTTAATTTTAAACAATATGATTTAATTTTAAATAATGAAACTTTGAATTAAAAAAACTGACAGTCAAGATATATCAAAGCTATATTAAACACTTAACTGTAAATAAACTAAAACAACTGGCTAGACCAGTTGGTTAGCACATTGGGCACATGACCAGGAGGTCATGGGTTCGAGTCCAGTGAAGGACATTTTTGGAGATATTATTTTTTGACAATAAAAATAAAAGGTCACAGGAGTGACTATTGTGGTGATAATATTTTTGGATAATGAAGCAATATCACAAGATATAGATACAGCACTCCAAACGAATAGTGTGAAAAATCAACAGACTGTTATTCTACTTATAGCAAATCACAGTTAAGAGTAAATTCTCATATATCAGTAAAAACCAACATATTAAAATTACACTTATCTACTCAGCTATAACAGACTAAATTTTATATCAGCAAAATAATAGAGAAGCTAACAGTAAAATTACCAAACTAAAATAATTAAAACTCAGTACAATCACAGACCTAACAAATGAACATATTAGTTAAATGAAACTCTTACACTTATTCAAGCAACAAGCAAATTCAGTTTCACTTCACCAAATCACATAAACAATTAACCTTGGCAGATTATTCTCTAATCAGATTCATCAAAATCTAATACTTCTTATCTCTACAGAATCAGCATTACAAATAACTCAAAACAAATCAGTAAGCAAATAATAAACAGAAATCAGATTAAAAAATTTATTAAACTAAACAGATTAAAGCAAAAACTATAAATCTGACACTTATTAACCAACTAGCAATCTAAAATCATTCAAATTAACATTCAGTCAAATTACATCTAAAACTTATAAAATAAAAAGAACTTCTACCTTTTAGATGAGAACCTTTGATGATGAGACGCAGCGCTGAGCTGGCCTATTAACCCGAAGCAACACCACCTTCGAACACCATTCATGTTACTCTCGAACAAAACACACCTCAAAACAACCATTCGATTGTACCATTTATGCTCACAGATTCTTTTATTTATCCACTGGGGATAAATTGTCTATCCCAAGTTTTACTTTAATTAATTAATTCAAGCTATCAAGTAAGCTTAATTATTTTTCATATTATAACATCAAATAGATAGTAAGATAATTTTATAAAAACTTTAACAGTAAAATGACAAGATGAATGCTCAAATTAACTTTTATTAAATTAGTAAAAATATTACAATACAATGAAAATTAAAAAAACAATAAATCCTACAGCTATTTCAACATTATAACACTAAGTAAAAATTGAAATATGAAATTACACATTAATTGGGGGTTTTTATAGGCAAACCCCAGACTTACTGATGAGGTTGTTGAGGCAGCTTCTTCATTCTTGGACCTTGATTATTCTCTCTCTTTCTTCTATCTTGATCAAACGGCTGAAATGAGGCATCTTGCACACGGATTGCCAAGGTGGCAATCCTTGTGTTTGTTGTGCTTTCTCTGAAGCTGATGTAGCCTTATATCATTGGATAAATGATGGGATGTGCGGTGTTTCCACCAATCACAGAAGAGAGAGGGTGCCACGTTACCCTGATTGCACCATCTTCAAGATCCTAAAAAGCTGGTAATTATTTATAAGCGCGTGGGTGTACACACGCCATAAATAAGAAACCCCCAAATTGGTATTAGGGTTTGGATGGGTAAAAGAGATGACTACGTTTATTTTTTTGGTTGAGAGAGAAAGTAGACTTTGGTTGTATCGAAAATGTGTTTGTGAGGTTTGACTATTGTGAAAAGTGAATAACTTTTCACTTTAAGTAAAATTGTAACCATCTATGTTAACCTAATGGGCTTGACCATAACACTCCCACCGTCTTATAACTTGTTATGACTTTGGGCTTGGGCCCAAAGTTATACTCCATTTGTTACATATGATAAGGAATTGGGATTTTGTATTGGGCCTTGTCCAATAGTGAATAATACATGCTCCTCAAATGGGCTTTTAGGCCCATTAACCATAAGTGGGACCCACAAGGCCCAAATCACTTTCATAAACTTGAACTTGTGCACAAAACGAATTGATTTTCGGCTTCCCGATCTTTTCTTCAATACTCGTGTCGTTTTTGCTAGTTTTCATGATATTGGGTACCTACACACATGAAACAAAAAAAACACATATACAATGATATGAGTAATTTCACTCATATCAAACTCCCCCTTGCTAAACAATTCCCCGTGTCCTCACGCAATGATAAAATAAAACTACTAACTACAATTTTATTCAACTTTAGACACTTTAATTTGCAAAGACATAATGTAATGCTTTCATTATTTGAAAGATAACTTTTAGGATAGTGAAACTCAAATAGATTCATCGTCCTCGACTTTTCACTTTTCCATGCCAAGTTTAAAAACAAGATCATTGTCAATCATAAGTCCCAATGTTAAGACCACTTATACAAGTAATTTGTGTTAAACACAATCTCCTTTTATTCCTAATTGTATCTCTAGATTTTAAATTTTGTCATTAACCCAATGGCTCATTTGACTTATTTGATATTTATTAGTCCAAAATGAAGAAAAAAATGTTGTAAACTCAACACTCAAAACCTAACCTCGACTTTAAAAACCATTGTCACTAAAGAAAAACCACATCAAGGATAACTTAACACGATTTGAGGGATAAATCCCCGGATCCAAAATTTGGCTAATAGGTCTACTTAAAGCAAAAATAAATGTTCCAAAGTCAATTTTGACCTTATTAATGGAGTTAGCAACAATTACACATACACCTTGAGGCTCTTTAAGATGTAAACGTGCTCCTTATCTATAATCCACACCCGAAGGCTCCTTGAACATAAACAAGGGAATTGACATTCACCATCCCACCTTATGGCTCATGATGATGAAGCAATTTTTATTAAACACGTCACCATGCCATACACCCTAAGGCTCTAATGACAAGGTTAGTGCTACATGACTCCCACCCGAAGGCTCATAGAGAACATGTTTTTATTTATTCTTCTTATTATTATGATATGTATAGTAAGCCAAATTTCTGCAATCCCATGATGAAAAGTCCATGACGCTGACACCCTTAATGTGTTCTCACTTTAATTACAAGGGAAGAAAAAGAAGGAGTTACGAGTTAAGATATTAAGCCTAAACCGCTAAAAACTTCATTTATTAAGCAATTTAATATTCAAGTGTGCAAAATAAATACGAGGAGATTAAATCAAACACAAAAATACTTATACAAGGAAGAATTAACCTTAGAAACTTATGATTAAACTTTATCATCTCTTGTTCTCCATATTGTAAAATTTCAAATATGTGAAATTAATGGATACTTAGCCTATTAAAACAAAGTTTTGGGTTTTCAAGTCATCTATAGGATCTTGCATTTTCTTAGACTTTTTAATGTTTTAGAATTTGCATTTTAAAGTTCCCTTGATAAACGACTTTCTAGGATTAATTATAGGAACTTGCGAAAAGTTCTCATTCTTAAACTCGTATGAGATAAGACTTTCGTGTTTTGAAGTTCCCTATATAAAAGTCTAACAAAACTTGATTTAAAAACGTTAAGGAAAAAGCTAAGGTAAAAACCGAGTCGAGTCAAAAACTATTTTTATTTCACCAACGGAAAGCCTACATTTGTGTCAAAAACACTAATTTTCTTTATTATTAAACAGAAAATAACACTAAAAATTTAAACTTTTTATGAAAAACGATTACGTTTGAACACGAAAAAAGCAATTGCAAGCGATTATATCAATTGACTCCCCCATGCTAAAACTAAACATTGTCCATAATGTTTCCTAGCTCTAGAGTAACACCCCTTTGCTAAAACACGAAGAGTCTAATGCAAAAGTCCTAACATGGTAAGAGTACGAAAATTATAAGCCGTTTATTAATTATTATTCAAGATAAAACGTTAGTCGATAAAAATTAAAGGATAGAGAGTGTGCCCCTTTTGACAATCAAAGTAAGGAAGATCAAGTGGATTGGAAAAAACCGAGCACGAGAGTCTTCTATGATTAGGGTCATACCTAAGATTTGTTGGGAATAAATTATAGCCAGTCTACTTGAGCGCTGACAAGAGTAAAACAAGCGTTGATAGGAAGAAAACAAACACTGACAGATCAAGCGTTGACAAGAAGAAGTCAAGCGTTGACACATTGAAGACAAGCACTGATGGAAGGATATGATCTACGCGTTTATTATGTTCTAGATTACTTATAGTAAAGATAGGAACAACAATGTATTTTCTATATTTATCTTTACCTAGAATAGTTGATACGTAGATTATTGTACACGGCTTCTTATGTCTATAAAAGAAGACCTTTAGGTTATTGTTCAATATAGTTTTTAATACGTTAAACACTTTCACTGTGAGCAAGTTTGTTATCATTAATCAAAGTGAAAGCTTGTTTACATCTTGTGTGTTCTTGTTTAAGTGTTAATTCCGCATAACACTTAGATTGCCATATACATATACAAAGGTTTCTCTATGTGTATAACTTGATCTAATCTCGTATACACAAAGCTAAATCGATCTAAGTTTGGGATCAACAAGTGGTATCAGAGCTTGTTGAGGAACTTTTGATCTTAAAGAACACAAGAACCCTAAAATCACCAAAACCCTAATTTTCACAAAAACCCTAAAAACATAATTTAAATCTAGAATTAACCTCCTCCTCCTCACCTTTACCAAACATCAAGATTCCCATGCTTGATGCAACCAACTTTGAATTGTGGAAATTCAACTTTGAGCAATATCTGGGGATCTATGACTACACACTCTGGGAGATTATTGAATATGGAAACACATTCAATAAAGCTCAAAAGATTGCTAATGCCATTGCTGCAAGAGCAGTTGTTGCTAGATGTTCAGAAGCAGATAAGAAAGAAAAACCTGATGATGGTAGAGTTGTGTGTGCTGAAGACATAGCAAAGAAAACGGTTGATATGAAAACCTTAAATATTCTAAAACTCTCTTTGGGACAAGAGAACCAGTATAAATACATAGGTTATGAATCTACAAAGGACCTTTGGGCAGCCCTTGAAGTGGCATATGGTGGCAATGATGATACTAAAGAAGAGAAGAAGAAGCAACTCATGCATGATTATGCTGTCTTCAAGGCTCAACCCAATGAGAAGCTTAGCAGTGTGAGAAGCAGATTACTTGACATTCCAAGCAAATTGTCCTTCATGGGGACACAACTTGGTGATGTTGACATTAATGCCACTTTTTTTAAAAGTCTTGGTGAGGCGTGGAAGATTGAGGCAAGATCTATACATGCCAACAACACTCACAAAAGTTCTACTTTTGATGATATCTACAACAAACTAAGGCTGTTGGAGAATGAAACTCTTTTGGAGCATGGTAACAAGTCTACCAACAGTAACATGACCTTCTTCTCTCATAGTGAAGGTCAATTCAATCAGAAGGACTCTTACATGCATCCAGTTACTGGTTCAACATGTGTCAACGCTGGAACATGTCCTGCAACGCCTCATATTCAGACGCTGACACATACAAAAGTGACTCACCAAGAGTTAAACCTGCTGGTTTGGATCTGGATACTGTATGTGCTTATATTGCTTCTTTGCCCAATGGTTCAGTGATTACATATGAGGACCTTGAGCAAATAAGTGATGAGCACTTGGAAGAGATGGATATTAAGTGGAATATGGCTCTTGCTAGTATAAGAGCAAACAGGTGGAATAGAAGGTTTAAGAAGAAGATGACCTTCAATGCAAAGGACACTGCTGGATTTGATAAATCCAAGGTTGAATGCTACAATTGTCATCGTATGGGGTACTTCATGAGGGAATGCAGATCTCCTAGAAGATCTGATGCTGGCAAACCCTCAAGCCAAATTGTTAAGGCTCAAGATCCTAAGGCCATGGTTGCAGTTCAAGAAATTGATGGTATGGGATGGGATTGGAGCTATTTGGCTAAAGATGTGGAAGAGGATAAAGTGTTGGTTACTGAGATAGAAGAAGAAGAGCATGTTCAATATGTTCTCATGGCACACTCCTCCTGTTCATCAGATAATGAGGTATACGATGATGCTTTTTGTAGTAAGGGTTATAGGTTAAATAATAAGAAACTTAACAAAGAGGTGTTAAGGTTATTAGATGCTGTGAGTACTGAGAGATGCAAACTGTCTAACTATCAATTAGCTCTCACTCAAACTGAGAAGACAGTTTCTGAGTACAAGAAAATGGAATTTGATTTAAAAGATAAAATAAATATCTTAAAACATGAGTTAAATGCTAGTAATGACATTAGGAGCATCATGGAAAGGGTTAATGGTAATTTACAGGCTAAGCTAGATGAGGCCTGATATAAGGCTTTTGACACCCCGTATAAAAATTAATTAAAGTTCGTTGTGTGGTTCTCTTCGAATTGAAAAACTTTATGTTTTATTGTGTGACTCAGTCGTTCTTTGGTGAAATAAAGATGTGTCGTTGTAGTGTTGAAAATAAAAGGTGCAAAACAATTAAAGTAAAAGTGCAAGTAAAGTAAATCTAAGTCTAATTAAAGATAAAGAGCAAGTATTTAAAGGCAAGACTAAAATTAAAGGGCAATAAAGTAGATAACGCAAACTCAAATCTAACTAAAACAAACTTAAAACGCAACTAAAACTAAAACTTAAACTAAGGTAAATATACTTAAAGTGCAAGTGAGGAAAAGGCGGGAAAAATAAAGCTTAAAATGAAAAGGCAGAAAACTAAAAACTAAGAATTCCCTATCCGGAATAAACTCCTATTCGGAATAAAAGGAAATTCGGAATATCTGTCCCTATTCGGAATGTTACCCTACTCGGAATATTTGCCTATTCGGAATAGTAGACCCTATGCGGAATAATCCTCTATTCGGAATATCTGTCCCTATTCGGAATAAAGTCCTACTCGGAATAATGAGCCTATTCGGAAAACTGGAGCCTATTCGGAATGTTAGTCCTATGCGGAAAATCTCCCTATTCGGAATAAAGTGCCACTCGGAATAAGAGATCTATTCGGAATACTGTCACTATGCGGAAAGTCTCCTATTCGGAATAAACACCCTTATTCGGAATATAAAATATTCCGCATAAACCTCACGACCAAACCCTTACTCGGAATAAATATTATTCCGCGTAAGCCACAACTGGATATTCCCTATTCGGAATGTCTGCTGGGTACGATTCCTAGGAAAGAACAGTAACCGTATGCGAAGAACAAGGAGAAGCTAAAACACACGGATCTAAATAAAACTTAACCAAATCAAATACAAAATTAAATCAAACAAATTAATAAACAAATATAAAGCATAAACAATCAATCCAAAACAATCAAACTCACTAAACTTAATCAAAATAATCAAAACCCACTTAATTAAATCAACCAAAATCAAGAACATAAACAAAAATAAATCAACACAAAGATTAAGAAAGGAAGAATGAGATTAACAAGATAAAGATAAAGCTTGACAAGAATTAAAAAGGAAAACTTACTTGAATTAAATGGTAATTAAGTGCAAGACAAGGTAATTAAATTGGACAAGTAATAAAAGGTGCAAGGTAATTAAAAATGGAAGAGCTAATTTGTCAAGTTAGCCAACAAAAACAAATGCTTAACAATCTAAACTATTTATAGGGGAGGATTAGGAAGCTTCCTCCCCTCCTTCATTTCTTGTTAATTGCAAGATTAAGTCCTTCCTTCATTTAATCTTCATTAATTGCGTCATTAGTCCCTTTCTTCTAATCTTTCTTTTAAGTTTGGACTTTAAGGACTTGTGGCTCGGGATATCTTTTGAACTCGTCTTTAATTTCTTCAATAAAATAGACTTGAGTTTCTCGGCTTTTGATAAACTTCCGTCTTTTGACTTTTTCTTCGATAAATCTTCAGAATTGGTCTTGGACTTCCGTTCTTTTTCCACTTTTGACTTCTCGACTTCGTCTTTCATCTTTTTCTTCAATAAAAGCCGTGAATGCCCGTGAATTCTCGTGTTTTCTCCACTTTACACAATTTCGTCCTAAATTACAACAAAAACACAAACCACGCATAATTCCGACATAAAAGACATAAAATACACGTTTTGGTCCGGTTATTATTGTAATTAAGTGGTAGAAAAGATGGGTGTTTTCACACCTATCAAATCCCCTACACTTGACCATTGCAATGTCCTCATGCAATGCATTAGTTACAAAGCATGTTTACACTTTTCATCATAATTAATCCACGTTGGCCTTTATTAAAGAGATAGAAAATTATAAAAATGCAAAGCGAAGAAATTAAAAGCATACCTTGGGTTTTGAAAATGTCATGAATAATCATCATCCTCAACTTTTCACTTTCTCCATACCAAGCTTAAAAATGAGATCATTGTTCTTATAAGTTAGTAGACTATCACGAACTCATGTGGGCCAATTACTCACTTAGACTCTCTTATTCCTAGGGGTATCTCTTATATTTTATTGTTGTCTTGAATGATCACGAAGATGCATTGTTTGACTTATTTCGATAATTATTTAGTCTGAAAATAAAGTGCACGATTTAATCAATAGTTAGCTAAAGGACCAAATCTTTTAAAACTGCTTCTCAAGATATCAAAAAGTTCATATCTTGGCATAACTTGGTTCGCGATTTGAGACCTTTCTCGGGCCGATATTTGGCAGCGACTTCATACTTCAAATCTTGAGAGACGTTCATGAAATAATGGTCTTCTCTTCATAATTGGAATTTCTTCACTTGGAATTTTTGAGAGATTCTTCATATATGGACCACGACTTCTTCATTTTTCTCCAATCTTTATTTTGGATTTTGATATACAACGATCCGCCTCCTTTATTGACTTGGATCTATTTATCCTCATACCTTGTTAGGGTCTTTTCGGATACACTTCTCCATGACTTTTGGGAGTTTTGCTTTACGTCGTGTGTCTCGATCCTTCATATTGATTTTCGATAAATGATTCTTCACATCACTTTTGGATCTTTAGCAACAAAATATAGCCCTCATGCCTTGTTAGGGCCTTTTCGGACTCGCCAATCTTCGCGCCCCGCTTCATAAGTTATGCCTTGGCTATGAACTCTCGTCATTACCGAGCAACTTTTAAATGATCTGGGGCTAGAAGCTAAGTAACTTTTCAAATCGTACAACCTTATTTATTAGCAGATAAATTTATTAGCAAGCGATGGGAGAATAGGCTTATAATTAACTCACATAAATTCATGAAAGAATACCGAACTTATAATTGGCTCTATCATCTCTCGTTCTCCACAGTTTAAAATCTCAAGTAATGAGACTCGTGGATACTTAGCCTATTAAATCAAAGTTTTGGGTTTTCGAGTCGCCTATAGGAACTTGCAAATTCTTAGACTCTTTTAAGTTTAGAAATCGCATCTTAAAGTTCCCTTGATAAACGACTCTCTAGGATCAATTATAGGAACTTGCGAAAAGTTCTTGTTCTTAACCCGTGAGAGTTAAGACTTTCGCGTTTTATAGCTCCCTATATAAAAGCCTAGCAAAACTTGACTTAAACACGTTAAGGATACTAGCTAGAGTAAACTCGGATTGAGTCAAAAGATTCACAACGTTTGAAAATTAAAACCACTTATTAAACATTTATTCTAGCCAAGAAAGAAAATAACTATACAAAAGGGAAAAACTAATAGGCCAAAATAGATCAAAAATTTTGAAAAATGTCGAAAAATTGATTTTCCGGTTAAAATGAGGACAAATACAAGGAAAAGACCACTTAACTTCGATAGAAGTCCCCCCTACACTTAAGATAAACATTGTCCTCAATGTTTAAGCATGTGGGAGTAAACTCCCCTACACTTAGGACATTGTGCACATTGTTTAAATCTTGCTAAGGAAAAGACAACTAAAGAGATTCCTATTTTAATATTGAGAAAATATAAAATAGTGAATCGAAAAGAGTTTAGGATAGAACCGGGAAGAAGTAGAACACGGAATCACGGGTCGTCAAGAATCATCAAGAGTGGATCATGGAAGCTCGAATCCCTGATTAAGAAGTGAGGAGAGGAAAAAGCAATCCAAGGGGTCCCCCCTACACTTATGGTAAAGAAAGCGGAAAGATAGATGCATGGGTTGCCTCCCAAGAAGCGCTTGGTTTTTGTTAACCGAGTCGTGAGCCTGACTCGACCTTGATCAGTAACGGAAGTAGCATGAAACAAATCCACCAGGATCAAAGACATAGTTTTCATCCATCAATAAGCAAGAGCTTAAGGCGAACAAGGCAAGCCAAAAGAGAAATGGCAAGGTTCCCTTAAGCAGCGATGGAGCACGGTGGAAGCAAGTAGGAAGCGGTGTAAGCATGCCTTCAAAATTTCCAAAGATTTTTCCTTTTATTTCATCAGGTGGATACTGAGATGGCTTAAAAACTTCAATACCAGGATCGAACACCTTTTCCTTCAGGGGAAAATAGCACTCCGGCTCAGCCGAGTGTGAAGAAGATCCGCAAAGAAGCACAACCTCGTCCTCAGAAGTGGGACAAAGAGGTGTCAAATCATAAGTGCAACGGATTTCGATGTCAACCGGTTTCTTCTCCTTGGATAAAATGCTCTTTAAATCCAAAGTAGGATCAAGACGATAATCTTCAAAGTCCAAAGGAGGTGCATCACTCTCATGAGGGAAGTATGTGTTGAGAAATTCAGAGAAATCTTCCTCGAATGAGTAATCGTCCAAAGTAGGATCGAGTGATGGCGGAGGATCTTCATCATGTGAAGAATCGCTCGAGAGAGTATCAGCCTCATCAAAATCATCGAATGTGGGCAGCTCGGGATACTCAGAAGTACAATCAAAATCATCTGAATCTGAGCTAGAATCATCATCATCATAAGCATCAAAGACCGGTGGAGAATCAAAAACGGGAGAAGCATCAAAAGCAGGGGGAGAATCATCCACATTATCTTCAAAGAGTGGATTATCAGTGGAAGACTCGAATAGAGGATTGTCGTACACGGTAAAGTCATCGAGCACGTTTATCATCTTCACTGATTCTCGGCCTCCAAAGGATTTGCCTGTAAGCTGCCCCATTGTAAAAACTTTTGAATCATCCCCGACTCGTAAGATTAACTCACCTTCGGCCACATCTACTAAAGCACGTCCGGTTCTCAAGAATGGCCGACCAAGTATTAAAGGAATACGAGGGTCCATTTCATAATCAACTACGACAAAATCGACCGGGAAAGTAAATGCGCCAACTTTAATAAACACGTCTTCGGCTATACTGACGGGGTAAGCGAGAGTGCGATTTGCAAGTTCAAGAGTCATCTTTGTTGGAATGAGGTCGGGTAAAGATAGTGTTTTCCAAACACTGAGTGGCATTAAATTAATACTAGCCCCGAGATCAGCAAGGGCAGTAAATTCTTCAGTTTTGTTGAACACGCAAGGCAACACAAATCGACCGGGATCTCCAAGCTTTTCCGGTAATTCTTTAAGAATAACTGCTGAGCAGTTTTCATTTAAGCGTGTGTTGGCGAGTTCAATAAGCTTCTCCTTCTTGTTAAGCAATTCCTTAAATGCTTTAACAAATTTGGGCATGTGGACAAGTGCTTCAAGAAAGCTAATGTTGAAGTTCATTTGAGAAATCATCTTGATATAGCTAGTCACTTGAGCGTCCTCCTTGTTTAGCATTTTGTTCTTGCCCAAGCGAGAAGGATAAGGGATATTAGGTTTGGGTGGTGAGGGTGCAGGTGTAGTAGGTAAAGGTTGAGATGTTGAAGAATCATTCGTGCGAACTTCATCACGTCGAGGCGGAGACGGTAATGGTGCACTAATACTAGGTGTAGGAGGAGTAGGGATACATGGTGGTGGAGGAGGTGTAGATGATGGGGGTGGGATTGGTGGTCCTACGATGGTGACTCCACTACGAGTAGTAATAGCACTCACATTGGCTCGCGGATTAGTGACGGTGTTTGAAGGTAGAGAACCCGAAGAAGAAGAAGGTTGAGCTTCAGGCAAGAAACTAGCCAACAGATTCTTCAATTCAGTAGTTTGAGTGATGAAAGAGGATTGAAGATTATCACGAACCTCGGTTCGGATGTCATTACCTTGCTTCAAGATATCTCCTTTCAAATTGATTATTTGGCTCTGTAGATTCTTGATTTGCTCAACTTGAGTTCTCATGATTGTGTCAACATCGGGATTAATGGGTGGGTGTTGTTGGGTGGGTGGTTGATAAGGGTTAGAAGCACGAGGTGGGATTTGGTTGCTTCTATTGTAGTTGTTGGCGGGATTTTGGTTTTGAGGAGAAAAACCGGGTGAAAGGTAATTGTTTGAACGGTAGCTCAGCAGATTTCTATCCCCTTGTTGTCTAGCTTGGTAATTTTCCGGTGAATAATTACCGTAAGCTGCATACACATTTTCCGGATTTCCTTGTGTCGAAGGACAATCGGTGTATGAGTGAGGACCGCCACATGTTTCACAAGGATTAGTAACCGCTTTAACTTGTTGTTGTTGTTGATTTGAAGCGAGAAGCGTAATACTTTTGCTCATTTCGGCCATCATGCGGGTGAGTTCGGTCATCTCAGGGGTTGCTGAGGTAGAAGAAACATTGACTCTCGGGTTGTTCCTAGAAGATGCAGAGGAATCCCAGTTCTTGTGGTGAGTAGTCATGTTCTCAATTAACTCTCTACACTCCTCGGGTCTCCTTTTCATGAATGTGCCACCGGCGGCTGCATTGATCGTATCACGATCTCGAAAAGTCAATCCGTTGTAGAAAGTATCGATCAAAGTGACGGGAAGCATATTGTGGTTTGGACAACGGTCGATCAAGACATTATATCTCTCCCATGCATCGAAAAGAGATTCATCGGGATCTTGCATGAAACCGCTGATCTGATTGCGAAGGCTTGTGACCATGGATGGTGGAAAGTAGCGCGACAAAAAGCGTTGAGTCATGTCATCCCAAGTGTGAATAGAATTCTTCGGGAGACGATCAAACCATTTCTCGGCATGATGCGATAAAGTATGTGGGAAGAGTTGTAGGCGGAGTACATCCATTGTGGCCCCAGGCAACTTCATGCTTTGGGTGATTGTAATGAACTTGTCGAGGTGTTTGTTGGCATCATCATCAGGCAATCCTCTAAATGGGTTTGTTTGTACTTGCTGAATCATGTGGTGCTTCAACAAAAACTCAGGAGCGTTGATTTGCATCGGCGCAATCGGTCCTCCTCGTCCAAACATTGTTGGTTGACAAAGTTCCTCCATGGTCCGAAGATCGGGCTGTGGAAGAGCATTGTTGTTGTTATTATTATTATTGAGGTGCGGTAGTTGATTATTGTTGTTAACACCTGCCATATCTAAATCTTCTTGAGGCTCGGGTTCTTGATAATTAGAAGATCTAGTACGCATACACCTGAAAATGCAAAAGAAAACAAAACCAAACACAAAGACAATATATATACACAAGAAAGATAAAATCTTTTTGGATTTTTGAAAATTTTAATTTTTATGGTTTTATGAATTTTTTATGCAAGAAAAATAACGTTCACAAGTGAACGGGTCCCAAAAAGCAACGTGTCTCTCACAAAAAACTGTTGATCTTTACGAAAAGAGCCGGCAGCGGCGCCATTTTAATAACTAGCTTTTTCCCAGTTAAAATTTATCGTTCTAAGTATGTCTCTTCGAATTGAAAAACTTTATGTTTTATTGTGTGACTCAGTCGTTCTTTGGTGAAATAAAGATGTGTCGTTGTAGTGTTGAAAATAAAAGGTGCAAAACAATTAAAGTAAAAGTGCAAGTAAAGTAAATCTAAGTCTAATTAAAGATAAAGAGCAAGTATTTAAAGGCAAGACTAAAATTAAAGGGCAATAAAGTAGATAACGCAAACTCAAATCCAACTAAAACAAACTTAAAACGCAACTAAAACTAAAACTTAAACTAAGGTAAATATACTTAAAGTGCAAGTGAGGAAAAGGCGGGAAAAATAAAGCTTAAAATGAAAAGGCAGAAAACTAAAAACTAAGAATTCCCTATCCGGAATAAACTCCTATTCGGAATAAAAGGCAATTCGGAATATCTGTCCCTATTCGGAATGTTACCCTACTCGGAATATTTGCCTATTCGGAATAGTAGACCCTATGCGGAATAATCCTCTATTCGGAATATCTGTCCCTATTCGGAATAAAGTCCTACTCGGAATAATGAGCCTATTCGGAAAACTGGATCCTATTCGGAATGTTAGTCCTATGCGGAAAATCTCCCTATTCGGAATAAAGTGCCACTCGGAATAAGAGATCTATTCGGAATACTGTCACTATGCGGAAAGTCTCCTATTCGGAATAAACACCCTTATTTGGAATATAAAATATTCCGCATAAACCTCACGACCAAACCCTTACTCGGAATAAATATTATTCCGCGTAAGCCACAACTGGATATTCCCTATTCGGAATGTCTGCTGGGTACGATTCCTAGGAAAGAACAGTAACCGTATGCGAAGAACAAGGAGAAGCTAAAACACACGGATCTAAATAAAACTTAACCAAATCAAATACAAAATTAAATCAAACAAATTAATAAACAAATATAAAGCATAAACAATCAATCCAAAACAATCAAACTCACTAAACTTAATCAAAATAATCAAAACCCACTTAATTAAATCAACCAAAATCAAGAACATAAACAAAAATAAATCAACACAAAGATTAAGAAAGGAAGAATGAGATTAACAAGATAAAGATAAAGCTTGACAAGAATTAAAAAGGAAAACTTACTTGAATTAAATGGTAATTAAGTGCAAGACAAGGTAATTAAATTGGACAAGTAATAAAAGGTGCAAGGTAATTAAAAATGGAAGAGCTAATTTGTCAAGTTAGCCAACAAAAACAAATGCTTAACAATCTAAACTATTTATAGGGGAGGATTAGGAAGCTTCCTCCCCTCCTTCATTTCTTGTTAATTGCAAGATTAAGTCCTTCCTTCATTTAATCTTCATTAATTGCGTCATTAGTCCCTTTCTTCTAATCTTTCTTTTAAGTTTGGACTTTAAGGACTTGTGGCTCGGGATATCTTTTGAACTCGTCTTTAATTTCTTCAATAAAATAGACTTGAGTTTCTCGGCTTTTGATAAACTTCCGTCTTTTGACTTTTTCTTCGATAAATCTTCAGAATTGGTCTTGGACTTCCGTTATTTTTCCACTTTTGACTTCTCGACTTCGTCTTTCATCTTTTTCTTCAATAAAAGCCGTGAATGCCCGTGAATTCTCGTGTTTTCTCCACTTTACACAATTTCGTCCTAAATTACAACAAAAACACAAACCACGCATAATTCCGACATAAAAGACATAAAATACATGTTTTGGTCCGGTTATTATTGTAATTAAGTGGTAGAAAAGATGGGTGTTTTCACACCTATCAAGGCCATTAAGAATAAGGATAATGTTGGCCTTAAAATTCAGAGATTTGATAAGGCCACACAAACCCTAGGAGAATGTGTTAATAAACAATGGGATCCTAAGGACATGACTGGGATTGGGATGAAAGACTACTCTGTGGTTCCACCACCAGCTGGTGACTTCTATGGTGTCCAACAAAAGGACCTATCTTGGACTGGTTTACCAGAATTCCAAGAGGAGGAATTCATTCCTCCACCAAGAGTCATTACCCCAGTTGAAGAGTATCAACAGAAGTTGACTGACTTGAATGAATGGAAGAAAGCCAATCCTACCTTATTTGTTAAGGGTGGCTTATTATGTGAAAGTCCTAATGAGTCAACCCCCATTAAGGTAACAAACCCAATCACTGGTAAGGCTGTTGACCTTGGCTCAAACACTGTTAGAAAACCTAGCATTAAGTATGCAGAGATGTATAGGAATACTAGGTCACCTAAGAGCCAAGTTAGCAATGATGGAACAGGCTTCTTCTCTTCTAGACCTAGGGTTATGTCTAGAAAAGCCTGTTACACTTGTGGTAGCTTTTCACATTTAGCATATAAGTGTGTCAACGCTTCCAAAGTCAACGTTGTTAAAAAGTCAAACGTTGTCAGACCCAAACCTTGTGTCGAGCAAAGTCCACAAGTTGTTACACCTGCCCCATTCTTCACTAGAGGATCTAACACTC
This sequence comes from Glebionis coronaria, assembly GCA_025667525.1. Classification (NCBI taxonomy): domain Eukaryota; kingdom Viridiplantae; phylum Streptophyta; class Magnoliopsida; order Asterales; family Asteraceae; genus Glebionis; species Glebionis coronaria. The sequence goes on along the minus strand of CM046877.1, from coordinate 286,883,798 downwards.
ATGGACAAAGACCCTTTCAAAAGACAAATACTTGGTCTAATAGGCAATGGGTTTCTATAGCAAACCCTAGGTTCAACGCTGACAAGGGTAATTTCAAAGTTGACAAGACCAAATCTAACGCTGACAGAAACGTGACCAGACCTAAATATTTGCAACCACAGGGTAAGGGGTCTAAATCTTCTTCAAGCTTGACATGGAGAGGTTGTTATGAGAACTAAGTCTGTTCTTGTTGAACAACCAGATGAATCCAAGTCTGCTAAGGCTTGGGTTCCCAAAGAAAACTAACTTGTTTTCTTTATGTGCATGACATTCAAAAACAGGTCAATGATTATGGATATTGGGACAGTGGATGCTCAAGGCACATGACAGGGAAGGAACATTATTTAACTAACTTCACTCCCATTAAAGATGGTGATGAGGTTTACTTTGGAGGCGGATATGGTACAATCACAGGCAAAGGAACACTTCTCACCAAGAACTTGCGTTTTCAAAACGTATTTTTGGTAAAGGAACTTGATTACAATCTTTTCCAGTGTATCACAAGTTTGTGATAACAAAAATAAAGTTCTGTTTACTGATACTGAATGCTTGGTGTTAAGCAAGGATTATAAGATCCCAGATGAGAAGTATATTGACTATAGAACACCTAGACATAAAGACATCTATAATGTGAATCTGAATGGGATTAGAATGAATAACAATATGTCATGTTTTTATGCTAAAGCTTCAGTAGATGAGAATAATCTATGGCACAGGAGACTAGGGCACATAAACTTTAAGAATATAAACAGGCTTGTGAGACTTGGCTTGGTTGATGGCTTGCCTGAAAAGGCTTTCCACAATGACCACTCTTGTGTTGCATGTCTTAAAGGCAAGCAGCACAAGGTCTCATTCAAGTCTAAACAGGTGCACTCTAGTACTAGACCACTTCACTTGCTTCATATGGACCTATTTGGTCCAACCAATATAGAGAGTTTGAATGGTAAATCATACTGCTTTGTCATTACAGATGACTTTTCTAGGTTTACTTGGACTTTCTTCTTAGCTATGAAGAGTGATACTGCTGACATTTTAATTGATTTTATCACTCAGATTGAGAAGAAAACTGGTAATGAAGTTAAAATGCTTAGAAGTGACAATGGTGGTGAGTTTAGGAATAAACTTTTAGATGATTTTTGTGCCAAGAAAGGGATTACTAGGCTGTTTAGTGTTGCCAGAACCCCACAACAAAATGGGGTTGCTAAGAGGAAGAATAGAACCCTAATTGAAGCAGCCAGAACTATGTTGGCTGATGCTCATTTCCCCATAGCTTTTTAGGCTGAGGCTGTGAATACAGCATGCTATGTTCAAAATAGAGCATTGGTCAACAAGATAAAGAACAAAACACCTTATGAATTACTTTGGGGAAAGAAACCTAATATTGGTTTTCTTAAACCTTTTGGTTGTCATGTAGTTGTTCTTGATACTAGTGATGCCTCATGTAAATTTAGTGCAAAAGGTGATGAAGGCTACTTCATGGGTTATTCAGTGCAGAGTAAGGGATATAGGGTTTACCTTAAGAAGGAAAAACGTATTCTTGAGAGAGTACATGTTAGGTTTTTAGAGAGTAAACCTAGTGATCCTGAAAGTGGTCCAAATTGGTTGTTTGACTTAGAACCTCTATCTAGAACTTTAAATTATATGCCTGTCACTAATCCAGACATTGTGAAGGTAACTTCAAATGTTGTGGAAGAACAATTTGTTGATGTTTTAGGTACACAGGTTAATGAAGAGGTTGGATCACAAGCAGCAAAGTCATCTCCTATACTAGAGTATGTCACAATTCCCATATGGACACATTCTTTTGCTGCTGCTACTGCTGGAAAGGATAATGGTGGTCCCCAAGTACTACCAGTTAACAACATGCATGGTCCTTCAGGCACTGACAAAGGTAAATCTAGCGCTGGCAGGACAAATTCAGACGTTGATGGCTCAAACGTTGACAACACCAATTCAGGCGTTGACAACCCAAACGCTGACAACCAAGGTTCAGGCGTTGACAACACTTTTGCGCATCTTTTCTCTTCTACTTTTGAACGGGTGAACCTTCCAATTTATATGAAGAGGTTCATCCTCATATTGATGAAAGAGAGTCCGAAGAAGAAGATATTGGCAACATGGATAATGAGATTGAAGACACCAGACTTTTTGAAGGAGGAGTTCTAACTTCTACTATGAAGAATCATCCCATTTCTCAAATCATTGGTGATATTATGACTCCTGTTCAGACTAGAAGATCTCATAAAAGTCTTGGTGGATTTATTGCCAATATTCATAAGGTTGATACCCCTCTTGTGCAAGCATGTTTGTTTGCCTGTTTTTTGTCACAACAAGAACCCAATAAGATCTTTGATGCTCTCAAAGAACCAAGTTGGGTGGAAGCAATGCAGGATGAGCTTCACCAATTTGCAATTCAGGATGTTTGGGAGCTGGTTGATTGTCCAAGATATGTCAGACCCATAGGAACAAGATGGGTTCTAAGAAACAAGAGAGATGAAAGAGGTATTATGGTCAGAAACAAGGCAAGATTAGTGGCTCAGGGATATACATAAGAGGAGGGGATAGACTATGAAGAGGTTTTTGCACCAGTTGCGAGGATTGAAGCTATAAGGATCTTTCTAGCCTATGCATCCTGCATGGGCTTCACTGTCTATCAAATGGATGTGAAGAGTGCCTTCCTCTATGGAACAATTGTTGAGGAGGTATATGTGATGCAGCCTCCTGGTTTTGAGGATCCAGAGAATCCAGACAAGGTGTATAGAGTCAAGAAGGCTATGTATGGAATTCATCAAGCCCCAAGAGCATGGTATGGTACATTGTCCACTTATTTGGTGGTAAATAGATTCAAGAGGGGCACCGTAGACCAGACATTATTTACAAAGAAGAATGGTAAGGATGTTCTACTTGTTCAGGTCTATGTTTATGATATCATCTTTGGATCCACCAATCCAAAGATGAGTGAGGATTTCTCCAAGCTTATGACAGACAAATTCAAGATGAGTGCTATGGGGGAGATGAACTTCTTTCTAGGGTTACAAGTTCAGCAGACAGAAGATGGTATCTTCATCTCCCAGGATAAATATATGGCAGAGATCTTGAAGAAGTTTGTCTTTTCTCCACATGAAAAGAGGGCTACTACTCCTATGGATAGAGAACACCCTTGGGGAAAGATTGGAGATGGAAAGGATGTGGATGTCAGGCACTATAGATCAATGATTGGTTCATTGATGTATCTCACAGCCTCCAGACCTGACATCATGTTTGCTGTATGTGCTTGTGCACGCCATCAAGTGACTCCCAAAGAATGTCACCTTTATGCTGTTAAGAGGATCTTTAGGTACCTAAGATGTTATCCTAGTCTTGGCTTGTGGTATCCAAAAGATTCACCTTTGGAGCTTATTGCATATTCAGACAGTGATTATGGAGGTGATAAGTTTTATAGAAAATCCACAACTGGTGGATGTCAGTTTCTTGGGAGCAGGTTGATATCTTGGCAATGCAAGAAACAAACAGTGGTGGCTAATTCTACAACTGAAGCAGAGTATGTGGCTGCAGCTACTTGTTGTGGACAAGTTTTATAGATTCAGAACCAGCTGTTGGACTATGGGTATAATTTCATGCATACCAAGATATTTGTTGACAATAACATCACTTTATTCATTATTAAGAATCCTGTACGTCATTCTAAAACTAAACACATAGAAATAAGACACCATTTTATAAGAGATTGTTTTGAAAAAGGTTTAATACAACCAGATAGGGTTGACACAGAAGAAAATGTGTCAGATTTACTAACTAAACCTTTTGATGCTGGGAGGTTTCAATACTTGGTAACAAGTATTGGAATGATCAATCTCACATAATATGTGTTTTGGAGTCTTTTTGTAAAAGTATGTACAGGATAATGCATTGTTATTGGTCTTTTGAGGATTTGGATTTTCCACTATATTTTTCTAACACTAAAAAAGGTTGCTTTAACGCTGATCAGTGTTATTGTGACGTTGTCAGCAATATGTTTGTCTAATGCTGACAAAGCTTTTCTTAACGCTGACAAGTGTTATCGGGGCGTTGTCAGCAACAATGTTAGTTTTGTGGTTTTCAATCTAAATGTTCAAGTGGTGTTAGCATTATACCATTGGATACAGAGTTGCTTATGGATCCTTGGAGAAGCATTTGAGCATGTTTTTATTTATGGATGATGGTTGGAATTTTCTATTCCTATCTTGACATAAATTTTTTATGTTTATGCATATTTTTAGCAACATATGTATCATAGTTTAAGGGGAGGTTTTAGGAACCTTTAGGACTTTTGGGTATCCTTATGATATTCTTATCACAATTCTAGATTGTGTCCACAGGTGAGTGTGAGTTAGTTTTTCTAAATCATGAGGCACTATAGCATGCAAAGTTGATATACTATGCATGCTGCCAAGACATTTTTGGCCTAGAATTGGTTGTGGTATGTTGGGAGACTTGGGAATGATTTTATCATGGGTTTTACCTAGGAGTAACAAGGAATTTTATAAGGTAACTTAGTTGTTAAGAGTTTTGGTTAACAAAGGACACTAGAGGACTGTTATGTCTATCTTGCATAAGCAGGTGTGCATAACTGGACAGTGCTTGCCGCCCTATAATAATTATCAACTTTTAGGTTATCTTCTCTAGGATAAATTACTTTGTTAAGGTCATTTTTCATTTTTAAATATTTTTATTTTTGGACGCTGACAAGTATTTTTCCAAGCGTTGTTGTGACCAATTTAGACGCTGACATGGCTTTGGCAAACGTTGACAAGAATATAGCCGTTGGGAGTTGATAGGTTATTTTTGACCGTTGACACTCAATGGGACCTACCCAGTTGTTACTTTTTGACATATTTGTGGGCCGTAATTTTGGGAGCAGATAACTTTCATTTAATGCATGAGATAAACTTATTTCTTTTCAATATTTTCATGATTGTATTTTGAAAATAGTTGCCTAATTTTTGACCAATCACATGCTTGTTTATCTCCTATATATTTGGCTCCTATTTTAAACAGGGTACCTATCATTCTTGTCTAACACAATTTTCTCCTATAACTTCATCTTTATCAATCATTCAAACAACTTTCAACAATGGCACCAAAATTCAAACCAAGTGATTTGGAATTGGGATTCAGGAGTCAACACAACATGATAGCATATCTAGCAGCTGATGATACTCTGTTTCCCCAATACACACAAATGGTGGCGTATTTGAATGCATCCCCAATTAGGTATGCACTTTCTAATGCTCCACTTATTCATGTCACACATATTATACAGTTTTGGAACAATGTTAGTTCCTCAACAATTAATAGAGTGACTACATTATCATCTATTGTTCATGGGCGTACATGGGTGGTTACTGAAGCTTTGGTTCGCCAGGCTTTGCATCTTGATGATGCAGATGGTATAACCACCCTCCCCATTAGTGAAATAGAATAAGGACTAAGGGCTTTGGGTTATCCTTTCCCTGATGAGGGAACTTTAAATAAATATCATAAACAGGAGTTTCCCCCAGCCTGGAAGTACCTAATACATGTCCTCTTGCAATGTTTGAGTCCTAAGTGTACTACACATAATGAGATCAATAGATCTATTGCTAGTGCTATTGTGTGCATTGCTACTGGGCAAAAGTTTAATTATTCCAAAATGATTTTTGAGGGCATGTGTAAAAATAAAGGGAACAAAATGACTTTAGCTTATCCCAGATTTTTACAAATGATTTTTGATGTCCAAGGTTACTGCACAAGGGATCATGATGATTTTTATGAGATCCCTGTGCAAAAGAAAGCAATTTTTACAAAGATGAACTCACCCCCACATCGTGACTTACCCCTAACCCCAGCTATGATTGCTGTCATTGAAGCAGCACAACCCCAACCAGACCCACAACCCCAACTTGACCCAATACCTGAACCATTATCTTCACCACAACACATGCAAATTGACCATGAACCTTTCGACGCTGACACATTAAATGTTGGCGTTGACATGCTTATTCCAAACGTTGACACCAATCCTTCACAGTCCCAAACATCCCTTAACCAACCCACGTCCACCCAATCCACATCATCTTCTCCCCCAACACAATAGGTTGCAAAAACGCCAAAGGACTACTGGAGTATTCTCCTCTAGTGGTCCTAGCCATGTAGCAGAGAGAACCACCACCACAAGTGTGGTTGGTGCTATGGATGAGGCTGGGACTATTGGTTCTGGCTTAGAAGCTGGCCAATACAGTCCTACCATTATTAAGACCTCATCCATGCCCAATGAATCTAACTTGGGAGGTCAAATAGCCATTTTAGAGGAGGGCAGATTGGAACCAATGACTTTGATGGAATTGACGGCAGTCTGCATTAGCTTGCAAAAGTAAAATGCAGACTTGGTACAAGTTGTCAGCACACAAGGCCTTGAACTCAAGCAATTGAGGGAGAGTATTGTTATCTTGGAAAATGCTAGCACAAGGAGAGGGATGGAGGAATCTTCCAAAGGGGAGGATGAACAGATAAATGTGAGTGATAAGGGCTCACATGATGGTGAATCTTTGGGTGTTGCTGAAGCCCTAACAAGTTTGAAGAAACAGACAGGTTTTGATACGTCTCTAGTCTCTCCTACAAACTTAAATTTGTCATTTACAGCCATGTTGGAGGAAATCACAAGAGGCGCTGAGACAGGTACTTTGGGCGTTGACATGACAGATTTGAACGCTGACATGAGTAACTTGGGCGCTGACAAGGCAAAATTGAGCGTTGACAGACCTGCAGATGAGGTTGATGTATTCCAGTCATCATCCATCATCAAAGATGTTTCTTCACAGGTATTACCATCTTCCTTACCCAATTTGGATCCATTAGATAAGGGTAAGGGTATTATGGTAGAAGTAGATGTTCCAAAGAATGCAGCACAGATTGAGTTTGATAGAAGGTTGGCTACACAAATTGTGGAACAAGAAAGAAAGAAGGTGGGTGAATCACCTTTTGTTGTCACTTCAGAAGAGCAAGAAGGAAGTGATGAAGCCAGTTCAGACTCAAGTGTAATGATCATAGAACAACCAGAAAGACTTGAGTATGGTGATGAGTTGGCTAGAGAGAAGTTGAATGAGTTGAAATTGCAAGTTGATTTTGACATGCCAGAAGTTATTCAGATGTACCATGCTTGGGAAGATAGGTGTATTGAGAATCCACATTTGACTATTTCAGATCAGATATGGGGTTTGGAGATTCTTCTCAGAGTACAAAAGGATTGCAAGGTCATTCTGAAACACAAAGCAAGCAATGTTCTCTCAAACTTGAAAAGGGATAGAAGGGAGTTGTACTATATGCTACTCAGATGTCATGGAACAGGGTGGACTTTCAAGAAGTTGCTTGGATTGACATTTGAAGAGTTGGAGTTCAAAGCTTATCCCACTTGGGTTAGAGTGCAGGAAGAAAACACTCTAAGACTTCTTTCTGATGAAAGAAAAGAAGAACTTGCAGAAGAAATGGAGCTTAAGAAGGCATTGATTGTTCCCAGACCTGTGAAGAAGGGAGTCCCTCTTGAGTTTCCCAAAGATATGGATAGGTTACATCCAAGTGAAGCTATTATAAGAAAGAGCCTCAAGATGTCACCATTAGAAGCTTCAGATATGGTACAAGTGTTACCACTTGATTCCAGAAACCCTATTATAAGTTATGAAGAAGATGAATGTGGGTTTTGGAAGATTGGCAGGTATGGAAAAGAGGTTCACACTTTTACCACTCTTATATCTTTGTTTGCAAGTTTTGATAGATAAGACTTGGTAGATCTATGGAGATTGTTAGAGGAAAAGTATGAGACTGAAGCTTCCACTTCAGTTAATGCAATAAAACTATGGTCAACATTCAAGAGAATGTGTGGACCAAGAGATGAAGATCCTGCTATTTGGAAGGATCTTGAAGATGACCTCAGTGGTCTTCAATGGCGTTTGTATTCAGCTGCTGGTGTTTATTATTTGATTTCTACAAAGTTTGCTGAGTATCTACTTGTAGATGGTCAGTATTTCATGTCCAAGGAAGTCTTGGAGAAGATGAAGAATACACAGCTGGAAATTGATTATTCAAGTGACGTTGTCAAAGATTTGATCAGATTTATTTATCACCAATATGATAAGTGTTGTAAGATTCCTCCTAGTTCTTAATGTTTATTTAGAAACTTGATTACTATAGTAGATATCAAGTTTAGGGGAGGATTGTTGGGAATAAATTATAGCCAGTCTACTTGAGCGCTGACAAGAGTAAAACTACCGTTGATAAGAAGAAAACAAACGCTGACAGATCAAACGTTGACAAGAAGAAGTCAAGCGTTGACACACTGAAGACAAGCACTGATGGAAGGATATGATCTACGCGTTTATTATGTTCTTGATTACTTCTAGTAAAGATAGGAACAACAATGTATTTTCTATATTTATCTTTACCTAGAATAGTTGATACGTAGATTATTGTACAAGGCTTCTTATGTCTATAAAAGAAGACCTTTAGGTTATTGTTCAATATAGTTTTTAATACGTTAAACACTTTCATTGTGAGCAAGTTTGTTATCATTAATCAAAGTGAAAGTTTGTTTACATCTTGTGTGTTCTTGTTTAAGTGTTAATTCCGCATAACACTTAGATTGTCATATACATATACAAAGGTTTCTCTACGTGTATAACTTGATCTAATCTCGTATACATAAAGCTAAATCGATCTAAGTTTGGGATCAACAAGATTCACAACACCACAAAACACGAGCACGAGCTTGAAAAATCAAGCCTTATAAGTGTTAGAAAATACAGAGAAGATAGAATGTATGGGACTCCCCCACAAGTCACCTCGTTTTTGTTAACCGAGTCATAAGCTCGACTCGATCCCTGCATTCATTGTTCCTTTGGGAAAGTTTGAAGATCTGGAACAACCTCCGTAGGTATGTCCCCTCCAAAGTAGTGTTTCACACGATGACCATTCACCTTAAAGTTAGGCCCGTCTTTTTGAGCAAGCTCAATGTTGATGCAAAAGTTGGTTGATCCTTGCTAGACCCGAATTAGGCTTAATTCGGGTTGGCTGGGCTCCGGCTCCTGCACCAAGTGAATCGTTTGGTTGGGATCCTGCACACTAAACAGCATGCGTTAGGCTTACCGTGGGAATGTTTCCCACGATTAGACTCCGGCGTGAGAGTAAGTAATCGATTTAGGGTTTATGTGAGTTTAGAGTATAAGTCGTAATACCTTTGTGGAACCCTTGAGGGTTCCTTTTATAGGCAGTGAAACCCTAATGGGCTTTCACTGATGCTTCGGCCCCAAGGAAGAGATAACTATCAGAATTAGAATGATTGTTATCTTCTAATTTTGGTAGTGAATATCCTACTCCATTGGGGTAAAGATATTCCTAGACAGGATATTATCCTGTCTAATCCTATGTCGGCCACACCGGGCCGTGGGCCGCACACATGTGTGCGGTCACTGTTCATCCAAGCCCATAAGCCTGAATGACATTATTCCACCCATCTGTGATAGGCCGGATACGGGTAGTACCCGTGGGCCGGGTTCGTGACCCGGTTGGGGACTATACGTCATCATGTCCCCCCAGTCTAGTTGTTACAGTCGTAGGCGTAACCTCTAGACTATCAAGGTGCTCTCCGGACATACCAAGGAAAGACCTAGGAAATGAGACATTGAAAATTTTTGTTCTGGCCGCACGTGACGACCCGACGTAGGAATATGTTATGAATACTACCTCAGCCGCACGCAACGGCCGAGACAACTTAAATGTAACTTTAAATACGGTCTTACGTAAGAGCCGCATAACCTGACACAAGAATAAAAACATTAATGATAGTCAACCATCCAGTCGCATGCCTGAAAAAGTGCACCATTAATGCCCACCCTTGAGCCACGTAAAACTGCTAAGAAGTGACCCGTGGGTCCCCCTCTGATTTCGCAGAAATGTCAGAAATCCTATCCGTTGGATAGGCGGGGTGGCTGACACGTGTCGATCATCCATGGTACCTCGGAAACCGAGGCAACCCTATATAAGAGTTGGCATGCGTGTTTGTTACACACACAACTCACCCCTTCTTCCGCCATTATTAATCTCAAGCTTTTATCTCCAAAATTTTTGCCTTCTTTTCCACGGACTTTCGTCACCGCAGGTTAGATCATCACGCCTTTAAAAACCTTTTTATAAAACATGGTAAAGGACAACCCCCTTATCACGGATGTCCTAAACGTGATGTCTGCGGAAAAATATCTCGACTTCCTGTGGAAGTATTATGTACCTGAAAGCGTACACCCCACCTATCCAGGTGATGGTGAAGCGATTACGGATGCACCGGCGGGGAAAATAGGCATATACACACGCCTTTTTGACTCGGCCAACTACCGTATACCCTTGTCCAAGTTCTTGGTAGACCTGCTGTTATATTATGACTTCCATATAACCCAGCTTCACTGCATAGGGGCGTGTAAAATCAACCAGTTTGAGATTACATGCCATACCTGCGGAGTAACCCCCACCGTGAACCTTTTTAGGGCTTTCTATTTTCCTCAGCTAGTGAATGGGTGGCTGTCGTTCAAGAAACGACCCGGGAATGCCCCTATGACGTATAGGAAGCCTCTAGACTCCCTTAAGAACTGGTACGACCATTACTTCTTTGTAGATGAGAAGGTGTTCCCTACCCCTTCGTACTCAAAACCAAAGCCCCCAAAGACTATCCGCCCAAATCCAAAGATTATAGCAGCAGGGACCTGAAAATACTAGATACCCACCGCACAGAATTCCATAGAGGTTTGTCGGAACACTTTCTGTGCTTAGTAGGGATAAGCCGCCGTTACTTTGGGAGGGATGACTTATACCCGTGCTTCCTAACGGAACAGGGAGAGGGTAGGTCCAATGTATATGTTGTAGATTTGATTTGTCACGCATATGTGTAGAACTTTACTAACCCAT